>CM055119.1:268664917-269264917 GCA_029206835.1 Rana muscosa
ACTTGGTTCACACGTAACCTGACTGCAGATCTCACAGGAACGCTGTGCATCCCTGTTCTCCGTTTCAGGTAGGAATCATGGCCAAATCTTTGCCTAAATTCGGCCCTGAAACAGAGCCAAAGACGCAGTGCACTATTGGTTTTGGTCAGTTTGACTATTAGTATGTACGGTACAATGTATCTAAACCCAAGCACAACATTGGAATATACTGTATTTCCAAAACGTCTTTCAGGACAGCACCCGAGAGATCATGGCTCCTCCTCCTACAGGAAACACCTCATCAATTAATTCTTTAATTGGAGGCCTCCACGTTGCTTCCCTCAGTTTTTTGTGTTTCCTCCAGCTGGAGGAACACCTCTGGGAGAGCCACGATCTCTCAGGGCTTTCCTGGGAGACAAGGTTCTCAAATCAGTTTTTTTTTTTTTTTTTTAGGAGATTGATCCTCCCACTTACCTCCTAGCATGGACGGTCCCGTAGGCTCCCTCTCCCCCTTCCGTGCTCGGGGAGAGCCTGTGCAGCCCGGGAGGGCTGCCTCCTTTTTCTTCAGAGCGGTGGTTGCTGTACTCTCACCGACCGCTGGCGAAAGCGGCGTGGAGCTCTGCGGCGGCTGCCATTGTTCTGGTGGCCGAGGAGAGCCTCGGCCACGTCCTGTATGGGAAGAGGCAGCACTTCCGGGTCGGCGCGCGCGTCATTTCCGGCCGCAAAGCGCAGAGGGAGAGGGCAGGGTCACCTGGTGCCTTAAAGTTCCGGTTCCAGGTCAGCGCGGCGGCGTTTTTTAATCTGGAACCGGCGTTTTCTCTTCACCACGCATCCGCAGACAGCTATGGATAGCGATGCAGCGGATAAGGGGGCAAGCCAAGGCACCAGCAAGGCTAAGGTAAGGGACTGTGTCCTATTTTACACTGGGCCGCTTTCTCCTGTAGAGGGGGGGGTATTCACCCTTCTCCCCCCTCCATCTCCCCCACCCCCCATCTCCCTGGTGGTGCAGTGGCTGGTGATTTAGCATGTCTGCATAATATCTAGGGGTCTTTTTGTAAAAGTTGATGGTGGTGGTGCATGGCTTGCTGGGCACAAGGAAGTGAAAGTGTTTTTTCCTATGTGCACCTGGGTGTATTGATTTGTACTGTGTAACAGTTTTTTCTTAGCGTGGTCCCTGGTTTTTTTCTTTTCTGTTTGTGCAGGCCAAAAGTTCTGCTCAACCAGTGAAGAGAAGGTGCCCTGTCTGCAAGGAAAAGTTAAGCGAGGCTTGGACCAAGTCGCTTTGTGCAGATTGCACTGCAAATGTAGTCAGGGAAGAGTCTCCATCCTTTTGTGGCGATCTAGTATCTACAATTAAGGATGAACTCCGTGCCACCCTTCAAGCTTTTAGGTCAAACCTAAGAGAAGAACCAGGCCCTTCAAGGGAACCTAGGGCTCCGCAGCCTTCTTCAGAACCCCAAGACGGCTCTCAAATATTATTGGGAGGTCCGATAGACGCTTCCCAAGAATCTGCTTCCCTTGCTCCAGATGGAACAGACTCTGAGGAGGAAGAAAATGAAGCAGAGAGCGCTTCTAAGTACAAAATGTCGCTTGAAGAAGTCGCAGGACTTTTAAAAGTAATCCATGCGACTTTGGGGATTGAAGAGGAAAAGAAGGAGCTCTCCCTACATGACCGCATGTATGCAGGTTTGGGTGATCCAAAAAGCCGTGTTTTTCCAGTCCATTCAATAATCTCGGACATGATTAAAAAAGAGTGGTTGGAACCTGAGAAAAAGCCATTTTTTTCCCGGTCTCATAAGAGAAGATTTCCATTTGAGGACAACCCGGATTCCATCTGGAACAAGGTTCCAAAACTGGACTCTGCTTTTTCACAGGTCTCAAAATCAACTGACCTTGCCTTTGAGGACATGGGCATGTTAAAGGAGCCCATGGACAAAAGAATGGATTTGCTTCTTAAAAGGGCTTGGCAGTCTGTGATGAACAATCTAAAACCAGCAATGGCAACAACCTGTATCGCTAGGAATTTAGAACACTGGATTAACCAGATGAAGGCCCATGTTACGGCGGATTCTCCAAAACAGGAGATTCTGGACTCATTTACAACGCTTTCTGCAGCAGTATCATATATTGCGGATGCTTCAGCAGAATCCATTCGTATGTCAGCCAGGTCAGCGGCTTTGACCAATTCTGCTAGGAGAGCATTGTGGCTTAAAACTTGGCCAGGAGATGCTGCATCTAAAAATAGACTGTGTAGCATTCCCTTTGCAGGGGATTTGCTATTTGGTTCGGAGCTGGAGTCCATTCTTGACCGTACGGCTGACAAAAAGAAGGCGTTTCCGGTCAAAAAACAACAGGTACAGACCCGTAAGCATTTTTTTCGTCCCCAAAAAGGACAACAGGAAGGAAATACGCAAACCAAAAGGAAGCAGTGGTCTTCCCAGAAACCAAAAGGTAGGAGTGGAGTGCTCTTCCATCCTCCTGCGACCCCCGGAAAGCCGCAGTGACAATCCACCCCAAGTAGGGGGAAGACTCCAGGAGTTCATTTCCCAGTGGAGAGACATCACTACAAATCAGTATATTGTAAACATGCTCTCCCAAGGATATGTGGTGGAATTCACGGAAGAACCCCCAAAGAGATTCCTAGTGACAAACGTCCCGAGGGATCCGGTCAAGGCACTCGCCATGAAGTCCCTAATTCAGGAACTGATATCCCAGAGAGTCATTGTTCCGGTTCCAACAAGGGAGTTCTTCCAGGGGTTCTATTCTCACGTTTTCCTTGTACAGAAACCTTCAGGAAAGTACCGTCTCATCCTAAATCTAAAAATGCTGAATTTGTCAGTAGAATACAAAAGATTTCGGATGGATTCCATTTTCTCAGTAAGAAGCCTCCTGAGTCAAGGATGCTTCATGGCGTCAATAGATTTGCAGGACGCATACCTCCACATTCCTATTGCCGCCAGATCTCAGAGATATCTGAGGTTAGCACTGAGAGAAGGGAAGAAGGTGGTACACCTGCAATTCAGAGCTCTTCCATTCGGCCTGTCATCTTCTCCAAGGGTGTTCACGAAGGTAATGGCCGAAGCTCTAGCACCCTTGCGTCTAGAGGGAATTTCAGTGATTCCTTATCTAGACGACCTGCTACTGTTTGCCCAAACAAGAGATGGACTTCAGAGAAACTTGGACAGAGCACGTGCTCACCTAGAATCCATCGGATGGATACTAAACCTCCAAAAGTCCAATCTGATTCCCTCTCAGGAGGTGTTATTCCTGGGTTTCCGTATCAACTCTGTGGAGCAAAAGATTTTTCTCCCAGAAGAAAAACGGGAAAAGCTGTTAAAGGTTGTGTCACTCTTACAAACCAGTCAGCTTCTGTCCATCAGGAGGGTCATGTCAGCATTAGGAACCCTGACCTCTTCCATACCGGCAGTACAATGGGCAAAGCTCCATTTCAGGCCACTGCAAAAGTTTCTGTTAAAAATCTGGGATCGCCAGCAGAATTCACTAGATTCACTGGTGAAGATCCCCACCAAAGTAAAGAGGAGTCTCTGGTGGTGGAAGAACCAGGCAAGACTCTCAGCAGGCCTGTTATGGTCCTTTCCAACCCAGGTAAGGCTAACAACCGATGCCAGCTCCTGGGGTTGGGGGGGCTCACATGAGCGGTCGTTGGGCTCAGGGATCTTGGTCCACAAGGGAAGCAATGAGATCTTCAAACTGGAGGGAACTAAAGGCGATAGAAATGGCCTTATTGTTCTTTGCAGAAGAAGTCCAAGGGCGACATACACAAATTCTGTTGGACAACGCCACGGCGGTGGCTTACATAAACCGACAAGGGGGCACCAGAAGCAGAATACTTCAAGGCCTAGCAGAGAGCATTCTAAATTGGGCAGAGCTCCATACTCAATCCTTGTCCGCGGTCCATCTAAAAGGGACCCTAAACAGGATAGCGGATTTCCTCAGCAGGAACCAGGTGTACGAAGCGGAGTGGCAATTGAATCCAGATGTCTTCAATCTAATAGTGAAGAAATGGGGACAGCCAAGAGTGGATCTCTTTGCGACTCAGGAAAATACACAAATATCTCTCTTTTTTTCCCTGAACAGGAACGAGTCATCTCTGGGGGTAGATGCTCTGGCGCACAGTTGGAATTTTCACCTCAGCTACGCCTTCCCTCCTTTTCAGCTGATTCCGCAGGTCATAACAAAAATCCGGAAAGAGGATACGACCGTAATCCTCATCACTCCCTTCTGGCCCAAGAGGCCCTGGTTTTCGGCTCTTCTACAGATGCAGATCAAACCATACTGGCATCTTCCCGTGAGACAAGACCTTCTGTTACAAGGTCCGCTGTTTCACCAAGAAGTAGAAAAGCTAAAACTCACAGCCTGGCTTCTGAGGAGCAGCTCTTAAGGAGAAAAGGATTCTCGGATAGGTTGGTGGCTACCCTCCTATCTAGCAGAAAGAATGTTACCAGAGCAATATATCACAAAGTCTGGAAAGTCTTTAACTCTTGGTGCACTACATCCGGCAGACCATTAAAGCAGATTTCTTCTATCTTGGAATTTCTGCAAGAAGGAGCAGACAAGGGCCTAGCGATCAGTACCCTAAAAGTTCAGGTTGCCGCACTGGGGGTATATTTTGAGAAATCTATTTCATCAGAACCCCTAGTAAACAGATTCTTTAAAGCCCTCACTCGGGCTAGACCGATAGTGATCAAAAACTGTCCGTCATGGGACTTATCAGTCGTTCTACAGGCCCTGACCAGGGAACCTTTCGAACCTCTCAATTTAACCTCCCTAAAGCTAATTACTTTAAAAACAATTTTTCTAGTAGCTATTACAACAGCTCGAAGGATCAGTGAGCTGCAAGCTTTATCTATCAGGGAACCATTTTTTTCTATTTTTTCAGACAGAATTGTGCTGAAGACGGATCCTAACTTTTTACCAAAGGTTGCCTCAGTTCAAAATAGAACCCAGGAGATAATACTTCCTACGTTTTGTTCTAATCCGTCGGGTAAGAAGGAAGAAGAATTCCATACCCTGGATGTTAAAAGAGCAGTCTTAAGTTACCTGGAAGCTACTAAAGACTTTAGGCGTTCAGACGCACTATTCATTTTATTTTCCGGAAATAAAAAAGGAAGACAAGCTTCTAGAGGAACCATTGCCAGATGGTTGAGAATGGCTATCTCAGACGCCTATTCCCTTACAGGCCAGGAGAGTCCAGTAAGTATCAGGGCTCATTCTACTAGAGCTTCGGCGGTGAGTTGGGCAGAAAAAGCTGGTGCCACCCCCGAACAAATCTGTAAGGCAGCTACATGGACAAGTCTGACGACCTTTGCCCGTCATTATAGATTAGATCTCATGACGGCTGGGGACCAGGCTTTCGGAAGGAAAGTCTTACAGGCTGTTGTCCCACCCTAAATGGGGTAAGTCTCGATTATCCTCTTGGGTGCTGTCCTGAAAGACGTTTTGGAAAAATGCAAGTTAGACTTACCGGTAACTTGTTTTCCAATAGGCTTTCAGGACAGCAGGATCCCGCCCTTTTTTTATGCTGTGGCTGTAATACTATGTAATAACTGTCGCTTATGTGTTGCAGCTGGGGCTGGAGGTTCTCTACAAACAACTGAGGGAAGCAACGTGGAGGCCTCCAATTAAAGAATTAATTGATGAGGTGTTTCCTGTAGGAGGAGGAGCCATGATCTCTCGGGTGCTGTCCTGAAAGCCTATTGGAAAACAAGTTACCGGTAAGTCTAACTTGCATTTTTCAGTCCATAGAAGTGGTGGCTGTATTCATTTTCTTTTTTCAGTTTTTACCTTTATTTTCATTTGGTTATCCTGCCAATAATTCACTTCCTGTCTTGTGGTGACAGTGCTCAGTCCTCAGTTTATTGAAGTGTCACATTTCATTAGTTTCTACAGTGGGGCAAAAAAGTATTTAGTCAGCCACCAATTGTGAAAGTTCTCCCACTTAAAAAGATGAGAGAGGCCTGTAATTGTCATCATAGGTAAACCTCAACTATGGGAGACAAAATGTGGAAACAAATCCAGACAATCACATTGTCTGATTTGGAAAGATTTTTTTTTTGCAAATTATGGTGTAAAATAAGTATTTGGTCAATATCAAAAGTTCATCTCAATACTTTGTTATATACCCTTTGTTGGCAATGACAGAGGTCAAATGTTTTCTGTAAGTCTTCACAAGGTTGTCACACACTGTTGCTGGTATGTTGGCCCATTCCTCCATGCAGATCTCCTCTAGAGCAGTGATGGGCAACACGGACTTCAAAGGTTTTCTATGGGGTTGAGATCTGGAGACTAGCTAGGCCACTCCAGGACCTTGAAATGCTTCTTACGAAGCCACTCCTTCGTTGCCCGGGCGGTGTGTTTGGGATCATTGTCATGCTGAAATACCCAGTTACGTTTCATCTTCAATGCCCTTGCTGATGGGAGGAGGTTTGCACTCAAAATCTCACGATACATGGCCCCATTCATTCTTTCATGTACACAGATCAGTCGTCATGTTGCCTTTGCAGAGAAACAGCTCCAAAGCATGATGTATACACCCCCATGCTTCACAGTAGGTATGGTGTTCTTTGGTTGCAACTCAGCATTCTCTCTCCTCCAAACACGACGAGTTGTGTTTCTACCAAACAGTTCTACTTTGGTTTCATCTGACCATATGACATTCTCCCAATCCTCTTCTGGATCATCCAAATGCTCTCTAGCAAACCTCAGAAGGGCCCGGACATGTACTGGCTTAAGCAGGGGGACACGTCTGGCACGGCAGGATCTGAGTCCCTGGCGGCGTAGTGTGTTACTGATGGTAGCCTTTGTTACGTTGGTCCCAGCTCTCTGCAGGTCATTCGCTAGGTCTCCCCGTGTGGTTCTGGGATTTTTGCTCACCGTTCTTGTGATCATTTTGACCCCACAGGGTGAGATCTTGTGTGGAGTCCCAGATCGAGGGAGATTATCAGTGGTCTTATGTCTTCCATTTTCTAATTATAGTATTGCTCCCACAGTTGATTTCTTCACACCAAGCTGCTTGCCTATTGCAGATTCAGTCTTCCCAGCCTGGTGCAGGTCTACAATTTTGTTTCTGGTGTCCTTCGACAGCTCTTTGGTCTTCACCATAGTGGCGTTTGGAGTGTGACTGTTTGAGGTTGTGGACAGGTGTCTTTTATGCTAATAACAAGTTCAAAAAGGTGCCATTAATACAGGTAATGAGTGGAGGACAGAGGAGCCTCTTAAAGAAGAAGATACAGGTCTGTGAGAGCCAGAAATCTTGCTTGTTTGTAGGTGACCAAATACTTATTTTCCACCCAAAAAAAAATCTTTCCAAATCAGACAATGTGATTGTCTGGATTTGTTTCCACATTTTGTCTCTCATAGTTGAGGTATACCTATGATGACAATTACAGGCCTCTCTCACCTTTTTATGTGGGAGAACTTGCACAACTGGTGGCTGACTAAATACTTTTTTTCCCCACTGTATTGCTGGCAGGGTAGTGCGAGGCAGTGGGCATGCCACACTGAAAAAAGTACTGCAGATGAAGCAGGGGTTGAATTGGCCTCCCTGGTCTTCGTTCTAGGTTCACTGTCTCTGGCCCCAATTATGTCACTCCTGCACATACGCATGTGAGTAACTTCATCACTGCACAGAGCGGTGCCATAAATGTGGTCTGAGCTGTGCATGCATGGCTCAGACTACATTACTGCTGACAGGATGGGAGAGGCATTTGTTACAGAGACCCCTAGAGTCTAGACCAGTGGTCTCTTAACTGTAGCCCGGGGGCTGGATGTGGCCCTTTCCCTACCTTTTATCCGGCCCTTGGGGCACTATTCCTTCAACTGAGACCAACAATGGGGCACCATTTCTACCATTGATACCAACAATGGGGCACCATTGATACAAACAATGGGGCACCATTTCTACCATTGATACCAACAATGGAGCACTATTTTTCCTACTAAAACAATTAATGGGGCTTTGTTTACCCCCCCAAAACATTGGGGAATTTTCTAATGCCACTGGTCACAGTCTGCCCCCCTAAAGCCTGAAAGACAGTAAGCTAGCCCTTTGGAAAGTTTGGAGACCCCTGGTCTAGACCACTAGGGTCTGTCAGTGGTATTAAATCTGACTTTAATACAGTTTGAATACAAACTGTTGGAAGTACATTAAAGGGAAGCTGTAGTGTAAGCAGACTGCCTTTTCTGACCTCCCTCTGAATTTGGTATATGGATATTGCCTCTTTATTTAAGCCTTCATTACACTGATACAGTATTACAATAAACAATGTAGCGGGTCTTTTTATACGATCATCCAAAAGGAATATGAAAATAGTAAATTATTCAATCCTCTTCTGAGGGCCATAGACATTAAAATCGTTAGCCTTTGGCATTAGTGTAATTGCAGAGTTTTCTCAATTACATTAACCCCAATAACCGTAACGGAACACGTGTCATGACTGGAAGCTTGCTTGCATTTGCCAGAGGTCCTCTTTTTAAAATTACTTCCTATATTTATATAGCATTGATATATTACTCAATACTTTACAGCAGCTTTCCATTACGTCTTTCTTGGTTATTGCAGTTGGAAAAGAGTTTTGAGATTTAATTTGTTACCTTGTTGTTATTCCCAGCAACATATATTGTTGATCATCCAGCAAGAATTTGCAACTTGTTTAAATCCAAGTTCTTGATTCTCCAGCAATTATCTAACTGTAACTTCTTACAAACTGTCATAGAATAACATATTATAATTTTCCAAACTTGGCAGGAGACACAAAAATATCTCCCAGAAATGCTACAAATATAATATCTTACAGCTAGAGAACAGGGTAACATCATCACCAATAGCAGTCAGTGCTGAACAGTGGCTGGATCTTGTAATGTAGGATGGTCCTGACGTACTTTTAAAATGTATCTTTAGACAAAAGTCTTGTTCTGGATGAGCAGGGCAGTAGTTCTCAACCGTAGTCCTCAAGTACCCGCAACAGGCCATGTTTGCAGGTTTTCCTTTATCTTGCACAGGTGCTTTAAATCAGAGTCAATGGCTTGGTATTCTGGACAGCTAATTTATCTGGAGTGAAATTCCGAAACAGTGGCAACCCCCCCCCCCCCTCCCAATCTATGCACGTTAAGAGTGTCCAGGCATTGGACACTCAGCGGTCTATGGGAAGCTGATTTGCCCATGTTTAGGGAGTGTTCGGGGCGATAGTGATGATGGGTGTATATCATCATTATCCTCATCGTTGTATAATACACCCGTCGTCATTGCTATCCTCATCCTTGTATAATACACCCGTCATTAGATGATGGGTGTATTATACAATGATGAGGATGATGATGACGGGTGTATTATATGGAGATAAGGATAGTGATGACGGGTGTATTATACAATGATGAGTATGAAGATGATGATGGGTGTATAATATGGGTGTTGTGTTACACTATGTGACTATTCTTGCTCTGTGTCTTTAAGATCTGTCCCCTTCTTTCTAGCTGAACTCTCTCTCTCACCGTAGTTCTTTATATATCTCCTCCACTTCCTGATTCTGGTCATTACTCCTGTATATCTTCCATGCTAAACATCTTACATGTGGCTTACAACTGCAACGTTTTTCTACCTATGAATATCCATCATTAAACGGAACATTCGAAAGGTTTCATCGTCTGTCGTCCTAACTGTGAGTTTATTCATTGAGTTAAACTGCCTGTATCGATGCAAGGGATGAATATCAAACCAGCTTGAGTAGGGCCTACTTAAACCTGGAGATGAACTTTATCGCTTTGTAGTTGAGACAGAACAGTAGAAAAACGGAGTTTCACAGCCTAATTACAAGATTTCTGCATGTCAGTACTGAAACAGACAAGATTTACTGCCCTCATAGCAAGACAGAAGGGACAGAGCAGCACATGGCAGCCTTATAGCCTGAGACAATCTGCACAGTGTCATATTTCAGCACACAGATCCTGCCTGCTTTCACAGTCAGTCTGCTATCATGAGTGACCAAGCTTCTGCATGTGAACTCACATCTCCTTCCTCACAAGTTCCTGAAGAAACTGAGTTACCCAAACGCTCAGTTAAACCCACTTGGAAAGTAATGGAGAATTATGAAGCTTCTAGGACTGAATTGTCAAATAGCTTGGAATTAGTCTGGGAGAAAATCCTTGCTGAAGCCAATACAGTGTCTGTTGAACGTGAACCACTGACACTAGAGGGCGCCATTAAACAACTTTCTGCCTCATATGAGCTTTATCAGCTTACCAGCAGCAAATTCACTAATGTCTTGCAAAACATGAATACAGAAAGTGTGATGACACAATTAAAGCGCGTCAATGCTCTCAATATTGAAAGAGACAGTTTTATCCAGCAAACCAGATTAAAGGCAGAAGCAAAAATAAAGCTGTTACAGGACACTGCATCTCACAGATCTGTTTCTACCAGACGTTCTAAAAACTCGTCAAGATCCCATAGTTCAAGATACTCAACACTCAGTGAGCGACTTATTAATGCCCGCGCTGAAGTGGAAGCCAGCAAAGTGCAGGTGGCATATGCAGAAAAAAGAGCAGAGTTGGAAGCTCAAAGGGCAGAGTTGGAAGCGCAGTCAGCACTTCAAAGAGCAGAGTTGGAAGCGCAGTCAGCACGACAAAGAGCAACAATGGAAACCTTAAATGAACAGTGTAAACATGACGCAGCTATGGCAAAGCTAAGGGTCCTACAGCAAGCTATCAGTGCAGACGAAGGTGCAAGTGAGAAAGACAGCATTAACCTAAACATAGCAGATATGGAAGACCCCCTCAAACGCACTAAAGACTATGTCCTAAGCCACTGCAGTGCACACTCCATTGTCTCCAATGCTCCCGGCTACATAGAGACTCCTTCACAGCTTCAAGTTAAAGAGGTTCCAGCAACTTCCTGCACTCAAAATCACTCCACTGCATTTCCTACCTGCCTACCTTGCCTGCCTTCATACGTCACAGAGCATCAGCGCAAGCTTCAAGCAAGTCATCAATCTCCAGTCATCGGTACAGCCTTGAATCAACGTACCATTGGAACAACTGACTTCAAGCAAGCAACTCACCTGGATGCATCTGCTGCACCATATTTCCCTGTGTCCTTTAACAACAATGTCAAAGATAAAGCAATCAGCACCATACAGCCAACAGCATCTCACATAAAGGCGGAGACAACTGAAACAGAAGAGTTTGTGAGGTACATGCTTTGCAGGGAGCTCACAAAGACTGGTCTTACAAGTTTTGATGACCAACCTGAGAACTACAGAAGTTGGAAATGTGCCTTCAGAACTACAATCAGCAATATTGGCATTACAGCTGATCAAGAATTGAATCTGCTGATCAAATGGCTTGGTCCTCTATCTGCTGCACGTGTTAAGCCATTAAGATCGGTTTTCATGGACAATCCTACTGCAGGCCTCACAGCTGCATGGGAGCGACTAGAGCAAAGTTATGGCAGTCCAGAAGCTATAGAAAATGCTTTGTTCATGCGTCTGGAAACTTTCCCAAAGATATCCGGTAAGGACAACAAGGAGTTCCAGAGACTGAGTGACCTTCTCCTTGAGCTTCAGCTAGCCAAGACAGACCCAAAACTACCTGGACTCAGTTACCTTGACACTCCAAGAGGGGTAAACCCAATTGTCTCCAAGCTCCCGTATGGTTTGCAAGAGAAATGGACTGCACTAGGGTCATCATACAAAAGAGAGAACAAGGTTTCCTTCCCTCCATTCTCTTTCTTCTGTGAATTCATCAGGGAAATTGCAGAGACCAAGAACGATCCAAGTTTTTCCTACGGTGAGTACAGTCTCTTCTCACCCTTTCCTAAGAGTACCAGTCTTCAGGGCAACTACAGAAACCATAGAGGCCCAGTGTCCGTGAAAAAGACTGACATCCTTCCCACTCCTACCACAGTTCTGGCCACGAACAAACAGAGTAGGAAGATTGAAAACCCTAACAGAGAGTGTCCCATACACAAGAAGCCACACCCCCTCAATAAATGTATCGGCTTTAGGAAAAAGCCTCTGGAAGAGCGCAAGGAGCTTTTAAAGACATTTAGGGTATGTTTCAGGTGCTGTGCTTCTACAGAACATTTTGCAAGGGACTGTAATGTGTCCATCAAGTGCATAGAGTGTGGCTCTGAAGAACATGTGCAAGCCCTCCATCCTCTTGAGCCCAGCTCTGCACAACCTGCCAACACTCCTCCCAGGTCAACGCATGGCGGGGAGAATACAGACCAAGTGCCTAATTCTACCATCATTTCTTCATCCTGCACTGAAGTTTGTGGAGAAGACCGCTGTGGTAAGTCCTGTGCTAAGATATGCTTGGTGAACATATACCACAAGGATCAACCAGAAAAGTCTCTAAAGGCATATGCTATCTTAGACGATCAGAGCAATCGATCACTTGCAAAATCGGAATTGTTCAATCTATTTGAAATAAAAGGCGAAGCTCATCCTTACACCTTGGGTACCTGTAGTGGAACTATAGAGGTTTCTGGAAGAAGGGCTCATGGACTCATGGTATCTTCTCTCAAAGGTAACTTGCAATTATCCTTACCTACACTTGTTGAGTGCAATCAGATACCTGCTAACAGGGAAGAAATCCCTACTCCAGCTGCTGCTTTCCATCACCCTCACCTCAAGGTAATAGCAAATGAGATACCGCCGCTTGACAAAGATGCTCAGATCCTTCTTCTGTTAGGAAGAGACATTCTAAGAGTTCACAAGGTACACAGACAAGTCAGTGGACCCCCAGATGCCCCATTTGCCCAGCGCACGGATCTAGGGTGGGTCATCATAGGCAATGTCTGCATAGGCAAAATGAAAAGACCTACCAACATTTCGTCATTCAAGACAAATGTTCTGCCAAATGGCCGAAACACTTACTTTGAGCCATGCCCACATCACTACTGGGTGAAAGAGAAGATAGCCAGCCACGAATGGCAACATGGTATCTCAGGTGACACAAGCCCTTTCTCCTGCCATGATGGCGACTTCGGCTCTACAGTGTTTAATGCAACCAGTGAAGATGACATACTGGCTCCTTCAATGGAAGACAAAGAATTCATCAAGGTAATGGACAATGAGTTCTTTCAAGATGACTCCAATAACTGGGTAGCACCCCTACCCTTTCGTCTCCCAAGAGAGAGATTGCCCAACAACTTACAGCAGGCCATCAGTAGATTCTCCTCCTTAAAGCGAAACTTAAGCAGGAAACCAGAGATGCAAAAGCACTTTGTGGACTTTATGCAAAATGTATTTGACAGAGATCATGCAGAGCCTGCTCCCCCACTGAAGGAGGGAGAAGAATGCTGGTACCTTCCATCCTTTGGCATGTATCACCCACGCAAACCAGACCAAATCAGAGTTGTCTTTGATTCCAGTGCTCAGCACGAAGGTGTTTCTCTTAACAACATGCTCCTTACTGGACCCAACTTGAACAACAGTCTAATAGGAGTCTTGATTCGTTTCAGACAAGAGCCTGTAGCAGTAATGGCCGACATTCAACAGATGTTTCACTGCTTCATGGTCAGAGAAGACAACAGAAACTACCTCAGGTTTCTATGGCACAAGGACAATGACCTCAACAAGGAAGTTATAGATTATCGCATGAAGGTACATGTCTTCGGTAACAGTCCTTCCCCAGCAGTGGCAACTTATGGGCTAAGGAGAACAGCTCAAACTGGAGAAGTTGGATATGGATCTGATGCCCGTCAATTTGTTGAAAGAAACTTCTATGTTGATGACGCACTTAAGTCCTTTCCAACTGCTAAAGAAGCAGTTGATCTTCTCACCAGAACAAACGAGATGCTGTCTGTAGCAAACCTTAGACTGCACAAGATTATATCCAACAGCCAGGAACTTATGAATGCCTTTCACTCTGAGGACTATGCCACTAGTCTAAAAAACCTTGACTTAGGTACAGATGTGCCTCCTGTACAGCGAAGTCTGGGTTTGTTGTGGAACATCAAGCAAGACAAATTCACCTTCCAAGTGTCAACTTGTGACAAACCCTTCACTAAGAGAGGAGTCCTGTCCGTGGTGAATAGCATCTATTACCCACTGGGTTTCCTTGCTCCAGTTACCATTCAAGGTAAGATTTTACTAAGACAGTTGTCTACTGAGAACATAGACTGGGATACTCCCTTGCCTAGTGAGAATCAACACAAGTGGGAAAGGTGGAGATATTCTTTGAAGTCACTAGAAAAACGTCAGATTCCCCGTTGCTATGTTCCAGGATCCACTTCAACTGCTAACCGGAGAGAGATTCATATTTTCTCTGATGCATCAGTTGAAGCTATTGCTGCAGTAGCCTATTTGAAGACCTCTGAACTGAATGGGGAATCACACTGTAGTTTTGTCCTAGGCAAGGCAAAACTCACACCCAAGCCTGCACATACCATACCAAGACTTGAACTTTGTGCAGCCGTGCTAGCAGTAGAAATTGCCGAGGTCATACGAAGTGAAATGGACACTAGAATTGATTCTTTCACCTTCTATACAGACAGTAAGGTAGTACTTGGTTACATAAACAACCAAACAAAACAATTTTATGTGTACGTCAGCAACAGGGTTGAACGTATCAAGAGATTCTCTCTACCAAGTCAATGGCATCACGTTCCCACTGAACTCAACCCAGCTGACTGTGGGACCAGAGCCGTGTCACCTGCCGCTCTTCAGGACAGCTTATGGCTGTCACCTCCAAGGTTTCTGCGTGAGGACTCTTACTTACTCCCTATTGACACCACCTATGGGCTAGTAAACCCTGAAGATGATAAGAAAATAAGAACTGTGAACACCTCACTCCACTTCTGTAAGTACAAAACAGAAGCTGCGGTCACACCATTACAGGCATCAATGGAAGCAGGTGCAGCATCTAGCCAATGTGTTCTGGCATCGCTGGAAGAAAAAGTATCTTCATCACCTTCAAGGTCGTAACAAATGGCAAGCATCTAAGCCGAATCTTAAGGTTGGAGACCTCATCCTTCTAAAAGACAAGGAAGTTTGTCGGAATGAGTGGCCTATGGGTCTTATTACTAAAGTTATGCCCAGCGACGATAACAAAGTCCGGAAGGTAGAAGTCAAGGTAACCAAGGGAGGATCGACACGAACCTTTAGTCGACCAATTACAGAGTTAATACTCCTTTTGCCAGGTGAGTGACTTGTGCAAGGACTAGCCATGCTGTTGGCACGGCGGGGAGTACATTGCTGCCATCTACAGGTTCTACTCAGAACTTTGGAATTATTTGAAGACATCATACTGTGACTTTATGTTCTTCATCCTGTTGAACTTACGTTTATTATTTGCTTGTTGCATGTTTTTCATTACAGGTTCCAGGACATTCGTCAGTATTGGACTTTTTGAAAAAATATATTTTAGTTTAAGGTTATGAAATCTAAAGATTTCAGACGGGGAGTGTTGTGTTACACTATGTGATTATTCTTGCTCTGTGTCTTTAAGATCTGTCCCCTTCTTTCTAGCTGAACTCTCTCTCTCACCGTAGTTCTTTATATATCTCCTCCACTTCCTGATTCTGGTCATTACTCCTGTATATCTTCCATGCTAAACATCTTACATGTGGCTTACAACTGCAACGTTTTTCTACCTATGAATATCCATCATTAAACGGAACATTCAAAAGGATTCACCGTCTGTCGTCCTAACTGTGAGTTTATTCATTGAGTTAAACTGCCTGTATCGATGCAAGGGATGAATATCAAACCAGCTTGAGTAAGGCCTACTTAAACCTGGAGATGAACTTTATCGCTTTGTAGTTGAGACAGAACAATGGGGATGACGATGATGGGTGTATTATACAATGACTGGAGTATCAGGGTGTCAGTGAGTGTGCCACTCACTGGTGCCAAATCATGTCTCGCTGGCTGCTTTGTAATACATGATTTTGGGGATTTTTGCCATGCCATGTACTGACTACGTTACACTACCTAATAGTCACACATTGTACACCTGTCCTGTAGTGTATATAGCTATATACACCCACCTTCTTCCTTCCTGTATATAGAGACCTTCCCCCGCCATCACTGACTGCAGATATACCGTATTTATCGGCGTATAACACGCACAGGCGTGTAACACGCATCCTAAATTTAAGAGGAAAGTTTCAGGAAAAAAACTTTCCACAGCCCCCTACGTATAACACGCAGGCACAGTTTACCCTCTATTTCCACGGTAAAAAAGTGAGCGTTATACGCCAATAAATACAGTACATCATCTGTCCTGTTACTGTGTATATAGCTATATACAGGACAGATGATTTATATCTGCAGTCAGTGATGATGGAGGAAGGTCTCTATATACATGAAGGAAGGTGGGTGTATAAGGCTAGCTGTATACAGGACAGATGATTGTATACCTGCATACCCTGTTCTGTAATGCTGAGCCGTATACCCTGATCTGTGATGCTGAGCTGTATACTGCTGACACTATGGGTGAAAGCAAGTGAAATACAGGGGACGGAAGGGGGTGGATTCTATAAGGGGTGAAGCTTATGAGAAGTGGGAGGGGTCAAAAAGGAAGGGCGGGGTCTGGTGCCCCCCCCCCCATCCTAAAAATTCACGAGCCGCCACTGTTCCCAAAACATGGCCTGTTGGGGGTACTTGAGGACTGAGGTTGAGAACCACTGGAGTAGGGAATTACTTAATATCTGACAGCTTTTTTTTCTCATCGGAGCGCTTTTCTTCGCTTCCTGTTACAGAGACAAAACCTCCCGTCTATTTTATACTAAGACAATTTTACCAAAACTTATTCCAACAAATTTTTTGCCACAGTTAGACAAAAGTATTTCTTCAATTCTGCCAGGCTGCTAAATCCCATATGCTAAAAAGAGAACTCTTATCTATGAAAATATGAACAATATTATAAAGATTTCTGCATCGATAGGAAAAAAAACCTTCTAGTCTTGTAAATAACAGTGTTGTATGAGTTTCCAAACTGCAGAACCTCCTATCCCTCACCAAGTCAGGTATGTGTAATTCAGTTTACTTAGGTAATAGCTTAAAAATTCAATATAGCCATATACAGTGGAACCTCGGATTACGAGCATAATCCATTCCAGGAGAATGCTCGTAATCCAAAGTACTTGCATATCAAAGCGAGTTTCCCCATTAAAGTCAATGGAAACGAAAATAATTTGTTCCGCATTGACTTCAATGGCATGCAATACCGCATGTGGCCAGAGGTGGGGGGCGCCGAAGAGCCTCGGAAACCGCCGGAAAGGCCTGAGGACACCTCGGCTGACCTCGGCAAAAGAGTATTTCTGTGTCTTTCCGAACGACTGCGATCGGCGCTGTTCATCTCTGCTCGGCTCCGGTGCCCCCCCACCTCAGGCCAAACACGGTACTGCACACCGCTTTGGCCTGAATCCTGCTCATTTTGCAAGACAACACTTGCAAACCGAGTTAGGATTTTTTCAAACACAGTACTCGTATTGCGAAACGCTCGTTAACCGCGTTACTCGCAATCCGAGGTTCCACTGTACAGTCGACCCCGCAAAGTCGCGTTTTAGAGTTTGCGGCCTCAGTCGTTTGCGGATTTTTTCCCAGCCTAGCATTCCCGCATCATAAGTGCCGGTTCACACAGGGGAGACCTGTCAGGTGACTTTGTCAGCCTGATAAGTCGCGCTCCATGCAAGTACAATGAAACTGTTCTAAGTCAGAGCAACTCAAGTACTACTTGGGGGCGACTTCAGAGCGACTTGCATTGACTTCTATACAGAAGTTGTTTTGCAAGCAGTGCTGAATTCACGCTGTACGAGGCGGCTTCAGAGTCTGTGTGAACCGGCACAGTTTACCGCATGTAGCTATCTCAAGTGTTTTTCGATGAGTGTTCATTTTCTTCTTCTTAAAGCCCTAAGATGCCCCCTAAACGCCCCCCTCCTGAAGCGCCTGAAGAAGAAGTGCCACTCGAGGCATTTAATAGGCATTTTTTTACATCATCCAAAATTCGCGGATTTTCTCAATTCGCGGGTGCTCAAAGAACGTAACCCCCACAAATTTCGGGGGTCCACTGTACATTAAAACCATTTTTGCAAGTTACATATTGGATGATAAAAATGTAGTTTATGTACATGTTAGTATTAATGTTCCTTGCACCAAAACGGTTTCCAAAGGGTAAAATCAATTTACTGCCAAAAGTTGGGTGCCTTTTTTATTAAGTGATCACATTTGCATGAGCTCCCTATTTGCTTTAAACTCAATCTGGGTGCCACCAAAAAATGTCATTGCATGCCCACTATGGCACCTGTGCCCTGAGTTACCAGCCTCTGTCTTGTTAAAACCATGGCAGTGTAATAGAACTTATGTGAATATTGGTGGGATGGGTTTGTTTAACCCTTTCCATACAGGGCTTTTTATACCACTTCCATACCGGGCCTATTCTGGCACTTCTCTCCTACATGTACAAATCATCATTCTTTTGCTAGAAATATACTCAGAACCCCAAAACATTATATATTTTTTTTTTTTTAGCAGACACCCTAGGGAATAAAATGACAGTCGTTGCAACTTTTTTTTCTTGCACGGTATTTGCGCAATAATTTTTCAAACGCCTTTTTTTGTGAAAAAAAAAATGGTTTCATGAATTAAAAAATAACAAAACAGTAAAGTTAGCCCAATTTTTTTGTAAAATATGAAAGATTATGTTACGCCGAGTAAATAGATGCCTAACATGTCACGCTTTAAAATTGCGCACACTCATGGAATGGTGCTAAACTTCGGAAACGTAAAAATCTCCATAGGCGACACTTTGAAAATTTTTACAGGTTACCAGATTAGAATTGACAGAGGAGGTCTAGTGATAGAATTGTTGCATGTGCGCTAACGCACGCGGCGATACCTCACATATGTGGATTGAACAGCGTTTACATTGGGGACAGGGGTGTTTTAAATTTTATTTATTTTTTATAATTTTTTTTAATTTATTTTACTTCATTTTTTTTATTTTTACACTTTTTTTTTTCATTTTTCGTTTTTTTGATCACTTTTATTCCTATTACAAGGAATGTAAACATCCCTTGTAATAGGAATGGTGTGTGACAGGTCCTCTTTATGGAGAGATGCAGGGTCAATAAGACCCCACATCTCTCCTCCAGGCTGGAAAGCATGAGATCGTGAAAAAAAATTCACTGATCTCATGCTTACAGCCGCAATGGCGGCTTTGTTTACTTCTGAGGACCCGGGCGTGACGTCATCACATCGCGACCGGGCCTCCGACGGTCATAGAGATGACTGGTGACCATCTGGTCACCAGTCATCTCTATGCTCGTCACGTGACCACCGGCGCCGGACGATTCTCTCCGGGTCCCCGATGGCACGGGAGAGCCCGGAGAAGCACCGGATGGTGGCGGGAGGGGGGGGGGGGGTGCCGCTATGATCATTCTTATGGTGCGCAGAATCGCCGACAGAAGAGAAGGATATCTGAATGATGCCTCTAGCTGCAGGCATCATTCAGATATCCCCCCACAAAGCCCAGGACGTCATATGACGTCCACCCGGAGGGAGAGAGGGTTCCTGCCGGCGTCATTTTACAATGACCCGGTATGGAAGTGGTTAAAGTGATGCCCTAAATACTTTATGTAGGAAATGTTTTGGATAGAGTAATGAAGAGTTAAAGTAGAACTATAGACAATTTTTATTTATTTTTTCATTTTGGAGTAAGCCCAGGTTCACACTGGGGCTGCGGGAGTGAAGCCGTGTGAGTTCAGCTGAACTCGCACCATTTCACTCCTGCCTGTCAGTCCCGATTTCAGCCGCGATTACATGGACATCTGTGCAGGTTTCTGCACAGATGTCAATGTAAATCGCGGCCCGAAATCGCAAAAAGTAGTACAGAAACGACTTTTTGAAATCAGTGCAGCGCCGCAGATGCGGCGTCGCACTGATTAGGACGGTGCGATTGCCCGCAATTTGCGGCAAATATCTCCGATTTGACTTGCGATTTGACATGTCAAATCCGCACCAGTGTGAACCAGGGCTAAGGGAGGGTTATAAGCAGGGCTGGACTGGGGCAAAAATTTGGCCCTGGACTTCATCCAGACCAGCCCACTTTAATTTTTCAATCATAAACAAAAACAGTATATAAACTATATGCAATTGCACAAAGAAACATAGGTAAAAACATTCCCCTTTTGGGCATAGGACAGGGCATAGCCACACCAGTGCCCATTAATGCAGCCTGATCAGTGCCCATTAGCGCAGCCACACCAGTATCCATCAGCTCAGCCAAACCAGTGCCCATTAATGTAGCCTGATCAGTGCCCATCAACACAGCCTCATAAGTTCCCATCAATGTTAGTCCCCCCAGTACCTGGTCTGCACAGCTTCTTCTGCCTAGGTCCTGGGTGCAGTGGAAAATTTCCGGTAGTCCAGATGGTCAGTACATGCCTGGTAGGGGTGCAACGGATCGGTGGTGATCCGTGATCCGAACGGGCCACCCTGTTCGGATCGGATCACTACGCGATCCGCGGAGTGCTCCGGAGCCTCGGCTGTAGGAAAGGCCGCGGCTTCGGCCTAGCTCCGGAGCGGCGGCCATCTTGGTACACCCAGCGGCAGCCGCTCTAATGACGCTTCGCCGCCATCTTGCTCCACCACACACAGTAATGAGAGAAGGGGACAAGCGGACATCTTGTTACACCCAAAGCTTCCACACAAAACGGAGCTTATCAGCTTTAATACAGTATTTGGATATCCATCGGACTGTTTACATTTTACATTTTAAAAGCAGCAGCAAGCCTTACATGATTGCTAATGTGACGGAACACCTCTGATTTTCACATTTAACATTTAGTTAAATGTGAAAATCAGAGGTGTTCGTCACATTAGCAACCATGTAAGGTCAGCAGGTTTGCTGCTGCTTTGAAAATTGAACATGTATAGAGTCCATTGGATTTACAAATACTGCATTTAAGCTTATAAGCTCCGTTTTGTGTTGAAAATACTTGTGAAATTGAAAATTTAACATTATTATTATTTTTTTTTTTTGCCGATCCGAAAATGATCCGATCCGTGACCCCTGATCCGAGGATCGATCTGATCCGTGAGTTTTTTGATCCGTTGCACCCCTAATGCCTGGTTATAAGCCATTTTTCGCCATTTGTGTCCCATTGCAGAGATTTCCTTCAGACTGGGTTCACACCATTGCGAATTGGATGTGGGTTTCTCGCATCCAATTTGCAATAGCAGGAGATTTTGACTGGCTCTCTATGGGCACAGTGGCTGCGTTTGATGGGCACAGTGGCTGCATTTAATGGGACACGCACGGTGGCTGCGTTTGATGACACAGTGACTGCAAGTTATGGGCACAGTGGCTGCAATTGATGGGGTTTTTTTTTCTGAATTTTTCAGTATGTTTTGCGCCCCCCAAAAATTTTGAGCACCAGCCGCCACTGAACTTCAGTCTGCCTTAATGTGACTTTTTACACTCTATGGCATTGAAGCTGTATCTAGTGCAGGAACCTTTTCTAAAGTCGGAGCGACTTGTGTCGTATCAGTTAATTAAAGCGATATTAAAGCCTTGTTTTTTTTAAATAACAAACATGTTATACTTACCTGCTCTGTGCAGTGGTTTTGCACAGAGCAGCCTGTATCCTCCTCTTCTTGGGTCTCACGCCGACGCTCCTGGCTCCTCCCTCCTGCCAGGTGTCCCCACAGCAAGCAAGTGCGCTCCAGACCCGCTGCTCTGTGTGTCCTCGGCTCTGTCCCCTCAATCTCCTAAATATCTCACTGGCTGTGATTGACAGCAGTGGGAGCCAATGGCAGATCAGGAGTACAAATTCCTGGAAAGCCAATGCTCTTGTGGACTTAGCTGGATTGAGATGGGGCTCAGGTAAGTATTGGGGGGGCTGCTGCACACAGAAGGTTTTTTTACCTTCATGCATAGAACGCATGAAGGTAAAAAACCTTGTGCCTTTACAACCACTTTAGGATGGCTGTCATAGGTAAACATTGAATATGACATGTTGTGCTCTTACAAGTCAGATCCCATGTCGCACCAGTATGAACCAGTCTAAGTTATACTTTAAAGCTGAATTCGTAGTTACAAGTATGGATGTGCCACACCTGTGGGATCCCTCGTCCTAATCAAATTAGAGAATACGTTTCGCTCATTGAGAACATGCCAGTGTCAATAAAACCCCTGTCAGCTTTTTGTGTGTGTGCATCTTATTCGAGAGATTTCTCTTCAATTCCCATCCTGATAATGTAACAGAAATTCAGAGAAAATTACAAAGTAAGGAGAATTCCACTCCATTGAACGATTCCTCTTCTATTTCTTATCCAGTAATATCCAGTAACATTTCAGTCCTAGTAACAGTGGTCATTGGATCAAATAGAATCTCCCCATTTACACAGAGAGTAAAAACAAAACAACTACTAAAATAAACCATTCATACCGCGCTGGCTCCAACCCCCAAGCAAATATGGTGGGTGCTCGGCCAACTGTGGTAGCGTGAAATATCCATTTGCTGGAAAAGGCCAGCACACAATATGCAATATTTTCAGGTCCATAGGCGTGTCGGGTGTGCCTGGGCACACCCTAATCAACCGTGCAGTGTTTGTGTACTGTAGCCCCATGCCGCTGTCTCCCGAGATCTGCTTGGGCTGCTGTGAAATGCTGCATGATCCAGATCCAAGCAATGTGTACCCCAGGCCATGAGACAGTATCACACTGAGCAGATATTGGGGCTTGTAAGATCCGCTTATTGTGTGACTCTGTCTTGTAATGTAACTGCCTGCAGGGAGAGAGAGAGGAACTGTCCGAATTCAGCTGGGATGTCGGGGGTGGGTGGGGCCGAGCAGCTAACGAACATCAGCCAATGGGATGGGGAATGGGCGGGCCGCTACGTGTACGTGGCTCTGCCCCCTTTCTTAAGCTGCCCAATAATTGGCTGGTGCTCGATAGCTGCTCAGTCCCGCCCGACCCAAAATCACCATGATTTCTGACAGAGTCTCTCTCTCTCTCTCTCTCTCTTTCTCTCTCTCTCTCTCTCTCTCTCTCTCTCTCCACAGTTACATTACAAGACATTCACACACTGAGCGGATCTTACAAGCCCCAATATCTGCTCAGTGTGATACACCCCTCTCCTCTGTCAGTGCCGCCTATCAGTGCTGCCTATCAGTGCCTGTCAGTGACAATTAGTGCCACCTATGAGTGCAAATCAGTGCTTCCAATCAGTGCCACCTGTCAGTACCCATCAGTGCTGCCTATCAGTGCCCATCAGTGCTTCCAATCAGTGCCACCTGTCTGTGCCCATCAGTGCGGCCTATCAATGCCCATCAGTGCCACCTATCAATGCCCACCAGTGCCACCTATCAGTGCTTATCAGTGTTGACTATCATTGCTGCCTTTTAGTGCCCATCAGTGCTGCCGATCAGTGCCACTAAATGCTGCCAATCAGGGCCCATCAGTGCTGCCAATCAGTGCCGATCAGTGCTTTCTATTAGTGCCATTCAGTACTGCCTATCAGTGCCAATCATTGCTGCCTATCAGTGCTGCCTATTAGTGCCAATCAGTGTTACCTATCAGTGCCAATCAGGGCCCATCAGTGCTGCCAATCAGTGCCGATCAGTGCTTTCTATTAGTGCCATTCAGTACTGCCTATCAGTGCCAATCATTGCTGCCTATCAGTGCTGCCTATTAGTGCCAATCAGTGTTACCTATCAGTGCCAATCAGGGCCTATCAGCGCTGCCAATCAGTGCTTTCTATTAGTGCCAATCAGTGCCGCCTATCAGTGCCAATCATTGCTGCCTATCAGTGCCCATCAGTGTGGCCAATCAGTGCCCATCGGTGCCGCCAAAAAGTGTCCATCAGTGCTGTCAATCAGTGGTGCCTATCAGTGCCATTCAGTGGCACCTATCAGCGCTGCCAATCAGTGCACTGACTGTAGAGATGGGGGGGAATTAACTCAGCAGACAGGTACATTGTCCATGGGGGGCCGGCCTGGTGGGGCACAACTGAAATCTGTTGATGTTTATTGATGCCACATGCTGATCTTTAGTATAATAGGTAATCACCACACTACTATTTACAATAAACTACTGGAGGTAAAATAAAAAAGTGTCAGTAAAAGGCCTGCCGCTAAGCACTGTTATGTGTTCCCACACCACCAAAAAAAGTGCAGCGCTAACTTACTAATCGATAACTTGACAATAATGGTGGAACCCTCTAATGAATGGAAATCTCAATAAACTTCAATATTACCACAATACCCGTCTCTGTGATATGTAACAAAACATATAATACACATCTCAATGAAAATAAGACATACTGTATAAAATTAAAATTAGCAGGGATGGTGAAAACCCCTCCTATAGATATTTGCTATACAGATTAACTTCAAGTGCAACAACTTTTTAGTTGGGAGGTTCACAGCTTTATAGCACTTTGGAATTTTTTTTTTATTTTTTTTTTACACTTAATTTTATATGTTTTAGTTACTATTCTAATGTGAATTTTTGCACTTGAAGGTAATTTTCCACCACCCTTGCTAAGTCCATGTCTTTATGGACCTTGCTTGGTGCACTGGTGTGCAGTCATGTTGGAACAGGAAGAGGCCATCCCCAAACTGTTCCCACAAAGTTGGGAGCATGAAATTGTCCAAAATGTCTTGGTATGTTGACGCCTTTATGCCGCGTACACACGACCGTTATTCATGTCATGGAAAAAAATTAAGTTTTTCTCGACGTGATTTTTCGTGTTTCCTCTCAAGCCTGCCTTGTATACACACGTTCATGAAAAAAAAAACGCTCAAGCAAAGCGCGGTGACGTACAACACGTACGACGGCACTAAAAAAGGGGAAGTTCCATTCGAATGGCGCCACCCTTTGGGACGCTTTTGCTGATCCTCATGTTAATAAAGTTTGGTGAGAGACGATTCGCGCTTTTCAGTCCGTTACAGTGTGATGAATGTGCTATCTCCATTACGAACGCTAGTTTTACCAGAATGAGCGCTGCCGTCTCATACTTGATTCTGAGCATGCGTGTTTTTTTCCCCTCGTAAAAGCATACACACAACCGTTTTTCACGACGTAAAAAGAACGTCGTGAAAAAACTAAGAGAAAAAATAGAGCAGCCTCCAATTTTTTTTGCGCATTTTTCTCGTCGAGAAAAGTGCTCTGGATCATACACGACCATTTTAAAAAATTGAATTTTTCTAGTCATGAAAAACGGTTGCATGTACGCAGCATTAGAGTTCCCTTCACTGGAACTAAGGAGCCAAGCCCAACCCCTAAAAAACAACCCCACACCATAATCCCACCTTCACCAAATGATTTGGACCAGTGCACAAAGCAAGGTCCATTAAGACATGGATGAGCGAGTTTGAGGTGGAGGAATTAGACTGGCCTGCACAGAGTCCTGACCTCAACCCGATAGAACATCTTTGGGATGAATTAGAGCTGAGACTGCGAGCCAGGCCTTCTCACTTAACATCGGTGCCTGACTTCACAAATGCGCTTCTGGAAGAATGGTCAAACATTCCCATAGACACACTCCTAAACCTTGTGGACAGCCTTCCCAGAAGCGTTGAAACTGTTATAGCTGTAAAGGGTGGGCCAACTCAATATTGAACCCTACGGACTAAGACTGGGATGCCATTAAAGTTCATGTGCGTGTAAAGGCAGGTGTCCCAATACTTTTGGCAATATAGTGTGTGTGTGTGATTGTGTGTAAATAAATATATATATACACACACGCAAACAGTGTTTGAGCTTTGGGTGCACACCCTAATGCAATAGGCTGCTCACGCCTATGCTGAGGTCCCATATGAAGCATGACTGATGTTTATCAAGGTGTTATTGCAATGGACCTGTCATCGGTTTGTTTAATATGGTATTTTAGAAATATGGCATCTGCACTCTATCCACTTCCGGACCGCCGCACGCCGATATACGTCGGCTGTTTGAACGGGTATATCTCTGTTATGGCAGCAGCTAGCTGCCATAACCCAGATATCCTCTTCTTCAGCCGGCGGTCCGGTTACCGATAATGGTGGTCTCAGCGGCGGATTCGCGTAGAGCTACATATGCGGCTATCAATTACGCACACGCTACCTTGAGTTCCTATTTGCCACCCTGATGTGTTCACATTTAGAGGTCATCTCCACACATGTGTGGTTTGGGTGCTTATATGTGTGTCAATTTCTGGGTACCGCTTAAAAACATTTTATGCTTTTTTACAAAATGGTTTGCTAACTACAATATATCATTGTGCTTTAATGTCATTTATGTATGTTATATTATGAAATAAACAAAGTTTTTCTACTATTTCATTGTCTTGTGCTCTCCAGCTGCATGCTTCATCTAAAGTCCCAATCCCCTTTTCCTTTTTGTACTTTAGAAATATGACATCTGCACTCTATCCACTTCCGGACCACCGCACACCGATATACGTCGGCTGTTTGAACGGGTATATCTCTGTTATGGCAGCAGCTAGCTGCCATAACCCAGATATCCTCTTCTTCAGCCGGCGGTCCGGTTACCGATAATGGTGGTCTCAGCGGCGGATTCGCCGCAAGATCACTGTTATTGGCGGCGGGAGAGGGGCCCCCCTCCCGCTGCTCTCCCATGCCCTCTGCTGCTTACTGGAGCCGTCGGTAGTGGCGGAGGCGATCGGGTCCTTCCTGTGGCTGGGTATGGAGACGAGTGAGGGGAAGATGGCCCCCACCCGTCTCCATACCATAGCAGGGCGGGAAGCGACGTCAAAACGTCACTTCCGCCCATAGCTCTTAAAGGGCCATTTTTTTTGTCTCTTTTTCAAATTACATTTTTTTTTTTTTTTTATTGCATTGCATTTTAGTGTAAATATGAGGTCTGAGGTCTTTTTGACCCCAGATCTCATATTTAAGAGGACCTGTTTTTTTTCTATTACAAGGGATGTTTACATTCCTTGTAAAAGGAATAAAAGTGACACTTTTTTTTTTTTTTTTAAAGAGCAGTGTAAAAAATAAAAAGTAAAATAAATATTTTTTTTTAAACGTGCTCCGTCCCCCCGATTTTGCGTGCAAAAGCGAACGCATACGTGAGCAGTGCCCGCATATGAAAACAGTGTTCAAACCACACATGTGATGTATCGCCGCAATCGGTAGAGCGAGAGCAATAATTATAGCCCTAGACCTCCTCTGTAACTCAAAACATGCAACCTGTAGATTTTTTTAAACGTCGCCTATGGAGATTTTTAAGGGTAAAAGTTTGTCGCCATTCCACGAGCGGGCGCAATTTTGAAGCGTGACATGTTGGGTATCAATTTACTCGACGTAACATTATCTTTCACAGTATAAAAAACAAATTGGACTAACTTTTTACTGTTGTCTTATTTTTTTAATTCAAAAAAGTGTATTTTTTCCAAAAAAAAGTGCGCTTGTAAGACCGCTGTGCAAATACAGTGTGACATAAAGTATTGCAACGATCGCCATTTTATTCTCTAGGGTGTTTTTAACTTGTAAACAACAAATCTCAGAAAGAGGCTCGGTCCTTAAGTGTCTATACAAACCTACCAAAATCATATGTATACTTTAACAGACTAGAGCAGTAGAAAGCATGCTAGTACTGTATTTGTGATACATTTATACAAGAAAATGTGAGCAAAACAGTAGGTGTCCCTTATGTGGGAAGCACTTTTGTGCTGCTTGGTGCGCTTTTCACCCTGTTTGCGTGTTTTCCAGTATCTCTGCCCTAAATGCAATCTGCCACACGTAATTGTTTTCCATCTTGTCTGTTCACATCCCTTTTATGTTTGATTTCTGGAAATTGACTCTAGCAGAGTGCCCTGTAATAGATGTATGCCATAATTGCTACATATTATAACGTACATTTAACCGAAAGCCAAAAATTCCCTGGCACCAGCAGATGATTACACGGTTATCTGGATTGGAACTATAATGATGACATTTATTGAATGATAATTACATCCTGCATTTTAATTAGGAATGTAAACAGGAGCCTTATAGTATAGCATTGGATTACTCTGTAGATCAAAACATTTCCAAAAACAATGGCAGTATTATTATGTAATATTTGATTTTAATTGAATAGCTATATTGCAATTATAACGATTAGTGCATAATTCACATCAAAACAGTAGCTGCAAAATGTTGTGCAAAACATTTCTTAAAAGTGTCCTTCGTGGGTGAAATAGTCTACAGCAGGGGTAGGCAACCTTTGAAAGGGGAGATCTATCTGGACAACATAGAAGAGATCAAAGATCACCTGGGTGCGGCATCCTTTTTAATTTATTTTTTAAGAAATTAATTAGCAAACCCCCAATAAAAAGATCTAAAGATATCAGGAAGAAAACTTAGAAAATCAAATAAAACACATGTCACTGTAAAAGTATAAACTTAGCCTACCTTTAAAAGTTAGTGTAGCGGCCTCCTCTCTCCCCTCTCTTCTATCAGCTCGTCTGTCTCTTGTCTAGGGGTACTTTAGAGCAGGGCTTGACAAATTTGCTTGGAATCTGGGAGCTAGCTAAAAAAGTTAGGAGCCAGGAACGCGCCCGGTCCCGCCGAGCTCGCACGCAGAAGCGAACGCATATGTGAGTAGTGCCCGCATATGAAAGCGGTGTTCAAACCACACATGTGAAGTATCGCCGTGATCGGTAGATCGAGAGCAATAATTCTAGCCCTAGACCTTCTCTGTAACTCAAAAGATGCAACCTGTAGAATTTTTTAAATGTCGCCTATGGAGATTTTAAAGGGTAAAAGTTAGTCGCCATTCCACGAGCGGACGCAATTTTGAAGCGTGACATTTGGGTATCAATTTACTCAGCGTAACATTATCTTTCACAATATAAAAAAAAATTGGGCTAGCTTTACTGTTGTCTTTATTAAAGAAAAAAAAGTGTATTTTTTCCCAAAAAAGTGCGCTTGTAAGACCGCTGCGCAAATACGGTGTGACAGAAAGTATTGCAACGACCACCATTTTGTTCTCTAGGGTGTTAGAATAAAAAATATATATAATGTTTGGGGGTTATAATTAGAGGGAAGGAGATGGCAGTGAAAACAGACAGGGAAACTCCATTAGCATTGCTGCTTGTCCTGTCATACGAACGGCCACCACAAGATGGCGCCTGATCACAAAAGGAAGCATAGGCCTGCAGAAGGCCGCAAAGCCGCGGCCTCAATTACCGGCCGGGCGCCCCGACGCGATCCCGCGGCGCGGAGGGGGGGCATGGAGACACAGGATACCCCAGCTGTGCTGCCCCAGGCGCCAGGTCGCTAATTCTAGTCGCAATGGCGACCTGGCGCCCGGGGTTTGTCGAGCCCTGCTTTAGAGGAGAGAGAGCGGGGTCACCACGCCAAGCCCTCACCGCAGATGTTTGTGTGGTGGAAGCAAAGTTCTTGTTTTACCTTCGGGTCAGTGTTCTGCACCTGGAACCTCCAATGAGAGTTACCTTGAACAATGTCTGCCAGAAAATGAGCCCCACACCATAAAAGTCCAACACTCCTTTATTCCTCCTGAATGAGCACAATCAGTTAGACTCCCTTGTAGAACAGAACAGAAAAGGAGGTGTGGATGCGAGTAGGCCCAGACACAATGAACTCTCCACTTTCCTTCCTGAAAGTGGGTTGAGGTCTCTGAGCGAGGGTGATTTGACACTGGTCCCCAGTGTCTGGAGCAAACTATGCCCTCAACGGCTGACATAGTCCAGTCCAGAAACCAACTATAAATTGTACAAAATATACTTTTTAAAAACTTGGTCAACTAAAGAAATTGTGTCTGAGCCTTACATAAAAGGGAAGGGAAACAACAACATTTTAACCATAACTGTAGAATCCCACATTCACATTATGCTTTTCCCCCACCCATCCTGACTAAGACCCACCCCATACTCAGTGGTCTTGATGAGATGCTCTCCTGCAGAGGGAAAAAAAGAAAATTATCACACATAAACCCTGACACATATATTCGTGTAAGAGGAAAGAAACTTCTTCGTAAAGAAATCCCTTTTCTCTATAGAGTGAGTGTGTGAAAAGTGTTAACGATGTGCAACACTGCCACCTGGTGACAGCGTCGCGGTAACTGCACTCGTGGAACTTTTCTTCTTCTCTTCTTGAGCCCTATCTACCCCAGAGTCCATGATCTCTTGAACAAACAGAAACAGTCCTTCATTCCTCTGGGTAACAAGGACAACAGGCCCCAGAAAGTTCAGCAGCATACAAACAAGAACGGAGTCATTTTCCTCCTACAAAATAGAAACGGGGATGCGGCAGAACAAGTGGTTTCAAGTGCTGATCCATGGTCTCCAGATGATACTCAACATCTTCCCCTTCCTTGCGCCGGATCAGCACCTTGTCCGCATGGATGTGCTGTCCCAACATCCACTCTGCCTTGCAGTCCTTAAAACGCTGAGAGGCCTTGGGAGAACATGCCAGGTACCTGCGGGCGTGTGGAATCTGAAGGTGAGTCCACACAAAGTCATTGTACCAGCGCTCCCGGTAAACTTCCACCTCGTACAACAACTCCTTGGACAAGTATGGGTACTCCCATCCATACTCTGCAGCAACCTTCTGACCAAATAGGCGTTGTAGTCTCGCCAGAGGAGGCATAGTGGCTCTGTCCCCTTCGCCAGGTAAAACTATCGAGTCCGGGTGGCGAGGGACCTTGATCACATCTGATCTGGGCATAGGTGCCCGCAACAACAGTCTCTTTTCCCCGGTCCTGAGTGTAGGTGACACCGGGGATGTAAGGGCAGGTTGGGAACGGGACCCCTCTTCAGGCGCTGGTGCCTCCACCCGGGGTGTACTATCCCCTGTAGACATGGGTGGATCCCTGGTTCTGCGGGATGAGGCAAGATGTACTTTGTCCCAGCCCTTTTCTGCAAACAGTTCATCAATAGCAACATCGTCTCCCATATCCGAGAGCGACTCCAGGTCAGAGGTGTCACACTCCTCCGCGGGCAAGTAGCCTGTAGTGGAGACTGAGTTTTTACCTCTTCCCACACACCAAATCTCTCCGCCTGGCTTACCTCGGCCTTTACTTGAAGCAGGACGTCCGGAACTCTTATCGACAGATTCATCCGGGCCAGGTGTAAGCGGGCGAGACGGTCCACCACAACCGCTGGTCGGGGCTACCATACCGGTCTTTCTCTTCGGTGGTGGACGCTGCGAGACAGTGGTGACCGAGTCAGCATCCTCGGATTTCTCCCGTTGAGTACTCACGACCTCCTCCGCGGTCGTTGCAGTGTGCGCAGGGATGGCTGTCAAAGCAGTGATTCCTCCTCTCTGAGTGGTGTTGCCTGCAGCCCGGCCAGGGTAAATGGTTCTCGGCTTCTCAACCGCTGGATCCACTTCAAAAAGGAACTCCCCACAGGCCTTGCATCGCCCAAACGGCTTCAGTTGGCACACCAGTCCCGAACAACCAGTACAAATCACACCCAGGGCCTCAACGTCCATGCACGAATACAGGGCGAATTGACCCCTTGGCTTTAGCCGGATCCCTGTATCTGTTACCGGAGCAGCAGCAGTCAGTGTCGTGGTAGAAGGGTGAACTGGAATCCACGATGTATGTCCGAACATGGTGACCTGTTGCTGATCCATCGCACACTGCCAGGTTTTTGCGCCAACGTCCCACGTGTAGTCCTTCACACGTATTGGACTCCTCCCCTTTGCTCCAGTTCGCGGGCTTTTCTTCTTTTCCCTTTCTGAGTCACTCCCACGAACTAAGCGGTGGGGGTGTGTCTGGTGGCGCAGTGCAATAGAAGCCCCCACGTGTACTACTTCACACGGCTGAGTTTCCCCCTTTTTCCACTCTTCTGTGCGGGCCTTTCCCTTCATTGGATCATGTCCACGACTTCAAGCAGGGATGCACTTCGGCCAATGAAGGCCTGCCTACTCGTAACTCCTCCGGGCAGACACGTTCAATTCCATAGTAACACAAACACTATACCGGACCCGAGCCCCCACGTGTAGCGGCCTCCTCTCTCCCCTCTCTTCTATCAGCTCGTCTGTCTCTTGTCTAGGAGTACTTTAGAGGAGAGAGAGCGGGGTCACCACGCCAAGCCCTCACCGCAGATGTTTGTGTGGTGGAAGCAAAGTTCTTGTTTTACCTTCGGGTCAGTGTTCTGCACCTGGAACCTCCAATGAGAGTTACCTTGAACAATGTCTGCCAGAAAATGAGCCCCACACCATAAAAGACCAACACTCCTTTATTCCTCCTGAATGAGCACAATCAGTTAGACTCCCTTGTAGAACAGAACAGAAAAGGAGGTGTGGATGCGAGTAGGCCCAGACACAATGAACTCTCCACTTTCCTTCCTGAAAGTGGGTTGCGGTCTCCGAGCGAGGGGGAATTTCCTTCCAGGCGGTCTCTGATGGGAGGCTCACCTGTCACTGGCAATATGCTGCACCGGGTCTTCAAGTAAGTATCTCCCACCGGTCCATTACGCCTTCCGGATTCGGGTACCCACTCCCGGGGTTCCCTAGGACCTCCTTCCCTCGCGGAACTCAGTGGTGGGCACTGAGCTCCAGACCTCCATCCGAGTACCTCACCCCAGGCTAAAGGTGCCTGGGATGGAACACGACCTCTGAACGTCCTCTAGGCCTAGGCCCGCCTAGGGGACCTACACGAACCCCTGCCCTCAGGCTGAAGGTGCCCGGGACTCGACTCCCGCCACCAAAAATGGCCGCCCCCTTTATACCCCCTCCCAGCAAGCACGGCGGGTTCCCCGCCCCACCATACAACCGCTGAGAGAGACCAAAAGAGGTACGCCACTGCAACAATGGCCCAAAGCGACAGTGCCACCTGGTGGGCCCCAGGGAACCATACATCACAGTTTCCCCACCAGATTCAAAAAATAGAAAGCATATACCCGCTACATTAGCTTCAGTGAGAAACTCGGCACTCCCTTTCATTCACATCTGGCAAGTAATTGGTCACCCAAACAAGCCTGATGCTGGAGTCCACCATAAGGGAAGAACCACTGGGACTGCAGACTGACTTGTTTGACTAGGTTTAGGCTTGACTGACCTCAATATTAGCCTGGCTGTCTGCTCTGCATTTTTGTAAGTAGTTTGTAAAGCAGTGTCCAGGAGTCAGTAGTAGGTAGGGCAGTGTGCAGAGGTCAGTAGTAGGTAGGGCAGTGTGCAGAGGTCAGTAGTAGGTAGGGCAGTGTGCAGAGGTCAGTAGTAGGTAGGGCAGTGTGCGGAGGTCAGAAGTAGGCAGGGCAGTGTGCAGAGGTCAGTAGTAGGCAGGGCAGTGTGCAGAGGTCAGTAGTAGGTCGGGCAGTGTGCAGAGGTCAGTAGTAGGTCGGGCAGTGTGCAGAGGTCAGTAGTAGGTAGGGCAGTGTGCAGAGGTCAGTAGTAGGTAGGGCAGTGTGCAGAGGTCAGTAGTAGGTAGGGCAGTGTGCAGAGGTCAGTAGTAGGTAGGGCAGTGTGCAGAGGTCAGTAGTAGGCAGGGCAGAGGGCAGTGTTCAGAGGTCAGTAGTAGGTAGGGCAGTGTGCAGAGGTCAGTAGTAGGTAGGGCAGTGTGCAGAGGTCAGTAGTAGGTAGGGCAGTGTGCAGAGGTCAGTAATAGGTAGGGCAGTGTGCAGAGGTCAGTAGTAGGTCAGGCAGTGTGCAGAGGTCAGTAGTAGGTAGGGCAGTGTGCAGAGGTCAGTAATAGGTAGGGCAGTGTGCAGAGGTCAGTAATAGGTAGGGCAGTGTGCAGAGGTCAGTAGTAGGTAGGGCAGTGTGCAGAGGTCAGTAGTAGGTAGGGCAGTGTGCTGAGGTCAATAGTAGGGCAGGGCAGTGTGCAGAGGTCAGTAGTAGGGCAGTGTGCAGAGGTCAGTAATAGGTAGTACAATGTACAGAGGTGTCCAGGAGTCAGTAGTAGGTAGGGCAATGTACAGAGGTGTCCAGGAGTCAGTAGTAGGTAGGGCAGTTTTCAGAGATCATCAGTATGTAGGCAGTGTAAAGTGTGGCCTCACCCACAGCATCCAGCCATTGCCACTTGATGGAGGGTGCTGTCACTTAATCTTGAGAAGGCTGTACTAGTTGGCGTGTTAGCCTATGATGTCACGGACAGACTACAGGCTCCTCGTGCTAATGCACAGCGTCCCGCTGTTCGATTTTAGATACAAACTGTACATGTCTGTCAGTGCTACCAGGAATCTGATACTGTGGATAGTATTGACAGGATAGAGGGTGAAGCAGCACTAATGACACTGGCACAATCACCAAGAAATTGGTGATTACAGAACATCAAAAAACAGTCCCCCATCAACACAGTCAGTGGGGGGTAGGGGTGCGCATCTTCACTGGTCTCGCGATTCGATTACGATTATCTGGTCAACGATTCGATTCGATTCTGCAATGCATCACGATTACTGACAAGCTCCCACTTCCGCTTGGGCCGTCTAGGCGGTCCTTACTCCCTGCAACATTCGAGAACACATCACAGGTCCCAGAAGATTGCCCGGCTATGCAGGACAGAGCAGCGAGACATGCGCACCCGGCTGTGAAGCTGCAAGCTGTCACAGCTGGATGCCCACAGTAGTATTGCCAGCGCCGTGGACAGGCGGGGGAGAGAATGGAGGATTCGGGTGGCCACGTCGCTGGGACAGGTGAGTGTCTTTTTATTAAAAGTCAGAAGATACACTTTTTTTGTAGCTGCTGGCTTTTAATAAACCAAAAATATACTGGAACCCTGCCTTGAATTAAAAATAACCCCACTCCCTTAAAGCGGAGTTCCACCCGTAAGTGGAACTTCCACTTTAAGCACTCCTCGCCCCCTGACATGCCACATCTGGCATGTCATTTTTTTTGGGGGGGGGGGTGTCCTCTTTTTAGTGGGACTTCCTGGTGGGGCAAGTCGGAATGACGTCACGCGACATCGATTTTTCCGGTCACATGCATCGGGGACACCCGAATCGCGATGCAGCGATTAAATTCTGCACCCCTAGTGAGGGGAGCCGTCCCAGCTGGGAGAACACACATTGATTATTGCTGGCGGCTGTAGCTGCTGGCAATAATCGCATGAAAAATCCAACATGCTGGTTGTACCCAAGTTGATCGATCAATCAACTTGGGTATAATCGGCCTGCCCATACATGGTTCGAAATCTCGGACGCTCCCTGCTGAACCGTCACGAGATTCAAACCATCTACGGCTGCCTTTATACTGAATATAAAAAAATATTTACTGTAATGCCGTGTACACACGACCGTTTTTAATGACGAGAAAAATAAAAAAATTTAAAATGGTCATTAAAAATGACCGTGTGTGGGCTTCAGAGCATTTTTCACGACGATGAAAAAATTGGAACATGCTCTAATTTTTCACATAGTTTTTTACATCGTCGTTTTTCTCGTCATGAAAAACGTCCGTGTGTGGGCTTTAACGACGTGGAAAAAAAAAAACGTGCATGCTCAGAATCAAGTATGAGACGGGAGCGCTCGTTCTGGTAAAACTAGCGTTCGTAATGGAGATAGCACATTCGTCACGCTGTAACGGACTGAAAAGCACGAGGCTGAAAATCGCGAATCGTCTCTCAACAAACTTTACTAACATGAAGGGTGGCGCCACCCGAATGGAACTTCCCCTTTATAGTGCCGTCATACGTGTTGTACGTCACCGCGCTTTACTCGAACATTTTTTTTCCACGATAGTGTGTAGGCAAGGCAGGCTTGAGAGGAAACACAAAAAATCACGTCGAGAAAAATGCCGTTTTTTTTCATTGACATTAAAAACGATCGTGTGTACGCGGCATAAGTGTTATATATTTGTATTGCAGGGTTCGACAAAACCCGGGTGCCAGGTCGCAAATGCGACTAGAATTAGCGACCTGGCGCCTGAGGCAGCATAGCTGAGGTTTCCTGTGTCTCCGTGCGAACCCCCCCCCCCCCGTGATCGCGCGATCTCGTCGCTGGCCGGTAATTGAGGCCGCAACTTTGCGGCCTTCTGCAGGCCTATGATTCATTCTGTAATCTGGCGCCCTCTTGTGGTGGCCGTTGGTATGACAAGACAACCAGCAATGCTTGCCTGTTTCACTGCCCGCCCATCTCCCTCCCTTTACTTAGAAGTTAACCCCCAAACATTATATATATTTTTTATTTTAACACCCTAGAGAATAAAATGGCGGTCATTGCAATACTTTCTGTCGCACCGTATTTGCGCAGCGGTCTTACAAGCACACTTTTTTGAGGAAAAAATACACTTTTTTTTTAATTAAAAAATAAGACAACAGTAAAGTTAGGCAAATTTTTTTTTATATTGTGAAAGATAATGTTACGCCGAGTAAATTGATACCCAACATGTCACGCTTTAAAATTGCATCTGCTCGTGGAATGGCGACAAACTTTTACCCTTAAAAATCTCCATAGGCGACGTTTAAAAAAATCTACAGGTTGCATGTTTTGAGTTACAGAGGAGGTCTAGGGCTAGAATTATTGCTCTCGCTCTACCGATTGCGACGATACATCACATGTGTGGTTTGAACACGGTTTTCATATGCGGGCACTGCTCACGTATGCGTTCGCTTTTGCACGCAAAATCGGCGGGACGGAGCACGTTTAAAAAAAAATATTTCGCTTCTGCACGCATCTGCACGCATCGGTCGTTAAAAAAAAAACAACCTGGATCCTAACTTTTTTAGCTGGCTCCTAGATTCCAAGCAAATTTGTTAAGCCCTGTTGTATTGTATTGTATTTTTGTATTGTATTGTATTATTCATACACTTTAGGTAACCAAGTCAAGGTTGTGACCCTTATCTCATTGAAATACTGAATGAGGTTACTATGTATCATTTCAAAAATGCACCTTTTTACCCATAGGTTTCTGCAGGGCTTTTTTTCTCAGAGAATAGACGCAGGAACTTGCCCTCCCCTGCCAACTCTCCACCCCAAATCCTGTCGTTCCATTGGGGAGAAAAGTAAAGCGGCGCCAAATCTGCATAGGCCCAAAAGGCACAGAGTGCCGCACTTAGGTGCGCATAACACACAGGGCTCAGGAAAGTGTACTCTGCAGTGATGAGGTGTGTGTATCATACGGCACAGAAAAAATAAATCAGCACAACGGACAGCACTTGCAAATCTTGCCCAATGTAACCATTTATTGCTCACCTCTGTGCCCCCTATTCAAACCTCACCTCTGCAACCCTTGTCCACAGCTCACCTCTTCTTTCCCCCCTGTTCGCAGCTCACCTTTTCTTTCCCCCGTCCACAGCGCACCTCTTCTTTCCCTTGTCCGCAGCCCACCTCTTCTTCCCTCAGTCCGCAGGTCACCACTTCTCCCCATTGTCTGCAGCTCACCACTCCCCCCCCCCAACCCCCACCTGCAGTAGTGCAAACATTTCCTATACCACCTTCTGTGTTCAGTGACAGGATGGAGAGGACAGAGCTGCCAGAGGTGGCGGAACAGATATACTATTTCACAGTATTTATTATTATGACTCTCTTTTATTGTATATGAAGATTGAATTACATAGGAGCATTTTATGCTGAAATCCAAAGTATTCCTAAAATTCACAAACTTTTTTAATAACTGTAATTGCATTATATGACTTCAGCATGATTCATGATTGCCATTCATTAATCACATATTCTTTTAGTCCACAGCGATTATCGTTGCTCAATGATGTCATGGCGTGGGTTTTGTAGAGGAGGTATACAGATATGCCCATCAGGGGCTCAGCGCTCGGCTGGAACTTATTCACGGTGAGATGCTTGCACTTCACTACAGCCTTGCATTCCACGCTTACCCTGGTAATTCAGGTCCCATATGCAGCAGTGTGTTTACATTGTAAATTATTCCCTAAACCCTGGTTCACACTGCTGCGACTTCTCATACGACGTGCTACACAGAAAGTCGCTTGACAAGTCAAAACACATTAATTTCAATGGGGCCGTCTTAATTGCTACAACTCAAGTCGCAGCGACAAAAAAAAGTCCCTACACTACTTTTTTGCGTCTTCCTTGCGACGTGAGTGCCATAGTCTGCAGTGTTAAAATCACCAAAATCACAAGGAGGTTGTTTCTTTACCTTATCTTTATGATTTTTTTGATACTAACAAGTTAAGTGATAGAGTCTCTGTAAAAATATTGAAAACATATTAGAGTAAACCAAGCTGAACTAATGCACTTTGCCTTTTATATTCAGAAGTTATTATTTTGGGAGGTAAAAACAGTTTTAGCATAGCTACATGTCAGTGATCTCTAGTCCCTGTAAATGCCCAGACTGTGCTTGAATCAGGTCTGGGAAAACAGGTTACCGTGATTCTAACATCACACCATTTCTTTTCTTTTAGTTCTGCTTTGAGGGATCATTATCAAGTGCTGGGTGTGGGAAGAGAAGCATCAAGGAGTGAAATTAAGGATGCCTTTTTCGCCCTATCAAAGAAGGTAATTCTTTTAATATCCTTCTTTTTATTCCATATTATGTGTATGGAAAATGCATTTACAGCATGTTTCAGTAGAGTATAGTTATATTTATTATGAGATCAGGTTATGGATGAAGATATTCCATAATAAGAAAAGCCGGCCACTCGGTGTACTCCCCGGTGCAAATCTTTATTGGCTACATTACAAAAGACACATGGGAGGAAGGCTGTTGTAGCCGAAACGTCTTAGCAGTCTGCACACTGTGTCTTTTGATATATAGCCAATAAAGATTTGCATCGGGAAGTACACAGAGTGGTTGGCTTTTCTTACTGTGGAATAATTGCATCGGGGATGGAACATCCCAGCCAGAACTGTGGTGTAGCACTTTGAATGAAACAGTCGACCTGGGGTATTGTTTTTTCATTTATGAATGCAGAAGTTGGTAAGTAGTGTGGCTAATGCAGTCCCAGTATTGTAAACAGCTTTACCTACAAAGGAATAGGTTTAGATCATGTGTTTTGCCTATGTTATACTAAATATAATATACCAGAGACATATCAGCTGCAGATCTTCCATTGATGGCTAAAGTAGAACCTACACTTGATAACATGCAGGGCTGCTGTTAGAAATCTTGGGGCCCCGTACAGACTACCTTACAGACCCCCCCCCCCCCCATCACAGTGCCAGTTATAAGCAGCAGAGGCATTCCCCGCTCTGCAACGGCAGGTACTGTATATAAGAAGGGGCTGTAGGGCAGGAAATACCTTGACCGCTAATAATTGTCAATTCGCAGTGATAGGTTCCTGAAAGAATAGCCAAGGCACATTCAGACTATAATCCAAACACACCTGAGCTCTTCCCTGCTAATAGGAATGCTGCTGCTGACTTTTAGACGAGGTCTACATCTGTGTGGGTAAATTCCAATGGGGACCAGACCTGTTCCCACAGCCACCCGCACAGAAAAACGAAGGACATGCATTAGGAACTGCACTGCGGGCTGCGATTTCAAAAATGGAGCAGGAACCCTTTCCCTGCATTTCAGGAGGCATGGCAGCCCATTCAAATGAATGGAATTAAACTCTTGTAAAACGCAGCTTGCAGAGCCGCTATAGTGTGAACCTAATAGATATTCCCTCAGCCTTAAAAAGTCATCGTACAGGCAAAATATTTTTGTAATTAAATTAAAAAAGGAGCGATCCCTTACCTCCTCTTCAGGAGTCCCCTGCTGTCACTGTCCCCTCCTGTTTTTCTTCAGATGCCCCATGTGCTGAGCACACCCCATCTGGGTTGTGTCCACAGTGGTGCGGCCACTGAACAATCTGAAGCCTTTGGTTCCCACTGCTGTCTGTTTCTCCTGTGAGACCAGGAAGAGAGAGTAGCACGGTCCTAGCTGGGATAGTTCTGGATCACGGGAGGAGCCAGGTAAATGTTTAGGGTTTGGGGGGGACCAAGTAGATGGGAGTTTTTTCACCTTAATGCATAAAAAGTATTGCAGTAAAAAACGTTTTGTCTTTTTCTGACCTGTTTACTGTGGGATCATGTGAGGTGAGGTGGGATTTGTTTTGGAAAGGGGAATTTGGGTAGCAGCAAGGGGTAAGAATTGTTCTAGGAGGGGAAATTTGGGGGGGGCGGGGGTGCTAGGAGTGGTGTTTTACAGGAGAAGATCTAGGCAGAATGTTAGATGTTAGAAACATACATTCTATAAAAAAACAGAGCTGAACAGCCCCGCCCAGGGGGGCAGTCCCTCCAGACATAACCCTCCTACCTGCAGCTGGCAGCCTCAGCCCCAGTTTTTTTCTGCCTAGCAGAAGGAGAAGACGTGGCTCTCTCAGGAGCCAGTCTCCTGGAAGATTTTATTTTTATTCCTTTGGGAATTTTATTATTTTATTTTTGAGACCTTCAATCAACTGTCGGCTGGGCAACAGGTTGGGTACACTGGTATCCTCGTAGTCTTCCCTGTCCGACCATCGAGCTTGCTGATCTTTGCCTTGTGTGCGTGAGACTCAGTTCACGACATGCCCCATGACTCCAGAGGTGGCCGGGTGGCTTTTATGCTCCCGCGGTCCTCACAAGATGGAACAGTACCTGCTGTATCTTTCGCGGTGGACCGGGCCGACAGCTACTCAGTACTACTCTGTGATAGGTCTGTCTGAAACAAGCCAGTGGGTCCCTATGGGATGGGTAAGTAGTCTCTCCTGCTTCAGGTGAGTACATGCTGGCTGTGTTTCTCTGTCTGGGGGGTTTCTCCCTGTCTCCCCCCGGTTATGCTGCTCTCTGCACCCTGTACTGGCGCTGTGCTGTGTGGGGGTACTTGGGGGTCACTCTGGCCTGGTGTGGGTCGCTCATGTCTGTGAGGTGTGAGTGTTTGGAGAAGCCACTAGCTGGCATGGCTTTTACTGTTTAAGCTGCGCTCGGCGGCCATCTTGCCGCGGATCAATAGCGCTGCTTACACGCGGCCGGCTGCCATTTTCTTAAAGCCGCGGCGCTTTCACTTTCGGTTTTGGCCTCTATAGGCGCTGCTGCGGCGCAAATCTCCTCACACTCTCCTCAGACTTCACTCGCGCTGGCAGTGCGGTGACATACAGCAGAGCTGAGCGGTCCTTACAAGAGTTGGTGGGTTCCTCTCGGTATCCCCTCCTCAGCCTCAGCACAGCCAGTGGGTGGACTGTATTATTCACTTTATAGTGTATAAGGTCTCAGAGGGTGGCAAATATGGAGTCTGGCACCTGCTTCCCCAGAGGCAACTGGCAGTGCTCCAGCACCTGCGGTCCCTATGGACCAGTTGTCGGCAGTCCTGGGAAAAAAATTCTTGTCAGGATGGAAGCGGTGTGCGAGCAAGGGAGCTATAAAGCGCCCTCTCCCCACACAATCTCACACATGGGGAGTACTCTGATTCAGATATGGGCTTGGCTGCTGCTGCTCAGGACCCTAGCTCTGAATATTTTAATGTTTTTGAACAGGATATTCCTTGTGAGGAAGACTCCAGTTCTGAGTCAGTAAATGACAGGACGCTTGTAAGTGAACTCATTGATGCTGTGAGGGACACTCTCAAGCTGGATGCTGTGGCTGAGGTACCTCAGGTGGACACTTTCTCCTTTGGTGTTTTTCTATTACACAGCTCCCTCACTGTTTCCTCACACGCTGCGTCGAGAGCAGCATGGATGATACAGTGGCACACAGTGCCTCCCCCCCCCCCCTCTGGTCGGTGCAGCATGGTGGGGGGGCACTTTATTCATTTATTTCTATAGTCCCTGTGAGCCTTCTGTGTGATGTCTCTGAGGCAACAACAGGGTCTCTGCACCTGTGGTTTCCCACCATTTCCTGGGGAACGCTCTAAACTCTGACAGGACCACGGTCTGCGGTGTCAGAGGTTACCTTTTACCTGCATATTGCTTCTGCAGCACATTTGAGCAGGTTGGAATGATAACAGAGAAGATTATGCGCCTCGGCGCCATAATTAAAATTTATCTTATAACTCTACACTGGATGCATTCACAGTGTATGTATGGGTTATGGATCTCTGTGTCTGCGTGGGTTTCCTCCCACGTTCCAATGCTGTGTCTTCAGTGCCATACACAATATAAACATACACAATATGTTTATACACGACTCTAAATACATTCACAGTATATGTATGTATTATACTCTCTGGGTCAGCGTGGGTGTCCTCCGGGTGCTCCGGTGTCCTCTCACGCTCTCACGGTATGTGCGCTTCGGCTCTCTGCGCAGTATAAACATGTTCACTATGTTTATTGCACATGCTATAAATACTTACAGTATGTGTATGCTGTCTGCGTGGGTTTCCTCCGGGTACTCCGGTTTCCTCCCACGATCCAAGGGTAATGCACAGCATAACCATGTGCAATATGTTTATTCACATGCTATCATTCCTACATGGTATCTGTGTGCTCTCTGCGTGGGGTTTCTTCCGGGTGTTCCGGTTTCCTCCCTCGCTCTGACGGTATGGGCGCCTTTGGCTCTCTGCGCAGTTTAAACATGTTCCATATGTTTATCACGCATACTATAATACCTACACGGTATGTGTGTGCAGTCTGCATGGGTTTCCTCCGGTTTCCGCCCACGCTACATGACATGCGCGCCTTCGGTGCCATACACAGTATAAACATACACATTATGTTTATACACAACACATACATTTACAGTAGATGTATGTATTGTATTCTCTGGGTCTGCCTGGGGTTCCTCCGGGTACTCCGGTTTCCTCCCACGCGCCAACGGTGTGCGCGCCTTCGGTGCTATGCACACATAGACATGTTCAAAATGTTTATCACACATACTATAGTACCTACACGGTATGCGTATGCGGTCTGCGTGGGTTTCATCCGGGTGCTCTGGTTTTTCCCCCGCGCTCCAATGGTGTGCGCATTTTCAGCGCTATGCACGGCATAAACATGTGCAATTTGTTTATTCGCACGCTAACATGCCTACACGGTTGTGTACGCAGTCTGCGTGTCTGGTTTCCGCCTACGCCCCAATGATGTGCGCGCCTTCGTCGCTGGCACAGTATAAACGTGTTTAATATGTTTACCCACACATACTAAACTACATACGCCGTATGTGGTTGTACTATACTCTTTGGGGCTGAGGGGGTTTCCTCCCACGCTCTAATTGCGCGTTTTGATGCAATACACAGTATAAACTATGTGTTTGTACAATCAGCAGAAGCGCTGGCTTGGACTGTGTTCGCCATGCTGAGGTTAGCGTTACGCCCGGTAGTGGCTGCGTCTTTGGCGTTCCTGAAGCTCAATGACTGGGCAAAAGCCTCTGCTTCATCTATCAGTAGACCAGCAGGTGCACTGCAACTGCTTTAGCCTCTAGGGTCGCTGTGTCCGGGGTGGGTCTGCGCAACCTGTAGAGGCTGAGTTACTGGTCCTCTGACCGAGTTTCTAGGGAAGCTCTGTCAGGTTGCCTTTCTTGGCCAACAATTGAGGCACCCCGTAAGCCGGGGCCTCCCTTCTCCGATACATTGCGGGGTCTCCTTGGGTTTATCATACCCATCCCGCTGCAGGACGGTCCTGTCAGCCGTGTGCATTCCAGGGGAAGGGTTCTTACGTCCGGAGGTGTTTTCACCTCCTTTACCGGAGGTGGGGCACCGGATGTGGAGATTTTGGCCTCTCGACTCACTCGCAAGATGTAGAGATTCATGGCCAGGTCCTGGGCAGACGCGTTGGTAGCCCGTGGGGGCCCGTATCGCCTGATGTATGCTTACCCTCCGCTACTGTTGTTGCCTCGCCTGCTTCGCAGAGTAGTGGTCGAGGCTATTCCGGTGATCCTCATTGCTCTGGGGCGGCGACATTGGTACGCCGATCTAGTTCGGCTAGTCGCAGACGTTCCTTGGTGACTGCCTATTTGGGTGGACCTTCTGTCTCATGGTCCCATACCTCATCCTGCTTTGCAGCTGAGGGACCGAGGTCTCTCGGATTCGGTCATCTCATCTATGTTGTGGCACGGACATCTTCCTCCAGAAAGATCTATCACCGTACTTGATAGCTTGATGGCGTCCAAGGACGTATTCCGTTCCCAAGATTTTGCTGTTCTTACAGCGTGGTGTGACCCAAAAGCTGGCCTTGCGTACCATCGAGGGTCGGATTTCGGCCCGGGCTGTCTTTTTCAACGACTGCTAGCAGGCCATTCCTTGATTAGCACCTTTTGTGCAGGGGGTTCGCCATGTGATCCCCCCTGTCAAGCCTCCTCCCCCTCCTTGGGATCTGAATTTGGTGCTCTCGGTTCTCCAAGAACATCCCTTTGAAAATATCAGGAAGATTCCTCTCTTGACCTTGTCCCAGAAGGTGGCTTTCTTAGTGGCCATTACTTCTGTTCGACGGGTGTCTGAGTTGGCGGCCTTGTCCCGCAAGTCGCCTTACTTGGTCCTTCATAAGGATAAGGCGGTGTTGCGCCCACGACCGTCTTTCCTTTCAAAGGTGGTCTCGGCCTTTCACCTTAATGAGGACATTGTTCTTCCGTCCTTGTGTCCTCATCCATCGCATCCCTGAGAGTTTGCGCTTCATACATTGATGTGGTACGAGCCTTACAGGTGTACCTGTCTGCTACTGTTTCCATTTGGAAGTCTGACTCACTGTTTGTGTCTGTCTCTGGTCCAAAACAGGGCCAAGCGGTGTCGTCTGCCACCTTTTCTAGGTGGATCAGACAGACCGTTATACTGTTTAAAGTTGCAACGCCTCCATTAAGGAGTTCTGCTTGTTTGGAGTGGAGTTTGGTTTTTCCTTTACTACTGCTCCCACTCTTTTCTGATACTGCTTTGGGACGTCCCACGTGTTTCAGTATTAGAGCTGTGTCAGTCAATGGACGATAAGAGAAAATGGGATTTTTGTACTCACCGTACTGACACAGCACCCACCCTTCTTTAAGGTTTGTACTGCTTTGTTACGAACTGAGGCTGCTAGCTGCAGGTAGAAGGGTTATGTCTGGAGGGACTGCCCCCCTGGGCGGGGCTGTTCAGCTCTGTTTTTTTTTCTAGAATGTATGTTTCTAACATCTAACATTCTGCCTAGATCTTCTCCTGCGAGCAGGGACGTATACCACGTGTTTCAGTATTAGAGCTGTGTCAGTCCATGGACGACAGAGAAAAGGATTTTACGGTGAGTACAAAAATCCAATTTTTTGGTGGGGGGGGGGGGGGGATTTGAGCTAGTAGGGATGATTGGGGGTATTTGTGCTAGAAGGGGAAATTAGGATGGTGGGGGTTTCTGCTGGAAGGGGGGATTTGGCGTGAGTGGGAGAGCATGTGTACTCGGAGAGGAAATTTTGAGGGGCTTGAAGGGTAGTTATTGGTGCTAGGAGGGGTGATTTTTTTTGCGGGAGCGGCAATTTTTCCTGGGGGAGATTTGGAGAATGAGGCAAAGATCTGTGCAGGAGGGGGGATTTCAACAGGTGGGCAGATTGGTACTGGGAATGGTACTTATGTTTATGTGGTAGGCATGCAGATTAGTGCCTAATGTTTGCTGACACATAATGCTTATACATCTTCAGGGGGGGGGTCGCAGTTTGGAATGTTGGCCCTGCCCTCTAAATGACCTTGTCCCAGCACTGCGTGTGTGTGTATGTGTGCTTTTAAGTGCTTGGATGCAACTTTAAAAGAGAAGTATGGGTTTCCTTTTTTTTGCTTACATCTATTCTATATGAGCTGCCCCCATTCTGTTAAAATCAAGATAAATACCTGTGGAATGTTCTACAGTCTTTCATACAGCATCATCCTGACAATGACCTGGACATGAAGTCTCGATCCACCCCCTTTCCTGTCATTTTGCTTGATTGATGATGATGATAGCTGCTCTCCCCTCTCTTCTCAGTCATATCTCCTCCCCTCCCTTCTCCTCTGCAGCATGTTTCAATGATCAGAAGAGTTGGCAGAAATTTCAGCACTTCAGTAAGTGTAATGTGAGAGAAGTCACTGATAGTGCTGTGTATGAGAATCTACACTATATATTTCTATCTATCAGCACAGCCACATCTCTTAAGGGAGGGGGGACAGAGGCAGGGGGTGTGTTGATGCAGATGTACACACCCCCTGAAACTTTTCAAACTGAAAAATGGACCGTTTTTGCCAGCTGAAAGAAAGTTCATGTGCACATGCTGTAAAAACTAAAAGAGGTAGGAAAAAAGATTAGCTGATATGTGACTAATGTGATATGTACTAGTTATTTAACCCATCCCATACTTCTCCTTTATTTTATCCTTTTTATTTTATTTTTATTTTAATCACCTTTTTTTTCATTACGTGGGACAAAATGTCTCCAATGTGATGCATTATTGGTGACAGCCAGGTTCTCTTAAATGAGACATCCATGGTCTAAAAGACCCCTGGTGTCTAATCTGCCCTCCACGGAATCTAATGGAGTGCAGATCGCACAAACCAGGATGGGAAATAAAATTTTACATGTTGCTTCTGGGTCATCAAACAGGTAAGGGAGATCAGCAAACAGACGTTCACTGATCTCCCTTCCCTCCCATGCCAGTCCTGGGTCTGTTGATGGGTGCACAGAGCCCAGGAAGTATGGCTCAGGTGTGTGTGTGTGTGTGTGTGTGTGTGTGTGTGTGTGTGTGTGGAGGGGGGAGGGGGCTGAGTGGACTGTACTAACAGTTATGTGTGGAAGCGATCTGGTAGCTGCACTGCTGCTGGATTGTTTCCATCTGACAGCCAACAGTTGACTTGTCAGATTTACACACACTAAGTAAGATACTTTCTTTTAGGTCTAGTTTCACTTATGTTTTTGGGGCAGTAAAAACGCACAACTGAGCCACGTTTACCACCACCCAACCACTTCCCCTTATCTTACTGCGTATGTTGTGCTCATCAGTCTCCTGCTTCTCATTATACTGTCCAATCACAGGCTGTGGGAGGGACAAGACCTGCAAGTGCTACTTAACTGCTGCAGAAAATTATTGAAACTCCTGCCTTGCCAAACAGGGCTGTGTGGTGTGGCAGAGATGTGTAATCATAGAATGGGTTGGGCAGAAAAACAAATCCTTTGACAGGTAAAACTATTCCTTAAAGTGGATGTAAACCCTCACATATACCTAGTGAAGTGAACAGCCTCAGATGATACACAGGGATGAACCAAATCTCCCTACATAGGTTTTACATGTATATCTGCTGTCTTCACATTTATATACTGTTTAGAAAGTTCAGATTCTGTTTAACACAGAGTGTGATGTCTGGGCATACAGTCAAGATAGCTAAAATTGCTGATTGGAGGAAAGGCACACACACCCTCTCCACAAAGGCAGAGACTCTCAGAGGTGTTTTGTAACAGGTCCAAGTCTCTGCTAATCTATTTATAGCAACCACCCCAGACAGAAATTTCAGGCTGCTTTTATCTGATGTGTCAGAGAATTTGTCAGAAGCTATCAGGCTGATAACAACAGAGGAATGGTTTAGGAGAGAGCTACAGGAATCTTTGAAGAGAGATAACAAAATACTGCAGATATATGTGCCAAGCTCAAATTTCATGAATTGGGTTTACATCCACTTTAAACATGACAGGGATCGGCTTACTGGGACAACACAGAGATCACTGTTTCTTATTACTAGGAACAACTGATCCCAGTATTGTCTCCTGTCAGAACGGGGATCCGCCTTGCTTACATAGGCAGATCCCCGTTCTGCCTCTCTGTACCACGATTGCGGGTGGCCTCTGGCGGTGCTCGCTCACTGTATCTCATGCACAGACCGATGTACAGGTACGTTGGTTTGTGCAGCCGAGCCACCTTGCCGCAGTATATGGAAGGCGGTCGCCAAGTGGTTAACCACTTCCCGCCCAGTCAATAGCAAATTGACGTCCGGGAAGTGGTTCTGTTATCCACACTGGACGTCATATGACGTCCTGCGGGATAACAGCCGCCGCGCGCCCGGGGGGGCACGCATCGCGGCGATCGGTGGAGCGGTGGGTCAGTCTGACCCACCGCTACACTGATCTCGGTAAAAAGCCTCCTTCGGAGGCTTTTTACCATGTGATCAGCCGTGTCGAATCACGGCTGATCAGGAAGTAAACAGAAAGAGCCGTTGATCGGCTCTTCCTCACTCGCGTCTGACAGACGCGAGTAGAGGAGAGCCGATCGGCGGCTCTCCTGACAGGGGGGGTTCGCGCTGATTGTTTATCAGCACAGCCCCCCCTCGGATACCCACACTGGACCACCAGGGAAGCCCCCAAGGACCACCAGGGAAGCCCTAAGCATGTGGATGGCCCCCATGGCCATCCACATGTAGTAAAAAAAAATAAAAAATAAAAAAAACATAAAAAAATATGCCAATCAGTGCCCACAAATGGGCACTGACTGGCACTATCATGCCAAGAAAATAATGTGTGGTGGCTGGCATTGCTAGGCAGCAGTGTCACCAGTGCCACCTACTAGTGTCCATCAGTGCCACCTATCAGTGCCCATCTGTGCCCATAAGTGCCCACCTATCAGTGCCCGTCCGTGCCACCTATCAGTGCCACCCATAAGTGCCCATCAGTGCCGCCTAAAAGTGCCCATTAGTGCCGCCTATGAGTGCCCATCAGTGCCGCCTATGAGTGCCAATCAGTGCCGCCTATGAGTGCCAATCAGTGCCACCTATGAGTGCCCATCAGTGCCGCATACCAGTGCCACATATCAGTGCCCATCAGTGCCGCCTATCAGTGCCCATCATCAGTGCCCATCAGTGCCACCTCATCAGTGCCACCTCATTGGTGCCACCTCATCAGTGCCACCTCATCGGTGCCCATCAGTGTCGCCTTATCAGTGCCCTTCAGTGCCGCCTTATCAGTGCCCGTCATTGAAGTAGAAAAGGTACTTATTTACAAAAAAAAATAACAGAAACAAAGAAAAACATAGTTTTTTAAAAAAAAATCGCTCTTTTTTTATTTGTTGCGCAAAAAATAAAAATCGCAGAGGCGATCAAATACCACCGAAAGAAAGCTCTATTTGTGGGAACAAAATGATAAAAAATTTGTTTGGGTACAGTGTAGCATGACCGCGCAATTGTCATTCAAATTGCGACAGCGCTGAAAGCTCAAAATTGGCTTGGGCAGGAAGCTGTATAAGTGCATGGTATTGAAGTGGTTAAACAGGTAAAACAGAAAAAAGAAAAAAAAACAAGACTTTAAAGGTACCACACCACTATGATATATATGTATAAAAATATTATACACTTTTATTCCATTTGAAAATCATAAAAATCACAAATGAAGGGGGATAATTTCACAAGTTTTTCCAACATCATAAATCCATAAGTATACTATTGCTGCACAAAAAACAAGCTTCGTCTTGATACACAACGTGTTTCACAGGTGCAAATCCTGCTTCTTTAGGAATCTTAAGACTTCATAGTTATCTAACAGCACCAATGGAAAAGAGAAGAAGGCAGAAAAAAGAATACAGCAATCATCCGGGGGAATGCGCCCAAAATTTTGATGACATTCATTCCTGTAAAATTCTTATTGCGAACATGCGCCCTAACTGTTCCTCCATCTAGTGCTGCTAACTTTGGGCCATCTGCCTGCTCCTTCATATACTAAGGAATTACCTTTCTTTCCCATTGGGGCAGCTGATCTTGTGTCCGTCATCTATGGAGTCCGCTATTGTGCCTGATGTTGATTTTATTTAGTTGCACATCATATAACTATGAAGTCTTGTGTTTCTTGAAGAAGCAGACTTTGCACCTGTGAAACGTGTTGTGTAGTAATTCAAGACTAAGATTTTTTTTTAGTGCAACAATAGTATGTTAATGTATTTATGATGTCTGAACAATGTGTGCAATTATTTCCCTTCCTTTTGGGATTTGTAATCTTTTGAAATTGGAATCAAAGTGTTTTATATTTTTATATGTATATCATTAGTGGTGTGGTACCTTTTTAAAGTCCTGTTTAGTCTTTTTTCTGTTAGTGTTTGCCAAGAGTTCAGCTTTAAGTACATCTTTGCTGCTTCTGAAGTTAAACAATGTGGAATCTTATCTGATTAATACAATAAGCAAGATGAGTACTAACATGTTCGCTCACAATAACTGTACATGATAAGAAAATTAAAAACACTTTTACTGTGTTTTATATACATCCCCCATCATGGTGTCAGAAAGAATTCTGTTTTCATGCAACTATCAGTTGTCACAGTTTGAAAAGTAGTGTGTCTGTAAGGGCAGACGTCTTTTTTCCTGTGCACGCAAATTCATCAACAAATCAGATTTAGCGTGTAGATACACTTGTCTTTTATAATATGTAACAAAGTTACAATATATCTGGCTTTCCAACTTCATCCAGACTGGCTACCATTTAACTGTATCTAGTGTATTGTTTTTAATATTTTTACTTTAACCTTTTACTGCTACAGAAATCATAAGTGATCTGCACTCCATTTGCTTCAGAGGAGTGCAGAGAAGACATCAGGGGACATGAGACCCATGATGTCTTACTAAAGAGAACTTCTGACATTTAACATGTAATTTATTGGTCCTCTATGTGATAGCACTAAAGTTAAGTGTAAAAAAGGGTCAAAAATGACATTGTCCCTTCTATTTCTGTATGTAGATAATGGCACTGTAATTGTTTTAATAAAAATAAAATAAAAATCTAAGTACCTTCTTCCTAATTGATATACAGCTGTCACATGACCCAGATGTTTCCTAGCCTGTCTGTAGGGAAACATAAGCAGGAGAAGCCTCTAGTCCTCTGCTGCTGGTCACATGTTCAAAATAAAATAAACAGCCTTTGGAATACAGAGTAAAAATTAATAACTAATATCATTAAACAGTTTTAAATGATCATACAAATATATATCTGAAATCAAATCTTTATTATTTTTTGGCAATAACATGGTGTGGGCGGATTTCTGCCAGTCACAGGCTGTGTCATGCCCCTCCATACTGTGTCCTAGAAAAATGGGGAAGTGAAGCCTCCATCAATCCACATATAATATCCCACTCCCATTGTGTTTAGCTGGCTAGTGGGCATGAAGGAGGAGGAGGGAAGGAGTGGGCTGTCATTTACCACTGTGTATACGCCCACATGTGTGACGCTATAGTCGCATGGGCTGCTAAGATTTGATAGTGAGGAAATGCTCAGCATAGAAACTCACTGAAAACTGAGCATGTGCAGAGTTCAGAGTTCCACAGCTCTGCAAAATCCCTAGCTGAATTGGCGACATGGACAGAAGGTGGAGATGGAGAACAGCAGGATCAACCAGGTTTTTTGCAGAATCCAGAAAACAAATCTCATAGTGACTGAGTGAGTATGAACAGCATGAAATACAGCATTTATTGATAGCTTTTTATGATATTGGTTTAGTGACACATTCAGGTAAAAAAAAGTTTTGCCATTTGCTTCACCACACTAAATACTTAACTGCTGGTCTTCTCTGCTCTCTCAAGATTGGCTGAGAGGAGCAGGAGCCACTGGCTCCTGTTGCTGTCAGTCATATCCTGTGAGAAAAGAGTGGGGGGGCGGGGTCGAGCCACACTTTGTGTGTCAATGGACAAATACAACCCTGCTTGGGATTGAGCCCGCACACCTGCCCCCTAGAGCTGCACGATTAATTGTTAAAGAATGGAGATCGCGATTCTACCCCCCCTCGAGCATGTCCTCGATTCAGTGCAGAGAGTTCTCTGCACAAGCCAACAGCTGTCAAAAAAACTAAACAGGCGGCCTGCCAAGTTTATCACAACATCTTAGGCGGAGATAAAGAGAAACATTGTAACATTTTGTTCTTTTTAGATCAAAGGAATGAACTTTTGTCTGTAGATGAGGGCAGTTTAACCACTTAAAGACTAAACCTTTTTCTGACACTTATTGCTCACGAGTTAAAATCAGTATTTTATGCTAGAAAATTACTTAGAACCCCCAAACATTATATATATATTTTTTTTTTTAGCAGAGACCCTAGAGCAGTGATGGCGAACCTTGACACCCCAGATGTTTTGGAACTACATTTCCCATGATGCTCATGCACTCTGCAGTGTAGTTGAGCATCATGGGAAATCTAGTTCCAAAACATCTGCCTAGAGAATAAAATGACGGTTGTTGCAATTTTTTATGTCACACTGTATTTGTGCAGCGGTCTTTCTACACTTTAATGAATTAAAAAAAAACGAAACAGTAAAGTTAGCCCAATTTTTATGTATAACGTGAAAGATGATGTTATGCTGCGAGAATCGTGAGAGAATCGTGATCTTTATTCTAAGCAAAAGAATTGCGATTCTCATTTTAGCCAGAATCGTGCAGCTCTACTACACTCATAGCAAGCGCTTGTTATTGGAGCAAACACAGAAGAGGAGAGCCAGGAGCGCCATCAAGGGACCACAGAATTCATTATAGCATTCTATTACCAAACAGCTTGTGTATATATCTGTAGCAGCCTCACCCTCTCTCTCTTCTTTAGCGAATACTTTGGCTCCGGTCTAGGGGTACTTTGAAGGGGAGAGCGAGGTGCGCCACGGCCCATGTCCTCTAGATTACAGCATGTAGAGGTGAAGGCCAGTATCAGATTATATTGGGGCTGTGTATACGCTCAGAGCCAGGTCTGTTCTGCTGATAACCCCCCTTTGCTCCCAGTAATTGGAGTACCACACACTGAAAAAGGTCCAACACGTATTTATTCCATAACGGCAAACAAATAGTCCTTTGCGAGCAGACAGTTTGAGACCCATAGAACAGTCCATTGGTGGGGAGTAGGTCATGGCACAATCCTCAAAGAAACTAAACCGTTGAGGTTTCACCAACGGTTTCTAAGCACAGTGGCTGTTAAATGGACTTTTGGTACAGAGTCTCTTCCAGCGACTCTAGTGAACAGGAACTGGAGTTGCCTCCGCTACGTTGCAGCCCCTGTCAGGGGGAAGACATCCCTCCAAGGGAGTTACCAGAGGCCCCGCCGTCACCGGATTAATGCTGTACCGGGCTATTCGGAAGGGTTACACTCCCCGGCCTCCTCGCCTCAGATACGGGTCCCAACACCTTAGGGCCCCTCGGACTCCTCCACCCTCGCGGAACCCAGTCGAAGTTACTGGGCCCCAGGCCTTGGCCATAGTACTTCACCCCAGGCTTAAGGTGCCTGGGATGGACTCCATCCCTCGCTCCGGCCAGGTCAAGGGCACCTGGGCCCGGAACTCCGGAACGCCAGCACCCAGGCTGAAGGTGCCTGGGCGCGGCCGCGTCCTCCAACTCTGAACCCCGAGGTCAGGGCGTCCGCCCCTTTTATCTCCTCTCCCTTTGCGTCACAGCGGGTTCCCCGCCCCACTGTACTGGCGCCAGGAAAGGACAAAAAGGTACAGTCTTGCGGTGCAGGTTCAACTCCGACCCAGGGCGACAACGCCACCTGCAGGCCACAGGGAACCTTGCACCACCAGAGTCCTTCAAGAACCATAAAAGGGATTCTCAGATTCCCTAACAATTAGTACATCTGGGTTAAATAACCCAGATGCTCCCCCCCAAATTTAAATACCCGCTACATATCTTTTTAGCAAAAGTGAAAATTTCCTTTAGGACCCTTTCACACTGAAGAGTTTTTCAAGCGTTTTTGCGTTAAAAAAAGCACCTGAAAAGCTTAAGAAAAATCTTCCCTTTAAAATCAATAAATGTGTACACACTGGGGTGGTGCATTTACGCTGTTGTGAAAAAAATCCTGCTTGCTGCATCTTTATGCCCCATACACACGATCATTTTTCATGCCGTTAAAAATGCCATTAAAAAAAATGGCCATTAAAAATGATCGTGTGTATGCTCCAGAGCATTTTTTACGACGTGAAAAACGGGCATTAAAAATTTCGAACATGCTCTCTTTTTTCACGTCGTTTTTCATGTCCGATAGTGTGTATGCTTTAACGACGTGAAAAAAAATGCGCATGCTCAGAATCAAGTATGAGACGGGAGCGCTCGTTCTGGTAAAACTAGCGTTCGTAATGGAGATAGCACATTCGTCATGCTGTAACGGACTGAAAAGCACTAGACTGAAAAGAGCGAATCGTCTCTCAACAAACTTTACTAACATGAAGGGTGGCGCCATTCGAACGGAACTTCCCCTTTATAGTGCCGTCGTACGTGGTGTACGTCACTGCGCTTTTCTTGAACATTTTTTAAAATGATGGTGTGTACGCAAGACAGGCTTGAGAGGAAACAAGAAAAAAAATGACGAGAAAAACGTCAGTTTTAAAAATGACATTAAAAATGATTGTGTGTATGGGGCATTAGAGTATGTTTTGGGAGCTAAAGAAAATGTACCTTCATATTGAAAGCAATGGAAAACGCAGTAAAACCGTGGCAAAAGCGCGCCGGCGATGATTTTTTGGTGCATTTTTTAAATCACATGTCCTTTAAAAACCATGCCGCAAATGTGTCAAAATCACAGCAAAATTGCTGTAAAAACGCATATGCATTTTTTACTCGTTTTTCCAGCGAATAAGTTTGAGTGCCCTTAAAGTGGATGTAAACACCCAAATTTTTTTTTTTAATTAAGACTCATGTCTGTTATAGCAGAGGATGTAATTTCATCTGTGCCCAGTCTTGCCACAAAGAGTTTTTCCAGCTCTGAGCAATCCCCTTATCTTTCTTCAGTAAGATAAAAACTGACACACAGAGAGCTGTGACAGACAGGTGATTTCCTTATATCATGCATGAGTGTGAGAGAGGCATTCTGTGTACTTCCCGCCTTTCTTCTCCAGCTCTCCCAGGATTGGCTGCTTCACACCTCAGCATGATTGGGCATGCTGAAGTCATGTGGTGACTTTCCTGGGTTTTCACTGGATGTTAGTGATCATGGGGCATAATCCACGAGACCAGCAGAAGTTCAGTGTAAGAAATATCAATGCCTGGCCAAGGGGAGTGTAGAGGTGGGCGGGGAGTCTACTGACATCACGACTCCACCCACCGAGCCCTGGACAACAGAATTACCCACAGAATCCGGAGTATTGCAGGGCTCCAAATGGCTAAAGGGGAGATATTTGACAGGTAAGCATACATGCAGGAGTTATGTATATCCTTATAGATCAGCACTGTGGAAGTAATTTAGAAATGATGAGAGTGAGTTTACATCCACTTTAAGCTGTCAAACGGCAGTCCATTATTTAGAAGATTTTTACTCAAACGTGAATGTTTAACTACTTGCCGACCACCCACCGCAGATGTACTGTGGCAAGGTGGCTCGGCTGTGCAAATCACCATACCAGTACAGCGATTCATGCACTAGCTTTCGTGGACGCGCGCACCGTCCGATTGGCCAGCGATGTCCGCCAGCCGCTTGCGATCGTTCCCCACAGAGACAGAACGGGGACCTGCCGAAGTAAACAAGGAAGGTCTGCGTTCTGTCTGGGGATGATACTGAGATCTGTCTTCCTGCTAAGCAGGCAGTATCTGAGTTTCCCCAGTCACACAGTTCCCTATACAGTTAGGCTTGGTTCACAGCTAATACCGATGCGGCTCCCAGCAGTGGTCCTGTGCGTCCCCGTTCACAGTTTGAGGTCCAATTTCAGCCCAAACGGACAGGGCTCCTCTGCAAGTTTGCCCCAGAGCCGCAGCAAAGATACAGTATGTGAACTGGCTCCATAGAGAGCCGGTCAAAATCTCCTGCTATTGCGAATTGGATGCGGAAACTGCATCCAATTCTCAATGGTGTGAACCCAGCCTTAGAAAACACAAACAGGCAACACATTGACCCCTTGATCGCCCCTGATGTTAACCCCTTTCCTGCCAGTGTCATTAATACAATATCACTGCATATTTTTAGCACTGATCATTATAATAATGTCACTGGTTCCCAAAAAAGTGTCAAAAATGTCAGTTGTGTGTCTGATCTGTTCGCTGCAATGTCGCAGTCCAGCTAAAAACCACTGATCGCTGCCATTACTAGTAAAAAATAAATAAATAAATAAAAATGCCATAAAAATATCCCCTATTTTGTAGAAGCTATAACTTTTGCGCAAACCAATCAATATACACTTATTGGGATTTTTGTTACCAAAAATATGTAGAAGAATACATATTGGCCTAAACTGATGAATACATCCGTGTTTTATATATATATATATATATATTTTTTTTTGGGATAAGTATTATAGCAGGAAGTATAAAATATTATTATTTATTTTTTTCAAAATTGGCGGTCTTTTTGTGTTTATAGGGAAAAAAAGAAAAAAACACAGAGGTGATCAAATACCACCAAAAGAAAGCTCTATTTGTGGGAAAAAAAGGACATCAATTTTGTTTAGGTACAATGTAGCACGACCGCACAATTGTCAGTTTAAAGTAACGCAGGGCTGTATCGCAAAAAATGGCCTGGTCATTAAGGGGGTAAATCCTTCCGGGGGCTGAAGTGGTTAATATTATTGTTTTATATTTATTGAGAATGGAGTCAAATGAAATATGCTTACAAGTGCTTTTGAGATGTATTGACTCATGTTTAAAGTGGTTGTAACCCTAAAACAAAATGCTCCTGTCCCTTTAAGGCAGGAGGTATAGCACAGTGCTTTTGCCATGACAATTGTCGCTTTCTATGTTGTACAATACCTGGTTGATCCTGTCTATTCCTGTCTTCCCCTCTATAAACTGATCAAGTTTTTCATGGCTGCTGATCTCTGATAGTGTGGTCAAATTACAAGCCTCTGTCATCCAGCTCTCTCCTCTGTGTCTCTGCATCTCCCCTCCCTCTCTCCCTGTCAGTTCAGTAGTCTGTGGGAGAGCCGATCTTCTCCCCTCTGCTCCCCACCCCTCTCCGTTTCCCTCATGCCTATGTAATTCTATTCCCTGCAGCTGCTCCAGTGCTTGTAAAGAAACATGCATTAATTACTTTAATCCTCTCTGTTTTAGGTCCCTGTTCAGTACCGTGCGTGTGTGTGTTTTTCCTAAAATTAAATGCTAAATACCTTTTTTGCAGAGCACTTCTGTACAGACACGTGACCTTTCTTTGCTAGCTTGCATTCATCATAGGGGAATCTCAGCCCCTCCCACTGTACTCACTTACTCAGGAAGGGAAGCAGAAGGAAGTCACATGACTGCACAGCAAGGCTCTGCAAAGAAGGTATTTAGCATTATAATTTTAGGAAAACACACACACTGTACTGAACATGGACCTAAAACAGAGAGAATCAAAGTAATTAATACACGTGACTTTACAGCAATTTTAAGTTGCTTAGAAATTACTTTCAGTTGTTAAACCTGAATTCCAGGAATTTAGCAACTTTTCAAAAAGTGCAGGCACACCATGCATTAAGTCCAATTAGGTACTTGTCACCTCCGGGACTTAGCGCTATAGCTTTGCTGATCCCTGGCTCAGTAGTAACCCCCTTCTCTGCTGATCCCCTACCCAGTAGTAACCCCCAGCTCTGTGGATCCTCTGGTGTGCTCACCTCCTGCTATATTGCTCCCATACTGCGCACCACATGTGATATTGCTAGTTTCTCCTGCTCTGGTCTGCCAGCTCTGCTGATCTATCATTGCTCAGTCCTCTCTCTCCGGTCCCCGCTCACCTTCTGCTAAAGCATTCCCATGTTGTACACTATGCCATCTGCTAGTTGCTCTGCTTCCGTCCTAGACCTCGTTCACCTTCATGCTGTACACCAGATGTGACGTCTGCACCAGACAGTTCCAGAATATATACACATAACCTGGAAGTGACTGATAATGACTTCTTTCTGGTTCGCTTGTTGGTCTCCCAGTGCATCCTGGGATATCTCATACCTGCAATACCTCCAAAACAAAGCAAAGTTAAGGCTAAATAAAAGCCTCTCAACAGCCGCAGGTGCTGAAAGCGAGCTTTGCCATAGACTTTAATGGAGGCTTTGAAGACGCGTTGAAGCACACATGATAGCGACATGGGGTATAATTTTTGAAGCCAAGCAAAGCAAACACAATGTGTGAACAGGACTGTAAGCTTACCATTTTATTTAGTAACAGGAGCTTTGATTGCCATTCAGAGTGCTTTAACCACTTGACCTCTGAAAGAGTTACCCCCTTCCTGACCAAGCCATTTTTTGCAGTACGGCACTGCGTTACTATAACTGACAATTGCGCAGTCGTGCAACGCTGTACCCAAATAAAATGTATGTTCTTTTTTTCCCACAAATAGAGCTTTCCTTTGGTGGCATTTGATCACCTCGGTGGTTTTTATTTTTTGCTCTATAAACAAAAAAGACTTTTGAACAAAGAAAACAATATGTTTTACTTTCTCATATAAAACATATCCAATAAAAAAAGGGAAAAAATAAAATGTCTTCATAAATGTAGGCCAATATGTATTCTGCTACATATTTTTGGTAAACAAAAATCCCAATAAGTGTATATTGATTGGTTTTTGCAAAAGTTATAGCGTCTACAAACTATGGGATATTTTTATTAACTTTTTACTAGTAATGGCGACGATCAGCGACTTATAGCGGAACTGCGATATTTAGTCGGATACTAAGTTTCTCTTTTTGGGGACCAGTGACACTAATAGAGTGATCAGTGCTAAAAATAACCACTGTCACTGTACTAATGACACTGGCTGGGAAGGGGTTAAACATCAGGGGCGATCAAAGGGTTACCTGTGTTCCTAGCCAGTGTTTCAGTGTACTGTGGGAGGTGCTTTTACTAGGGAAAGACATGGATGCATGCCCCTGCTTTACAGGAACAAAGGATCCATGCCTTCCCTCCTGTCACGCCGTTCTGCCTCTGTGCTGGATGATCGGTGGGTGCCAGTGAACATTGAGTCCACGGTACCCGCAGATCAGCTCTCGCTAAATATAATCACAGCGGGCCGGCGGCAGCACGAATGCGTGCCCCCAACCTAAAAGTGTCGGATCACGTACTAGGTAAGTGATCCGGTGCAGCAGTGCCACCTTGCCACCGTATAATTAAGTTTATAGGGTCAACAAATGGTTAAAAGGTGTGTCCAATGCCACATTTTGAAGCAAGTGTAAATAAGACCCTAAAAAAGTGACAGCGAGTGTGGGAAGAAGAACCCCCACCCACTGTCACAGGAAGGGGGGGGGGAGGAATCAGGGATCTAAATACGGGTGGAACATGTAACTTTTTCCAAAGGTGAACTTGGCCTTTAAAATCAGCAAAACACTGTTACCCAACAGTATTACACCTGAAAAACAAATGCAACATGACCGGCTTGTATTCGAAAACCTCACATCTAATGAGTCACAGGAACTCTGCTTCTGACACTTGGCCTTTATTCAGTAATATGATCAAATCAACATCGATGTGTAATCCTTCCAACTAATCAGAAATCATCTTTTCCTTCTATCTAAACTAACCTGCTAAAACCTCTGAATAGAAGTAAACAAATGTATCACATGTTTGCTTTACATATACCGTAACTACCATCTTGCATAATGTCAGGAGTGATGACTGGATAGGGTTGGCCATAGATGGGCTGATTTCTCTTGAACATCTGCACATCCTTAATTGACCCAAGACCTATCACAGTATCATGCGACTTTACTTACACCACTCAGGTGATGCATTGCTTCCTTCTCTCTTCTCACTGAAAAGAGAGAAGGAATGTCGCTGTTGTACAGGGAAGTTATAAAATATCTGACAGCATCCTTGGGATAGCCTTAAACAGCCTGATCTTCCATCATCTAATAGAGCTGTCAAGATGGCAAAATTGGGCAGTTTAGGGCCACCTTTAGCCATCTAACAGGCCCCAATGTATTACAAGCACTGCATTCCAGTAGTCTACTGCTGCAGCATATTTAGTTGCTAATAACGTGGCAGGAGGTAAATATTTATTTTACATTTACGCTATTTATTACAGGTACTTTATATGTTGTTGTCAATTTACGCAGAACTTTACTATAGTTATATATTGTACATTCACATCAGTCCCTGCTCTCAAGGACCTAACAATCTAAGGTCCCTAATGGCCTGTACACACGATCCGAATATCGGACGAAAACGGTTGTCCGAAGAAGAATAGTACGATTTTCGGATCATGTTTACACTACTTTCGAGAGCCGATCACGACAGTTCATCCAATATTATTCGATCGGACCAGCACGAAAATTTTCCTCGTACAATACCAGATCAATTTCTACTTGGGACTATTAAGCGAAAAAAGTCGTATGATCTGTCGTACGATATTTGGATTGCGTGTACGGGCCATTACTCACATTCATATATATACATACTAGGGCCGATTTAGACAGGAACCAATTAACCTACCAGCATGTCTTTGGAGTGTGGGAGGAGACCAGAGTACCCAAGGAAACCCAAACAGGGAGAACATCCAAACTCAGTGCAGGTAGTGCCATAGTTTGTTTGGAAATTCCTTTTCCCTTCCATGTCCTGAGATGCATAATTAGGAATTGCACACAAAGGCAATCTATCCTGAAGCAAAGCACCCATGTGGGAAGCCTCAAATTTAAGCTATATTCTAGTTCTGGGATTGTGAAGATGGCTCTTTTATTCTTTAGTATGCGTAATGTCCGTTTGGTAAAACTAGCATGCAGCTGACCGTGTCCATCTGAAACTTTTTACATCGGAGAAATGCTGCACACTGAGCAACAATGAGATATGAAGAATGGCCTTAGCCCCAGTTTCTTCCAGTAGCCACGCCCCCTAATGCATTTTACCCCGCCTCCGGAGCTTAGTCATAGGGATCAGGGGCAGGGTAAAATGCGTCAGCGCATGACTAGTGGCAGAGCTGGGGCTGAGGCAGCTCTTCAAATCTCTTACATTGGAGGCAGCAGTGTGCAGCGTTTCTCTGTTGTTCATTACAGAGCTTTCTGTATAAGCATTCACACCAGCACCCTACCTCGCAGTGGAAGAGTTTAACTATGGCCCAAGCACTTGGAGCGGCGCTTCACCAAGTTTGCCTTGCCACAGATTGCCTCTAAATTGTATCATGTTTAACATATACAGTAAATGCATTTGTTTTGTATTTATTTTGTGTACTTCTTCATGCCACAAATGTTTTTATTTTTTCTAGTGCCATCCTGACAGTGATCCATCAAATCCTCTTCTCCATGCCCAATTTATTCGCATAAATGATGCATATAAGGTGCTGAGCAAACCGTCTTCCCGCAAGGAATATGATCAGCTCTTAGAAGCTTTACGGAGAAATGGCCCGGTTTATAGAGCCCAAAGTCCTTATAAGAGCTCCAGCCGAGCGGACAGCACAACATACACTTATAGAAAAGAAGAGCCTCATAACTGGTAATGTATCCTCCTTCCAATTCCCATTTATGTCACCTTGTAATTATAGCAAACTTGTGAAGATAGCAATATGGGGTGTACCATTGATGTAATAAGTCATCAATCTTGAACATGCCAGGCTCAGGATGACATCCACAGAATTGTACATTTAAAGCAAGTCAGCAATGACAGCTGTCTTTGACCTGCAGTTTGTTTTGTTCTTTCACTCTCTATTTCAACTTTCTCTAATTTGACTCTTGTTCTTTCCGTGTGCTGTTAATGCTCCTTACTATGTTCTTCCTTTCTTATCTTCAAGATGCTGTGATACCAGGAAATTCCTTGTCTCTTTGATATTGACACATAGGGGCAGAGAGAGGAATGCAATGTTATGCATGAGACTGGAGACAAGCTATTAGCAATCATTTAATATAAAAATGCTGATTCCAGCTGCTCACTCTTTCTTTCACGCTTTATCATTTTTTTTCTTTGAATGTTTATTTCTGCCTAATTTTTTTTGTGTTTTATGCATCATTGCTAATGGTCATTCTCTTTGTCTGTCCAAAACCTATTCAGGTCCTCTACAAACAGTGACAGTTGGTATTGGTCGCAGTTTACTCCACAGTCGGATTTCAATGAGTCTGAAAATCAGCAAAAAGAGCGCAATAAAAGCATTGTTTGGGGTTGCATAATGTTGGTTTTCTCCAGCATCTACTTACACTTCTTTGTTTTTAGGTAATTACATATTCATTTAAAATGTTTCTATTTTCCAGTGACATTTTATTTTATTGTACAATAAAGCAGCGGTCCCCAACCTTTTTGGCACCAGGGCCCGTTTTTATGGAAGAAAATGTTGCCAAGGACACGGGGTCCAGACCTACCACCAGATGCAGCTTGTTATTTACCACTGTCACCTACCACCAGATTCAGCATATCACTTGCCACTGTCACCTCCCACCAGATGCAGCATGCCACTTGCCACCATTGCCTGCCACCAGATGCAGCGTGTCACTTGCCACCGTTGCCTGCCACCAGATGCAGCATGTCACTTGCCACTGTTGCCTGCCACCAGATGCAGGGTGTCACTTGCCACTGGCACCTGCCACCAGTTGCAGCGTGTCACTTGCCACCATCATTTGCCACCTTCGCCTCCCACCAGATGCTGCAGTGTATGAGCAGAGGAAAGCAGTAATCCCCCTCCCCTGTATATCCCTAGGGATCAGCACTGTCCCACCCATGATATCCAAGGCATGTATGCAGCCCTAAACGGCTGCATGTTTTTCATTAGGTAGACAGGGGTGATAAAACCACGGCTTGATGGCCTGTTTTTACCACCCCCTATTGCCCCGTGTGTACGGGGCTTTACTGTGTACTGAACTAAAATGTTAAATAATGTTATCTTTCAAAGCTATCCCCTTACACAACCTTGATTTTTTTTTTCCCTAAATTTCACCAACAGAGGACCACAACACACATGCACTGTAATGTTTTGCCCTGAATTTATGTTTGCTGCTAACATATAGTGGTTGTTGTGCCATTCACAATGACGTACAAGTACATGTTTTGCAATTACATGCAGTGAAAACTTATTTTATAATGCATTACTGAATCTGAATGGGTCCTCCAAATTTTCTTGCATGCCATTTTGAAATGGCACCTTCAAGTAATGCAGCTCCATGCTTATTTATTTCACCTGAAACAGACTGGAAATTGTTCTCCTACTCCTGTTAAGGCAGTGATTCGGAGGTTGGGGTTCTGGTGGGTGGTATGTGCAGGATGGTGTCAGTAGGGCAGTGGGCGGTGTCAGTATTTTTTTTTTGTTATTATTTTATTTTCTATTATTTTTTACATTTTTTTTTTTCACGGTGCTTCTGGGAGAGGGGCACAGGACAGTGCCAGTAGAGCACTGTCAATTTTTTTTTTTTTAAATGTTATTGTTTCTTTTTTTCCCCCTCTTTTTGGGGGGGGGGGAGCAGTGGACAATGTCAGGAGTTTTTGGTTTTTATGTTTTTGTATTTCTTACAATTTTTATTTTGTTTTACAATATCATTTTTAAATATTTTTTACAATTTCTTTTTTTATCAGCCCTGTTGGGGGGCTTAGGTGACATACCAGGGGTTTAAACAGACCCCTGACATCTCCCCTTTGAAACAGAGAGAGGGACTGAGCACACAGATTCCCCAGTCCCTTTCCCTGCAGCCTCAGCTGCACTGAAGATGAATGAACAGGAGACCTGTTCACTCATAAACTGAAGCATTGTAAATAGTGAACACTGACTCTGTCCATTCATAACTGAAGCATCGTATAAACTGACTCTGCTCATTCAGAAAAGGAAAGGGCCAGTAAATTACATATTTACTGGCCCCTTCCTCCGCTCTCCATCCTGACAGATCCCCCGCAGCAGCCGGCGGAGAAGAGAGGAGGGAAGCTGGCAGCACTGCAGAGGGAGGAGGAGCACACGGGGGGCCCAGAATGGAAGGGCAATCCAACAGACAGTCAGAGATGATCGGTGCTGCGGTGGGGGAAGTTGTAAGCACCGATCTCCCTGTATGGCTTTCAATTAAGCAGCTGAAAGTCCCAGGAGGGAGAGGAGGAGAAGTGGCTTTCAGCTGCTCCATTGAAAGCCATACAGGGAGAATAGTGCTTATACCTGCCCCCACTGCTGCACAGATCATCCCGGACTGTCAAATTTCACTGGATACCAACCAGGGAAGGATCGTCCAAGCACAGTGGGCCTCCACCCCAGGGCCGTCGATACAACAGGCCGTACTATAGGGGCCCGGCCCTCTTCTCTAGGGGCCGGCAGCTTCAAGTTATTGAATGCACTAATAACAGGCTTTTTTCTTCAGTCGCAACCTTTGGGGCTGGCTTCCTGCATCGCCGCTCACTACAGTCACTGTAGTGTAGGTCTGTTCTGGAAAGGGAGTAGAAAGGCACTTGGCACTGGGCAAGGAGGAGAGAAGAGTTCTGTACTGGCGGGGGGCAGAAAGTTAGGGGGGAGAGCTCTGTGGTGGTGGGGGGGGTGCAAACTGGCCTGTGAGATATGCACGCTGGCACGCTATACATAGCACAATCCTTAATCCTGCACTCTGAATATAATGCACTCCTCCTGAACCCTGCCCTCTTTACGTAGTGTGATCTTGAACCCAGCACTCTAAATGTAACGGCCTCCTGAATGCTGCACTCTGAATGTAACGCACTCCTAAACGCTGCACTCTGCACATAGTACACTCCTGTAACCTACACTCTGTACATAGCACACTCCTGAACCATGCACTCTGAATGTAACACACTCCTGAACCCTGCACTCTGTACATAGGCCACTCCTGAACCCTGCACTCTGTATGTAGCGCACTCCTGAACCCTGTACTCTGTACATAGGGCACTCCTGAACCCTGCACTCTGAATGTAGCGCACACCTGAACCCTGCACTAAATACATAGGGCACTCCTGAGTCCTGCACTCTGAATGTAACGTACTCTTGGGCTCTGCACGTAGCGTACTCCTGATGCCTGCACTTTGCACGTTGCAAAATCCTGAACCCTGCACTCTGTACCTAGCACAATTTTGAACTCCTGAACCATGAACTCTGTACACTGCACGTTCTATACAAAGCTCACTCCTGAACTCTGCACTCTGTGCTTAATGCACTGCTCAACCCTGTACATATCACACTCCTCAACTCTGCACTCTGTACGTAGTGCACTGCTCAAACCCTGCACTTCATATGTAATGCATTGCTCAAATCTGTATTCTGTAATTGGCGTCCCCTGAACTCTGCAAAATCTGCTGAACCCTGTATGTAGCGCACTCCTGAACTCTGCATTCTGTATGTAGCACGTTGAGGGGGGTGGGGGGTGTTGATTATGTTGATAGCTAGTGGTGCAATGGAGGCATGATAGAGTTTCTGCACCTTTTTTCTGAGTAAAAAAGCCCTGTAGCCTTGGGCCTCATTTACACTTGTATTTGTAACTTCTCCCCCTTCTACTGCATGCACTTGAAGACAAAGCTGCATTTTGTTTTAAAGCGGGGTCAGGGATGGGATCGAGGGCGGGCCTGGGATGGGGTCAAGGGGAGGCCCCATTAGGTAGGCTGTACGAGGCCCCGTGATTTCTAACAGCGCCCCCCCCCCCCCCGGGGGGTCTTCAGCACATGCTCTTGTACCCAGATTTTAGACACAATACCTGCTTAAAGGGATTGTAAAGTCAGAAGGTTTTTTATCTTAATGCATTCTATGCATTAAGATAAAAAGCCTTCTGTGTGCAGCAGCCCCCTAACACTTACCGGAGATCCCTCTCGATGTCCACGAGCATCTCAGCCATCCGAGATTCTCCCTCCTGATTGGCTGAGACACAGCAGTGGCACCATTGGCTCAGGGAAGAGAGGGGGTAGGGCCGGGTTGGGGCTTCATGTCTGAATGGACACAGGGAGCTGTGACTCAGCTCGAGTGCCCCCATAGCAAGCTGCTTGCTGTGGGGGCACTTAACAGGAGGGAAGGGCCAGGGGAGCTGAAGAAGGACCTGAGAAGGAGGATCCAGACTGCTCTGTGAAAATCCATTGCAACAGAGTAGACAAGTATAACATGTTTGTTATTTTTATAGGGAAAAAAAAATAGACTTTACAATCAATTTAAAGTGGTTGTAAACCCACTTTTTAAACAAAGCCCTACAGGTAAGCCTAGATTAAGGCTTACCTGTAGGTGCATGAAATATCTCCTAAACCTACACGGTTAAGGAGATATTTGTATGTAAATGCGGCGACGCTGACGTCACCCCATTCACAAATTCGGCTAGGTCGCAACATTCGACGACGTAGCCGAATTCGACAGCTCACGCGCGCATGCGCGGAGTCACGTCTTCGCCTCTCCGGCCTATCACAGCGCCGGAGCGGCGCTGTGATTGGCTGCAGCGGCGATACCCGGAAGTAACATTCCGGCTATCGCCGCAGCGATGGATGCGGCTAGAGGAGGGACACGGACGACTTTGGGGGCCCCGATCGAAGGTAAGTGGTACGTAATGAGCTAGTATGCTAGTCATACTAGCTCATTATAGCTTCGTCTTGCAGGTTAGTAAAAAAAAAAAAAAAAGTTAAAAGGGTTTACAACCACTTTAAAGGCCTATGACTATCACAGTAAGACTATTAACATTAACAATATGGCCTAGAGTACATGACATCTAGGAGCCATAAAGTAATGCCACAGTCATATGTGGATTATTGCAATTCCCACCTTAGCTTAACAATAACATGAACTCATTGCACATCTATTATAGATCATCTATCCTGAAAAAATAACATAAAACTATGTTAACAGTTTTGCTGAGATAGACAATTAAAGAGTAAAAGAGGGGCGGAAATACATAGGTTCTGGAAGAAAATTATGTTTCATGTTTTCACCAGTAAACAGTAATATGATTAGTGCATAAACCATTCTAATTAATGGGGGATCATCAGTATTTATTCAAGGCTGCTGATTTGCCAACAGTGCCCAAATGTAAATCCCTCATGTTCTTTTGGCAGAAACCTTGTGACTAATCAGCTTCCTCAGTCTTCAAAAGCTTCAGAGCTGGATTCTTTGGTTTCATCGGCCAACACTTATGTCGCTACTGGACACAGTAGTGATGTTTGGGGCTAGTGGGTGGGATCACAGTGCACAGAAGGGGACCAGACATCTGACACATCCAGAAGTGTGTCAGATGCTGAGGATTCTTTAGCCACAAAAAGACCCTAACTAGAAAAATAGAGATTTTAAAGGTACCACGTTATTTATAAAAAGTTCAAAGTTTTATTGTACAAGTGTTAAAAACGATATATGTAACATAAGAAAGACATAAATGGTGCATGTCCACGCTACAAATACATAGATTTGTGTTATATATCGTTATTCATCATTTACGCCTCACTGGGCATTGCATAGAATGCATTAAGATAAAAAAACTTCTGCCATTACAACTCCTTTCAGTTTGTTCAATTAAACGTTGGCAAAAGAACCTGGAAGCTGATTGGTTTCTATGCAGAGCTTCACCAGATTTTGCACTCTCGTTCATCTTCTGTGTGTTATACCAAATTCACACTGCGTTATTAAATCAAGGCAAAGTTTATTATTGGAATTTAGCGGGTTGCTCTATTTAAGATTTCTGGAACAATATCAAGTTGAGCCATATTGAAAGAAAATTTTGAATTTCTGTATTGTAGCACATTAAGAGACATTCGTAATAAGGAAATGGAAGAACAGCAGAAGAAGATTTTGGATTTCTATAATAAAACAAAGCATACTGCCCAGTAAGTATGAAGTGATAGATGGTCTTGAAGGCCCCCAACCCTTTTTAGGTATGGTTGTTCCAGTATGATGTAAATTGCCTCTTTTCTTATGAACCAGTTGTCCTCTCTAGCCAAAATATGCACCTCACTGTCCTTGAATGGGTGTCCGTTTGTTTAGGTTGCATTAGGTCTGTTGAATACTGTCCTGCATAGTTTGTCATCCTATGCTGGGTCATCCCTGTTTTTAAAAAGAAAAGTATGTTTTTTTGTTTAGAAATTATACTTACCTAGGTGGATGCAGCATTGGTCTGATGCTGTGTCTGTCCCCCGCCAGCTCTAAGACTGAGGACTGAGCGATCAAAGACCGCTGATAATTCAGTTCTCAGTGCCCTGTGAGTAGAGTTGGTGACTGTCAGTCACCGCTGTTGGCTCTGTCCCCCCCCCCAACACCCAGGAGTGCAGGGGCTGCGGAGGGGGTGGGAGTGGCTGGCTCAGGCTCTCAGTGGCTTTTGATGAGCCAGGTGCCGGTCAAGACATTTGGGTGGATCCCGACAATATGCTCGCAATCTTTCCCCTGCCTGGACCGGCTCTATGATGTCGGCCAACAGCAGGCTTCTGTCATTTTTTCTTTTGCTGGGCTTTGCATTCCTTACTACCCTGGACTGCATATACCAAATTACTTCATTTGTGTTACAGTGTTTTGTCTTTTGGATGTAAAAGCTCATATGCATTTTTTGAAAGACCCAGGGATGTAATGATTGTTAGAATCACTTTTTTTTTTTACACCCTAGACACATCTTGGATACTTATATTGCTCAATGGGCTTTCTTTTGTTCAGGGGTCCCATGTTTTTGCTTGGCCTTGTGAATATTTTAACCAAAGCCCAGTCTGGGTGGCCAAACACATTTTCATGCATTCCTGCCTGTGGGCTTTGTCTTATATAGACTCTGTGTTTAACTTGTGTTTATACTTTAGGTCTGTGTAGGCAGGTTTCCTGTAGACTTCAATGTCCAAGTAATCTGACTGATGATGCGAAACAGTGAAACACACAGTTCAAAAAGGCATATTTGTTTTTCTGTGTGTCTTTGCATTTGTTTGTTTTTTCCACTGAGTTTCTGGTCACCAAAAGCTTGTAATTCAGACATGTTTATCTTCATCCATGTACTATCCACATACCTAAACAAAAGGCACAGTGTTGTTCTGCTTAAAGAGTTCAAGGCTCACCTCTCTATGTAGAAGTTATCTAGAATGGGAGACCATGGTGATCCCATTGCACAGCCATGTTTTGGTCTGTAGACCTTATTCTTGTTTTTGAAATAGGTGGTGTTGGGGCAAAGGTCCAACAAGAAATATACTTGGTCTGGCTTAAGTTTCATTTGACTGTTGAGGGTATTTAGTTTCAGATGTCTCAGTAGCCTCTGAAGTTGGTATACTAGTTAAAAAGGGATGTGATATCATAGGACACTATTTTGTGTTTACTCCTAACTTCACTCTATGGTCCTTGTAGACAACTTCTTTAGTGTTCTAAATGTGGTGTACCTTGTTGCCAACTAATCGTGAATGCTGCTCAGTCTTTGAGGGGGTCCTTACTTAGGGAGTCCAAACAAGCACGCTGGAACTTTTTCAAGATAGAGATTGTGGTACAAGGTTCAGTCAATGTATACCACCCTTCGTCACAATGAGAAGGCTGAGGTTCTTGTCTCACAGATGTTTAATGTACATATAAAGTATTGGGCTTTGGTTAAAATATTCACAAGGCCAAGCAAAAACATGGTTTCCAATCCAGTGTGGTTTTCAATGCATGCTGACAGTCAGTACTGTAGTTCCGGCTCTTGTGAACTCAAAGGAAGGTGCTAGGGGTAGTGTAGAGAGCAGGAGGTGAAGGAGGGGACTTCCAATGGCAGCAAGGTCACAAACTGTTGGAGGCAGCACAGCGCAAGCCCATGGCTGGATAAGGAGATAAGAACCCCTGGTGAGTTTGTGTATGGCAGCAGTGTGATGCAGAGGGGGGCAGAGAGCCAGAATACTGTGTGTGTATGGCAGCGGTGTGATGCGGGGGGTTCAGAGTGCCGGAGCATTGTGTGTGTGTGTGTGTGTGTATATAAGGCAGCAGTGAATACAGACTGGGGGTTCAGCAGAGAAAGGAAGCACATGGCTAAAGCAGGAGATGATATCCAGTGTATGGCAGCAGTGATGCAGACTGCAGCGAGGGGAAACACACAGCTGGATGAGACTGAATGTAGCAGGAGGTGAGATCATAATGGCTTTATGTTATGCCATAACTGTACACAAAGCTATTATGATCTTACTGACTGCTACATTCTGTCTTATCCAGCCATGTGCCCCCGCCTTCTGCTCTTACTCTTTGCAGACTGCATTCGGTGCTGCTATACACTGGATGTCACCTCTTGCTACATTAATCCACATGCTCCCACTCTCTGCTTCCCCCCTCCACAGTCTGCATTCACTGCTGCCGCCATACACAGGATGTCACCTCATTTTCCAGCCACATGTCCTTGCTGTGTGCACTCCTCTCAATGCCACCCTCTGAGTTCACAGGATCCGCAACTACAGTGGAGGCATCAGGTATCAATGCACACTGTCAGTGCATACTTATACTTATAATTACCGTATTTATCGGCGTATAACATGCACAGGCGTATAGCACGCACCCTAACTTTAAGAAGGAAGTTTCAGGAAAAAAACTTTCCACAGACCCCTGCGTATAACACGCAGGCACAGTTTACCCTCTATTTTCAGGGTAAAAAAGTGAGTGTTATACCCCAATAAATACAATACTCCACTGTTCCCCACAGGTCCTCCTCTTTTGTCTGTCCCAGGCTCATGTATGTGATATCACCTGGGATGGGCGAGAGGAGGACTAGCGGGGATCAAGGGGAAAGGGCATGTTACAACAGCAGCATCCCTGCGCTGCTCTGCATTTATTTGGTAATTGTTATAGCTACAGCTCACTGATCAGATCCAACGTTCCGTGTGCTGTAGATCTGAAAATCTTTTTTCAGGGTGTGAGGGGGTTAGCTCGGCAGCGGGTGTGTGTGACCCCCGGGATGGGCTCCCCACACAAAAACAGGCCCAGCAAACGGAGGTTGTGGTTTTCAAAATCAAAAAGGTGCGGTTTATTTTCTATTTACAGTGACAAAACACAGCAAAGCAAAAGAAACATAAACAAAATAAATCCTGGTCAACTTGACCTCTGACTAAACATACAGGTTTCCTAACTAACAACTGGGATCAGCCTAATGCTGTCCTAGTCCCTAAGTCCCTGGTTTTAAATGTCCAAGCAAATAGCCACACAGGCTTTGTCTCACCGCACAGGGGTTCACTCTCCCTAGACAGTCCACACAGGTCTGGGTCCAGGCATGAGCAAACACCTAATGAATCTGGGAGTTCTTATAGAGGCCTAAATGAGCTGACAAGCTTCAGCTGGTCTCATCAACTCCCTGTCTGCACGACGCCCCACACTCTCCCTAGAGGTATGAGTCATCCATGAGCCCACTAGCCTCAGCTGGGCTTATACAACTCTCCACCTAGTTGTATAAGTCGGCGTAAAGCCTGAATCTGGGCGAAATATATCTACCCCCCTGGATGCAACCAGGTGACTTTACCTTCCTGCTGTCACATACCCCCCCCCTCTTGTTTTAACCTCGGGGTTGGAACACCAGCAATCAGGCATTCATGTACTCGAGACAAAGCATCCACATTCCCCATTTGAACGCCAGGGCGATGCTTTACTGTGAAGTTGAATTCCTGGAGGGCCAGGAACCACCTATTCACTCTTCTATTTGTTTCCTTGTTTTGAGCCATCCACTTTAACGGAGCGTGATCCGTAACCATGTCAAAGTGCCTACCTAGCAGGTAGTACCGAAGGGAATCTAGAGCCCACTTCACCGCTAAACACTCCTTTTCAACGGTGGCGTAATTTACCTCATGGGACTTCAACTTCCTGCTGAGGTAAATGACTGGGTGCTCTTCCCCGTTCCAGACCTGGGACAATACTGCTCCTAACCCCACATCTGACGCATCACTTTGTACGACAAAGTCTTTAGAGAAGTCGGGTGAGTACAACACTGGCTGGCTACATAAGGCTTGTTTCAAGAATTGGAATGCTGCCTCAGCCTCGGGGGTCCATTTAATCATGACCGACCCTTTCCCCTTCGTCAGGTTGGTTAGGGGCACAGCCTTAGAAGCAAAGTGGGGAATGAATCGCCGATAATACCCAGCGATTCCCAGAAAGGCTCGTACCTGCTTCTTGCTGTTGGGACGTGGCCAACTCTGGATGGCCTCGACTTTGTTGAGTTGGGGTTTTATTACTCCCCTCCCAATGGTGTACCCAAGATATTTGGCCTCCTCCTGCCCAATGGTACACTTCTTGGGGTTAGCCGTAAACCCCGCTTCCCGAACAGAGTCCAGGACTGCTTGCACTTTTGGCAGATGTGAGGCCCAATCTGTGCTATGGACAATTACGTCATCCAGGTAAGCCGCAGCATACTTCCGATGGGGCCTCAGCATCTGGTCCATTTTCCGCTGGAATGTGGCCGGCGCATTCTGTAACCCGAACGGCATTCTTTTATATTGGAACGCCCCGTCTGGGGTTACAAATGCGGTTTTCTCTTTGGCCGACTTGGCCAGGGGGATTTGCCAATACCCTTTTGTGAGGTCAAGAGTCGTCATGTATCGGGCTGTTCCCAGCCGGTCGATCAACTCATCTATACGTGGCATGGGGTAGGTGTCAAATTTTGTAACTTTGTTCAACTGACGAAAATCGTTACAAAATCGCCAGCTCCCATCCGGTTTAGGCACCAACACAATGGGACTAGACCAATCACTTTGGGACTCCTCTATCACCCCTAAGTTCAGCATTTTCTGTACTTCCTCCCGTATTGCCTCCCGTCGGGCCTCTGGGATCCGATAGGGTTTTAACTTCACCCTTTCACCGGGCGGGGTAATGATGTCATGCTCTACCCCAGATGTTTGTCCCGGCAGCTCAGAGAATACCTCCTTGTTGCGAAGCACAAACTCCTTAACCTCCTGTTGTTGGGGTTGTGACAAGGTGGCTGCTATTCCAACCTCAGGAATGATGCAACCAGTTTGAGCTGGTGACCAAGTGTCTGCGACTAGGGACTCTCTATCCCTCCAGGCTTTCAACAGATTAACGTGATAGATCTGTTCGGGATTTCGCCTTCCTGGTTGTCTGACCTTGTAATTCACTTCGCTCACTTTTTCCATTATCTCATAGGGGCCTTGCCATTTGGCAAGGAATTTACTTTCAACCGTAGGGACAAGTACCAGTATCCTATCCCCCGGGGAAAAGGTACGGGTCTTGGCTCCACGGTTGTACACTCTCTGCTGTGCTAACTGCGCTTGGGCCAAATGTTCCTTCACGATGGGCATTACCTGTGCAATTCGGTCTTGCATCAGGGCGACATGCTCAATTACACTCCTGTGGGGAGAACTCTCACTTTCCCAAGTTTCCTTGGCAATATCCAACAGCCCTCTTGGGTGTCTCCCATACAGTAACTCAAAGGGGGAGAATCCCGTAGAGGATTGGGGCACCTCCCTAATAGCAAACATCAGATAAGGAAGTAGACAGTCCCAATCCTTTCCATCTCTATCCACCACTTTCTTCAACATTTGTTTTAGGGTTTTGTTGAATCTTTCAACCAGCCCATCGGTTTGGGGGTGATACACAGATGTACGTAATTGCGTCACTTTGAACAATTTACACAGCTCCTTCATAACCCGGGACATAAAGGGTGTACCTTGGTCCGTAAGCAGTTCTTTACAAATACCCACCCGGCTAAACACAAGAGATAGCTCTTTGGCTATGGTTTTGGCCGAGGTATTTCGGAGAGGGATCGCTTCTGGATAACGGGTGGCATAGTCCATTATAACTAATATGTACTGGTGCCCCCTAGCGGACTTGATTATAGGACCTACCAAATCCATGGCGATCCTCTCAAACGGGACCTCAATGATGGGTAGAGGGACCAGCGGGCTACGGAAATGTGGCATCGGGGCCGACCTCTGACACACAGGGCAGGAGGAACAATAATTTTCTATGTCCTTCATCACCCCCGGCCAATAGAATCTCTGTAATACCCTCTCTCGGGTTTTCTCTGTCCCCAGATGACCTCCAAGAATGTGCCCATGGGCCAACTTCAACACCAACTTCCTGTAAGGTTTGGGCACCACAAGCTGCTCAACGGTTTCTTCTGCCCTTTTTGCCACCCGATACAGTAGGTCCTTCTCTACGCTGAAGTATGGGTAAGTGCAGGTATTATCTGGGTTCACTAACTTGCCATCTATTTTCACTACGTTTTCCCGTGCCTTTATTAGGGCGGGGTCTTTCAACTGTTCTGTGGCAAAGTTTTCCCTGTGAACCTCAAGATCAGAAAACTCCACAGACGGTAGGTTTTCGTCTGAGGAGGTGGGCTCCTCTCCAGTTTCTTGAGTCTCCCCTGCCAATACTGATAAGGGAAATTCCGGAGAGTCCTCACCACTCTCAGGGGAGTTCTGGCTATCACATTCCTGGTACATAGGGGCACCAGTGGGGGGCTCAGGATCATCCCACAGTTCCCAGAACTTCGGAAAATCCCTTCCCACAATGGCGTCATGCGGTAACTGAGATACTAAGCCCACTGGATGAGAGAGGGTACCTTTGGGGGTCTCGAAACACACTGTAGTCACTGGATACTCTCGGGTGTCCCCATGCACACAAATAACAGCTACCTTGCTATTCCCAGAGACCTCTGTTTTAACTAACTCAGCCTTTATAAGGGTCACAAGGCTACCTGAATCCAGCAATACCACAACATTTCTACCATTAACACACATTTTGCATAAATGTTTCTCAGTTCCTCGAATGGCAGTGCATGCGACTGTCGCACACAGCGACTGACGTCTGCCCGTCAGAAAGTCACACTGCATGGGTTCCTCCACAACCGGGCAATTGGCTGCAATATGTCCCGCTTGCCGGCAGCGGTAGCAAACGATCCTTCTTGCCGCCTCTTGAGCCGCTGATTTCCCAGGCTGTTCTCGCCAAACTTGGGGTAGAGCTCCCACCCTCTCACTCTCTCCACCCTCACCCCTTGGAATCCTCTTATCCGCCCCTGGGGATGGTCTGGTCTTAGGGTGGAAAGTCCGAGTGTCTCTGGAAGAGGCCGTCAGGTTCTCTGTAGCCAAGTATTTCTCCACACGATCCACAAGACCATCGGCCGTCTCTGGGTCTCCATGGCTTACCCACTTTTGGATGGCAGTAGGAAGAGCTCTCAAAAACCGATCCATTACAACACGTTCCACAATCTTTGGTGCGGACAAAGTCTCTGGCTGTAGCCACTTTCTGCTCAGGTGAATGAGATCATACATTTGAGACCTGGGGGGTTTTCCAAGCTGGAAAGTCCAGTTATGCACACGCTGAGCCCGGACAGCCTGGGTGACACCCAGCCTTGCCAAAATTTCAGCTTTTAGCATCACATAGTCTTTTGCTTGGTTAGGCTCTAGGTCATAGTAAGCTTTCTGCGATTCACCAGTTAACAGAGGAGCCACCAGTCCAGCCCACTGCTCCTCAGGCCACTTTTCTCTTTCAGCGGTCCTTTCAAATGTGGTCAAAAATACCTCTGGATCATCCTCTCCAGTCATTTTTGTCAATAAACGACTCACCCCAAAGGACGCGGTATTAGTGGGACGGCTTTCCTCACTGGTCTGCGGACGTTGCTGCATTACTGCTTCCATCTGTTGTTGTAGTCTCTGCTCTTGCTTCTGCAACAGGTCTATGAAGCGGGCCTCAGATTGCTGCTGGGCTTGTTGCTGAGCCTCCAGACTCTGTTGCAAAGTTGCGTTTGTCTGCTGCTGGGCTGCAAGGCTCTGTTGATGAGCTTGCTGCTGGGCTGCGAAGTTCTGTTGTTGAGCTGCAAGGCTCTGTTGATGAGCTGCAAGGCTCTTTTGCAAACCTGCATTTGTCTGCTGTTGATTGGCATTTGCTAGAGCCAGCTGCTTCAGTATCTCCTCCATGCTGGCTTAAAAAAAAACTGCCCGCATTCTCCACCAACTGTGAGGGGGTTAGCTCGGCAGCGGGTGTGTGTGACCCCCGGGATGGGCTCCCCACACAAAAACAGGCCCAGCAAACGGAGGTTGTGGTTTTCAAAATCAAAAAGGTGCGGTTTATTTTCTATTTACAGTGACAAAACACAGCAAAGCAAAAGAAACATAAACAAAATAAATCCTGGTCAACTTGACCTCTGACTAAACATACAGGTTTCCTAACTAACAACTGGGATCAGCCTAATGCTGTCCTAGTCCCTAAGTCCCTGGTTTTAAATGTCCAAGCAAATAGCCACACAGGCTTTGTCTCACCGCACAGGGGTTCACTCTCCCTAGACAGTCCACACAGGTCTGGGTCCAGGCATGAGCAAACACCTAATGAATCTGGGAGTTCTTATAGCGGCCTAAATGAGCTGACAAGCTTCAGCTGGTCTCATCAACTCCCTGTCTGCACGACGCCCCACACTCTCCCTAGAGGTATGAGTCATCCATGAGCCCACTAGCCTCAGCTGGGCTTATACAACTCTCCACCTAGTTGTATAAGTCGGCGTAAAGCCTGAATCTGGGCGAAATATATCTACCCCCCTGGATGCAACCAGGTGACTTTACCTTCCTGCTGTCACAAGGGGTTCTCCGAGATCTTAAACATTTCGCCAAGGATTTCTCCACAGTAAAAAGGTTGAGAAACAATGGTATTATATTCATACGAAAAACATTGCGTGACCAAGTGCACACATGCTCGGAAAAGAAAGAATACAATACATCACTTCCAAAGTTGTATTCTGTCTTACGAGAATTTTTGTAACTTTATTAACCTATTGGTTTTCAATATGAGACTAGCATGCAAAAAAAAAACTGACGATCATTCGTCTGATTTTCTTATTGTGTGTGTACTAGGCTTAACAGTGTATGTCATTTTTGTTTGGTTAAGTCCTTTTATTCCAAACTCAAATGTCAAAAGCAACCGAAATCTTTTTAACGACAAACTAAAGTTTTGAGAATTTTTTGTACGAATTTTCCTAAAACATTTTTTACTAAGCATTTTCATTTGAAATTCTATCCCTCTATGGCAGTGATGGCGAACCTTGGCACCCCAGATCTTTACATTTTTCATGATGCTTAGCTACTGTACACTGCAGAGTGCATGAGCATCATAGAAAATGTAGTTCCAAAAAAAATCTGGGGTGCCAATGTTTGCCATCACTGATCTATGGCCAGCTTTACAAAATGGGGACCCTTTGACACCATTTGTCACCCAAATATAATAATATTTAAAAATACCCTGGCATTTTGAGAACAATTTACACCTTCCTCCGCATGACCCAAACAGATAACGTATTGCCCTGACTTGGTGGCACCATGTTGATTTGATCAATTCATTAGGACAGGGAGGTTTCACAAACATTCACACCTGCCTGTCTTGTTTTTGTACAATCACAATCTGCCTTGACACAACCCATGGCAATTAGATCTTGGTGCCTGAATTATCCATATGGCATTAAAAGTTGGGTATGCATCAGGGGCAGCCTGTCCATTGTAGGTGCACGGGCACCGCCCCCCTATCCATGCCTCGCCGTCCTCCCAGCGGCAGGTTTTTTTTTTTTAAGCACCTGATTAGAGCTAGGAGCTCTAATAGGCTTCCAAATAGGGTGGGCTCTGGACGCAGCGAATTGGTCTGATAACCGTCACCCGATTGTCTGAAAGGACAGGCGATCCTATTGGATGCCTAGGAGAAGGGAAGGAGATACACGGTGGAAGTGAGGAGGTGAAGAGCCACTGGCCGATGCCTGGATGCCCGATCCCCCCCCCGCCGCTGCTTGGTCCCCTGATCCCCCCCGCTCCTCAGGAGCCCGATCCCAGCCGCTGCTCCTCAGATGCCCGCGGCCTAGATGTGGTAATTGCCGGTGGACCGACCGACCAGCAGACAGCAGGGGGAAATGGGGGGGGGGTTGGTTGTTTGCTGCCCCCCAAACATTAAACCACCAGCTGCCACTGGTAGTTATCTGTCACTCATTAGATCTTAGGAGGCTTCTTGGATGAGTAGTGAACTGTCTGCAACATTACAGAGCAATTGAATGTTGAATGTACTAGGTATACCATGACTTGGATAAATGAGAACCTTCCTAGACTTCTGACTTGTAGTTTTTGTAAATGCCTATCATTGGAAGATTTTCAAATGCCCTCAAAAAATGTTAGATCGGAAAGCTGTATAACATATGATAAGAAAAATAGGATTTCTTTATCGTACATCATGGGACACAGAGCCTTAAGTAATTTACTTAATGGGTAATAGGCCTACCTTCAGGTGTTGACACTGGTAAACCCTAATTAAGGAAGTTTACTCCCTATATAACCCCTCCTCCTTCCAGGAGCACATCAGTTTTTTCGCCAGTGGCTAAAGGTATTGGTCACGAGTGAAGATGTGCTCTGAGGAGCTCCAGGAGGGATCCATGCTGGATTTAAATTCCTCCATAAAAAGAAGCCAGATCCACCACAGTGCCACTGTGGCCTAAATGGATGGTACCTGGGACCTCGTATCCGAAGCACGAGGTTTTGCCTGTAACGCCTCTCTTTGTAGGGCTGGACCCCAGGAAACCAGGGCTTAGGTCTTGTTACATTACCTATTTGCTTCCTGATGGGGTGTTATACATGGCCCAAGGCAGTGGAAATCCCTTTTCAGGGACCCCCGTCCTTGAAGGTTTGGCTAAACACAGCCCACCGTGATGGGTGAAAGCTGGATTTTTTCTGTTAATTCAGAAAAATCCTGCGACGATGATAAGGTAAGGAAGAAACTTAGGTATTTTCAATGTCTATGTATTTCTTCCATTAAGGAAAAGAGATTGTCATGCCTTAAAGTCTCCACTAGAGGGAGCCTATGCACTTGCCATACTCTGTCGTCTTCACTAAGCTCAGTCCGTGCTTGATTGGTACAGCAGGTGGAGGGGATATTCTTACCAAGGTAAGATAAAGCCTTTTAAAATAGTTTTTTCCCCCCTCTGATGGGACCAGTGGGTTAGGGAGACAGCAGCGCTGCACCCCCCTTACTTACCCCCTCCCCCCGCCGTGGGAGACGCAGAGGTCCCGCTATGTACCACGATAGGATTGTCTGGCTGTTTTTTTGTTTCTCTGCCTCATTGCAGTCTCTACTCCCCTCCCCCTCCCCTTCTCTTGTTTGGTCAGGGATCCATATAAAAAAACAAACAAAAAAAAAACAACTTTTTTTTTTAAATGGAAAAAGGGGGCGGATTTTTTTCTGGAGGGGCGGAGCCTAAAAGCAGTACCGCGAAAATGGGAAACATATAGCCATGTCAGTCTCTCCTCCGCTGCTGAGGAGGAAGCATACACAGAGACACACGAGCTGTGAGACACGTATGGGTTGCACTGGCATTCCTGATTCAGGAAAGACACTCTTTTCAGCACTAGGCTGAAACTTTATAGCGGCTTTTAAAGTCATGACTGTTTTCAGCGATTTAGTGCAAATTGTATAGCGCCTCTGTTTTTGTACTTAGGACTATGCCTACCAAAAAAGACACCTCAAAAGCCAAAAAAGCAAAGATTTCACCCCCAGGCATTGAGACTTCTAGCTGTAATTCCATGCCTCTAACAGAGTCTCATGAAAACCCGGCCTCTTCCTTAGGTTCTTTGAAACCTTTCCATGCTTTGCATGCGTTTCCAGCACATGCATTGCTAGAACAGCTTATTTTTCCGGAATGGGATCATCCGGATAAACATTTTCTCCCTCCTAAGAGTTTTGCAAATCGCTATCCTCTGGAGGAAAGATTCTCCAAAAGATGGAAAGTACCAGCAGTTGACGCTGCGATTTCCAATGTGAATAATAACTTGACTTGTCCTGTAGACAATGCACAAATGCTTAAGGATCCAACAGATAAGAAGTTGGAATCCCTGCTAAAATCTGCCTTTTCCATAGCAGGTGCCGTCACTCAGCCAGCAGTCACCGCAATAGGCGTCTGCCAATCCCTAAAGGACCAATTTAAATTGGCCCTTAGAGAACTTCCTACACAACAAGCTCGGGATTTGGCTGAACTACCTAAGGCATTATGTTTTGCCATAGATGCCATTAAAGATTCCATTCACCAGGCATCCCGCCTTAAGCTTATGCTTGTACATATGCGCAGGATCCTGTGGCTAAATAATTGGTCAGCTGAAACACCATGTAAGAACCTCCTAACTGGGTTTTTCCTTCCATGGGGAGCGACTTTTCGGAGAAGACTTGGATAAATATATCAAGACAATTTCTAGTGGGAAAAGCACGCTTTTACCCGTCAAAAGAAAATACAAACGCCCTTCATTTAAACGGGCCCTTTCCCCTGCGCCAAGGGCTTCCGCCTCTAAGCAGTGGCGACGGCCTCCGCCGTCAGACTCTAGAGGAAGACCTCAGAGTCAGACCCAGGCTCAAAAGAAGCCCTGGGGTAGGAAATCTGCAAAACAGAATCCTAAAGCCTCATCATGAAGAGGCAACCCCCCTCACCAAGGTGGGGGGAAGACTTCTGCACTTTTCAGAAGTCTGGAAAAAGGAAATTCAGGACACATGGGTCATCTCCACGGTAACGCTGGGATACAAGCTGGAATTCCGGAACTTTCCACCATCTCGTTTCCTAAGATCAAGCGTACCCAAGGATCCAGAGAAGAAACAATCTCTGTTTCAAGCACTAGACCGATTAAGATCTCAAGGGGTGATCATACAGATCAAGGTCTGGGGTTTTATTCAAATCTTTTCATGGTACCAAAACCAAATGGAGACGTCAGACCCATTCTAGATCTAAGAAAGCTAAATCAATTCCTGAAGATCCGCTCCTTTCGCATGGAGACAATCAGATCAGTAGTTTCTATCCTAGGAGGAGAACTTCTCGCGTCAATTGACATCAGGGATGCATATCTGCATATCCCTATATTCCCTGCTCATCAAAAATTTCTGCGGTTCGAATTAGAACAACAGCATTTCCAATTTGTAGCCCTGCCCTTCGGGCTAGCCACAGCACCCCGGGTGTTCACCAAGGTGCTGGCCCCACCTCTAGCCAGGTTAAGGGCACAGGGCATAACAATCATAGCGTACCTAGACGATCTATTACTTATAGATCAATCAGTGATTCGCTTGGAGCAAGCTGTACGCACTACAACCGACTATCTGAAAGCATTGGGTTGGATTCTCAATCTGGAGAAATCTTCCTTTATACCGTTAAAAAGACTGGAGTACTTGGGTCTGATCATAGACACAGCCCAGGAAAAGGTGTTCTTGCCTCTAGCAAAGATCAACTCCATAAAATAATTGGTACGGCGGGTCAGGTCAAATGGCAATCCCTCCATTCGCCTCTGCATGAGGTTACTAGGAACCATGGTGGCTTCATTCGAAGCAGTTCCTTTTGCCCGGTTCCATTCAAGACTGTTGCAAAACAGTATCCTGTCTGCTTGGAACAAAACAATTCAAGCCTTAGACTCGCCAATGCGGCTGTCCCCAAGAGTGGCCCAAAGCCTCACTTGGTGGTTACTAACCCAGAATCTGCTGAAAGGAAGATCCTTCAGACCAGTTATCTGGAAGGTCGTAACGACGGATGCCAGCCTCTCAGGCTGGGGAGCAGTACTAGAAAGGACAACTGTCCAAGGACAATGGTCAAGGACCGAAAGAGGCTTGCCCATCAATATCCTAGAGATTCGGGCAGTACGTCTGGCTCTAAAGGCCTGGACTTCCAGGCTACAGAATTACCCTGTCAGGATTCAATCCGACAATGCCACAGCTGTGGCCTAAATCAATCACCAAGGGGGCACCAAGAGTCTCTCAGCGCAGAGAGAGGTGAACCATATTCTAACTTGGGCAGAAAGGAATGTTCCTTGCCTTTCTGCAATATTCATTCCCGGAGTAGAGAATTGGCAGGCGGACTACTTAAGTCGCCAGCAGTTATTCCCAGGGGAATGGTCGCTTCACCCCGACATATTTCGGGCTGTTTGCCAAAGATGGGGGACTCCGGACGTAGATCTCCTAGCATCCAGATTCAACACAAAGTTGGTCAACTTTGTGGCCAGAACAAGGGATCCATTCACATGCGGAACGGATGCGTTGGTGACCCCATGGGATCAGTTCTCACTGATATATGCATTTCCCCCCCATCCAGTTGCTGCGTCGACTTCTTTGCAGAATCAAGCTGGAAAGGAAGCCGATTATTCTGGTAGCACCAGCATGGCCCAGAAGGTCATGGTATGCAGAAATCGTAAAGATGGCAGTGGAGGGCCCATGATCCCTCCCACTACGGTCAGATCTGCTCTCTCAGGGACCGATATTCCATCCTTCCTTACGGTCTCTAAATTTAACGGCTTGGCTATTGAAACCCACATTCTAAAGAGACGTGGGCTTTCCGGGTAAGTTATCTCCCCCCTGATCAATGCCAGGAAGCCAGCTTCCAGAACAATATATTATAGAGTCTGGAAGGCTTATGTTTCCTGGTGTGAATCCAAGGGTTTGCACCCTCGGAGATATATCATAGGCAGAATTCTTGCCTTTCTACAATTAGGGGTAGAGATGAAATTGGCCTTAAGTACTATTAAGGGCCAAGTCTCAGCTTTATCGGTCTTATTTCAGAGACCACTTGCTACTCATTCTTTAGTCCGGGGCTTTATACAAGGAGTAACGTGGCTTAATCCGCCCGTCAAACCTCCCTTGAATCCCTGGGACTTAAATTTAGTTTTGTCTGTGTTACAAAAACAGCCATTTGAACCGATCCAACATATTCCCCTAGTCCTTCTGACAAGGAAGTTGGTATTTTTGGTTGCTATATCCTCAGCAAGGAGGGTATCAGAGTTGGCTGCTCTTTCTTGTAAAGAGCCGTATTTAATTTTTCATGAGGACAGAGTGGTACTACGCCCTCGTCCAGGCTTTTTGCCAAAAGTAATTTCAGGTTTTCACCTGAACCAAGATATTGTCCTGCCATTGTTTTTTCCAAAACCATGTTCCAGGGAAGAAAAGTCACTACATTGTCTTGATGTGGTGACAGCAGTGAAAATCTATTTAAAGAAAACTGCTCAGATTCGTAAGACTGATGTCTTATTTATTCTGCCGGAGGGTCCTAAGAAGGGACAGGCAGCGTCGAAATCCACTGTCGCGAAGTGGATTCGGCAAGTGATAATTCAAACTTATGATTTAAGGGGCAGGATTCCCCCGTTTCGAGTTAAGGTGCACTCTACCAGGTCGGTTAGTGCTTCTTGGGCAGTGCATCATCAGGCCTCCATGGCTCAGATCTGTAAGGCCGCAACTTGGTCTTCAGTGCATACATTCACAAAATTTTATCAGGTGGATGTAAGGAGGTATGAGGATATCGCCTTCGGGCGCAGTGTGCTGCAAGCAGCAGTGTAGATCCTCAAGTCTGGGTGTACCCTGCGGGTTGTTTCTCCCACCCCTCAAGTGGCATTGCTATGGGACGTCCCATTAAGTAAATTACTTAAGGCTCTGTGTCCCATGATGTACGATAAAGAAAATAGGATTTTTATTACAGCTTACCTGTAAAATCCTTTTCTTGGAGTACATCATGGGACACCGAGGTCCCTCCCCTCTTTTGGGATTCAGACATATTGCTTTGCTACAAAGACTGATGTGCTCCTGGAAGGAGGAGGGGTTATATAGGGAGTAAACTTCCTTAATTAGGGTTTACCAGTGTCAACACCTGAAGGTAGGCCAGCGGAGGAGAGACTGACATGGCTATATGTTTCCCATTTTCGCGGTACTGCGTTTAGGCTCCGCCCCATCCGGAAAAAATTCCGCCCCCTTTTTCCATTTAAAAAAAAAAGGTTTTTTTTTTTCTATGGATCCCTGACCAAACAAGAGAAGGGGGGGGGGAGCAGAGACTGCAATGAGGCAGAGAAAAAAAAAACAGCCAGACAATCCTATCGTGGTACATAGCGGGACCTCTGCGTCTCCCACGGCGGGGGGAGGGGGTAAGTAAGGGGGGTGCAGCGCTGCTGTCTCCCTAACCCCCTGGTCCCATCAGAGGGGGGAAAAAACTCTTTTAAAAGGCTTTATCTTACCTTGGTAAGAATATCCCCTCCACCTGCTGTACCAATCAAGCACGGACTGAGCTTAGTGAAGATGACAGAGTATGGTAAGTGCATAGGCTCCCTCTAGTGGAGACTTTAAGGCATGACAATCTCTTTTCCTTAATGGAAGAAATACATAGACATTGAAAATACCTAAGTTTCTTCCTTACCTTATCATCGTCGCAGGATTTTTCTGAATTAACAGAAAAAATCCAGCTTTCACCCATCACGGTGGGCTGTGTTTAGCCAAACCTTCAAGGACGGGGGTCCCTGAAAAGGGATTTCCACTGCCTTGGGCCATGTATAGCACCCCATCAGGAAGCAAATAGGTAATGTAACAAGACCAAAGCCCTGGTTTCCTGGGGTCCAGCCCTACAATAAGAGGCGTTACAGGCAAAACCTTGTGCTTCGGATACGAGGTCCCAGGTACCATCCATTTAGGCCACAGTGGCACTGTGGTGGATTTGGCTTCTTTTTATGGAGGAATTTAAATCCAGCATGGATCCCTCCTGGAGCTCCTCAGAGCACATCTTCACTCGTGACCAACACCTTTAGACACTGGCGAAAAAACTGATGTGCTCCTGGAAGGAGGAGGGGTTATATAGGGAGTAAACTTCCTTAATTAGGGTTTACCAGTGTCAACACCTGAAGGTAGGCCTATTACCCATTAAGTAAATTACGTAAGGCTCTGTGTCCCATGATGTACTCCAAGAAAAGGATTTTACAGGTAAGCTGTAATAAAAATCCCATTTTTTTTAAACGGCTTACCTGTAAAATCCTTTTCTTGAGAGTACATCACAGGACACAGAGACTTAGATAATTACTTAGTGGGTTAGATAGTCACCTTTAGGTGATTGGACACTGGCAACCCTAATTTACAAGGCAAGTTCCTCCCCTATATAACCCCTCCCATATGGAGAGCACCTCAGTTTTGTAGCAAAGCAATAAGTGTCCCAACGTATAATCCCGAAGAGGGGCGGGAGCTCTGTGTCCCGTGATGTACTCTCAAGAAAAGGACTTTACAGGTAAGCTGTTTTAAAAAATCCTATTTTCTTGTTCACACATCACTGGACACAGAGACTTAGATAATTATTTAGTGGGATGTCCCATAGCAATGGCCAAATTGAGGGGAGGGAGACACAGATCAGAAAACACAGACCGCCATCGGACAAGAGGACCTACACTGCTGCCTGCAGTACACTGCGCCCGAAGGCGGCATCCTCATGCCCTTTCACATCCACTTGGTAAAATCTAGTGAATGTATGGATCGAAGACCAAGTAGCAGCCTTGCAGATCTGAGCCATGGAGTCCTGGTGATGCACTGCCCATAAAGCACTAACTGCTCTAGTCGAGTGCGCTTTAACCTGAAAAGGAGGAATCTTCTTTTCCAAACTATAGGCCTGAATAATGACTTGTCGAATCCACCTTGAAATAGTGGACTTCGACACTGCCTGGCCCTTCCTCGGGCCCTCTGGCAGAGTAAATAGACAATCAGTCTTTCATATCTGAGCCGTAACTTGCAGATACATTTTTTACCGCTCTTACAACATCTAAAGAATGTAGCTTCTCTTCTTCCGCGGACTTCGGATTTGGAAAAAAGGACGGTAGGACTACATCTTGATTCAGATGGAATCCTGAAACCACCTTAGGTAAAAAAGCTGGGTGAGGACGCAACACCACCCTGTCTTCATGAATGATCAAATATGGCTCTTTACAAGAAAGAGCTGCCAACTCCGATAGCCTCCTTGCTGAGGATATGGCTACAAGAAAAAACAGTTTTTCTTTGTCAAAAGAGCTCAAGAAGCATGGTGCAATGGTTCAAAAGGTTGTTTCTGTAAAACAGATAAAACTAAATTTAAGTCCTATGGGCACACAGGAGGATTCAAGCGCAGCGCTCCCTAGACAAAGGCCTGGATCAGGGAATGAGAGGCAAGCGGTCTTTGAAAGAATACCAACAAGGCCGAGATCTTGCCCTTGATAGAGCTCAAGGCTAGCTTCATTTCAACGCCTAATTGAAGTAAGGCAAGAATCCTGCTAATTGGCATACCTTCTCGGATGCCACCTCCTGGATTCACACCAGGAAACATATGCCTTCCAGATTCTGTAGTAGATGAGCCTGGAGGCCAGCTTTCTAGCGTTAACCAGAGTGGACAGGACTGGGCCCGAGAGCCCACGACTCTTCAGAATGTGGGTCTCAACAGCCAAACTGTCAAATTCAGACTTTGTAAGGCAGGATGGAATATTGGACCCTGTGAGAATAGATCTGAGCGGAGGGAAAGAACCCAAGGGTTCTCCTCTGCCATCTTCGCAATCTCGGCATACCAGGATCGCCTGGGCCAAGCCGGGGCTACCAGAATCGCCAGCTTTCCTTCTCTCTTGACTCTCCGGAGGAATCGTGGGAGAAGCAAAACTGGAGGGAACGCATAAATCGGAGAATACTGATCCCATGGAATTGTTAAGGCATCCGACCCTTGTGCCAGCAGATCTCTTGTCCTTGACACGAAGTTGTCCAGCTTTGTGTTGAACCTGGAGGCCAACAGGTCTATATCTGGGGTACCCCATCTCCGACATATAGCCTGAAAAATGTTGGGGTGTAGAGACCATTGTCCTGGACTTAGCTGCTGGCGACTTAGAAAATTTGCCTGCCAATTTTTTACCCCTAGAATGAAGACCGTAGACAGACAGGGAACATGCCTTTCTGCCCACGAAAAAATGTAATTCATCTCTTTTTGGGCATCCAGGCTCCTGGTGCCCCCTTGGTGATTGATATAAGCCACTGCTGTGGCATTGTTGGACTGTATACGGACAGGACAACCCTGCAACCTGTAAGTCTAGACCCTGAGGGCCAGATGAATTGCCTGAATCTTCAGAATGTTGATGGGCAAGAGCTCTTCGGCTCTGGACCATTTTCCGTGGGCAAAAGCTTCTTCCAGAACTGCTCCCCAGCCTATAAGACTGGCGTCTGTGATTACGATTAACCGGAATAAAGGACTTTCCCTTTAGCAGATTCTGAGACAGCAACCACCAATTGAGGCTCTGTTGAACCCACGGTGACCGGTGCATTGGAAGGTCCAAGGCTTGAAATCTTCTGTTCCAGGGACAGGATGCTGCTCTGCAAAGGCCTTGAGTGAAACTGGGTGTAAGGAACGGCCTCGAATGAGGCCACCATTTTTCCTAATAACCTCATGCATAGACAAATGGATTTTTCCTTGCTTTGATCACACGGACCAAATCCTTTATGGCTTTGACCTTTGACCTGGGTAAGAATACCCTGCTTTGGATCGTGTCTATGACCATGCCCAAATACTCCAGCCTTTTTTGGGGCTGTAAGGAGGATTTTTCTAGATTGAGGAGCCTGCCTAGGTACTCTAAATACTCCACTGTGCTGTGCACATTGCGGTCTAGGCGTGCTACGGACTGATCTATGAGCAGCAGATTGTCCAGATAAGCTGTTACTGTTAGGCCTTGCTCCCTCAGCTTCGCCAGGGGCGGGGCTTGCACTTTTGTAAACACTCGAAGTGCGGTAGCCAGACCGAACGGTAGGGCCACAAACTGAAAGTGGCGCTGATCTACCGCAAACCTTTGAAACCTTTGGTGAGCGGGGAATATTGGCACATGTAGATATGCATCTCTGATGTCTAATGATGCCAAGAATTCTCCTCCCGGAAGGGTGGAGACCACTGAACGGACAGACTCCATGCGGAAGGAGTGAATGTTCAGAAACTGATTTAGGTCTTTCAGATCTAAAACAGGTCTGACATCCCCGTTTGGTTTTGGAACCGTAAAGAGGTTTGAGTAGAACCCTGAGCCTCGCTCCTCTGGGGCTACCTCTATGATTACTCCTTGGGCCAATAGGCGCTCCAGGGCCAAAAGTAAATCCTCCTCTTTTTTGGATTCTTGGAGATTCTTGATCTCAGAAAATGGGGTGGTAGAAGTTCCCGGAACTCCAGCTTGTAGCCTAGAGATACCGTGGAGATGACCCATTTGTCCTGAACCTCCTCACGCCAGGCGTCTACAAACGGCAGCAGCCTTCCCCCCACATGGCCGAGCGGGGGCACCCCTTTATAGGGAAGTTTTGGGGTTCTGCTTAGTAGATCTTGAACCCCACGATCTTTTCTGCCCTTGGGCTTGGCCCTGGGCCTTTCCCCTAGTATTGGACTGGGGAGGCCGTCACCACTGCCTGGAAGTCGAAGCTCCAGGGGCTGGGGAAAGAGAACATTTAAATGAGGGACGTTTACTCTTCTTTTTAACCGGTAACAAAGTGGATTTGCCTCCGGTAATCTTTTGGATATGTGTGTGTGAGTCCTTCGCGCTACTCTGAGTAAATAATGTAAGTGAATACGGTAAAGTGTAAGTGTGCTAATAAGCAGCAAAATCTAGTAAGTGTTCACCTTTGGGATCATTTTTCATTTATCCCATACATCACATTTCTTATTTACATAGCATTACCTTCCCTACTTTTAGTCACTAGTAGTGTGATTTCTGTTTTTCTCAGCACTATTTAGCGCAAAATCACTTTATTATGTTATTTATGCAATCCTTTTGGATATATTTGTCCAAATCATCCCCAAACAGGCTTTCCCCATAAAATGGAAACACCGCCAAGTATCTCTTGCAAGAGACCTTGGCTTCCCAATGCTTTAGCCAGAAGGACCTGCGCATGTGTACCAGCAGGAGATTTAGGCGGGATGCTTGCTGAACAGAGTCCATAATCACATCAACCGCAAAACACAGGGCCTTGGGAAGGTCTGCATAAACCTCAACTTCCTCTGCAGGGAGGAGGTTAACCACTTGTTTCATTTGTTCCTTGAGGAACTGGCACATGCCAATTGCTGCCACTGCAGGTTGGACCACGGCACCAGCCATAGAGAAGGAGGCTTTAAGCAAAGATTCCAACTTTTTATCAGTTGGATCTTTGAATCCCTGAGCATTGTCCACGGGACAGGTCAGGCTCTTATTCGCACAAGAAATAGCTGTGTCTATAGCTGGCACCCCCCATTTCTTGTTGAATCCTTCCTCCACTGGATAAAGGAGAGAAAACCTCTTAGGAGGAGAAAACAGTTTATCTGGGTGAACCCAGTTGTCATACATCAATTTCTCCAACAAGGGATGAATTGGGAAGGTATATGCAGCCTGTAGGGACTTCCGGGATCCCAAGGAGGAAACGGAGGACATGGCAGCCTCAGCAGAAGGCAAATTGTATGTGGTACGTACCATCTCTGTATAATATTGCACCTGCATCTTAAGCGCCTGAGAGGTAGAAGAGATCTTCTCCTCATCCCCTGAATCCTCAGACTGGTTCTGATTCCCATCCCCAGATAGGGATATCTCTTCATCAGAGAGTTCATCTGATAAGGAACCCAGAGCAGAGGTAGGGGATCTACCCCGCATTCTGCCACTTTTAAAGGAGGTTGCGATTTAATGTAGCAATCCTTCCTTCCAAGCCATCCAAAGCAGCTTTCATAGTGTCTTCAGTGACATATACAGGGGCTGCAACATTGAGAGAGGCTGCAAAGCCTGAGAGGGGTACAGATTCATCCTGTGAGGCTGCTACCAGTCTGTCGGGGGGGGGGGGTAATCTGCAGGCATGTCTACAACCCATAGCTCTAGGCGGGGATTTCTTAGTGCCTCTTTTACCTGCCCTTGAACCCCTCTTACTGGGAGACATAGTCCTAAGCTGCAAAGCAGAGGTACTAGTACAAGTGCAACCACTGTTGTGCTCTTAGTCTTACAATACAAATATATATTGTCTCACTGCACAACCTGATGCCGAGTAGGTGTCTTGAGTATGCCTGGATCCGATCCACTGAGATGCTTACAGCCCACAGCTCTGTGTCCCACCGCTTTACAGAAGGCTCTGGCGTGTTGGGCTTTTAAATCATGCCGCTTTGGCGCCTGCGCACTGATCACGCCTCCCCCTTCCTTCCCTGTCACCTGTACAGCCAAAAAGCACGCCCCTGCGTGCACGGCTGTCATGGCGGTGGCCAGGAGTGAGGGGGGAGAGAGAAGACCGCTGGAGGACTTTGTGGGACCCGTAGACTGCGTGGGGTCCCCTCTGTTATATTTAATGTGGCAGAGCCTGCAGCAGAGGAGGTGAGCGGTTTTAATATCAGACAAACTTCACTGAGCGTGTCCCTGTACGGCATGTAAGTATACTCCCTCTGGTGGCGGAAACCAGGTAAGACATGCAACTACTCACAGAAGATAATATTCAAAAAATTATCTTCACTTACCTTATCCCCGCCGCAGGAAAAGTGCTGAGAACAACAGATCCAGTTTTCACCCATCACGGCGGATAATGTTGTGCCAACCTTCAGGGTTCTGGGTCCCTATCTAAAGGAACCTCTTCCCTGGACCTGTAGAAGACTCTGCCAGGAGCTTTTCGTGCCACTTAAATTAGTACACCAAAGACTGGATCCCAGAGGAAGAGAGACATTACAGGAAAAACCTTGTTTCTTCTTTCCACAAGGCCCGGTTACCATCCATCTTAGGCGTTTAGTATTGGCCCGAGGTATGGATCCGCTTGTATAGCTCCTAGGCTTCCACAGAGACCATCAAACAGATCTTTCTTCTTAGCACATGTTCAACGTGACCAACCACCTTAGACACTGGTGAAAAAAACGAGGTGCTCTCTATATGGGAGGGGTTATATAAGGGAGGAACTCACCTTGTAATTAGGGTTGCCAGTGTCCAATCACCTGATGGTGACTATCTAACCCACTAAATAATTATCTAAGTCTCTGTGTCCCATGATGTATGAACAAGAAAGCATGCGATGAACAGTTATTTTATATTGCACTTTGTGATTGTTTAAGAAATGTGCAAACACTGCAGGGTTCTTCAGCAATACTTGACCACATAACTCCAATTTTTTGGGCTCTAATATATCTGTGCTAGCTCAGTCATAGCTCAGGATGAACAGCCAGCAAACATGAAACACATATTTCAGAAATACAGGCTATTTTTGCAAGCACACAGTTATTTTAGGTACTGGACTGGGAAAAACAGCAACCCTGACATTTAAAACACACTACCACACATTTGTCTGCATGAACAAATATGATTCAAGAGCACGCGAGAAATTATGCCTATTTATGTAAAAGATAACTAAACTCAAGAACAAGATTTTGAAATCTTGCAGCTTACTAGATAAGGTGGTTGCACTATTTTTTTCTTTTTCAGGCTAAGAACATGTTCAGTAGGTACAGAAAACACCAGTTAATTTTGCAAGAAATGCAGTGTCCCTGAAACTTCTTGTGAGCTGAACTTGAAGTATGAAACGTTCTCTATCTTCTGTAAACTACTAAGCTCCCTGTCCCCCTTGCAATAGAGATGAACAAAAGCAGCTTGAGTGGCAACTATGGATCCCTCCATTGATACAGTGGAGGAGTGAGTGTAGCCACCCAAGGACAGAAAGTGTGTTATTTTTCAAAAGGGTAATAAAGTCTAAAAAAATAATGTAGCTACCTCATCTAAGGACTGGTTGACTGCGGTATATTAAAGTGGTTGAAAACTCAAAAAACAAACAAACAACCCTGCAAGACAAAGGCATAATGAGCTAGTATGCATAGCATACTAGCTCATTATGTATTTCTTACCTCAGATTGAAGCCCCCACAACGATCCCCGCTGAGCAAGCGGACGTTCACGGGGCGGATCATCACGGATCCGTCCCGTGTGAAAGGACCCTAAATGAAAATCTAGTACCGTACAAGAAGTTTTTTTGTGCTTGTACCATAAGATACTATCGGATGAACTGTTGTGTTCGGCTCTCAAAAGCTGTGTACTAACGATCAGATTATCATACGATCGCTTCAAAAGCGGTATTTTTAATACGATTTTCCAATCGGGTGAACGGCCATTAGTAGCCCACAGGAGCTGACAGCAACTTCAGAATTCTTTTAAATTGGCCATAGGTCCCAGATGAGGCCTTTTTTTTTGCCTTTATGCATAATTAAGAAGGTAGCAAGGAATAGACACCTCTGGATCTGGTTTCTGTCGCATGAAACAATGATTGCACAAGGTTCTCAAAAATCTTCCTTTATGCTTGGTTCACACTAGCGTGATTTCAGATGTGACTGCTGTCACACGGCATCGTACAACAATGGAAATCACATTATTTTTAATGGTGTCTGTTCACATCAATGCAACTTCAGCATGTTTTTGGCAAAGGTACAGGTGCTACTTTGGTGCTGGTGCCGCATGGTTTTGGCCCCATAGACCTCAATAGAAATGCATACCTCCCAACTTATTGAGATGGGAATGAGGGATACCTATTAGAAAACTTTTGTAGGAATAGGACACCCCCCTGTCACAGTGATGTACAGTCATGGCACCATATCTCTAAGATGTTGTGAGGTCAAGAGTTGCATCAATACAAGGACATTCCAATATCTGTTCTCATCACAGGCTGGTACAAAGGCCTAGTGCATTACTTAACATTCATTTTATTAACCACTTCAGCCCCGGACCATTTTGCTGGTCAAAGACCAGGCCACTTTTTGCGATTCGGCACTGCGTTGCTTTAACTGACAATTGCACGGTCGTGCGACATGGCTCCCAAACAAAATTTATGTCCTTTTTTTCCCACAAATAGAGCTTTCTTTTGGTGGTATTTGATTACCTCTGCGGTTTTTATTTTTTGCGCTATAAACAAAAATAGAGCTACAATTTTGAAAAAAAATCAATATTTTTTACTTTTTGCTATAATCTCCCCAAAAAATATATAAAAAAACGTTTTTTTTTTACAGATTTTTGGGACCATTGTCATTTTTACAGCGATCAGTGCTATAAAAATGCACTGATTACTGTGAAAATGACACTGGCAGTGAAGGGGTTAACCAGTAGGTGGCGCTGTAGGGCTTAAGTGTTTCCTAGGGAGTGCTTCTTACTGTAGGGGGGATGGGCTGTGTGTGACATGACACTGATCTACACGGAGCGGAGATCAGTCTCAATGTCACTAGGCAGAGCAGGGAGATGCTTGTTTACGCTAGCATCTCCCCGCTCTATCTCTCCGTGAGACAATCGCGGGTATCCCCGCGGCGATCGAGTCCGCGGGACCCACGGTCGGGCTCACGGAGAAAGCGGCAGGGTCGCGAGCGCTGCGGCGCGCGCGACCACGCGGCAGCATCTTAAAGGGGACGTACAGGTACGTGTTTATGCCAGGCCGTGGCGCTCTGCCGACGTAAATGTACAGGCGGCGGTCCTTAAGTGGTTAAATGAAACTATGCCAAATGCATATTCATAAAGGTCAACAAGCAAAAAAGCAGTATACAAAGAACCAAGTGGCAGAATGGTCAGGCTGAAGATGTGTATCACTAGGACCCAGGCATCACTCAGACGTGCAAGCTAACATGTTTTGGGGTGCAGGCCCTCTTCTGAGTAAGAGGATCTGTCCTATGTTGATGAGATCAAGGGCCTCTTCCTCACAACCCTGGGGGGGGGGGGTTGTTTGTGGGGATCTGCGAGGGGGCTTATCGGAATTTGGAAGACCCTTTAACAATAAGGGGGCCCCCAGGTACCAGCCCCCTCCCACTGTGAATGACCGGGTCATGTGATCAGCAGCATTCGCTTTTGGCGCACATAGAGTGGTTAGGGACAGATGTCTGGACAGTTACAGTATCTCACCGGTTTTTGTTCTCACCAGTGTTTGCACCAGTGAAGTAAGTTAGCTCATACCATGTATTCAATCGTTGTACGATTACATGGTGCATTTAAATACTAGGTCATGCCATTTTTCTTCTAATAAAGCATAACATTTGCCTGTGGATAAAACCGCCAGATAATAACACATGTTCCTCCATGTACTGCAGGATGAATGGGATTACCAAGCAACAAGAAATTCTAATACAGAGGCACGAAGAAAGGCTGAGGAAATTATACGGATTCGATGTTGAAGCTAAGAAATAAGGGTGAACCAAAACGATCAACCTTTAACCTTTTTCTCAAAACATAATATATTTTATGAGCTTGTGGTGTAAATAAAAACAATAAAACAAAAGTGCTTTATTTTGTTTAATTTTCTTGATTAAGAATGTACAATAACTGGCCTACAAATGTTTGGTTGCAGCCTTCTAACAAATGTCGCCCTTTTATTGTGTCCTTCTGAATCATGTTCATCGCACTTGAATTTCAGCAAGGGTTGTCATCTGCCTCCTGAGCTCCCCCCTTGTCATATCTCACTTCTATCAACAGAGTAGGTCCTTTAATGCACACAATTTTCCTGAGGATGGCCAGGCTGGATCTAGTTCACAACACAAGGGGTTAACCAAGCGCACTCCAGATACAGGTAGGTGAATAGACTAATATAGGGACAGAGGGAAAATGACAAAATGATATGAGGAATGATAGACGTTTGTAGTCTATAACATATAAGTCCATAAGTTTCTACAACATAGCTCATCCGCAGAGAAGGCTGCCAGCTGACAGATAGAAGAGATCTGAAATAGCACAAAGGGAAACACAAAGCAGCGCCTACTGAGCGTAGCAGTCAATGTAAATTTATTGGAATTAAAAACAGATGCAAGTAAACACTCACAAACGAATAAATGGGGAAAGCTTATCTGGATGAAAGTACAAATCGTCCGCTCTTCCCAGGAAGGAGGTGCTGTATTTCCAGATGCTGGGGAGAGATGGTATCTCTAGGTGTCCTCGGCGTTGAGCGGAACCACACGTTCACAACAGCGGTGACGGGGAACAGCTTCCCTGGAACATAGCAGTAACGATCACTTCCGGGTCATGGGATCAGCGGGAGGGTGCGCTCGTTCGAAGCATGCGTGCTTCTTCATCAGGCTCTATGGGGGCCATATTCGATGTGGGCTATTAGTACTAATCAGGAGCTACCTGATAGGCTGCCTACTATCACCATGGAAACCGGAAATGAACTGCGGCCACTAGATGGTATATCCTAGCGCTGACAATAGTCATTAAAGAGTTTATGAAATAGATAAGAGAAATATATAAAAAAGAAGGGGACATATGTAATATAAAAAGAAGTGATCCCATATGGACCAACAATCATGAAAAGGACCTAAAAATTCCTAAAAGGATTTATATATAATATATATAAAAAATATACATATATATAAATATATATAAAATATGATATCCTAATAGCCAAAAAAGTGATATCTGAACATTATTACACGATAAAATTATTATATAAAAAATTTTTTGTAAGAGATTATATAAAAAACTATATAAAATATATGCAGAGGGATGGAGAGTGTACTACCAAAAACTGTTGATATCAAAATACCCATAATAGCTATATAAACTCTCAAGAACATAAACGCATGCGCACAGGGTGATATCCGCACATCCATGCGTAACTACATAGGGTGGCAGTGCATGTATGAAATCTACACGTGCAATATACATAAACAGACGCACGTATAAATATACACACATACACACCTATTCAAGTCGAATCAATATGAACAAGGGGAATACGTGTCAAACGGAAACCAAATATAGGTATTGAACTCATAACATACTAGAGAGATGAAGAATAAAAATAACAGATGGTAACATAAAGATATATATGCACATAACGGTACCAATATATGAAGCCATTATGAACGAATCATTGTAAAAGAATATTGATCATTATAAAAGAATATTAATTTCGATAGCCTCTCGCCTGGGGGCTTAAATGAGGGTATCGAGGGTATAGATCCAATAATTTTCACGCTCACATAATTTCTTATAGCGCTCAGCTTGGGGAAGATGTTTAGAGATGGCTTCTATAACCCAAACACGTAAACCCACAGATGATTGTTGATGGAACTCTTTGAAATGTCTTGCTACACTATATTTATCGAGACCTTTCTCAACAAAATTGCGGTGTTCTCCAAACCTTTTTCGGAGGGTGCGAATAGTGCGGCCTACATAAAATAGGCCACACGGACATGTCAGGCAATACACCACATACTCAGAAGAGCATGTATAGAAATCGGGTATGGTGTATTGCTTACTTTTACACGTAAACTCTTTCTGTCTATGAGTGACATGTTTACACGTGAGGCACAATGCCTTCCTGCACTGATACATACCCTTCAGATTGAAGAATGTCAAGGAAGCGCTAGCAGATGGCCCTGGGGGTTTGATTTTACTAGGGGCTATCTGGGCCTTGATGTTTTTGGCCTTTCTATAACTTACTATGGGACGGTCTGTAAGTGTAGATTTTAAATGGGGGTCCTCCCTCAATATGGACCAGTGTTTAGCCAAAATCCGTTCCATCTTCCTGAATTGACTATGAAATTGGGTTACGAAACGGACTGGTTGGATACTGTCTTCTGTACTCATAACTCTATTCTTCCTCACGTCAGCATTAAGATAATGTAGATAGGCTCCCTCCACTAACTCATCTGGGTAGCCCTTCTCCAAAAATTTGGTTTTTAGCATCGAGCCATGGGAGATATAATCCTGTGACCGGGTACAATTGTGTCTCAGTCTACAGAACTGGCTCTTGGGTATATTCTTCACCCATCGAGGGTGATGACAACTATCATAATGTAGGAATCTAGTTCACACCTATAGACAGTCATGTGACAAAGTAACATGTTATTTTGTTCAGTTTTTCAACATATTTAAGCAGGAAAACATTTCTTATGCCTTGTACACACGATCAGATTTCCGATGGAATAAAATCCGATGGACTTGTTTCATCGGAAATTCCGATCGTGTGTGGGCCCCATCTGACTTTTTTCCATCGGAGTAAAAAAATAGAACATGTTTTAATTTTTTCGATGGGAAATTCCAATCGTCTGTGTGGAATTCCATCAGAGAAAAATCCACGCATGCTCAGAATCAAGTCGACGCATGCTCGGAAGCATTGAACTTAATTTTTCTCGGCTCGTCGTAGTGTTTTACGTCACCGCGTTTTGAACGGTCGGAATTTAGTCTGACAGTGTGTATGCAAGACTGATGGAAGTCAGCTTCATCGGAATTCCGACGGAAAATTCCATCGCATTTTATTCCACCGGAAATCCGATCGTATGTACAAGGCATTAGTTTATACAGTGCCTACAGATAAAGGTAATCTACATTTAACCAATGACACATATAATTGACACGGTGTATTCATTCTCATAATCTAAGTTAAATCATCACCCTACATTAACCACTTGCTGACCAGTCCTTTTCTCTAACTTTTTGTTTACAAGTTTAAATTTGTATTTTTTGCTAGAAAATTACATAACACCCCCAAACAGCAGAAACCCTAGGGAATAAAATGGCGATTGTTGCAATAATTTATGTCACATGGTATTTGCGCAGCAGTCTTTCAAACACAATTCTTTTGGAAAAAATACACTTTAATGAATTTAAAAAAACAAAACACTAACGTTAGCCCAATTCTTTTGTATAATGTGAAAGATGATCTGCCGAGTAAATAGATACCTAACATTAGACATGTGCAATTCGTTTAGTTCCAATTAAATTTTTTAACAAATTTAGACAAATTCGATAATTTGTGAATTACCAAATTTTTCTGAATATTTGGAGATTCGAAATTTCGGTAATTGGGAAAATTCTAAATTCAAAAACCTGAAAACTCGAAAATCTGAAATAACTAACTAATAATAATAACTATTACTAACTATTTAATTATAGGTATTGGAATTTCCTTTCAAATTTGGCTGTTAGTGAATGTAACGAATACGAATTTATCCGAAGTTACGAATTATCCGTAATAACGAATGCTGTATCTAAACGAATGGAACAAAGCAAATGTAATAATAATAACTTATTATTTATTATTATTTTGTTTTGTTCCATTTGTTTAGATGAGGAGCTCTTTATTTTGGATAATTTGTAACTTCAGATATATTCGTATTCGTTATGTTCACTAACCGTGAAATTTGAAAGGAAATTACAATACCTATAATTATAATAGTTAGTTATTATAAGTTAGTTATTTCAAATTTTGGGATTTTCATACTTTCTTATTTTCGAATTTACAAAAAAAAACAAATGAAAACGAAAATAAACAATTTTTTTTCGCCAGTGCACATGTCTACCTAACATGTCATGCTTTAAAATTGGGCATGCTCGTGGAATGGCGTCAAACTACAGTACTTAATCTTCATGGCAACGCTCTAACATTTTTTTACAGGTTACCTGTTTAGAGTTACAGAGGAGTTCTAGTGCTAGAATTATTGCTCTCGCTCTAACATTCACGGCAATACCTCACATGTGGTTTGAACACCGTTTTCCTATATGGACGCGACTTACTTATGTGTTTGTTTCTACACGGAAGGATTGAGCGCTTTAAAAAAAAAATATCTTATTTATTTAACTTTTTATTTTTACACTGTCCCCTTTATTTTTTATCACTTGTAATATAAATAATCATGACAGGTCCTCTTTATTGAGAAATCTGGGGTCAAAATGACCACTAATCTCTCATTTACCTTTAACCACTTGCTTACTGGGCACTTAAACCCCCTTCCTGCCCAGGCCAATTTTCAGCTTTCAGCACTGTCACGCTTTAACTGACAATTGCACAGTCGTGCGATGTGGCTCCCAAACAAAATTGACGTCCTTTTTTTCCCACAAATAGAGCTTTCTTTTGGTGGTATTTGATCACCTCTGCGGTTTTTATTTTTTGCGCTATAGACAAAAATAGAGTGACAATTTTGAAAAAAAAAAAAAAATTATTTTTTACTTTTTGCTATAATAAATATCCCATTTTTTTTTCCTCAGTTTAGACCGATACGTATTCTTCTACATATTTTTGGTAAAAAAAATTGCAATAAGCGTTTATTGATTGGTTTGCGCAAAAGTTAAAGCGTCTACAAAATAGAGGATAGTTTTATAGCATTTTTATTAATAATTTTTTTTTTACTAGTAATGGCGGCGATCAGCGATTTTTATTGTGACTGCGACATTATGGCGGACACATCGGACACTTTTGACACCATTTTGGGACCATTGTCATTTTTACAGCGAACAGTGCTATAAAAATGAACTGGTTACTGTAAAAATGACACTGGCAGTGAAGGGGTTAACCACTAGGGGGCGGGGGAGGGGTTAAGTGTGCCTAAGTGAGTGATTACTACTGTGGGGGGAGGGGACTGACTGGGGGAGGTGACCGATCTGTGTCCCTATGTACAAGGGACACAGCATCGGTCTCCTCTCTCCCTGACAGGACGTGGATCTCTGTGTTTACACACAGAGATCCACGTCCTTGTCTGTGTACCGGCCGATCGCGGGTGCCTGGCGTACATCGCGGCCGCCAGGCACCTCGGTGAGACCCGGGCATGCGCGCGCGCCGCTGGCGGCACTCGCTCGCCCCCCAGTGGCCACAGGGAACGAAGCAAGGGGCGGACGTCAATTGACGTCCTCCCGGCATTCTAGGTTCGCGCTGTAGCCGTCATTCGGCTATAGCGCGGGCCTGTAGTGGTTAAAAGAAAAAAAAATAATTACGTTTTGACTTTAAAGAGGAAAAAAAAATGTTTTGGCACAAGAACCAGAAGCGACATCGGAGGTCACTCCGGTCCTCCCAAGGGCATAGAGCTGAGTGGGGACCATCTTCCCCTTACTTGGCTTCCTATCTAGCTATCAGAGGGATTGAATCGCTTCCAGGTTTACCTCAAAGTGATCCTGCTGCTGGGATCACTTTTATCAGACGCAGAATCGCCTACAGAACAAAATGATACCGGGTTATGGCAGCTAGCCAAAACAACGATATTTAAAGCGGAGTTCCACCCAAAAGTGGAACTTCCGCTTAAACCACTTCTCGCCCCCTTACATGCCACATTTGGCATGTAATTTTTTTGGGGGGGAGTGGGGGCTTCAGTAGGAGTGGGACTTCTTGTCCCACTTCCTCCTGCTGCCCAGGGACCGCTTAGGCGACTCGTCATATCGCCTTTTGGTGGCCCCTCCCTGTAGGCGATCACCTGAGACACGTGACAGGTCCCAGGCGATCGCCTGCCCACTCAGATTGCGCAGTGAGTGCCCGGCCGTGAAGCCGAAAGCTTTCACGGCCGGGTGCCCATAGTTAGAGTGGAGGCGAGGCGTCGCTGGACAGTGGAACAGGTAAGTGTCTGTTTATTAAAAGCCAGCAGCTACACTTTTTGTAGCTGCTGACTTTTAATAAACATAAAAAAGGTTGGAACTCCCCTTTAACGTCAAAGTAATGATGTATATGTACTGTGGGCGGTCAGCAAGTGGTTTTAATGCAGGTTGAACATCCTGGTAAAAACCCTGTTTGTTCGGAGGAGATCAGAGATGGAATGATTTAGTCTTATAGCCCGTAATGGAATGATTTAGCCTTATAGCCAGTAATTTAGTCAGGATTTGGGCATAGGTGTTAAATAGAGGGACTGGCATAGTGACACATGGTACAGTAAAAATGCTTTTTATGTGACTTAGAATTATAACTATCAATGCTTCCCTTAAGAAGAGTGGGGATAGACTCAAATTAAACATGGTGTTATATGTCTGTAATAGACATGGGCCAACCACATCTAATTCCCATATCATTCAGCAGGTATCCTATGAAGACCAAGGTCTTAGGGGCAGAAAACAAAGATACAGTATAGTGTTTTTTTGTGGGGCTGCATATGTGCCTGTGTTTGTGCTGGGAGCACGCTGTTTAGCGCTCTTGCAGCACTGAGACCGAGCTGTCACTGACAGCTCTAGGTGTTGTACGATCAGCAGCTGAGAGGATCGGCTCTAGATCACATGATCACTGTAATAGCCTGGGATTGGTTATCACAGTGATTAGAAACTGTACAGCTTATGCTGGGAAAGTAGAAGTATGGTGGGAAAACTTGTTTGAACTGTACTCTTTCTCCTCCTAAATAGAGGGAATACATCGTATTTTTTTCTCCTTGCTTGAGAAGAAAAATATAAACAACAAAGTCTGTTTAAAAAAAAAATAGAAAAAAAGGAAAATAAAGATAAAATAGCTAGATAAGCTTTTGATCTAGGTGAGGGTCAGTGTGTTTTAGGTAGGATTAAAAAAAAATGTTTCTAATTCAGTGCCAGTATCAGTAAGGCAACCCAGAGATTAACCTTTAAACACTTCACCTGGAAGTTTTACCCCCTTCCTGGCCAGGCCATTTTTTGCGATACGGCAATGCATTACATTAACTGACAATTGCGTGGACGTGCAACGCTGTACCCAAACAAAATGTTTGTCCTTTTTCCCCACAAATAGAGCTTTCTTTTAGTAGTATTTGATCACCTCTGCCGTTTTTATTTTTTGCGCTATAAATGAAAATTTTGAAATAATAATATTTTTTACTTTCGGCTCTAAAACATATCCAATAAATTATTAAAATGTAACATCTTCATCAATTTAGGCCAATATAAATTCTGCTACATATTTTTGGCAAAAAAATCCCAATAAGCCTATATTGATTGGTTTGCGGAAAAGTTAGAGCGTCTACAAACTATGGGATATATTTATGAAATTTTTATTTATTTTTTACTAGTAATGACGGCGATCAGTGACTTGTGATCAGAACTAAAAATATACACTATTACTGTACCAATGACACTGGCACTGGGATTAACATCAGGGAAAATAAAAGGGTTAACTGTGTACCTAAAATGTGTTTTCTAACTATGAGGGAGGAGCTTTTACTAGTGGAAGGCATGGATTGGTGTTCCTGCTTTACAGGAACATAGGATCCATGCCTTCTGTACTGACAGAACAGCAATCTGCCTTGTTTACATAGGCAGACTGCCATTCTCTCTGTGTACAGAACGATTAGCGGGTGCCAGCGGACATAGAATCCCCGGGACCCACTGATTAGCTCCCGCTGTGTAGAATCTCAGCGGGAGCTAGCTTCCGGCGGCGCGCACTCATGCCCAATACCTGGATGTTCATGAACACACTATATATATATATATTGTGACAGCAGGAAGGTAAAGTCACCTAGTTGCATCCAGGGGGGCAGATATATTTCGCCCAGATTCAGGCTTTACGCCGACTTATACAACTAGGTGGAGAGTTGTATAAGGCTAGTGGGCTCATGGATGACTCATACCTCTAGGGAGAGTGTGGGGCGTCGTGCAGACAGAGATGAGGAGACCAGCTGAACCTTGTCAGCTCATTTAGGCCTCTATAAGAACTCCCAGCTTCATTAGATGTTAGCTCATGCCTGGAACCAGACCTGTGTGGACTGTCTAGGGAGAGTGAACCCCTGTGCGGTGAGACAAAGCCTGTGTGGCTATTTGCTTGGACATTTAAAACCAGGGACTTAGGGACTAGGACAGCACTAGGCTGATCCCAGTTGTTAGTTAGGAAACCTGTATGTTTAGTCAGAGGTCAAGTTGACCAGGATTTATTTTGTTTATGTTTCTTTTGCTTTGCTGTGTTTTGTCACTGTAAATAGAAAATAAACCGCACCTTTTTGATTTTGAAAACCACAACCTCCGTTTGCTGGGCCTGTTTTTTGTGTGGGGAGCCCATCTCGGGGGTCACACACACCCGCTGCCGAGCTAACCCCCTCACAGTTGGTGGAGAACCAGTGGCAGTTTTTTTTTTTAAGCCAGCATGGAGGAGATACTGAAGCAGCTGGCTCTAGCAAATGCCAATCAACAGCAGACAAATGCAGGTTTGCAAAAGAACTTCGCAGCCCAGCAGCAAGCTCATCAACAGAGCCTTGCAGCCCAGCAGCAGACAAACGCAACTTTGCAACAGAGTCTGGAGGCTCAGCAACAAGCCCAGCAGCAATCTGAGGCCCGCTTCATAGACCTGTTGCAGAAGCAAGAGCAGAGACTACAACAACAGATGGAAGCAGTAATGCAGCAACGTCCGCAGACCAGTGAGGAAAGCCGTCCCACTAATACCGCGTCCTTTGGGGTGAGTCGTTTATTGACAAAAATGACTGGAGAGGATGATCCAGAGGTATTTTTGACCACATTTGAAAGGACCGCTGAAAGAGAAAAGTGGCCTGAGGAGCAGTGGGCTGGACTGGTGGCTCCTCTGTTAACTGGTGAATCGCAGAAAGCTTACTATGACCTAGAGCCTAACCAAGCAAAAGACTATGTGATGCTAAAAGCTGAAATATTGGCAAGGCTGGGTGTCACCCAGGCTGTCCGGGCTCAGCGTGTGCATAACTGGACTTTCCAGCTTGGAAAACCCCCCAGGTCTCAAATGTATGATCTCATTCACCTGAGCAGAAAGTGGCTACAGCCAGAGACTTTGTCCGCACCAAAGATTGTGGAACGTGTTGTAATGGATCGGTTTTTGAGAGCTCTTCCTACTGCCATCCAAAAGTGGGTAAGCCATGGAGACCCAGAGACGGCCGATGGTCTTGTGGATCGTGTGGAGAAATACTTGGCTACAGAGAACCTGACGGCCTCTTCCAGAGACACTCGGACTTTCCACCCTAAGACCAGACCATCCCCAGGGGCGGATAAGAGGATTCCAAGGGGTGAGGGTGGAGAGAGTGAGAGGGTGGGAGCTCTACCCCAAGTTTGGCGAGAACAGCCTGGGAAATCAGCGGCTCAAGAGGCCGCAAGAAGGATCGTTTGCTACCGCTGCCGGCAAGCGGGACATATTGCAGCCAATTGCCCGGTTGTGGAGGAACCCATGCAGTGTGACTTTCTGACGGGCAGACGTCAGTCGCTGTGTGCGACAGTCGCATGCACTGCCATTCGAGGAACTGAGAAACATTTATGCAAAATGTGTGTTAATGGTAGAAATGTTGTGGTATTGTTGGATTCAGGTAGCCTTGTGACCCTGATAAAGGCTGAGTTAGTTAAAACAGAGGTCTCTGGGAATAGCAAGGTAGCTGTTATTTGTGTGCATGGGGACACCCGAGAGTATCCAGTGACTACAGTGTGTTTCGAGACCCCCAAAGGTACCCTCTCTCATCCAGTGGGCTTAGTATCTCAGTTACCGCATGACGCCATTGTGGGAAGGGATTTTCCGAAGTTCTGGGAACTGTGGGATGATCCTGAGCCCCCCACTGGTGCCCCTATGTACCAGGAATGTGATAGCCAGAACTCCCCTGAGAGTGGTGAGGACTCTCCGGAATTTCGCTTATCAGTATTGGCAGGGGAGACTCAAGAAACTGGAGAGGAGCCCACCTCCTCAGACGAAAACTTACCGTCTGTGGAGTTTTCTGATCTTGAGGTTCACAGGGAAAACTTTGCCACAGAACAGTTGAAAGACCCCGCCCTAATAAAGGCACGGGAAAACGTAGTGAAAATAGATGGCGAGTTAGTGAACCCAGATAATACCTGCACTTACCCATACTTCAGCGTAGAGAAGGACCTACTGTATCGGGTGGCAAAAAGGGCAGAAGAAACCGTTGAGCAGCTTGTGGTGCCCAAACCTTACAGGAAGTTGGTGTTGGAGTTGGCCCATGGGCACATTCTTGGAGGTCATCTGGGGACAGAGAAAACCCGAGAGAGGGTATTACAGAGATTCTATTGGCCGGGGGTGATGAAGGACATAGAAAATTATTGTTCCTCCTGCCCTGTGTGTCAGAGGTCGGCCCCGATGCCACATTTCCGTAGCCCGCTGGTCCCTCTACCCATCATTGAGGTCCCGTTTGAGAGGATCGCCATGGATTTGGTAGGTCCTATAATCAAGTCCGCTAGGGGGCACCAGTACATATTAGTTATAATGGACTATGCCACCCGTTATCCAGAAGCGATCCCTCTCCGAAATACCTCGGCCAAAACCATAGCCAAAGAGCTATCTCTTGTGTTTAGCCGGGTGGGTATTTGTAAAGAACTGCTTACGGACCAAGGTACACCCTTTATGTCCCGGGTTATGAAGGAGCTGTGTAAATTGTTCAAAGTGACGCAATTACGTACATCTGTGTATCACCCCCAAACCGATGGGCTGGTTGAAAGGTTCAACAAAACCCTAAAACAAATGTTGAAGAAAGTGGTGGATAGAGATGGAAAGGATTGGGACTGTCTACTTCCTTATCTGATGTTTGCTATTAGGGAGGTGCCCCAATCCTCTACGGGATTCTCCCCCTTTGAGTTACTGTATGGGAGACACCCAAGAGGGCTGTTGGATATTGCCAAGGAAACTTGGGAAAGTGAGAGTTCTCCCCACAGGAGTGTGATTGAGCATGTCGCCCTGATGCAAGACCGAATTGCACAGGTAATGCCCATCGTGAAGGAACATTTGGCCCAAGCGCAGTTAGCACAGCAGAGAGTGTACAACCGTGGAGCCAAGACCCGTACCTTTTCCCCGGGGGATAGGATACTGGTACTTGTCCCTACGGTTGAAAGTAAATTCCTTGCCAAATGGCAAGGCCCCTACGAGATAATGGAAAAAGTGAGCGAAGTGAATTACAAGGTCAGACAACCAGGAAGGCGAAAGCCCGAACAGATCTATCATGTTAATCTGTTGAAAGCCTGGAGGGATAGAGAGTCCCTAGTCGCAGACACTTGGTCACCAGCTCAAACTGGTTGCGTGATTCCTGAGGTTGGAATAGCAGCCACCTTGTCACAACCCCAACAACAGGAGGTTAAGGAGTTTGTGCTTCGCAACAAGGAGGTATTCTCTGAGCTGCCGGGACAAACATCTGGGGTAGAGCATGACATCATTACCCCGCCCGGTGAAAGGGTGAAGTTAAAACCCTATCGGATCCCAGAGGCCCGACGGGAGGCAATACGGGAGGAAGTACAGAAAATGCTGAACTTAGGGGTGATAGAGGAGTCCCAAAGTGATTGGTCTAGTCCCATTGTGTTGGTGCCTAAACCGGATGGGAGCTGGCGATTTTGTAACGATTTTCGTCAGTTGAACAAAGTTACAAAATTTGACACCTACCCCATGCCACGTATAGATGAGTTGATCGACCGGCTGGGAACAGCCCGATACATGACGACTCTTGACCTCACAAAAGGGTATTGGCAAATCCCCCTGGCCAAGTCGGCCAAAGAGAAAACCGCATTTGTAACCCCAGACGGGGCGTTCCAATATAAAAGAATGCCGTTCGGGTTACAGAATGCGCCGGCCACATTCCAGCGGAAAATGGACCAGATGCTGAGGCCCCATCGGAAGTATGCTGCGGCTTACCTGGATGACATAATTGTCCATAGCACAGATTGGGCCTCACATCTGCCAAAAGTGCAAGCAGTCCTGGACTCTGTTCGGGAAGCGGGGTTTACGGCTAACCCCAAGAAGTGTACCATTGGGCAGGAGGAGGCCAAATATCTTGGGTACACCATTGGGAGGGGAGTAATAAAACCCCAACTCAACAAAGTCGAGGCCATCCAGAGTTGGCCACGTCCCAACAGCAAGAAGCAAGTACGAGCCTTTCTGGGAATCGCTGGGTATTATCGGCGATTCATTCCCCACTTTGCTTCTAAGGCTGTGCCCCTAACCAACCTGACGAAGGGGAAAGGGTCGGTCATGATTAAATGGACCCCCGAGGCTGAGGCAGCATTCCAATTCTTGAAACAAGCCTTATGTAGCCAGCCAGTGTTGTACTCACCCGACTTCTCTAAAGACTTTGTCGTACAAAGTGATGCGTCAGATGTGGGGTTAGGAGCAGTATTGTCCCAGGTCTGGAACGGGGAAGAGCACCCAGTCATTTACCTCAGCAGGAAGTTGAAGTCCCATGAGGTAAATTACGCCACCGTTGAAAAGGAGTGTTTAGCGGTGAAGTGGGCTCTAGATTCCCTTCGGTACTACCTGCTAGGTAGGCACTTTGACATGGTTACGGATCACGCTCCGTTAAAGTGGATGGCTCAAAACAAGGAAACAAATAGAAGAGTGAATAGGTGGTTCCTGGCCCTCCAGGAATTCAACTTCACAGTAAAGCATCGCCCTGGCGTTCAAATGGGGAATGTGGATGCTTTGTCTCGAGTACATGAATGCCTGATTGCTGGTGTTCCAACCCCGAGGTTAAAACAAGAGGGGGGGGGTATGTGACAGCAGGAAGGTAAAGTCACCTGGTTGCATCCAGGGGGGCAGATATATTTCGCCCAGATTCAGGCTTTACGCCGACTTATACAACTAGGTGGAGAGTTGTATAAGGCTAGTGGGCTCATGGATGACTCATACCTCTAGGGAGAGTGTGGGGCGTCGTGCAGACAGAGATGAGGAGACCAGCTGAACCTTGTCAGCTCATTTAGGCCTCTATAAGTACTCCCAGCTTCATTAGATGTTAGCTCATGCCTGGAACCAGACCTGTGTGGACTGTCTAGGGAGAGTGAACCCCTGTGCGGTGAGACAAAGCCTGTGTGGCTATTTGCTTGGACATTTAAAACCAGGGACTTAGGGACTAGGACAGCACTAGGCTGATCCCAGTTGTTAGTTAGGAAACCTGTATGTTTAGTCAGAGGTCAAGTTGACCAGGATTTATTTTGTTTATGTTTCTTTTGCTTTGCTGTGTTTTGTCACTGTAAATAGAAAATAAACCGCACCTTTTTGATTTTGAAAACCACAACCTCCGTTTGCTGGGCCTGTTTTTGTGTGGGGAGCCCATCTCGGGGGTCACACACACCCGCTGCCGAGCTAACCCCCTCACAATATATATATATATATATATATACACACAGTGGGTACGCAAAGTATTCAGACCCCCTTAAATTTTTAACTCTTTGTTATATTGCAGCCATTTGCTAAAATCATTTAAGTTCATTTTTTTTCCTCATTAATGTACACACAGCAGCCCATATTTACAGAAAAACACAGAATTGTTGACATTTTTGCAGATTTATTAAAAAAGAAAAAACTAAAATATCACATGGTCTTAAGTATTCAGACCCTTTGCTCGGTATTTAGAAGAAGCACCCTTTTGATCTAATACAGCCATGAGTCTTTTTGGGAAAGATGCAACAAGTTTTTCACACCTGGATTTGGGGATCCTCTGCCATTCCTCCTTGCAGATCCTCTCCAGTTCTGTCAGGTTGGATGGTAAACGTTGGTGGATGGCCATTTTTAGGTCTCTCCAGAGATGCTCAATTGGGTTTAAGTCAGAGCTCTGACTGGGCCATTCAAGAACAGTCACGGAGTTGTTGTGAAGCCACTCCTTTGTTATTTTAGCTGTGTGCTTAGGGTCCTTGTCTTGTTGGAAGGTAAACCTTCGGCCCAGTCTGAGGTCCTGAGCACTCTGGAGAAGGTTTTTGTCCAGGATATCCCTGTACTTGGCTGCATTCATCTTTCCCTCGATTGCAACCAGTTGTCCTGTCCCTGCAGCTGAAAAACACCCCCACAGCATGATGCTGCCAACACCATGCTTCACTGTTGGGACTGTATTGGACAGGTGATGAGCAGTGCCTGGTTTTCTCCACACATACCGCTTAGAATTAAGGGCAAAAAGATCTATCTTGGTCTCATCAGACCAGAGAATCTTATTTCTCACCATTTTGGAGTCCTTCAGGTGTTTTCTTTTTTTGAGCAAACTCCATGCGGGCTTTCATGTGTCTTGCACTGAGGAGAGGCTTCCGTCGGGCCACTCTGCCATAAAGCCCCGACTGGTGGAGGGCTGCAGTGATGGTTGACCTTCTACAACATTCTCCCATCTCCCGACTGCATCTCTGGAGCTCAGCCACAGTGATCTTTGGGTTCTTCTTTACCCCTCTCACCAAGGCTCTTCTCCCCCGATAGCTCAGTTTGGCCGGATGGCCAGCTTTAGGAAGGGTTCTGGTCGTCCCACTAGGAAGGTATCTGGTCGTCCCAAACGTCTTCCATTTAAGGATTATGGAGGCCACTGTGCTCTAAGGCCCCTTTCACACTGAGTCGTTGAAAAAACGCTAAAAAATTATGATTTTTTTTACCGTGATTTTACCGCGTTTTTACCGCGCTCGCGGTAAAAATAGCGCTAACGCATATGCATTTTTACCGCGTTTTTGCGGTAAAAAGGATTATTTGGTATCCCACAATCCTCCACTCTACTGCGGTCATGTGACCTTCCCACAGCTTCTGGGTGTTTTTTTACCGCGGTACTCATTCATTTAAATGGGGATAGGCATTTTCTTTTTCGTACATCACGGGACACAGAGCGACTTAGTCATTACTAATGGGTTATATAGATACCTTCAGGTGCTGGCACTGGCAACTTCCAAAACCGGAAGTACCCTCCCCTATATAAGCCCCTCCCATCCGGGAGCACCTCAGTTTTTTGCCAGTGTCTAAGGTGTTGGCCAAAGAGTAACATGTGTTTTCACTGGGCTTGCGTACAGGTTCTTTTATGGGCCTCAGTAAGCTGTTCCGGATCCGACCAAAAAAGCTTCATAGCTAAACGGTCGGTACCCGGGCCTTGCAAGAGAAGAGCAAGGTTTTGCCTGTAATGCCTCTCTTAGGAGGGCTGGACCCTGGGATCCAGAGCTCTGGTCATACCCACGACCAAGATGTTGTCTGTGCAGGGTGCTATACAGGTCCAGGGGAGTGGAATCCTTGGGAACCCGGTCCCTGAAGGTTTAATTACAATGCCTGCCGTGATAGGTGAAGTTTGGGCTTCTGTGGACCAAACAAAGTCCTGCGGCGGGGAACAGGTAAGTGGGGGCCCCCAGGAACTTGGTTCTATTGGGGGACCCCCAAGCCTAATTTGTCTTTCTGTCTGTTACCTAACGGTATTCCCGCTAATATCTGTGTATGCCTATAACTACTGGAAAATGTAAAATTTTAATAGTAGTCAAGAAAAAAAAAAAGAGGACCGCGGTACCTGTGTTAAACCACTAGAGGCCGCTGTGGTCCATTTTTCTTCTCATGTGGATCTTTGGTTTTCTCAAGTCAAAAGATCCAGGCAGTTGGTAAGTTTCTCTGTGGGAATCCAGTTCCTCTGCCCTGTTGCTGCGCTCATCCACCGCACAGGCCCTCCGGCAAAAAGGGCCCTGGCTCCTAGTCCCTGCTTGGTTTCAAAAAAGGCGCCAATGGCGCACGGGCGCGCGCGCGGGCGCGTGCACGCGCCTCCTATGAAAGAAAAGGGGCGGGGCGGGTGGATGACGCTCGATGCGCGCCGCGGCGCTTCTGCGCATGTGCAGGCGTCCCAGCATGTATAAAAGACACAGTACAAGTGTCAGCTGGATGCAAACAGAGCTAGCAACAAAACGGTGGCACACAGAGGCTGTTGATGCAGGCATCCCCATAGAAAGGCACTTTAGTGGACACCAGCTGGTATATAGCAGCAACTGTGTTAGACTATTACCAGAAAAATTGGTGTATGACGACGGGAATACCTCAGCTTTGTGCTTAAAGGATATGTCGTCCAGACGCTCCGGAAATAAGTCTTCCAGGAAGCCAAAGGGGTCTCCATCGGGCTCTGAGGATATTGGGCATGCTTGTACTGCACCAATCTCCCCTGAAAATTCAGAGGTCAGTAGCCGTAGGAACCCCGCAGGAGTGCCTGGTGCTGCGGCTGTCCCCAGTCCACCTGCTCCTGTATATATAACAGAGGAGGTTTTATCCTCAACTCTGGGAGGATTGGAAGAGAGATTAACAGCATTGATCGCTGCTTCCCTGTCACAGGGAAAGCGCGTCCGATCTCCGTCTCCTCCTTCAGAGTGCCTGTTAGTGGAGGAACAGCCCCACATAGAGATCGACCTACCTGAAGGGGATCAGGATGAGGTTGATTCAGTTATAGAGGAATCAACAGTGGAAGAACCTTTCTCAGCATCTCAGGCTGAAAGATTATGGGTTCAGTCTCTGACTAACATGGTCCGATCAGCATTTAAAATGCCTCTGGCGGAACCATCAACCACTACGGTTTCCTCACTGGGGTCGCTGAAAGCTCCCCAGGCTGTCTGTTCCTTCCCAATCCACCCTTTATTGGAAGGGCTTATTTACCAGGATTGGGAGCATCCTGATAAAATATTTACTCCCCCCAAGAGATTTCCAGTGATCTATCCCATGGAGGATAAGTTCATAAAAAAATGGAGGGTCCCTACAGTGGACGCAGCCAGCTCTTGTGTGAACAAATCACTGACATGTCCAGTAGATAATGTTCCAATGTTCAAAGACCCAATAGATAAAAAATTGGAGTCTTTACTAAAATCTGCTTTCTCTACAGCAAGCATGGTGACACAACCTGCAGTAGCAGCGATTGGAGTCTGCCAAGCGGTGAAAGATCAGTTGAAACAAGTCTTAAGGGACTTACCAGATCAGCAGGCTCTTGCCCTAGCTGACCTACCTAGAGCCTTGTGTTTTGCGGTGGATGCCATAAAGGATACAATCCAACAGGCCTCCCGCTTTACGCTGTCTGTAGTACATATGCGTAGGCTTCTATGGCTCAAAAACTGGTCTGCTGAAGCTCCCTGTAAGAAATTGCTGGTTAGCTTCCCATTTCATGGAGAACGCTTATTTGGAGAAGATCTGGACAAGTATATCCAGAAAATTTCTGCCGGTAAAAGTTCACTCTTGCCGGTTAAGAACAAGAGTAGAAGTCCTTCTTTTAAGAGGCCTACTTCTCCAGTCCCTGGCACATCGGCTGTGAAACAGTTCCGACGGCCTCCGCGGTCAAATTCAGGGGGCAGAAATCAGGGACAATCACAGGGTAACAAGAAACCCTGGGTCAAGAGAGGTACAAAACCTCCCCCCAAGTCATGAAGGGTTGCCCCCACTCAATCGGGTGGGGGGAAGACTTCAGTTGTTCACAGAGACCTGGCGGGACACCATCAGAGACAGATGGGTGCTCTCTGCAGTAAGTCTGGGATACAAGCTGGAGTTAAAAGACACTCCTCCTGCCCATTTTATGAGGTCAAACGTGCCAAGCGATCCCCAGAAGAGAGGATCCCTCCTTCTGGCACTAGAACAACTATTGCTCCAAGGTGTAATCATGAAGGTTCCCTTGGAAGAAAGCGGGTTCGGGTTTTACTCGAACCTTTTCACAGTCCCCAAACCAAATGGGGACGTGAGGCCCATATTAAATCTAAAAGGGCTAAACAAGTTCCTACATATCAGGACTTTTCGGATGGAGTCGATCCGATCGGTGGCCACCGCCCTACAAAGGCAGGAATGGTTAGCCTCGATCGACATAAGGGATGCTTATCTGCATATTCCCATCTTTCCGGCCCACCAGAAATTTCTACGCTTTGCAGTAGAAGGGCGCCATTTTCAGTTCAGAGCCTTACCTTTCGGTCTGGCCACAGCACCACGAGTGTTCACAAAAATTCTGGCCCCACTATTGGCCAATCTAAGAACACAAGGTGTAACGATAATGGCATATCTAGACGACCTGCTACTAATAGACCACTCAGTGGAAAAGCTGGAAGTAGCTATTCACAAGACAATCAAGTATCTGGAATATCACGGTTGGATTATCAACCGGGACAAGTCAGCTCTAAGACCAGTCAAAAGTCTGGAATACTTAGGGCTAAGGCTGGATTCAAATCAGAGAAAGATTTTCTTACCTCCAGAGAAGGTGTCGTCTTTAAAAGATTTGACCCACTTAGTGGGTACAAAAAGAAAACCATCCATACGCCTGTGCATGAGGCTGCTGGGAAAAATGGTGGCTTCATTCGAAGCAGTACCCTACGGTCAATTCCATTCAAGGAACTTGCAGAGGGCCATACTGTCAGCCTGGAACAAAAAAGTTCAGGCTTTAGACTTACCAATGTCCCTGTCCCCTTCCGTTCGCAAGAGCCTCCATTGGTGGTTGGTGCCCCAGAATCTGGAAAAAGGGAAACCCTTCAGTCCGGTTTCTTGGAAGGTGGTCACTACAGATGCCAGCCTCATAGGCTGGGGGGCAGTACTGGAGCAATGGTCTCTCCAGGGCAAGTGGTCAGAAGCAGAGAAGGCCCTGCCCATCAATCTCTTAGAGATACGAGCAGCCCGGTATGCCCTAGTAGCATGGACATCCAAACTCCAAGGGTCCCCTGTCAGAATTCAATCAGACAATGCCACAGCAGTGGCATATATCAATCACCAGGGTGGCACCAGGAGTCGTGCAGCCCAGAGGGAAGCGAATTGCATCCTGGAATGGGCAGAAAGATATGTCCCAGCCATATCCGCGGTTTTCATCCCAGGAGTGGAAAATTGGAGAGCGGACTTTTTAAGTCGCCAGCAATTATGCCCGGGGGAATGGTCTCTTCACCCCAAGGTTTTCCAGGCAATATGCCAGCGGTGGGGAACACCGGATGTAGATCTGCTAGCATCCAGATTCAACGCAAAGGTGGACAGATTTGTGTCTCGCACAAGGGATCCCCTAGCTTGCGGCTCGGATGCCCTAGTGTTCCCTTGGGATCAGTTCAAGCTGATATATGCATTCCCACCGCCACAATTGTTACCGCGATTAATCTGCAGAATCAGGGTAGAAAAGAAACCAGTGATTCTGGTGGCTCCAGCGTGGCCCCGAAGGGCATGGTACGCGGAGATTGTAAAAATGTCAGTGGGGAGTCCTTGGACCCTCCCACATCGTCCGGACCTGCTTTCGCAAGGACCGATATACCACCCTTCCTTACCAGCCCTAGGTTTGACGGCCTGGCTATTGAAGCCCACATTCTAAAAAAGAGAGGGCTCTCTAATCCTGTGGTATCTACCATGATCAATGCCAGGAAGCCGGTATCCAGGCAGATCTATTATAGGATCTGGAAGGCGTACATCACGTGGTGTGAGGCCAAGAAATGGCATCCACGTAAGTACGTAATAGGTAGGATTCTGGACTTCCTACAGTGGGCTGTAGATAGGAAGCTTGCCTTGAGTACTATCAAGGGTCAGATTTCGGCCTTGTCAATATTTTTTCAAAGGCCCTTGGCTTTGCATTCTTTAGTCAAAGCTTTCATACAAGGAGTGATGCGTATTAGCCCTCCGGTTAGTATTCCCATATGTCCATGGGACTTAAACCTGGTTCTGTCGGTTCTACAGAAACAACCGTTTGAACCATTGCAACACATTTCCTTGGTTCTTCTCACCAGGAAATTGATTTTCTTAGTAGCCATTTGTTCGGCTAAAAGAGTATCGGAATTAGCCGCCTTGTCCTGTAAGGAGCCATATCTGGTTGTCCATAAGGACAGAGTAGTATTACGTCCTCATCCAGCCTTTCTTCCTAAGGTGGTATCGAGGTTTCATTTGAACCAAGATGTGGTTCTTCCTTCTTTTTTCCCCAAACCTAGCTCGGTAGAGGAAAAGTTATTACATTCTTTGGATGTAGTAAGAGCAGTTAAAGCTTATCTAAAAGCCACTGCTCAGATTCGTAGAACGGATACTTTGTTTGTTCTGCCGGAAGGCCCTAGAAAGGGTCAGGCAGCATCAAAATCTACTTTAGCCAAGTGGATTCGACAGGTCATAATACAAGCCTATGGCTTGAGAAGGAGACCGCCTCCGTTCAAAGTTAGGGCGCACTCCACAAGAGCAGTTGGAACTTCATGGGCAGTGCATCACCAGGCCTCCCTGGCTCAAGTCTGTAAGGCCGCAACATGGTCTTCAGTACACACGTTTACTAGATTCTACCAGGTAGACGTTAGAAGTCAGGAGGATGTCGCCTTTGGGCGCAGTGTGTTGCAGGCCGCAAAAGATCCTCATGCCTGATGGCGCCCAGCTTATGTATAGTGTATCCCTCCCCTCATTTGGCATTGCTTTGGGACGTCCCATTAGTAATGACTAAGTCGCTCTGTGTCCCGTGATGTACGAAAAAGAAAAAGGGATTTTTATAACAGCTTACCTGTAAAATCCTTTTCTTGGAGTACATAACGGGACACAGAGCTCCCACCCCTCTTTTTGGGACACTTATTGCTTTGCTACAAAACTGAGGTGCTCCCGGATGGGAGGGGCTTATATAGGGGAGGGTACTTCCGGTTTTGGAAGTTGCCAGTGCCAGCACCTGAAGGTATCTATATAACCCATTAGTAATGACTAAGTCGCTCTGTGTCCCGTGATGTACTCCAAGAAAAGGATTTTACAGGTAAGCTGTTATAAAAATCCCTTTTTTACAGCGCTATTTTATGCGCCCCAAAGATGCTTCAAAACAGCTGTTTGCAGGATTTTTTCCAACGCACAGCCAGCAAAACGCCTCAGTGTGAAAGCCCTCAGGGCTTTCACATTGAGAATGATGGGGCAGGATTATTTCAGGCATTTTTACAGCGCTGTTTTTACAGCAAAAACGCGGTAAAAACGCCTCAGTGTGAAAGGGGCCTTAGGAACCTTAAGTGCAGCAGAATTTTTTTTGTAACCTTGGCCAGATCTGTGCCCTGCCACAATTCTGTCTCTGAGCTCTTCAGGCAGTTCCTTTTGACCTCATGATTCTCATTTGCTCTGACATGCACTGTGAGCTGTAAGGTCTTATATAGAAAGGTGTGTTGCTTTCCTAATCAAGTCCAATCAGTATAATCAAACACAGCTGGACTCAAATGAAGGTGTAGAACCATCTCAAGGATGATCAGAAGAAATGGACAGCGCCTGAGTTAAATATATGATTGTCACAGCAAAGGGTCTGAATACTTAGGACCATGTGATATTTCAGTTTCTCTTTTTTAATAAATCTGCAAGAATGTCAACAATTCTGTGTTTTTCTGTCAATATGGGGTGCTGTGTGTACATTAATGAGGAAAAAAAATGAACTTAAATGATTTTAGCAAATGGCTGCAATATAACAAAGAGTGAAAAATTTAAGGGGGTCTGAATACTTTCCATACCCACTGTGTGTGTATGTATGTATGTGTGTATATATGTGCGCACGCCTTATAGCAGTAAATGTTCTATGGGGCGGTCGGCAAGTGGTTAATATTCAACCAGCAGGTTGAACAAAAAAAACTAGTCCACAGGAGAGGCTCCATCCAGGTCTATCACTAAACGGTCCACTTGAAGCTTTAAGCTGGGTTATCCCACCGTTTGGGGCTCTTTTTAACAGACTATCACTGCCCGGCCCGAGCAACTGGCCCTGACTGACATAAATTACCTTATGCTTTCTGGCTCACTAAACCTGGAGGAACGCTCTCGCTTTACTTACCAGTAGCCTGTGCATGTTATCCCTCTATTTAATTACCTATTACGGTCTATCACGAATGTGTCTACACATCACTGGCCTTCTGTTATACACGGACTGCCAGTCATAAATACCCAGGCCTGTTTCATTATTCAACACGGCCTTGTTTAATATTATGCTCCTGACGAAGCGTCTCGGATTGCGAAACTAGTCGAGCAAAGCAAGATTTCTATCTTTGAACTTACCGGATCTATCAATAAGGCTAGCCACCCCCTGTGTACACCGTTCAACTCGGTTTTGTGTTTGTTGGATATATATTACTTTATTTGAATTTTACATGTTAATGTAATCTCTGGGAGGTGTGTCTAGTTCTGTATTTGGGATCCTATACTGATTACTGATGATTATCATAAAATGTAATTTTTCTGAAATGTATTAATGTATTTTTACTAAGATTTAAATATTTTTTCTATTAACAATAAAAATCTCTAGAATTTTTACAATAATTACCCATGTGCCGTCTAAAGTCCATTCTTAGTTAAATTAATGTTTCTCCTTCGATCCATGTATGGCTGGCTGCTATGCCAGCCACTCTATTAGAGGCTGGCATAGCACACTGTGTAAATCCTTTCTAAAAACAAACATTCTAAATAGCTATTTAGAGTTGTCTTCAGGCCGGTCACGTGACTCGCAGCTGCTTTTCAGCTCTGATACAGGGCTATTGCATGAGGTACCATGATCTCCCTCTGACATCAGCCAGGGAGATCACATGACCGCTCGGCTCCTCCCACAGAAGCCCTGTCTCTGAGCTGTAAAGCGGCCATGAGTCACGTGACTGGCCCGAAGACCGCTTTAAATAGCTATTTAGAATGCTTGTTTTTAGAAAGGATTTACACCGTGTGGCATGCCAGCCTCTAATAGAGAAGCTGGCAGTGACAATTTTAGGTTTATTTTCAATAAAAGCAGCAGGGGGGCGGAGACAAAATTTATACTGCTACATATATTTGGTAAAAATAGGTACAAATTGGTGTATATTATTTGGTCTTTGTGAAAGTTATAGAGTCCACAAGCTATGATGCCAATATCTGAAAATTGATCACACCTGAAGTACTGACTGGCCTATCTTGAGACCCTAACATGCCAGAAAAGTACAAATACCCCCAAATGACCCCTTTTTGGAAAGAAGACATTCCAAGGTATTTAGGAAGAGGCATGGTGAGTTTTTTGAAGTTGTAATTTTTTTCCCACAATTCTTTGCAAAATCAAGATTTTTTTTCACAAAATTGTCATATTAGCAGGTTATTTCTCACACACAGCATATGCATACCACAAATTACACCCCAAAACACATTCTGCTATTACTCCCGAGTATGGCGATACCACGTGTGAGACTTTTACACAGCGTGGCCACATACAGAGGCCCAACATGCAGGGGACACCTTCAGGCGTTCTGGAGAACCCAGGCCAATTCTGACATTTCTCTCCTACATGTAAAATTCTTCATTTATTTGCTAGAAAATTACATAGAACCCCAAAACAACATTGGCCCAAAGTTTTTGCATAATGTTAAATATATGAAGTTACGCCGAGTAAATAGATACCTAACATGTCACCCTTCAAAATTGCACACGCTCGTGGAATGGCGCAAAACTTCACTACTTAAAAATCCCCATAGGCGACGCTTTAATTTTTTTTACTGTTTACATGTTTTGAGTTACAGAGGAGGTCTAGGGCAAAATTTATTGCTCTCGCTCTAACGTTCGCAGCGATACCTCACATATGTGGTTTGAACACCGTTTTCATATGTGGGCCGGACTTACGTATGCGTTCGCTTCTGCATGCGAGCACACGGGGACAGGGGCGCTTTAAAATTATAATTTTTTTTATTGTTCATTTTACTTTCTTTATTTTAGTTTGACACTTTTTTTCCCCCCAAATTTTTTTTTTATCACTTTTATTCCTATTACAAGGAATGTAAGCATCCCTTGTAATAGGAATATGCCATGACAGGCCCTCTTTACTGTGAGATATGGGGTCAATAAGACCCCACATCTCACCTCCTAGGCTTTGTAAGCCTGAAATAAAAAAACGATCCTGGCTTTGATCGTAGCAGTGAGTCGGTAGAAACACCGGAGGGCGGCAGGAGGCGGGGACGTCCCCTCTTGCCTCCCATAAGAACGATCAAGTGGCGGAACAGCCGCTATGATCATTCTTATGGTGTAGGGAATCGCCGGCTGAAAAAGCTGATATCTGAATGATGCCTGTAGCTGCAGGTATTCAGATATCCCCGCACAAAGTCAAGGACGTCGTATGACGGCCGGCGGGCAGGAAGTGGTTAAAACGCATTTTTTTTTAAACACAAAGTTGTCCATTTAAACAATATTTCAAACACATAGCATGTGCATACCAAAAATGACACCCCAAAATTGATTCTCCTACTCCTCCCGAGTACGGCGATACCACATTTGTGAGACTTCCACAGCCTGGCCACATACAGAGGCCGAGTATAGCCGAGTATGGCTGGGTATCGCAGAGTATGGCTGGGTATCGCCGAGTATGGCTCGGTGCAACTGGATATCACTGAGTATGGCTGGGTATTTCACAGTATGGCTGGGTATCACCGGGTATGGCAGAGTATGGCTGGGTATGGCCGGGTATTGCAGAGTATGGCCGGGTATTGCAGAGTATGGCAGGGAATTGCAGAGTATTGGAGGGATGGATGGCTGGATCTGTGACTGCAATTGTCACAGAGCAGCGCTGTGGGCGCTACGCATCCAGCCCACAGCGCTGCTGCCACCGATCCCTCCCCCTCTCCTCTCACAATGTACCGATCGGTACACAGAGGGGAGAGAGGAACCGGCGTCATGACATGATGCCGGTTTCTTTACAAGTGATCGCCCCGTCATTTGACGGATCGATCACGTGGTAAACAGCCGCTATCAGCAGCCATTTACCGTGATGCGCCGGGTCCTCTGGACACAGACACTCCCGTGGGCGTGCCTCGAGGGTGGGTGGGAGCGCGATTCTGGGAGGACGTCAATGTACGCCCTCCCAGAGTTATCGAGCTGCCTTGTAGCCGTCATTCGGCTATGGGCGGGCCGGCAAGTGGTTAATCTGCTTTATAGGACTGGGATGTGTATTTTTTTTTTTTTTTGGGGGGTTAAAAAAAAAACACTTTAATAAAAAATGCACACTATTGTGCTTGGGTGCTTTTATGGGTACAAACAACAAATATACACATACAGTTTTGCTCATAAGTTTACATACCCTGGCAGAATTTGTTTTCTTGCCCATTTTTCAGAGTATATGAATGATAACACAAAAACATTTCTTTCACTCGTGGTTAGTGTTTGGCTGAAGTCATTTAATATCAATCAACTGTGTTTTACTCTTTTTAAATTATAATCACAGAAACTACCCAAATGACCCTGATCAAAAGTTTACATACCCTGGTGATTTTGGCCTGATAACATGCACACAAGTTGACACACATGGGTTTGAATGGCTATTAAAAGGTAACCATCCTCATCTGTGATCTGTTTGCTTGTAATTAGTGTGTGTGTATAAAAGGTCAATGATTTTCTGGACTCCTGACAGACCCTTGCATCTTTCATCCAGTGCTGCACTGACGTTTCTGGATTCTGAGTCATGGGGAAAAAAAAAAGAATTGTCAAAGGATCTGCGGGAAAAGTTAGTTGAACTGTATAAAACAGGAAAGGGATATAAAAAGATATCCAAGGAATTGAGAATGCCAATCAGCAGTGTTCAAACTCTAATCAAGAAGTGGAAAATGAGTCAACACGGCCTATGATGAAAGGTACACCATTCCCACTGTGAAACACGGAGGTGGATCGCTGATGTTTTGGGGATGTGTGAGCTACAAAGGCACAGGAAATTTAGTTAACATACTGCATTCATCTTGCCATAAATTTTATCAAAAAATTACATTTGCATTCACCAGCCAGGAAGCTGAGCATGGGATGTACTTGGACATTCCAACATGACACTGATCCAAAACACAAGGCCAAGTTGACCTGTCAATGGCTACAGCAGAATAAAGTGAAGGTTCTGGAGTGGCCATCTCAGTCTCCTGACCTCAATATCATTGAGCCACTCTGGGGAGATCTCAAACCCGCAGTTCATGCAAGATAGCCCAAGAATTTACAGGAACTGGAGGCTTTTTGCCAAGAGGAATGGGCAGCTTTACCATCTGAAAAGATAAAGAGCCTCATCCACAAATACCACAAAAGACTTCAAGCTGTCATTGATGTTACAAGGGGGCAATACACTGTATTAAGAACTGGGGTATGTAAACTTTTGATCGGGGTCATTTGGGTAGTTTCTGTTGTCATTATGATTTAAAAAGAGTAAACACAGTTGATTGATAATAAATGGCTTCAGCCAAACACTAACCATAAGAGCCGGTTCACACACAGGCGGCACGACTTTAGAGGCGACTCGGCAAGGCGATCTGAAGACAACTTCAGAGGCGACTTGCAAAATTACTTCTGTATTGAAGTCAATGCAAGTCGCCCCAAGTTGCCCCCAAAGTCATACAAGAACCCTTTTCTAAGTCGGAGCGACTTGCGTCGCTCCTATTAGAACAGTTCTATTGAACAGAGCGGGACACGACTTGTCGGGCGGCTGAGTCGCCTGACGAGTCGCCCCTGTGTGAACCGGGTCTAAGTGAAAGAAAAGTTTTTGTGTTATGATTTATATTCTGTGACAAATGGCCAAGAAATCATAAATTCTGCCAGGGTATGTAAACTTATGAGCACAACTGTATGTGGTATCGCTTCCACAGATTAGCCAAGGTAGAAATCATGATGTCATCTGTCCACCGCAGGAAGATGCCAGTACTGCTTTGTAACACAGTGCCGCATACTCTATGTAGCAATTGCTACTACAGTATAGTATAATGCATTACTTAGTAATACTGTTGCATATTACATATTAAAACATATTAGACCACCTTTACACAGAGTAAAATAGCACATGCCCATGCAGGGTCGTGTTTACTAACACAGGAATGCACAGGTGTTCCATGCATCCCCATGCAGATAGCTGCATGGACACAACCACTGTATCCCAATATGACATGGGTGCCGGCGCGTGACTTTCGGGGACACGCACCCACATCTCATATTTAAAGTTGGTGTAGCTGTGTATCTCCACCTGTACAGCCATATTCACTAACAGGAATCTGTGGATGAAAAGAAATAACAAGCCCCATCTGTCACTGCAGCAGGGTGGCTGAAGATCAAAAGTAACCTCAGAAAGTGTTGTTTTACCAAAAGAGTAGCTGATGCTTGGAACAAACTTCTAGCAGAGGTAGTCAGTCAACAGTCAGTTAAAGAGGAAGTAAACCCTGATGGGTTTTACTTCCTCTTTATTTCCCTGCAAAGGTAAAGCATAATGGGCTACTATGTATCGCATAGTAGCCCATTATGTGTCACTTACCTGAAACCGAAGCCTGCGATGTCACCGCTGTCCCCTGTGCAGGAAGCGTCCATTCTTCACCCCTCTTCCTGCCGGGGCCGCAATTTCCGGCTCTGTGACTGGCCGGAGTCCTGTGACGTCACTCCTGTGCATGTGCGCGGGAGCCGCCAGTCACGGCATGACCTCTTTTAGAAACGGCACGATCGCCGTTTCTAAAGTGCGCCTGCGCCGTTGTCTATGGCACATGCGCTGTAGACATCGGCGCATGTCTGAGGGTGTACAACCACTTCAATATAAATATGTTTGGGAAAAACACAGATCTATACTAGGACAAAAAGTTTAAAATAGGGGCCAGACTCATTGGACCACTTGGTCTTTTTCTGCTGTCCTACATTTCCAGGAATACAAAACAGAGTGGTTGTAGCAGCTGAATTGCAAAGTACTTTGGGTGTCCAGAGTGCCCTGCTTCTCTCGCCTGGGACATGTTCTCAAAGTGGCAGAGCACGAATGGCTCCATTTTAAGGGAGTTCTGTAAGAAAAAAGGAAGAGAGAAAAGAGAAAGAAAACATAATGGGTAAACAAGAAAGATTCTCATCATGTTTTGCTGCAAGCCCCTCAATATTGCAAACCAAGGGATCTGTATATAAAACATTTGTTGGATGAATGTCACTCACAAGCATTTGTCCAGGCTGCAGGAATTATCCCCCTATTTTCTCTAATACCAAGACTTCCTATGATTGTCAGCTTCATCTAGTGGTCAAAATGCAATACATTTTCTGACAGGTATTTCCGAAAAATCTTCGAACCCTAAATGGATCTGACAAATATCGGAAGCCATTGTATGAAAAATACAGGGAAAATTCTGCAGCCCAGACAAAAGCTTGTGACAATAAATGTGTTATGCCCCGTACACACGATCGTTTTTAATGTCATTTTTTAAACCGACGTTTTTCTCCTCGTTTTTTTTCATGTTTCCTCTCAAGCCTGCCTTGCGTACACACCATCATTAAAAAAAACGATCAAGCAAAGCGCAGTGACGTTCAACACGTACGACGGCACTATAAAGGGGAAGTTCCGTTCGAATGGCGCCACCCTTCATGTTAGTAAAGTTTGTTGAGCGACGATTCGCGCTTTTCAGTCCGTTACTGTGTAATGAATGTGCTATCTTCATTACGAACGCTAGTTTTACCAGAACGAGCGCTCCCGTCTCATACTTGATTCTGAGCATGCGCGTTTTTTTTCACGTCGTTAAAGCATACACACTATCGTTTTTCACGTCGTTAAAAAAAATGACATGAAAAACGACGTGAAAAAAGAGAGCATGTCCGGAATTTTTAATGGCCGTTTTTCACGTCGTTAAAAATGCTCTGGAGCATACACACGATCATTTTTCAGGGCCATTTTTTAAAATGGCAGTTTTAACGGCATGAAAAACGATCGTGTGTACGGGGCATAAGGCCCCTTTTACACTGAGGAGTTTTTCAGGCGTTTTAGTGCTAAAAATAGCGCCTAAATACCGCCTGAAAAACTCCTGCCCTGCACTCTCAGTGTGAAAGCCCGAGGGCTTTCACACTGAGGCGGTGCGCTAGTGGGACCGCTCCAAAAGTCCTGCTAGCCGCATCTTTGAGCGGTGAAGGAGAGGTGTGTATACCGCTCCTTTACCGCTCCTGCTCATTGAAATCAATGGGACAGCGCGGCTATACCGCCGGCAATGCGCCTCTGCAGAGGCGCATTGCCAGCGGTATTAACCCTTTTTCGGCCGCCAGCGGGAGTTAAAACCGCACCACTAGTGCCCGAATATCGCGGCAAAAATGACGGTATAGCAGCGCTAAAAATAGCACCGCTATACCGCCAGCGCACCTCCCGCACCCAGTGTGAGAGGGGCCTTATAAATAGACCCCTAAGGCTCGATTCACACCTATGCATGTTGCTTTTGAGCGTTTCTGCAGTGCTTTTTGCGGTGCTTGCCGCATTTTTCAACATGCGTTTTTACCAAGATTTTGCCGCGATTTGTGTTTCGCGTTTTTCTTTACACTGTATATAGCTGGTTGCTAAGGCCAGGAAGCCGACCACCGCGTCCTTAATAACCAATGAGTCATCAGTTGTCAGCGGGCTTCCCACTGAGTGTTAAAAAAAAAAAAGAATTGCCGGCTAAAAAAAATCTACAAAAAAAACAGCGGGGTCCCCCCCCAGGTCCATACCAGGCCCGTGGGTCTAGTATGGATTCGGAGGGGACCCCCCCAAATCCATACCAGACCCTTATCCGAGCATGCAGCCCGGCAGGTCAGGAAAGGGAGGGGACGCGCAAGCACCCCCCCTCCTGAACCATACCAGGCCGCATGCCCTCAACATGGGGGGATGGGTGCTTTGGGGCAGGGGTGGCTCTGCGCCCCTCACCCCAAAACACCTTGCCCCCATGTTGATGGGGACAAGGGCCTCTTCCCGACAACCCTTGCCCGGTGGTTGTCGGGGTCTGCAGGCGGGGGGCTTATCGGAATCTGGAAGCCCCCTTTAACAAGGGGGCCCCAAGATCCCAGCCCCCCCTATGTGAATGAGTATGGGGTACATTGTACCCCTACCCATTCACTAAAAAAAATAAGTGTAGTGTTAATAAATACAGTAAACAGTTTTTGACAAGTCTTTTATTAAAAATCTTCTTTTCCGCTTCTTCCTCCATCTTCTCCCGCATCTTCATCCTCCGGTCTTCTCCTTCTCGCCCTTCTTTTTCTTCCGCTGTTCTTCTGTCTTCTTTGTCCGGTGTTCTTCTTCCTCTGCCGCCGCTCCTCCTCCCATGCTGCGTCCCGCTGATCTGTCGGCGCCGATGTCCTGCATTACTTAAATAACGGCGGGGGCGTGACAATCGGATTACATCATCCGGTGGCCACGCCCCCTTGTGATGTCACTGACCCATCATGCCCCGGGCACAACTGGCAAAAAACCTGACAATGGTATAACCCTCCCTTATGCCCCGTTAACACGATCCGAAAATCGGGCGACAGATCGCCCCACTTTTTTTGTTTACTAGTCGCAAGTAGAAATTGAATAGGTTACTAAAGTCACGAAAATTCTCGTACGACAGAAAAAAAAAATCGGAAGTGATGTCATGTGTTGTAATGTATTTGTGTTGTATTTTCAGACGACAACTATACTAACTAAATGAAAATAATACGATTAGGTATCGTACGAGGAACTTTTTCGTGCATGTCCGATAAAATAATATCGGATGAACTGTCATGATCGGCTCACGGAAGCCCTGTACTAACAATCCGATTATCGTACGACTCTTCATCGGACAACATTTTTCGTATGATATTCGGATCGTGTGTACAGGCCATTAGTGTCTTGGGCCTTTTAAGACCTCAGCAATGCCTGCTTCTTGTTTTTTATGGAGAAACTAAAATATTTTTGCAGTTAAATGCACACAATAAGCAGCAAATAAGCTTTGTTTAGGACGGTGATGACATTTCTTGCATCATGCCATCTTTATGATAATCTTGTCATCTTATAAATGTTAAAATGTAATTTGTCACTTGCAGTATTCACATGTGATAAAAAGAGGAAACAAAGTAAGATATTTTCTATACATTAACCACTTGCTGACCACCCTAAAGCAGTTTTCCTGACACAGCATGACAGCATATACGTATGGGAAGGCTCCGCCTCCCTGCCCAATTCAGGACCGGTTATATTATAAAAGTAGGTCTCCTCCCTTCCTGCAGTATTCTCTTTTTTTTCCTCACTGCTACAGCCGGTTATGCTACTGCTAAAAAGCAGAATTTTTATTTTTCCCTCACCTTGCCGGACGCTTCTGGCCAAGCCGCACAGGTTCAAGCCTCTCCTGTGACGAAGCTCCCCGCTGTAAAGGCAGACATGAAAAAAAAAAAAAAATGTGGTCTCTTTCCCCTTTTTTTTTTATTTTTTGTGTTAAGGGGGTTAGGGGTAAGGGATAAAGGGGTAAGGGGTAGGGGGCAAGGTAGATGGAATTCACAATAGCACATATAGCACATGTCACATAGGGGAGAGGAGAGGACTTAGAGGGCAGGATATCCCCTGAACAGTGGGAATAAGGGTACTAGGACCAAGGACAGTGAAGTTAAGGTCATCATACTGAAGGATGGAAACCCCCCATGCAATTATTGTAATGGGGGGGGGGGCATATTGGAGTACCTGGACAGTAGAGGAGTATTTATATAATTTATGACATCCCAGAAAGCCTGATTAAGGGAAATGGGAAGCTGAGACAATGAGAGAAAATATGGAATTAATTGGTGAATGACTTAGCAAAAAGAAACTGAAAGGGAAAGAAACGAAGGGAAGGGAATTTTTTTTTTTTTGCAATGGTATTGTTATTTTATTTTGTGAGAATACTTTAAAAATCTGTGATAGAAGGAAACACTGTGTGATAAGGGCGATAGCGGTATTAGATTATAGGATATAATAAGGGTATGATGTAATATGTAATATAGGTAGTAATGAATAGCTGAGAAAGGGGAGGGGGTTCTCTGTGACAGAAACCGGGAGTAGGATATGTAGATAGGGACACGGGAATCGATTAAAGGGAGCATGTGGATGGGCACTGTAGCTCTGATCTCTGCTCTGCCTATTCACTTTCCCCAATTTTAAACGCCTCTCCTCCAAGTGGAGGGAAGTCGGAGGCGCTTCAACTTTTCAATTTCCATACCAAGCAAGTAGCAGGCATACTTGCAGTTGCACAAAGCCTGCTATAGCTGGTAATATACACTACTCAGGGTCTTGAAGATCTAGCCGGATCCTGAGGTATATTTTTTCTCTTGTTTTTTTTTATTTGATTAATTAATTAATTAATTTATTTATTTATTTATTTATTTTTTTTTTTTTGGGCCCTCCTGACTCTGCCTCACCCTGTCGGGGCCCACCCCCCTATCCAGGGGACTGGTGGGTGTCAAACGGGAAGATGACGAGAATAACTCTCACCTCATATAATGTGAAGGGGCTAAATAGCCCAGAGAAACGTACCAGATTGCTGGCGGAATTGGGGAGACTCAAATCCCAAATTATTTTTCTACAAGAAACACATTTCAGAAATGCCAAAATTCCAAAATTGGGGAATCGTAGATTTCCCACTGTGTATCATGGTGCATCTCAGACCACAAAGGCAAATGGGGTATCAATAATGATTTCAAATCAGGTACCATGGAGAGAGATTAAGATAATTAAGGACGAAACAGGTCGTCTTTTGATTGTAAAGGGATTTCTATGTGAGCAAAAGGTTACATTAGTTAACATATACTTACCTAACGAGGACCAGGTCTCGACGCTAGAGACATATCTGAATATATTACATCAAAATAAAGAGGGGGCATTGTTGATGGGAGGGGATCTGAATATGGCACTAGATCCCACTCTGGATGTTTCTAAAGGAGTGTCTCATTTGTCCTATGCAAAATTGCGCAGAGCAAAGAGATTGTTGCAGGATCTGCAATTAATGGACTCTTGGAGGGTTCTTCATGTGCACGATAGAGATTATACTTTTTTCTCAGCTAAACATAAGACATATACAAGAATCGACTATATTTTTATATCTCAGAATGTATTGTCGTGCATAGTGGAGACATCCATAGGCTCATTTACATTATCGGATCATGCACCAACTAACTGCACAATAGAATGGGGGGGTGTAAGTCCTCGGGAATGGAACTGGAAGATAAATGAGACACTCCTGAAAGAGCCAGAGTATGAGAATCAAATAGCTCAGGAACTAGAGGCTTTTTTTGAAATGAATGACTCAGAAGAAACAACTCCATTTTGTAGATGGGAAGCGCATAAATGTTATATAACAGGAATTCTTATATCTCTAGGAGCATACAGGAAAAGATCCATAGGAGCAAAGCTGGACACTCTGCTGGGAGAGATCCGGGTACTTGAATTGGCACATAAAAAATCTCAGGCACAACAGACAGAGGAGAAACTATTGGGCTTACGGGATGAACTAAATTTACTATTAATGGATAGAGCAAAAGCCAAACTATCTCGACGTAGACGAGCATATTATGAACATGGAAATAAACCCAGCAGGATGCTAGCAAATGCTCTTAGGGAGACGAGGGCAAGGAATCATATTGCCCAGATCAAAACCCAGGGAGACACTCTAGTTAACTCCTCACAGGCAATTGGGAAGGCATTCAGAGACTACTATACTAACCTCTATCAGATAAAGGGTCAACAGCCTAATATAAGGATATTAAACGGAGGGGAGTCGGCGAAAGAATATATAGCAGCTTCGGGAATGCCTAAATTGCCTGGAGAGGAAGCAGAAGGAATGGAGGGACCTATTACAACAGAGGAATTTTTAGAAACCCTTAAAAAATTGAAACCAGGCAAGGCTCCAGGTCCTGATGGGTATACATTGCTTTATTATAAGACGTTCTCTGAAAAACTGGCACCAAAATTCTTAGCCGCTGTTAATTCAGTTCGCGATGGACAAACGATACCGGCACTGTTGGCTCACATAACGGTAATCCCCAAGGAGGGGAAGGATCCAGCCCAATGTTCCAGTTATCGTCCAATCTCGTTACTAAACGTAGATCTTAAGATTCTCACGAAAATATTGGCTAATAGATTAGGGGAATTCATTCCCTCTTTAATACATCCGGACCAAGTGGGGTTTACCCAGGGTAGAGAGGGGAGAGAAAACACGCAAAGGGTTCTAAGTGCTATACATCTGTCTCATCATTGTAAAAAACCATAAGTGCTTATATCCGCGGACGCAGAAAAAGCATTTGATAGGGTAGATTGGACATTCCTGAGAGCCACGTTACAACATATAGGATTAAGAAGTGGGATGATGAACTGGATTACAAGCCTGTATTCTTGTCCAAGAGCAAGAGTTAAGGTAAACGATATAACGTCCGAACCATTTGCGATTGGCAATGGAACGCGGCAGGGATGTCCACTCTCACCTATCATATTTATTCTTATATTAGAACCCTTTTTAAGAACAATAAGGGCCAATCCAGATATTAGGGGTATTACAATAAGAGGAGAAGAACATAAACTTGCCGCGTATGCGGATGACTTGATGTTTTTTATGACCGCTCCAGTTATATCGTTACCGATTCTGCTGACGGAGTTACGCACATATGGGGAGATATCTAATTTTAAGGTAAACTATAATAAATCAGAAGCAATGGGTGTGGAATTAGATTCCACGCTAAAACACCAGCTCTCTGAGAATTTTGCCTTCAGATGGACAGATTCCCATATGTGCTATTTGGGGACCAAAATACCACATAAGCTGAATCAAGTGTTTGAACTCAATTTTGCCCCACTAATTAGACAGATTAAATTAGATTTTCAGCGATGGGATAAAGAGATCTTTACATGGTTCGGTAGAATAAACATCATCAAAATGAATGTAATGCCGAGACTTTTATATTTGTTCCAGACCCTACCGATAAAACTGCCAACAGGTTTTCTGAAAGACTTAAGATCAAGATTTACGAGATTTATCTGGGCGGGTAAATCTGCAAGAGTACGGAGAGACATTTTGACTTTACCTAAAGAGAGAGGAGGGGTCGGATTGCCAGACCCGTTGGGTTATTATGAAGCTTCCCATTTAACAAGAGTAGTGGATTGGTGCACACTCCGAAAGGAAAAACCATGGATACATATGGAACAAGCAACAATTGACATACCTTTGGAGGGATTAGCATGGCTCTTGGATGCAGAGATACCACAGATGGCGAAAAGACACCCCACGGTGGGTGCCACACTTCAATCTATCAAAAAGATATTTAGGAAAACAAAGGTGTCTATGCATCCGAGCCCTATGATCCCCATCCTAGGTACCCCAATTTTTGAGCCGGGTCTTAAAGATCGGGGATTTAAAGAATTAAGGCGGCGGGGAATTAGCAGGATCATACATTTTGTGATTGATAATCATATAATGACTAAGGAGGAGATTGAATGTGTATTTGCGGAAGATCTTGATATATTTAGGCGAATACAGCTGAACGCTTTCCTGCGGTCAATTAGGCAACGGGTGCCTGAAGTACGTATACCATCTAGGTTCGAACAGATATGTCTAAAAGGGGAACCATTGAGACACTCACTCTCAATTATGTATGCTCTGTTGATAGAGTCAGAAGCCCCACAAGAATTGGCCTTCATACAAGCATGGGAGAGAGACTTAGGAGTTACATTCTCTGAGAAGCAGAAAAAGAAAATATTTTTGTTTACACATAAAGCGTCAATGGCAAAAAGATATCAAGAAGGAGGGTACAAAATCCTGACTAGGTGGTATAGAACCCCGGCAGTATTGAATCGGATATTTCCACAAGTATCGAATCAATGCTGGCGCTGCAAGGGAGCGGAAGGCACCATGCTACACATATTCTGGGACTGCCCGAGATTGAAAGAATTTTGGAATATGGTTTCTGAAACAGTTAAGGAAATTACTGAGGTGTCTCTTGGAGAAAATCCGGCAGCTTTTCTGCTACACGATATTCCGTTATCGACAGAAAAATACAAAAACTCCCTTCTAAGGCATCTGCTTACAGCAGCAAAAGCATGTATTCCGATTCTGTGGAAAAGTACGGCAGCTCCAACTAAAATACAATGGATGGGGAGAATAACAGAAATCCAGCAAATGGAGAATCTCACTATGATGCTGAGAGAGCAAGAAGAGAGGTACTGGGAGGTCTGGAATCCCTATATTATATATAGGGAACAAAAATCCTAAGGAAGGTCCTGGGTGAGGAGGAGAGGGGGGTGGGAGAAGGATTCTGGGGGGGGGCTCCCCCTCCTTACTCTTTTTTTTTTTTTTATTTAGGTATCTTTCTTATTCCTTAACTGTTTTTCTTTCTTTCTTTTTTTTTCTCTTTCTCTAAAAAAAGGAACGGTAATAAGGGCAGGAAATATCACATGGTTGTACTAAAATTAGGAGGAAGCATGATTAAAAAGGAAAGAAGGTTTTAGGAGATTCCAACTATGTGATAAATGATGTAGTAATTGATAAGTTGAAGAAGTATAAGTGGAAGTGGGAGGTGTTGACGTACAAATGTAATTTGTTATTGCTGTGGAAAAAAATAAAGAATTTATAAAAAAAAAAGGCAGACATGAACGCCTATATGGGGGAGACCCCACCCCCCCCCTCTCAAGATCCAGGAAGATATGGGGGTGAGGGCATCTGGTCTCTAGGGAGTGCTTCTTTATCATGACGCCATGGATGGACATTCATTGGACTTTCTGTTTGGACATGAAGCATGCAGGTGGTAAGGCACCACATGGTGCACAATTCCATTCAGTTACTGCTGCAAATATGTGGTTAAGCTTGCATTTCTGAAGGGTTGTGGTTGTGTCTGCAATACTGCTAATGATGATAGCAGGTGTGCTGTGCTGTGCTGAAGCCTTCCTACTAACTGAACAAGCCTGGCCCTACAGTCTTGACATATTTTCTGCAGGTATGCTGTTGGTTTGCATTTCTGAAAAGCATATATCGCACTTGTGAATCTAACTGGCTATGCATAGTGCCACTTTGTTTACTAATGTTTCACAGATTGGAGTCTGTGTCTGCAGTTTTGCTAATGCTTGAACTGATAACAGGTGATATTGAGTCCTTTCCTTTTAATGCAGGGCCTGGCCCTGCAGGCTGGGCTCACTGTGTATTGATGCTTGGTTGTGGTATGATCCTTGGTGGTACATGTGTCTAAGGTAGGTTTAACCTGCTAGTGCTAATTGTCAGATGACTATTAACTTGCGCTGCTTGTCTATGATTACATTAACTCTACAGTGTGAATGACTGTGATGTGTTTATTTCTATGCATTTACATGCTGACCTTGGTTCTAAAATAAAAGTCAGGATCTGTTTAGTCACATTCCTTAGTACTTACCTGTTAGCAATATGTAATTGCTTGTATTATTTGGGGTACCCCACAGAAAGATATGTGGTTTGTAGTGGTTACTACTTATGGCAAATACCCCAGGCATGGCTCCAGGCTTCAGCTTATCTGTGAACCAGTAGCAATCAGCCTTCCTAGAGACCAACAACTTTAACTAAGGTGAGGGCAGGTAGGTATATGGTATATCCTAAAAGAGTGCACATTATGGGCATAATGAGCGTAAATCTCTCCAGCCCTCAACACCAACACCAGTCAACCTACTTCTGCAACAGGGGACAGATCCTCTTTAGCCCTGAAAGAACCACTATGTAGTTAACTGCCAGTGGAGGCAGATCAAGAAGTCTCTACAGTAATCATAGTGGTCTGGTGGTAACTGGTGTGTCGGCCAAAATGCAAAACAAGGTTGCAGGCCAAAGACAGTGACAAATGGGCAGAGACTGAAAAGGCCTACAGTCCCTAATGGTTCCATACCAAGCCTAATCAAACAATTGTGCTTGTTTAAAGGCAACCTCTACCTCAGAGCTTGCTTCTGGGAAATTGCTATGACAAGTTGGCATATCAGAAGCAAAAGGTGGATACTTTAACCCCATCCAAGCTGACTGTGTGGAGCTCGGGGACTAAGCTATTCAAACTAAGGCATCTAAAGGGTACCTCTGCCTCAAAAGCAGCCGGCCAATCAGGCTGCATCAGATTAACCAAGGGTGCCATTCTTGCAACAGAAGAGGCAATATCCTTTGCAGAGACCCTGGGACAGCAAATAGATCCAGAGATGAAGAAGGTTCATACTGCTGTTAAGTAGTGTTTTGTGTCCTGCGATTGTGCCCACTTCGGTAGCCAGACTGTCAGGACCCCAGACAGGATGAAAGCAGAGCTCTGGTCTGTGATAAAATCTCTATGATGGCGGATCCTAGATTGAAAACGGAGTAGCCAATGATGCAGTTCAGACACTGCGAATACAAAACTATATGTGGTTTCTCCAGTAATCATTGTGGTCAGTGAACCCTTATGTCCCAACCCACAAGTAAACACATGCCGCTTTAAGTCAGAGTGGTGACTGTTCAAGTCGGATCTGGTGATATTTAGAAGAAGGATTAACACCTTATGTTAATCACCAATGACCAGAGGATGGCCAAAAGGCAAAGTAACAGAGTGAATGACAGGTTAGACCTGGGAGAACTATAGCGGAGAATAAAGAATCAAGAATTATCTTTATTTGCCTGAACCCAAGCCGCCCAATAGGGTCAGCTGACAGTTATATGTAAATTTGAGCTTAGGATCTGTGGGTCCTGTGCATTAAGGAAGCCAATGGATTTTTTTTTTCATTTCTCTACCAATTCATTGCATTCCCTTCATGATGCATCAGAGCACAAGGGTTGTGATTACATGGTCGTTAGTCAAAAGTAAGACTTGAATAACAGGCGGAAGGTTAAGGATCCAAAAAATTGCACAGGCCATCATTGCAATAAATCTCTCCAGCCATCAGTAAGGCTTGACCTCCACAAATCATACCCCATGATTTCCAAGGAGTATCGTTCATAGCGGTGCGACCCCCCCAAGTCGCTGCAACGGTAAAGTAGTCCCTACACTACTTTTAAGCCCACTGTGATCTAACTTGGGGCCATAGACATCAAGAATACACAGGCATTGATTCAAGACACATAGAAATCGCAGTAAATCGCACGATTTTAGGTCGCAATAGTGGAAACCTAGGCTAAGACTGTCGATGGTCTTCAGACCTAGCAAGTTGTATATTTGCATGGTTGCATAGGGGGTGAGGTTGAGGATGGACACAGGTCCATCAAGTCCAACCTATGTGTGATTATATGTCGATATTACCTTATATATCCTGTATGTTGTGGTCATCCACAAGTGTGTGTGTGTGTGTGTGTGTGTGTATACTGTATACACACTTCAAAAGACCCATGTTGCAGCAAGTACCTTTGCCTGGCAATTAGCGTTCACTACGAGTTCATCTGGCAGACTGTGACCTTTCCACAAACTCCAGACATTTTCTGGGATATTGGGTCCAGTAAGGGCCGACTTGTGGGACCAAGGACTTCTGGTGAGCCTTGTCTGGACAACAGACTGGCGCAATGACTTCCAGATTCTGGGAAAAGAGTCCCAGTACAGACTCTGATCGAGTTGGGAGGAACCATCATCGAGAGACCATCATCGAGAGACCAACTAGTCTCATCACAACAATGACCTACCGGGAAGCAATTCTGAATCTCTGAAAAAAAAAATATAATAAAGTTACACTCAGAGAGAGCAACAGTATAAGTATCTCACTTGAACAAATGGCTCTTTCCCATTGGTTGCATCCCACGGTCACAAGGGCAATAAAGTAGCCGGTAGTAATCCATGAGGTCCGAGGTGCCCAAGGGAAGGTTGACAACTGTATTAACTGGTTTTGTAGTAAGGAAAGACTTACTTCCTGCACTAGAAACAGTAACTCCACAGAGGAGAAAAGTCCCCTCTTGGGGAGGTAGCAAACGAGCTGATCTTTCAGCGTATCAGCTATTAGTCATACCAATCATCCCAAGTGGTTACTCGTCGGGTATTCATGCCAATGGAGGACAAGGTGTCCAAAAGTCAGAGTTATAGCGGTCGCAGACTGGAGTCTTTCCGAAACGCAACAAATAAGCCTCAACTATGCTGAAAAGACTCAGCAAAATGGGGAAGTCCTATCTTCGCTGTCAAGAAGGAATGCAAAACTAGTCAACTTCTGTCAGATGTATCTCCCAGCACGTTAAGTAGGGTTTTCTAGAACTTACGGCCAGATGGCGTAAGATACAAAAGCCGTCGGATGACAAGGGACGGTCTCCAAAACAAAAAGCTGGTCAAGAGATCGGCAACAAATAAGGCTATCAAGATATTGGTCTGACTGTAACCTGGGTGGCTTCCCAGAGGTGGAAGCAGAGAAACTAATGACAGCCAACTGGGTCAGCAAATTAGCCAATATGTATATTCAACAAACCTAATACTCTCCAGGATCCTTATCCGGATTCGCAGTCATTCGGTGGTGATAACAATAATTGCCCTGTGGCTTGCAGGCCATAATATCCGCGGGTACAGTCTCAGATCCGAGAACCTCCTCCTATTCTCCTTCCTGAGATCCAACACGTCATACAGCGTAGCCAACGGTATCTTCCAAATTTCATACAAGTCATGTCTAGAGGCTGGAGACCAAGAAGTAGAGGTCTCACCGTTTAGTGTTTGAAATCCTATGGAGGTCAGAGCGCCTACTCCAAACTTCAAGTACATTAGATACGAGAAAAACCTACAGAATTTAAAGGATGGAATTCTCTACTCCTTACTGTAAGGATTGCATTGTATACAAGTAAGCCTAGATACGGCATTAAAGGATACATGAAACTCAGTCGTGTCCTCACTCTATGGGATCCAGTAACGGTGGGATCCAGTAACGGTGGGATCCAGTAACGTTTGCATATCTTAGCAACCAATTCCGAAAGACCTGGGCAAGGTATTCTTTTCCCCATTTAGTCTTCCAAATAGTGTGAGACACATTATCTCACTCTCCATTTAGAGGGATAGGACATCCTAAATATGGCCAGTAACATGGAATAAGTATTCCTTTTGGCGAATAGGTCTAGAAAGAGCTCAGACATCCAAGTGTCAAGCTATAAACTACCTTGTTGCTGAAATTATCAGGCAAAATGGCTCTAGTCTCTTCCTCAACACTATACAAAGGTTGGTATCTTTGCAATCTGGGATAGAACATCAGCCTTCTGGCATATCCAAACTAAAGTGTTTGAAGTACCACAAACTTTGAAAATAGTCAAGGTTTAAAAGAGACATAGAATTGGCCCTTCTTCTAGGAGAAAAACGATAGACTCATCAGGCCTACCGGCATCGGAAAAAGACAATCACTGTCTAACGAAGACAATCGCAGTGGTGCGGATCAAGTTAGTCAAAGCTTAGATGACTAGGACAAACCCATCAGATGAGGGCAGAGACCGCTCTTTCAGTCTGATTGCGCATGCATTGACGGAACTCCAAAATAGTTCCTCCAGAGTTAATATGTAAACTACGACCTGGTCTACATTCAACACATTTGGGGGTCCATTCTTGTGGACCCAGCAGTCTTAACTACAATACATCTCAGTCGTTAGTGGGGATAGAGCTAATCCTCTTAAACACTTGAGCAGTACCCACCCTTGTTGTCTGGTGATTTGGTACATCCCATACGTATATGCTGTGTCAGGAAAAGGGAAAATTTTATACTTACCTGACGGTAATTTTCCTTTCCTGATGCAAGCATGACAGCATATAGGTCCCCTCCCAAAAATAAAATAAAAAATAAAATAAAAATATCACGAAAATATAATAAAGGCCTTCGCAGTGATACTAAGTTACGAGAATACTGCAGGAAGGGAGGAGACCTACTTTTATAATATAACCGGTCCTGAATTGGGCAGGGAGGCGGAGCCTTCCCATACGTATATGCTGTCATGCTTGCATCAGGAAAGGAAAATTACCGTCAGGTAAGTATAACATTTTCCCTTTTCCTGCTGCAGGGCCGCAGCTGTGCACCGGATCACATATATATATATATATATACACATAATCCTGCACTTCGGCCTGCAGGGGGCGTGAGGGGCCCGCGGGCCTCTTCTGCTGTGATTAATTACCGATCTGCAGGGGCAGAGCACTCAATGTCTGCCAGCACTCACTGATCGCCGGGTAAAGACTCAGAACAGAGCTCTGCCTATGTAAACATGGCAGGGCTCCTCTTTGACAGGGCGGAAGGGATGGATTCTGTGTTCCTTCAAAGACTCGAAACCATCTTTTCCTCTAGTAAAAGCAGCACACAAAGTAAACACAAAAACTGGCTAGGCACACAGTTATCCTTTTGATCACCCTAGATGTTTAACCCCTTCCCAGCCAGTGTCATTAGTACAATAACAGTGCATATTTTTAGCACTGATAACTGTATTAGTGTGACTGGTTCCAGGCAGTGTCAGAAGTGTCAGTTAGTATCTGATTGTCCGCAGCAATATCTCAGTCCCAAACTATAAGTCGCTGATCGCTACCATTACTAGTGTAAAAAATAAATAAAAATTCCAGTATATATCCCGTAGTTTGTACACGCTATAAGGTTCCCATAAACCAATTAATATATGCTTATTGGGATTTTGTTTTACCAAAAACATGTAGCATAATTAAATATTGGCCTAAATTTATGAAGAAATTCGATTTTTTTATTTTATTTTATTGGTTTATTTATATGTTTAATAGCAAAAAGTAAAAAACATTGTTTTGTTTTTTTGTTTTCAAAATAGTTTTTTTTTTTTTTTTTGATAGCGCAAAAAATAATAAAACACAGAGGTAATCAAATACCACCAAAAGAAAGCACTATTTGGTTACCGTATTCGCCGGCGTATAAGGCGACTGGGCGTATAAGACGACCCCCTAATTTTCCAGCTAAAATTTTGGTTTTGGGATATACTCGCCGTATAAGACGACCCCCTTCCGACTAGCCATGCCTCACCTCACCTCACTGTGCCATTGCATAGCTCACTGTGCCTTTGCATACCTCACTGTGCCATTGCATACCTCACTGTGCCATCGCATGCCTCGACGATCCCATACCTTATCCCTGACATGTAGAATCTCAGTCAGACCGCGGCCATCCATTTTTCAAAAGCCGCGCCTCCTCCTCGTGCTGTTCTGTGATAGGCGAAACAATCACCTTCCCAGCAGACGCTGTGTTCAGTGTTCCGCATATCACAGATGCCCTCTCATCCGAGGCCGAGGACGAGAGGGCATCCGTGATAGGCGGAACACTTAACAGAGGCTCTGCTGGGAAGCTGAGTGTTCCGCCTATTACGGAACAGCACGAGGAGGAGGCGCGGCTTTTGAAAAACGGACGGCCGCGGTCTGACTGAGATTCTACATGTCAGGTACCGGCGTATAAGACAACCCCCGAGTTTTGAGAAGATTTTTATGGGTTAAAAAGTTGTCTTATATGCCGGAAAATATGGTAATCCACTTGCACATAGATATTACAACAATTCTAGGCAGAGAGGTACAAATATTCTTACACGGGTCCATCTCTTAGTTGTTTTACTGCAGGAAGATGCAGAGAAGGAAACATGTAGGTCGCCCTAACCTTATTGCTTCAATGCTTTGTTATGGCTACACTGGCTATGAAATATCTTTGCAACTGAGAGATTTAATTACTCTCATCTCATTAGCAACAAACTATGGTAAATTTACTGAACTGTACATGAGGCTACTGCCACGGAGTAATAGATCTACAATGGCAATTTTTTTCTCTTGCTATTAAGAGATTTAACTATTTGCTTGCATTCACCTGAATAAATTAGAGCTACGCAGGAGATTTTTAATATCTCAATCCCAAAATTGCTAGTGAATTATTCACTAGATGTAGCAAATGATCACGGTTCCCTATGGAGCATGCTACATAAGTAGCATGCAGTAGCATCTCGTAGCAATCAATAGCAAATGAATGGAGCATTGTGCAATCATACAAAACTGATTACTGCTACATGCTATTTGTGTAGCTTGCTTCATAAAGAAGTATTTGTTTAGGGATCATTTGTGACACTTAGCGATTAAATCCCTAGTAACTTTAGTAGCACAACGGATAAACTAAAAAAAAAAAATCCTGTGTAAATATAACCTATTCAGGTGACTGCCAGCCAGTGGTGTAGCGTGGGGGGGTGTGAGGGGGCCTAGGCCCCGGGCGCAACATTTGGGGGGGGGCGCAATCCTGCGCCAGTACGTGTCACCGGCGCTACATTATCGTAATTTTAATTTTCGTGACCCCGCGCTGTGGCCGCCATGTTTAGTCTCAGGCCGGCCCTGGCCCTGTGATTGGGTCAAGTGGTCATGTGCGGCGGGCGGGGCTGGCCTGGTCTGGCCTATCCTCAATCGCGGGGAGCGGGGCTGGCCTTCGCTGCGAGCTGTGTACAACTGTACGCTCGCTGTCTTCCCCGCCTCCTCCTCCTCCTCCTCAGGCTCTCTGGAATGGATCCGTGAACATGTCCCCGTCGGGGCGGCCTGGGTGTGCGGTGTGACAGGCGGCGGCGCAGAAGCAGAGTAGGAAGAAGAAAAAGGTGAGACTCGTCTCCCTCGTGATTTTTGCTGCTGGCCCGGGGGGGAGTAGGTATTGGTCTGGGGAGAGGGAGGGAGCAGCCAGAAAGTCAGTGTGTAATGTGTTATGCCTCCATAGTAAAATGCTGGGCCTTGTAGTCCCACCAATGCCTCCTATAATAAAATGCTGGGGCTTGTAGTCCACCAATCTCCTATAGTAAAATGCTGGGGCTTGTAGTCCACCAATGCCTCCTATAGTAAAACGCTGGGCCTTGTAGTTCCACCAATGCCTCCTATAGTGAAATGCTGGGCCTTGTAGTCCACCAATGCCTCCTATAGTAAAATGCTGGGTCTTGTAGTCCACCAATGCCTCCTATAGTAAAATGCTGGGGCTTGTAGTCCACCAATGCCTCCTATAGTAAAATGCTGGGGCTTGTAGTCCACCAATGCCTCCTATAGTAAAATGCTGAGGCTTGTAGTCCACCAATGCCTCCTATAGTAAAATTCTGGGGCTTGTAGTCCACCAATGCCTCCTATAGTAAAATGCTGGGCCTTGTAGTCCCACCAATGCCTCCTATAGTGAAATGCTGGGCCTTGTAGTCCACAAATCCCTTCTAAAGTAAAATGCTGGACCTTGTAGTGCACCAATACCTCCTATAATAAAATGCTGGGCCTTGTAGTCCACCAAAGCCTCCTATAGTAAAATGCTGGACCTTGTAGTCCACCAATGCTGTAGCGTCAGTGTGTAGTGGTCTGTGGGTAGTTTATTGTGTAGTGGTCAGTGGGTAATGGTCAGTGTGTATTGTGTAGCGGTCAGTGTGTATTGTGTAGCGGTCAGTGTGTATTGGGTAGTGGATAGTGTAGTTTGTGTAGTGGTCACGGTCAGTATAGGAATCAGGTAGGTTAGTGTAGTGGTCAGTGTGGTGTATTGTGTGGTGTGTATTGGTCTGTGGGTAGAGTATTGTGTAGCTGTCAGTGTGTATTGTGTAGCGGTCAGTGGGTAGTGTATTTTGTAATGGTTGGTATAGGAATCAGGTAGGTTAGTTGGTAGTGTAGTAGTCAGTGTGTAGTGGTCAATATAGGAATCGGGTAGGTCAGTGTAGTGGTCAGTGTGTAGTGTAGTGGTTGATGTAGAAATCAGGTGGGTTAGTGTAAGGGTCAGTATAGGAATGAGATAGGTCAGTGTAGAGGTTAGTGTAGTGGTCAGTGTAGGAATCAGGCAGGTTAGTACTATTGTAGGAAGCGAAGGGACTATGGGAGTGTGAAATGTCCGCAGGTTAGGGGGGCGCAAATTACTTACCTTGCCCCGGGCGCTGACAACCCACGCTACGCCACTGCTGCCAGCAAATAGTTACGGTACATCAAAATTTTGGCCTGTACTTTAAAAAAACGTTCAAAATTGGCTTGACAAAAGTTGATAGTTTGATCAACTTTTGTTTAACCACTTCAATACCAGGCACTTACGCCCCTTCCTGCCCAAGCCAATTTTCAACTTTCTGCGCTGTCGCTGTTTAAATGACAATTGCGCGGTCATGCTACACTGCACCCAAACAGAATTTTTATCATTTTGTTCCCACAAATCGAGATTTCTTTTGGTGGTATTTGATCGCCTCTGGGGTTTTAAATTTTTGCTATACAAATAAAAAAATACCGAAAATTTTGAAAAAAATTAAAGTTTTTTTTTCTTTTTTTTTCTGTTCTAAAATTTTGTAAATAAGTAAGTTTTCTCCTTCACTGATGGCCACTGATAAGGCGGCACTGACGGGCACTGATAAGGCAGCACCAATGAGGCGGCGTCGGAGGCTCTTTACCGAGATCGGTGTAGCGGTGTGTCAGACTGACACACCGCACCACTGATTGCCGCGATGCGCGCCCCCACGGGCGCGCAGCGGCTGTTATCCTGCTGGACGTCATATGACGCCCAGTCAGAATAACGAAACCACCGCCCGGCCGTCATTCTGCTATAGGCCGGGCGGGAAGTGGTTAAGGATCCTGATGGAAAATTCTCCGCTGAACACCAGCTGCATCCAATCAGAAGCAGCCACAGTTCTGGTATTTTGACAGCCAGCAGGCAAGCTGTCAAGATACAATTTCCTGACAGCTCCGTGTCAGCCACATCCGGGTAAGGCCCAGCCCACCCCCATGCTATCAGGACCTAACTCATGAATTTGATCCCCTTCCTTTTATTTGCAGAGTGTATGGAAAAAAAAAATACAAATAACACATGCTTCAAGAAGTTTTAATGCATGTTAGTGTGCCTTAGTGCATGGGCATTCTGTGACATGTTGGGTTTCTTCCACAAAAGCGGCTGGGGGAATGGAAAATATAGGTGGTTGAGCTGTGGTTTGACTGCCCACTTAGACCCCATACACACTATTAGATTTTCTGCAGATTTTTGTCTTCAGATTTACCAAAACCATAAAATATGAGGTCAAACCTTAAAGCCTCGTACACACGATCCGATTTTCCGATGGGAAAAGTGTGATGGCAGGATGTTGTCGGATAATCCGACCGCTTGTATGCTCCATCAGACAATTGTCGGAATTTCCGACAACAAATGTTGGATAGCATTCTTTAAAATTATCCGCCAACAAAGGTGTGATGTCGGATTATCCGATCGTGTGTACACAAGTCCATCGGAAAAAATCCAAAGCACAAACACGCATGCTCGGAAGCAATGCTAACCATAACACAACAATAGCAGAAGTTGCCCAAAGGGTGGCGCTAAAGAGCTTTAAAAACCACGTAGTTTCGTATTTGTTGGCCAACAATTCTTTGCCGTTTGTATGTGTAGCGCCCTCACCCGACTTCTCCCCTCTCTTTATGGCTGTATGACTCGTCTAGGGGTATCTGGGAGAAGGGGAAAGATGTACACCACCAGCTCCGCTCTCTGATGTAGTATGCAGAGATATGAGCTAAACCGTTTACCTTCGGGTCTGCGTTTTAGGCAGGAGCCTCAGCTTCTCCTGTGGAGGATGATTGTCACTGTCACAGACAGTCACAGACAGGGACACTTAGCTTCCAGTAACACGAGTTCCACACCATAAAAAGTCCAACACTGTTTTATTTGCTTTGATCAATAGGTAGGCTGGTTGAACTTTAAAAGAACAGACAGGGTGTGGGGAAGAGTAGGTCCAGGCACACTCAATGAATAAAGTCTCTCCTGTTCCATTTAGTGCAAACAGGCTTGGCGCACAGTCGCTGCCACCGACTGTGAATTTGGTCCCTGCCACTGACCTGGGTGAACGTTGAGGCCTCTGCCACAGGCCTTGGATGAGGCCTGCCACTGACCTGATGAAGATGGGTCTCTGCCACAGACCATGAGAACATGAAGTACCTCCTTTAGAACAAACGACCCCTGTCAGAGGAAGACATCCATCCGGACGGTCACCAGAGGCCCACACCGGCATTCCTCCAAATGCTGCACCGTCTCTACAGGAGGGTCACGTCTCTGGTCCCTTACGCCCTGGATTCAGGCACCCAATACCGGGGGCACCTTAGGAATGCTTCTCCCTTACGGGACCCAGTCGAAGGTACTGGGCCCCAGGCCTTCTTGTAAAGTACCTCACCCCAGGCTGAAGGTGCCTGGGATGGAACTCGACTCCACGCGCCCAGGCCAAGGGCGTCTGGGCACAGACGAACCGCAGCAGCCCCCCGGCTGAAGGTGCCTGGGGAATGGACCTCGTGCGCAAGATGTCCGCCCCCTTTATATCCTCTCCCAGCAGGCACAGCGGGTTCCCCGCCCCGCCGTACTACTGCCGGGAGAGGACACAAAGGGCACGGCGCTAGAATGGCAGTTCAACCCCGGTCCCAGGTGACAGCGCCACCTAGGGACCGCAGGGAACATGACACCATTCATACCTCCCACACTCCACAGTGTCCATAAATCCCAAAAAATCTATGTATCTGGGCCATTTATGGCCCAGATACGCCCCTCTAAATTTGACACCCGCTACATATGCAATACAAGTTCACGGCCAACGCCCTTCGGACAAAAGTCCGAGGCTTGATCCGGGGGAAATCCGATCATGTGTACAAGGCTTTAGAGTTTCAATTTGTATGAAATCAGGCAGGCCCTTGCACTACATGGTTTTAGTAAATCTGAAAACAAAAATCTGCAGAAAAATCTAATGCCGCGTACACACGACCGTTTTTCATGACGAGAAAAATTTTATTTTTTTATTTGGTCATTAAAAACGATCGTGTGTGGGCTCCAGAGCATTTTTCACGACGTGAAAAATGGCCATTAAAAATTTGGAACATGCTCTAATTTTTCTCGTCGTTTTTCGCGTCGTCGTTTTTCTCGTCATGAAAAACGGCCATGTGTAGGCTTTAACGACGTGAAAAAAACGCGCATGCTCAGAAGTAAGTGATGAGACGGGAGCGCTCATTCTGGTAAAACTAGCGTTCGTAATGGAGATAGCACATTCGTCACGCTGTAACGGACTGAAGAGCACGAGGCTGAAAAGCGCGAATCGTCTCTCATCAAACTTTACTAACACGAGGATCAGCAAAAGCAGCCCAAAGGGTGGCGCCATCCGAATGGAACCTCCTCTTTATAGTGCCGTCCTACATTTCGCGCTTTGCTCAAGCATTTTTTTTCATGATAGTGTGTAGGCAAAGCAGGCTTGAGAAGAATCACGTAGAGAAAAACGTCGGTTTTTTTCAATGACATTAAAAACGGTCATGTGTACGCAGTGCCGATCCTGACCTCCCTGGGGTCCTAAGCAAAATTCTGCAAAGGGGCCCTCTACCTGACCCGTGAATAATGGGCGTTGTTTAAGCGTAATATTGAACGTGGCCTAAAGGGGCGTGACTCAAAGGGGTGTGGAGAGAGAGAGAGTAAAAAAAGAGGGATGGAGGGACAGCAGGCCCAGATCCTACACCGCAATAGAAATATGAGTATTCCATAAAAGTTTAACAATCAGCAGATCAAGATTCTCCAAACACCTGGTGTTAGCAATTCAATCATCCCGGCACCATGGTTGTTATGGTGTCATTGTGATTAAAGCGCATTATTTCTATTATTACTTTGTAATATAAAATAAAATCATTCAACTCACCATAATGCAGAATCAGTGGGAGCCCTGATGTCACTGTCCCCAGCCAGCGGAGTGCCTCCTTACATTTCAGGTGTCCCCAGCCAGCGGAGTGCCTCCTTACATTTCAGGTGTCCCCAGCCAGTGGAGTGCCTCCTTACATCTCAGCAGTCCCCAGCGGAGTGCCCCAGCAGAGTGCCTCCTTACATTTCAGGTGTCCCCAGTGGAGTGTCTCCTTACGTCTCAGGTGTCCCCAACGGAGTGCCTCCTTACATTTCAGGTGTCCCCAGCGGAGTGCCTCCTTACATCTCAGGTGTCCCCAGCCAGCGGAGTGCCTCCTTACATTTCAGGTGTCCCCAGCGGAGTGCCTCCTTACATTTCAGGTGTCCCCAACAGAGTGCCTCCTTACATTTCAGGTGTCCCCAGCCAGCGGAGTGCCTCCTTACATCTCAGGTGTCCCCAGCCAGCGGAGTGCCTCCTTACATCTCAGGTGTCCCCAGCGAGCGGAGTGCTTCCTTACATCTCAGGTGTCCCCAGCCAGCGGAGTGCCTCCTTACATTTCAGGTGTCCCCAGCCAGCGGAGTGCCTCCTTACATTTCAGGTGTCCCCAGCCAGCGGAGTGCCTCCTTACATTTCAGGTGTCCCCAGTGGAGTGCCTCCTTACATTTCAGGTGTCCCCAGTGGAGTGCCTCCTTACATTTCAGGTGTCCCCAGTGGAGTGCCTCCTTACATTTCAGGTGTCCCCAGTGGAGTGCCTCCTTACATCTCAGGTGTCCCCAGCGGAGTGCCTCCTTACATTTCAGGTGTCCCCAGCCAGTGGAGTGCCTCCTTACATCTCAGCAGTCCCCAGCGGAGTGCCCCAGCAGAGTGCCTCCTTACATTTCAGGTGTCCCCAGCGGAGTGCCTCCTTACGTCTCAGGTGTCCCCAGCGGAGTGCCTCCTTACATTTCAGGTGTCCCCAGCGGAGTGCCTCCTTACATCTCAGGTGTCCCCAGCCAGCGGAGTGCCTCCTTACATCTCAGGTGTCCCCAGCGGAGTGCCTCCTTACATCTCAGGTGTCCCTAGCTGACTGTCTCCTCATTTCAGGTGTCCCCAACAGAGTGCCTTCTTGCATTTCAGGTGTCCCCAGCCAGCGGAGTGCCTCCTTACATTTCAGGTGTCCCCAGCGGAGTGCCTCCTTACATTTCAGGTGTCCCCAACAGAGTGCCTCCTTACATTTCAGGTGTCCCCAACAGAGTGCCTCCTTGCATTTCAGGTGTCCCCAGCCAGCGGAGTGCCTCCTTACATTTCAGGTGTCCCCAGCGGAGTGCCTCCTTACATTTCAGGTGTCCCCAACAGAGTGCCTCCTTACATTTCAGGTGTCCCCAACAGAGTGCCTCCTTGCATTTCAGGTGTCCCCAGCGGAGTGCCTCCTTACATTTCAGGTGTCCCCAGCCAGCGGAGTGCCTCCTTACATCTCAGGTGTCCCCAGCCAGGGGAGTGCCTCCTTACATCTCAGGTGTCCCCAGCCAGCGGAGTGCCTCCTTACATCTCAGGTGTCCCCAGCCAGCGGAGTGCCTCCTTACATCTCAGGTGTCCCCAGCCAGCGGAGTGCCTCCTTACATCTCAGGTGTCCCCAGCCAGCGGAGTGCCTCCTTACATCTCAGGTGTCCCCAGCCAGCGGAGTGCTTCCTTACATCTCAGGTGTCCCCAGCCAGCGGAGTGCCTCCTTACATTTCAGGTGTCCCCAGCCAGCGGAGTGCCTCCTTACATTTCAGGTGTCCCCAGTGGAGTGCCTCCTTACATTTCAGGTGTCCCCAGTGGAGTGCCTCCTTACATCTCAGGTGTCCCCAGTGGAGTGCCTCCTTACATCTCAGGTGTCCCCAGCGGAGTGCCTCCTTACATTTCAGGTGTCCCCAGCCAGTGGAGTGCCTCCTTACATCTCAGCAGTCCCCAGCGGAGTGCCCCAGCAGAGTGCCTCCTTACATTTCAGGTGTCCCCAGCGGAGTGCCTCCTTACGTCTCGGGTGTCCCCAGCGGAGTGCCTCCTTACGTCTCGGGTGTCCCCAGCGGAGTGCCTCCTTACATTTCAGGTGTCCCCAGCGGAGTGCCTCCTTACATCTCAGGTGTCCCCAGCCAGCGGAGTGCCTCCTTACATCTCAGGTGTCCCCAGCGGAGTGCCTCCTTACATCTCAGGTGTCCCTAGCTGACTGTCTCCTCATTTCAGGTGTCCCCAACAGAGTGCCTTCTTGCATTTCAGGTGTCCCCAGCGGAGTGCCTCCTTACATTTCAGGTGTCCCCAGCGAAGTGCCTCCTTACATTTCAGGTGTCCCCAGCGGAGTGCCTCCTTACATCTCAGGTGTCCCCAGCCAGCGGAGTGCCTCCTTACATTTCAGGTGTCCCCAGCCAGCGGAGTGCCTCCTTACATTTCAGGTGTCCCCAGCGGAGTGCCTCCTTACATTTCAGGTGTCCCCAGCGGAGTGCCTCCTTACATTTCAGGTGTCCCCAGTGGAGTGCCTCCTTACATCTCAGGTGTCCCCAGCGGAGTGCCTCCTTACATCTCAGGTGTCCCCAGCGGAGTGCCTCCTTACATTTCAGGTGTCCCCAGCGGAGTGCCTCCTTACATTTCAGGTGTCCCCAGCGGAGTGCCTCCTTACATTTCAGGTGTCCCCAGCGGAGTGCCTCCTTACATTTCAGGTGTCCCCAGCGGAGTGCCTCCTTAGATCTCAGGTGTCCCCAGCCAGCGGAGTGCCTCCTTAGATCTCAGGTGTCCCCAGCCAGCGGAGTGCTTCCTTACATTTCAGGTGTCCCCAGCCAGCGGAGTGCTTCCTTACATTTCAGGTGTCCCCCCCAGTGCCGGCCTAAGACATTGTGCTGCCTGGTACCAAGAATTAAATGCTGCCCCCCAAAAAAAAATTACGCCCACCAAAAGGATATAATTTTATATCATTATAACTTAAGAGGATCTGTCATGGCTCTATACATGCATGTAGCTGTATAAAGAGGACTTGTCATGGCTGTATTCATGTATAGGAGTATAAAGAGGACCTGTCATGGCTCTATACATGTATGTAGGAAAATAAAGAGGACCTGTCATGGCTTTATTAATGTATAGGAGTATAGCGGTCATGGCACTATACGTGTATGTAGAAGTATAAAGAGGACCTGTCATGGCTCCATACATGTATATAGGAGTATAAAAGGACCTGTGTGTGGCCGCGATGTCAGCCGGCCACCCGCGATCGCTCCACAGAGAGCCAGAACGGGGATCTGTCGATGTAAACAGACAGATCCCCATTCTGACAGGGGAGGAGAGACAGATCTGCTGTTCCTAGTGATTAGGAACAGAGATCTCTCTCCTCCTTCAGTCAGTCCCATACCCCCAGTTAGAAACACCTCCCAGGGAACACATTTAACCCCTTTCCTGCCAGTGACATTTACACAGTAATCCGTGCATTTTTATAGCACAAATCGCTGTATAAATGTCACTGGTCCCGAAAATGTGTCAAAAGTGTTCGATCTGTTCACCACAATGTCACAGTCTCACTGAAAATCGCAGATCGCCGCCATTACTAGTAAAAAAAAAAATATTAATAAAAATGCCATAAGTCTATCCCCTATTTTGTAGACGCTATAACCTTTGTGCAAACTAATCAATATACACTTATTGCGTTTTTTTTTTTTTACCAAACATATGTAGAAGAATACATATTGGCCTAAACTGATATAGAAATACCACCAACAGAAAGCTCTATTTGTGGGAAAAAAAGGACGTAAATTTTGTTTGGGTACACCGTCGCAAGACCGCACAATTGTCAGTTAAGTCGACGCAGTGCCGTATCGCAAAACAAAATTAGTGAGGTGCATAATTTCTATTATTACATTGTTATATAATATATAAAATAGTTCAACTCACCATAATGCAGAATCCGTCGGAGCATGAGCGTGTCTCTTGCCACGTCACCTGCCACCAGATGCGGATTGTCACTTGCCACATGTTGCGGATTGTCACTTGCCAGGACGCCACCTGCCACACATTGCGGGTTGTCACTTGCCACACGTTGCGGATTGTCACTTGCCACAACGTCACACATTGCGTTTTGTCACTTGCCACACATTGCGGATTGTCACTTGCCACTTCACCTGCCACATGTAGCGGATTGTCACTTGCCACACGTTGCGGATTGTCACTTGCTACGACGTCACACATTGCGTTTTGTCACTTGCCAGTTGCCACACATTGCGGATTGTCACTTGCCACTTCACCTTCCACATGTAGCAGATTGCCATTTGCTGTGTCCCAGAGTGAAGGCAGGCAGAAGAGAGATGACAGAGAAGGGGGGGGTCTGCTGACAGAGAAGAGGGGGGGTCTGCTGACAGAGAAGAGGGGGGGGTCTGCTGACATTGAGGAGGGGGGGTCTGCTGACATTGAGGGGGGGGGGTCTGCTGACATTGAGGAGGGGGGGTCTGCTGACATTGAGGAGGGGGGGTCTGCTGACATTGAAGAGGGGGAGTCTGCTGACATTGAGGAGGTGGGGTCTGCTGACATTGAGGAGGGGGGGTCTGCTGACATTGAGGAGGGGGGTCTGCTGACATTGAGGAGGGGGGCGGCTGACATTGAGGAGGGGGGGGCGGCTGACATGGAGGAGGGGGGGGCGGCTGACATTAAAGAGGGAGGGGGCGGCTGACATGGAGGAGGGGGGGCGGCTGACATTGAGGAGGGGGGGCGGCTGACATTGAGGAGGGGGTGTGGCTGACATTGAGGAGGGGGGGCAGCTGACATTGAGGAGGAGGGGGGCGGCTGACATTGAGGAGGAGGGGGGGGCGGCTGACATTGAGGAGGTGGGGGGGGCGGCTGACATTGAGGAGGAGGGGGGGCGGCTGACATTGAGGAGGAGGGGGGGCGGCTGACATTGAGGAGGAGGGGGGGGCGGCTGACATTGAGGAGGGGGGGGCGGCTGACATTGAGAAGGGGGGGCGGCTGACATTGAGGAGGGGGGGGCGGCTGACATTGAGGAGGGGGGGCGGCTGACATTGAGGAGGGGGGGCGGCTGACATTGAGGAGGGGGGGGGCAGCTGACATTGAGGAGGGGGGGTCTGCTGACATTGAGGAGGGGGGGTCTGCTGACATTGAGGAGGGGGGGCGGCTGACATTGAGGAGGGGGGGCGGCTGACATGGAGGAGGGGGGGGCGGCTGACATTAAAGAGGGAGGGGGACGGCTGACATTGAGGAGGAGGGGGGCGGCTGACATTGAGGAGGAGGGGGGGTGGCTGACATTGAGGAGGAGGGGGGGGCGGCTGACATTGAGGAGGAGGGGGGGCGGCTGACATTGAGGAGGAGGGGGGGCGGCTGACATTGAGGAGGAGGGGGGCGGCTGACATTGAGGAGGAGGGGGGGCGGCTGACATTGAGGAGGGGGGGGGCGGCTGACATTGAGGAGGGGGGGGCGGCTGACATTGAGGAGGGGGGGGCGGCTGACATTGAGGAGGGGGGGGCGGCTGACATTGAGGAGGGGGGGCGGCTGACATTGAGGAGGGGGGGCAGCTGACATTGAGGAGGGGGGTCTGCTGACATTGAGGAGGGGGGGTCTGCTGACATTGAGGAGGGGGGGGCGGCTGACATTGAGGAGGGGGGGGCGGCTGACATTGAGGAGGGGGGGGCGGCTGACATTGAGGAGGGGGGGCGGCTGACATTGAGAAGGGGGGGCGGCTGACATGGAGGAGGGGGGGGCGACTGACATTAAAGAGGGAGGGGGGCGGCTGACATTAAAGAGGGAGGGGGGCGGCTGACATTAAAGAGGGAGGGGGGCGGCTGACATTAAAGAGGGAGGGGGGCGGCTGACATTGAGGAGGGGGGGGCGGCTGACATTGAGGAGGGGGGGGGCGGCTGACATTGAGGAGGGGGGGTGGCTGACATTGAGGAGGGGGGTGGCTGACATTGAGGAGGGGGGGTGGCTGACATTGAGGAGTGGGGGTGGCTGACATTGAGGAGGGGGGGCGGCTGACATTGAGGAGGAGGGGGGGCGGCTGACATTGAGGAGGAGGGGGGGGCGGCTGACATTGAGGAGGGGGGGCGGCTGACATTGAGGAGGGGGGGCGGCTGACATTGAGGAGGGGGGGCGGCTGACAGAGGGGATGAGAGAGACGGACCTCAGGAGATAGTAACACTCAGCGAGTTAGGAGCACGCTCCCCCTCCCCCTTTGAGCCCTTCTATAGCTCAGCAGCGGCGAGGGGGCACAAATTAGAGGCGGAGGCGGAGCCGGCCGGCTACAGTGAGCTGCGGCACCGCCCACCCCTTTCCCCCCACAGGTCACAGTCTCAGATGACAGACAGACCGGGGGCGGGGGTGGGCGGTGCCGCAGCGCTATTTCGGCAGGATCCCTCCCTTCTTCTCATCCTGGTCTTCGGGAAAATGGCGGCCGGCGGAGACATTATCTCCGCCGGCCGCGGACCTCTAGCGGTGGCGGCGGCGGGGCCCCGAGTATTACTCGGGGCCCTACGCAGCTTGCGTAGTCCGCGTATAGGGCGGATCGGCCCTGTGTGTACGTGGCATAATAGTGTGTATGGGGCTTAAAAGTCCACAATACATTTTAGAGGCCAAACATGATGAGCTTTCCTTGGCTCATTATGATCTTAGGAAAGATTATGAGATACTTGCTGACAGCTTTTCCTTTATGCAAGCTCATGTAGAGGATTTAGACAACAGAAACAGGAGACATAATATAAGGCTACGAGGTGTCCCTGAATCGATCACTGATCTAAACCAGGCCATCACTAAACTGTTTCATAGCCTTGTCCCAGACAAGCCCCTGTCTGCCTTTGCTTGCGATAGATTACACAGAGCTCTAAGGCCCAAACCAACTCCTGATAAACCCCTCGTGACATAAACATGTGTATGAAAGACTTTGTCACTAAGGAAGACATCATGAGAGCGGCTAGAAACACTCAGAACATAGAACTTGATGGAATCAGAATCCAGATCTACCCGGACATCTCCCCTGCGACTCTGGACAGACGACGCAGGATGAAGGAGGTCACCAGCATCTTACAATCTGCCATAATTAAATACAGATGGGGATTTCCCTTCAAGTTATCTATTATGCACAATGGCACCACGTACTCTGTCTATAATGTTATAGAAGGGAAGGAACTGCTGGTCAAGCTAGGCCTTTTGGATCAGGCCCCTCAACGTCGATTCCCTCCCACACCTAGTTCATCTCCCATTTGGTCCACCCCTAGGCGCTCTCAAAGGGATCAGAGAAACCAAAGGGACCAGAGGAGATGGAACCCTCCTTCCCCAGACCATCCTGCATGATCCTGCAAGTTCTATTTCGATAAACTGACCACACTAATCTTTTAAGATTCTGGGTTGATGCTTGTTTTGTTTTGTTTCCACCCCTTTTTTTTTTTCTCTCACTACAAATGCATATCCTCAAGATACAAGATGCAATTCTAGGTCCATCTTTGTGCTCCCTCATCTTTTAACCTCCACCTTTGGATCCACATCATGGAGCACTACTATTATATGCTCAGATATGTCTCCCCCATTGAGAGCATATGGTCAACCAAAACCCACTATGTCTCCGGCAGAGAAGTGCCTAATTAATGGCATCCTTTATTCTCAACAAATAGGTATTGATCAGAATAACTACAAATCTCTTCCCACAACTGAATTAACACCCACTGGTTCCATCCAGGAGATTTCACAATTCGATCGGAATTTTCTAAGCAGCAGGATCCAACCCTCCTCAGACTACTCAGCTGGTCCATATCCTATAAACTGACCACACTAATCTCTCATAATTTTCTTTTTTTTTTACTTGTTTGTTTCGCAATGTTAGCACTGCAGTTCTCCTTCTCCGTAATACCACTTGCCCTTTCTAGAGTTCATCCATATATAACCAAAGACTTCCTGGGTTGTTTCATTGTTTATTTTCTTGTCATGTTTGTACCCCTTACAGGACGAACGCTCCCAGATTAACCTGATCTTGTGGCAGCCCAGTCTGCTATACGATCTCTACTCGAAAACAAACCCTCTGGACTCACGTGAGACTTTTCTCCCACTCCTTCTTTTTTTTTTTTTTTTTTTTTTTATATCATTCCGTTATTTTTTACCACTACCCCTCAATTTTTCGTGTATTGTACCTTATATGATAGCTATCATTTATCACCATGTACCATATACTCTTATTTTTCAACGTTTTCAATCGCCTGGCGTGTCCGCCGTCGCTGGATTGTTCCCCACTCTGCCCCCGTGGTTTGCCCCCTCATCTCATTGAGGTGGTGCGGCTGACCTCGTTGGTAGGACAGATTTGTCCTCTACATACTGTTACTGGGCCAGGTTACTCTGTTTCCTGGCCCCCAATTTTTTCTCATTTATTTTTCATTTTCTTTTGCCCTTTTGGCCTCAAAATGTTCAAAAATGTTAATGGAAGACCACAAATGACCTTTTTCTATAGTTACAATATGATGACCATATTTTTAGTCGCTATAAGATATATGATGACACATTTCTGTTTACAATCTATCAAAATACATGTCTGGCACTATACAACTTTTCTACATGATTTACCCTGTACTGTTGTGTCTGGACATCTCGGGAACCCTTATTGTTTTTCAGAGCTCGAGGTGTCCTATTGCTTCAGCTATACCTTATCTAACAAAACTTTCCCCCTTTTACAACAATGGGTATTAGAATAATCTCTCACAACGTTCAGGGTTTTAACTCTCCCAATAAACGCAAGAAAGCATTCAAACACTACAAAAGACTGGGAGCTGACATCATTTTATTACAAGAGACTCACTTTGCCCAAGCCAACCACCCACAATATTTCGACAAAACATTTAGTCAATACCATTATACTACCTTTACAAATAAAACCAGGGGGGTCGCCATCTTTATCAAAAACTCAATTATCTTCGAAATCCAAAATATTTACAAAGATAAGGATAGCCGCTTCATTATTTTGAAAGGCACAGTTAACAGGCGCTCCATCACATTAGCGTCAGTTTACACCCCTAATGATTCACACTCATCCTTTTTTTTACATTTCTTCTCCATATTAGACCAATACACTTTGCCCCACATGATTGTGGGAGGCGATTTCAACTTAGCCGCCCACCCCTCTTTAGACAGAAGTAACACAACCCCATCCTCTAAAGCCTTCTCCAAAACTATTAATCACTCTCTAAACAATCTCCAATTAATTGACACATGGAGATCACACCACATAGGGGTTAAGGCATTCACACACTACTCTCATCCACACGACTGTTATGCCCGCCTTGACTATATTTTTAGTACCCCAATACTCTTAGCAAACTCCTCTCCAGCCCAGATTCATCCTTGCCCTTGGTCAGACCATAACATGACCGCCTTTGAGACCTCCCACATAGGTATGGCCCCAACTACCTTTAAATGGCGCCTTAACGATTCTCTACTCACAGACCCCGCCACCTTCCAACTAATAAATTCTCATATTGAAAATTACTTCAAAGAAAATATAACAAATGAGACACTTCCCACATCCATATGGGCCGCTCACAAAGCTGTTCTTAGGGGCCATCTCATAAACATTGCTGTGGCTAAGAATAAAGCTAAAATTGCAGACATCAAATGTCTCACTAAAGAATTAAATGACTTATACAATAAGTTGAGTCACTCGGTCTCCCCGGAGCGAACTAATCTAATCCAAACCAAACGTCAAGCATTGAATACACTATTATCCGGTGACACTGAAAAATCTCTATGCTTTTCAAAAGCCAGATTCTTACTATTCAGCAATTCTGCCTCAGCAATGTTTGCTAAAAAACTCAAGCAAGACTCTAATCCTACACATGTCTACAAGTTACGAAGTCCAAATGGTAATTTCGTGACTCACCCCCAGGATGTGCTCCAAATATTCACAAACTTTTATAAAGACCTACTTTCAGGCCCGCAAACAATTCCTGATCCCTCCTCTTTCCGGTGGCTAGACAACCTTCCACTCCCTAAACTTAGCGATCAACAGACCTCCTCCCTTAATATACCCTGCACTGATGAAGAAATTTTGAACATAATCAAATCACTTAAAACATCCACAGCCCCAGGTCCAGACGGTTTTTCGTCTTCATACTATAAAAAATTTGCCCCTCTATTAGTACCCAATCTCACTAGATTATTCAACCATATTCTAAATGGAGGCCAATTCCCTGACGAGATGTTGATGGCTAACCTCTCCTTAATCCCAAAGCCCCATAAAGATAATTCTCTTCCTCAAAACTTCCGTCCTATATCTGTCCTTAATAATGACATCAAGCTTTTTGGTAAATTACTAGCCAACAGACTAGCTTCTGTTGTCACTTCCTTAGTACACACTGACCAGTCGGGCTTTATCCCAGGATGTCAAATTACGGATAATATCAGACTAGTATCCAACGTTATACAAGATGCTAACCTTCACTCCCGCCCAATCTGTCTCTTAAGCCTTGATATACACAAGGCTTTCGACAGCGTCAACTGGTCATACATCAATCACCTCCTTCCTAAATTTGGCCTCTCAGAAAAATTCATACATGGTTTTAATGCCCTTTATCACTCCCCACAGACTAGAATCAAAATTCCAGGTAGCAATTCCGAATTTTTCCCCATAAATAAAGGTACTAGACAGGGCTGTCCACTTTCCCCCCTCCTGTTTGCCCTGGCAATAGAGCCCCTTGCCATTGCTATCAGACAAAATACTAACATTAAAGGATATCAGAAAAACGTCTCTCAATTTAAAATTAGCCTATACGCTGATGACGCTCTCTTATTTCTGACTGACCCAATTACCTCCATTCCCAACCTATTATCTGAACTCAACTCCTTCCATGCAGTCTCCGGCCTATCTATAAACACCAACAAAAGCTCTGCTCTACCTATAAACTACCCCCCAAACATGCTAATCACACTTCAAAATAATTTCAACTTCATCTGGCCTTCTAACTCAATCAAATATTTGGGAGTCTACATTACCCCCACCCACACATCTCTTTATAAAGCCAATTACATTCCTCTTTTCTCCCACATAAGTTCACTACTTAAATCATGGTCCAATCATCACATCTCCTTCTTAGGCAGAATATGTGTGTTCAAAATGTCTATCCTCCCCAAGCTTCTCTATTATTTTAGAGCACTCCCCATTAATGTCCCCAAGTCCAGAATAACATCCCTCCAAAGGGAAATTAATACATTTATCTGGAACAATAAAAAACCCAGGTGTAGTTATGCGCTTATGCATAACCCACAAAACAAAGGCGGCATAGGCCTCCCACACCTCTGGCACTATTATTTAGCAGCCAGACTCTCACATATGGCCCAATGGCATTCCCCCACTACACACATTCCATGGTTAATCTTCGAATCTTCTTCCATCTTCCCTCTATCATTACGGGGCATCCTGTGGTCCCCCATAACTCAATACCGCTCTCTTCTTAAGAAAAACATGATTATCGCCCACTCTTTGCAACTATGGAATAAAATCAATGACTATTATGCCTTGTCCTCAACTACCCCCCCTTTGGCCAACTTCCTGGGAGATCCCAGATTTACCCCCGCGTTCTCAAACTACAGTCTCTTCCATCACTGGATTCGACTCAAATTAACCACCCTTAAATCACTAGTGATCAACCTAAAATTCCCAACCTTCACATCCCTCCAAGCCCGTCACAAACTCCCTGACTCTGAACTCCCCCAATATCTTCAAATCCAAAACTTTTTTGCCACCCACTATTCCCTTTCCATCGATACCCCATGCACCACTTTTGAGCGCATCTGCACATCCTCTTATAGAGATAAGGGTGTCATCTCACAAATTTACAATTTCTTAAATGATCTACACCAACCTGAGAAAACAGGCACTATGATACGATGGGAAACTGACCTGAGCTGCTCTTTTCCCATAGAAACCTGGTTAAAGATGATAGACAACCTCCGCAAAAGCAATCATGCAGCAGCCTTTAGGGAATCCCCCCTTAAACCTTTTGTTAGATGGTATATGACCCCTGCCAAGATCCATTCATTTTATCCCTCAGTCTCCCATACTTGCTTTAGAGGCTGCCCTGATGAAGGGAAATATCTTCACATCTTCTGGAGCTGCAATCTTCTTGAACCCATATGGCAGGCAGTGATAACCACATTAGAACACTCACTCAAGAAAAAAATCTCCCTCTCCCCACAAATCTGCATTCTTTATGCTGAGGTTTCAGACATCCCCTTACCTTGTACTAGACTACTTCATTCATTGATAAGCTCCGTTCAATGGATGATCGCCCTAAACTGGAAATCACACAACCTACCCTGGTCCCAGGTCTTATCCAGAATGGAGGCTCTTAGATTATCTGAGTGGATCCACCATACTCTCTTTGATAGCACACACACATACAATAGAAAGTGGATGTATTGGTCTCCAACTTAATAGAACATACTGTTTTAACATATTATTGAGCTTACTCCTATGGGACTTTTATCCACACCACTCTACCCTCACACCCAAATGTTATCTTGTCCTCATGGTTGATACTGATTGCATATTGATATAACCTTTGTTGCCATTCTCATGTACAGACCTTGTAAACCCTAGCACTACTGTATTTTGTATAACACTTTATACTGAAGTTTGTCATTTTCTTGTCTTCCAAATAAAAACTTTTGTAAACAAAAAAATAAAAGTCCACAATACAGCCAGATAGGGCTGTCTACATGCCGTGATGCTTTGTGTCGCTGCAAATTTAAAGCAGCATGTCAAGTTTACCGGTGTCACTGCTTGTAAAACTTTCAAATTCAAGTTAGTGGGGCTGACAACTGCAGTCAACTGAAACCCAAATGCTTGGTTTCTGTTTGAGGCATATTAGTCCCATTGCTGTTCATAAAAAATAAAAATAAAAACACAACAGCAGCTGCTTAGCCACTCTCGGCGACCTGGGGTAGTTGAAGTCCTACCCCACCACTGGTCACAATATGGGGCTCCTATCATCTATGGTTTCGGAGATACTGGGCTTTATGCGCAGCCTGTCAGAAGCTACCTACAAGTTGGCACACTATGTTTGCAGCAGATTGAGAGGATGAGCTCACAGTGCCTCTCCTCACTTCTTGTCAGAGGCACTGAGCTCAATGAACAGCTTGGAGTCTTGGACCAATAGTAAAGTACCATTGGCCCAAGCTGTCCAATACAAATGCTGCAGTGGAGGCACGCCTCTCACTGCAATGTCATAGAAGGGGCATGTGTCTAAAAGACAAATACTCCCTTCCAGCCCAGCCCTCTTAACTAGAAGGAAAAACATGTGTTTATGTGTATAAGATTTACCCATAATCCCATGTTTTTCTCACAGTTAAGAGGGAGAATGAAAATCTGCTGCTGCTGAAAAGGTACAAGCTAAATCATATATTATTATGCTATATGTTATAACATAATAATTTTATTATTTTTCTATTTACAGTGAAATTACTGGTTGGAAGTTATAACTTCAAACTTCAGTAATTTGTCCATTAAAGTGGTTGTAAACCCTTTACAACCACTTTTGCCTACAGGTAAGCCTATAATAACTTTAAGTTTAGGAGATATTCACTGTATAAGCATGTGCCAAAGTCATCAGCACATGCGCACTGAAGAGACGGCTCATACGTGCCCTTTCTTCAGCTAGTGTGCTGTTACCGGCGGCTCCCGCTCGTCATCGTGGCTCCAGCTAATCACAGCGCCAGAGTAAGTAACTCCGGTAGACATGTCGACGGCCCAAAAAAAACACTATAGTTAAACCAATTTTTTTGTATAATGTGAAAGATGATGTTACGCCGAGTAAATAGATACCAAACATGTCATACTTTAAAATTGCGCACACTTGTGGAATGGTGCCAATATGACGTCGGCAGGAACCCTCCCTCCCTCTGTGTGGATGTCATATGACGTCCTGAGCTTCTCGGGCTGCTAGGGGGCGTGCGCACGCGGCCACCGCATCGCCTGGGACCCGGTGCACATGCCCGGCGGTCGCAATGTCCGCCGGGCACCTGCGATTGCCCGCAATTACGGCAGGACCATGGATCTGTGTGTGTAAACACACAGATCCATGTCCTGTCAGAGGAGAGGAGACCGATGTGTGTTCCCAGTACAGAGGAACACACATCGGTCTCCTCCCCCAGTCAGTCCCCTCCCCCCTACATTTAGAATCACTCACTAGGGCACATATTTAACCCCTTGATCGCCCCTAATGTTAACCCCTTCCCTGCCAGTCACATTTACACAGTAATCAGTGCAGTTTTATAGCACTAATCGCTGTATAAATGTGGTCTCAAAAACGTGTCAAAAGTGTCCGATCTGTCCGTCGCAATGTCACGGTCACAATAAAAATTGCAGATCGCTGCCATTACTAGTAAAAAAATTAAAATAAATAAAAATGCCATAAATCTATCCCCTATTTTGTGGATGCTATAACTTTTGCGCAAATCAATCAATAAACGCTTATTGCGATTTTTTTTTTTGTTTTACCAAAAATATGTAGAAGAATTCGTATCGGTCTAAACTGAGGAAAAAAAAAATATATTTTTTTAAATTGTGATATTTATTCAATCCAAAAGTAAAAAATATTGTGTTTTTTTTCAAAATTGTCGCTCTTCTTTTGTTTATAGCGCAAAAAATAAAAACTGTAGAGGTGATCAAATACCACCAAACGAAAGCTCTATTTGTCGGAAAAAAAAATTAAGATTTAATTTGGGTACAGTGTTGCATGACCGCGCAATTGTCATTCAAACTGCGACAGCGCTGAAAACGAAAAATTGGTCTGGGCAGGAAGGGGGTGAAAATGCCCTGTATTGAATCGGTTAAAAATCTCCATAGGTGGCGCTTTCAATTTTTTTACAGGTTACATGTTTAGAGTTACAGAGGAGGTTTAGTGCTAGAATTATTGTTCTCGCTCTAATGTTTGCGGCGTATGTAACCTGTGTGTATCTGGTCTGATACTAGCCAGTGCCTCACCAGCCACTGACCTCAACGCATGTCCCTGTTGTTACTTAATTTACACACAAGGAAACAGGCTCTATACATGTTTACAATGTATTATTTATTGTAGGTGTTTATATAGTGCTGCTAATTTATGCACCTCTTCACTTATTGTACATTCACATCAAACCCTGGCCTCAAGGAGCTTACAATCTAATTTTTCTACCCCACTTGCATATACCGGTAATTGATTTGTATTGGGTGCTACTTCCAAAAAATTACTATATAATGTATAACTTTATATGTTTAGCTTTTGACCTTTAGCGACATTTCCAAAAACAGCATCCAACACAACACTATAAGATCTAAACCCGAGTGTAGTGTTGTTACTCGTATTGCTGACTCATCACAGTTTCTGGACTAGCTACCCAATTTATTTATAATGAGGATTTGAATTTGCTTCACTGAACTCGTATCATTTTTAATTGTTGCAGTCATCGTACTGAAGATAATTATTACACATGACTTGCATTTGCATGCATTACACTGGTCCTTAACATACTCTAGGGATCTCATTTCAGTTTATACCAAGGGAAACAACTGAGGGAACTTTTATGGCAAACATTCAGGCTAAATGTATAAAAATATACTCAATTTAACAGGGTTTTTTTGTGGAAGATTTTATGTAAATGAAGATTAATTATTTTAAAGCCTTTCAAGTATAACAGTAGAAAAGTAAGATTATCTGAGATTTATTTATTTATTTTCATGTGCTGATCAATTTTTTTTTTTTATGTACTTGATTTTTTTAAGTTACTCAGCTTTGTTTATTTTGTGACTATAGGGGATGAATAATAATAATTAAAATAACTTCTGCGCAATTACCTAAAACAAATAATGTGAACATTAATGTATGAATATTAATGGGCTGCTGCCTGCACTGACATGTTCCCACAGCTACATAGAATATCTATTTTATTTTAAGGGCTGTGCAGCTATATAAAACTATTGTGCACCCAAAATTTACTTAATACACATTTAAAAAAAAAAAAAAAAAAACCTCTGTGCTATAAATTTTATATGGCATAACTGTGTATAATAAAAGCAATAAGTGAAATAAATTAACAAGTATTGCATAAAAGTCCAACATGTTTGTTCAACACAAATGCCAGTGAGTGAATCCAGAGTGGTCAATATACCTCCATCCTATATGGATCCTCAGGCCAGCTAAAGCAATCAACTTCCTCCCAGTGGTACACTCTCCAATAGGGATGAGCTTCGTGTTCGAGTCGAACATACGTTCGACTCGAACATCGGCTGTTCGATCGTTCGACGAAGATCGAACGATTTGGGCCGTTCGCGCCAAATTCGAGTGACGCGAACGGCCCACAATGCACTACGCCATCGCAGTGTCATCCAGGCGCTGTGATTGGCCAAGCATGCACTGTGACCCCGCATGCTTGGCCAATCACAGCGCCGGCAGCGAGGAGAGCAATGATTGGCCACAGGCAGGATGCCTGTGGCCAATTATTGCTGAGGGTGTTTAGTACACGCCCCACACTATAAAAGGCCGCCAGCACGGCGGCCTAGTGTAGTGTGTTCCGGAGCAGGGAAAGAGCAGCATAGGCAGGGACAGTGACTTTTATTTCTTTCTTGCTTAACCTGGATTCCTTTAGTTTAGGGAAAGAGAAGGATAGGTAGGGAGAGTGTCAGTGTGTTTTGTGCTTGTGCTATAGTGTGCTTTAAAAAAACATTTTTTCTAGGGACAGAAAACTCTAGGTAGGGAGAGTGTCAGTTTCTTTCACTGTGCAAGTCCTTGTTTCCAGGGACAGGGAAGGACAGTGAGTGAATTCTCCTTGTGCTATAGTGTGCTTAAAAAAAACATTTTTTCTAGGGACAGAAAACTCTAGGTAGGGAGAGTGTCAGTTTCTTTCACTGTGCAAGTCCTTGTTTCCAGGGACAGGGAAGGACAGTGAGTGAATTCTCCTTGTGCTATAGTGTGCTTAAAAAAAACATTTTTTCTAGGGACAGAAAATTCTAGGTAGGGAGAGTGTCAGTTTCTTTCACTGTGCAAGTCCTTGTTTCCAGGGACAGGGAAGGACAGTGAGTGAATTCTCCTTGTGCTATAGTGTGCTTAAAAAAAACATTTTTTCTAGGGACAGAAAACTCTAGGTAGGGAGAGTGTCAGTTTCTTTCACTGTGCAAGTCCTTGTTTCCAGGGACAGGGAAGGACAGTGAGTGAATTCTCCTTGTGCTATAGTGTGCTTAAAAAAAACATATTTTCTAGGGACAGAAAACTCTAGGTAGGGAGAGTGTCAGTTTCTTTCACTGTGCAAGTCCTTGTTTCCAGGGACAGGGAAGGACAGTGAGTGAATTCTCCTTGTGCTATAGTGTGCTTAAAAAAAACATATTTTCTAGGGACAGAAAACTCTAGGTAGGGAGAGTGTCAGTTTCTTTCACTGTGCAAGTCCTTGTTTCCAGGGACAGGGAAGGACAGTGAGTGAATTCTCCTTGTGCTATAGTGTGCTTAAAAAAAACATTTTTTCTAGGGACAGAAAACTCTAGGTAGGGAGAGTGTCAGTTTCTTTCACTGTGCAAGTCCTTGTTTCCAGGGACAGGGAAGGACAGTGAGTGAATTCTCCTTGTGCTATAGTGTGCTTAAAAAAAACATTTTTTCTAGGGACAGAAAACTCTAGGTAGGGAGAGTGTCAGTTTCTTTCACTGTGCAAGTCCTTGTTTCCAGGGACAGGGAAGGACAGTGAGTGAATTCTCCTTGTGCTATAGTGTGCTTAAAAAAAACATTTTTTCTAGGGACAGAAAACTCTAGGTAGGGAGAGTGTCAGTTTCTTTCACTGTGCAAGTCCTTGTTTCCAGGGACAGGGAAGGACAGTGAGTGAATTCTCCTTGTGCTATAGTGTGCTTAAAAAAAACATTTTTTCTAGGGACAGAAAACTCTAGGTAGGGAGAGTGTCAGTTTCTTTCACTGTGCAAGTCCTTGTTTCCAGGGACAGGGAAGGACAGTGAGTGAATTCTCCTTGTGCTATAGTGTGCTTAAAAAAAACATTTTTTCTAGGGACAGAAAACTCTAGGTAGGGAGAGTGTCAGTTTCTTTCACTGTGCAAGTCCTTGTTTCCAGGGACAGGGAAGGACAGTGAGTGAATTCTCCTTGTGCTATAGTGTGCTTAAAAAAAACATATTTTCTAGGGACAGAAAACTCTAGGTAGGGAGAGTGTCAGTTTCTTTCACTGTGCAAGTCCTTGTTTCCAGGGACAGGGAAGGACAGTGAGTGAATTCTCCTTGTGCTATAGTGTGCTTAAAAAAAACATTTTTTCTAGGGACAGAAAACTCTAGGTAGGGAGAGTGTCAGTTTCTTTCACTGTGCAAGTCCTTGTTTCCAGGGACAGGGAAGGACAGTGAGTGAATTCTCCTTGTGCTATAGTGTGCTTAAAAAAAACATTTTTTCTAGGGACAGAAAACTCTAGGTAGGGAGAGTGTCAGTTTCTTTCACTGTGCAAGTCCTTTTTTCCAGGGACAGGGAAGGACAGTGAGTGAATTCTCCTTGTGCTATAGTGTGCTTAAAAAAAACATAATTTCTAGGGACAGAAAACTCTAGGTAGGGAGAGTGTCAGTTTCTTTCACTGTGCAAGTCATTGTTTCCAGGGACAGGAAAGGACAGTGAGTGAATTCTCCTTGTGCTATAGTGTGCTTAAAAAAAACATTTTTTCTAGGGACAGAAAACTCTAGGTAGGGAGAGTGTCAGTTTCTTTCACTGTGCAAGTCCTTGTTTCCAGGGACAGGGAAGGACAGTGAGTGAATTCTCCTTGTGCTATAGTGTGCTTAAAAAAACATTTTTTCTAGGGACAGAAAACTCTAGGTAGGGAGAGTGTCAGTTTCTTTCACTGTGCAAGTCCTTGTTTCCAGGGACAGGGAAGGACAGTGAGTGAATTCTCCTTGTGCTATAGTGTGCTTAAAAAAAACATTTTTTCTAGGGACAGAAAACTCTAGGTAGGGAGAGTGTCAGTTTCTTTCACTGTGCGAGTCCTTGTTTCTAGGGACAAAGAAGGAAAGTGAGGGGAATTCTCCTTGTGCTATAGTGTGCTAAAGCATTCCTCATCAACCATCTTTGAAATCCTTGATTTTTGGACAGTCAGGGAAATTGTCGTTGTGCTATTCTGTGCAAAAGCAATCATCCTCAACCATATTTAGAAATCCTTAAGTAAAGGGACAGAGAAGGACACCTGAAGGTAGCCCTTATTGCTTTTTTCCCATCTCCCTGCAGGCCATCTATTAGAATGTCTGGAAGGCAAACAAGGAGAGGCAGACAGTCAGGAGGCAATAAAAGAGGGCAAGCAGGCTCTGTGTCTGGGGGCAACAGTGCTGGTCGTGGACGCGGTGCATTGTCATCAGCACATGGCCATGGGACACGCTTGTCCTTCTTTTCGGCAGCTGGACATGTTGAGCCACATCATGCCGAAGACTTGGTAGAGTGGATGACCAAGCCCTCCTCCTCCTCCTCATCCTCTCTCACCCAGGCTCAGGGTACTGGCAAAGCAGCTGCCAAAGCGTCCTCTTCCCTGTTATCAATGTCAGACTCATCATCAGTCACTCCTTCCCTAGACCCACCATGTCCTCCTCCTGAGGAGTCCCCCGAACTGTTTGAGCACAGTGTTGGGTACATGCTCCAGGAGGATGCCCAGCGTTTCGAAGGGTCTGATGATGAAACCCAGCTACAGGAAGGCAGTAGGGTGAGAGCAGACAGAGGGGATGCTCAAGAAGGACACCAATCTGGCAGTCATGTTCCAGCAGCTGCAGCATACTGCCAGATTGGCTCCAGTGATGAGGAGGGAGGGGATGATGAGGTCACTGACTCCACGTGGGTGCCTAATAGGAGAGAGGAGGAGGAGGATGAGGAGGAGGCACATCTCCAACGAGGCAGGATGCCCTTTGGTGGCCAGCGTAAGGGCAGTACACCGACGGAATCACACCGCAGAGCTCCGCCTGTGCAGGGCGCTGCCTCTGCCCGTCATTCAAAAAGTTCCTTGGTGTGGGCCTTTTTTGAGGCTAGTGCATCAGATCGCACAGCTGCTGTTTGCAACATATGTCTCAAGCGTATATCGCGTGGCCAAAACATCAGCCGCTTGGGTACCACATGCCTGACCAGACATATGTTGACCTGCCATGCAGCTCGTTGGCAAGCCTACCTCAAAGACCCACACCAAAGAACAAAGCGGACCTCTCCTTGCACCGCATCAGCTGGGATCTCCAACCCCACTATAACTTCAGTCCTCTCTGAAACATGCACTGAGAGGAATGAAGGTGTAGAATTAGGTGTGTCACAGCCAAGTACTTGCGGCCACTCTGCTAGCAGTACACCGACGTCCGATTCTAGCAGGCAAATTTCCCTGCCCCAGCTGCTGGACCGTCGAAAGAAGTTCACTCCCAGCCATCCACATGCCCAGCGGTTGAATGCTAGCTTGGCTAAATTGCTAGCGCTTCAACTGCTGCCTTTTCAGTTGGTAGACTCGGCCCCCTTCCGTGAGTTTGTGCAATGTGCGGTTCCTCAGTGGCAGGTTCCCAAACGCCACTTTTTCTCACGGAAGGCTATTCCGGCTCTCTACCGGCATGTGGAAGGCAATGTCTTGGCCTCGCTGGACAGGGCGGTCAGCGGTAAGGTGCATATTACCGCTGACTCATGGTCCAGCAGGCATGGACAGGGACGTTACCTTTCTTTCACGGCCCATTGGGTCACTCTTTTGGCAGCTGGGAAGGATGCAGGACAAGGTGCAGTAGTGTTGGAGGTTGTCCCACCGCCACGCCTCCAAAATGCTACTACTGGTTGTGACACACCTCTCTCCTCCACCCCCTCCTCTTCTTCTTCCTCCATGGCCTCTTCCTGTGGTTTGTCCTATGAACCAGCGGTGCTCCGTAGCCGTTCACGGGGCTACGCAAGTACGCAGGCAAAAAGATGCCATGCCGTGCTTGCGCTGGTGTGTTTGGGGGACAGAAGCCACACTGGGGCAGAGGTCCTGTCTGCTCTGCAGGGCCAGGCCGAGAGGTGGTTGACGCCACGCCAGCTTAAGCCAGGAATGGTGGTTTGCGACAATGGCACCAACCTCCTCTCCGCCCTTCGACAGGGACAACTGACCCATGTGCCCTGTGTGGCTCACGTCCTTAACCTGGTGGTGCAGCGGTTCTTGGGCAGGTACCCGGGCTTACAGGATGTCCTGAGGCAGGCCAGGAAAGTCTGTGTGCATTTCCGCAGATCTTATAATGCCAGTGCTCGCCTGGCTGAGCTGCAAAAGGAGTTGAACCTGCCCAAGAACCGCCTTATATGTGACATGCCCACCAGGTGGAACTCAACGTTGGCCATGCTGCAGCGGCTGCACACGCAGCAGAGGGCCATCAATGAGTACCTGTGCGACTACGGCACCAGGACAGGGTCAGGGGAGCTTGGTTTTTTTTCTCCACGCCAGTGGGGCATGATCAGGGATGCATGCACTGTCCTGGCACCATTTGAGGAGGCCACGAGGATGGTGAGCAGTGACAGTGCATGCATCAGTGACACTGTACCTCTTGTCCACCTGTTGGAGCACACGCTGCGTGGAATAATGGACAGGGCACTTGAGGCAGAACAGAGGCAGGAAGAGGAGGACTTCCTTGCCTCTCAAGGCCCCCTTTACCCAGACAGTGTTCCTTCTGTCCCACCCATCGCACAGGAAGAGGAAGAGGAGGAGGAGGAGGAGGAGGAGGAGGATTGTGTCAGCATGGAGGTGGAGGCTGGCACTCAGCATCATCAGCAGCAGTCTTTTAGGGATGATTTACAGTCCCAAGAAACCAGTGGACTTGTACGTGGCTGGGAGGAGGTGACTGCGGATCATGTCGTCCTTAGTGACCCAGAGGACTCCGGAGCGAATGCCTCAGCAAACCTACGCTGCATGGCCTCCCTGATCCTGCAAAGTCTGCGGAAGGATCCTCGTATTCTTCGGATCAAGGAGAGGGACCATTACTGGCTGGCCACTCTCCTTGATCCACGGTACAAGGGTAAGGTTGCGGACCTTATGTTACCGTCGCAGAGGGAGCAGAGGATGAGACAACTCCGGGAGGCCTTGCAGAAAGGTCTGTGCAACGCGTTCCCAGAGACTGGGAGGTTACAAACTCCTGGTCCTGGACAACGAGTTGCTGAGGCTTCGGCCAGTCAAAGAAGGAGCGGTGGGGAAGGTGGCCGTCTGACCGATGCGTTCAGACAATTCTTTAGTCCGCAGCCCCAAAGTATGATCGGTTCCAGCAACCATCGCCAGCGTCTGATAAACATGGTGCAGGAATATCTAGGGGCAAGGTCAGACTTGGACACCTTCCCCACCGAAAATCCTCTGGCTTACTGGGTCTTGAGGATGGATCACTGGCCAGAGCTTGCACAGTATGCAATTGAGCTACTGGCCTGTCCTGCATCCAGCGTTCTTTCGGAACGCACATTCAGTGCTACTGGAGGATTTGTCACGGATCACAGGGTGCGCCTGTCCACCGACTCGGTTGATCGACTGACTTTCATCAAGATGAACCAGTCTTGGATCACCACCAGCTACCACACACCTGATGCTGATATAACAGACTAATTGATTTTAACATGTCACATCCCTTCAAGACTGATGCTGATGCTGAGTGCCTGTGCTGTTATGTTGACTGGCTATCCTCCTCCTCCGAGTCCTCAATGATACGATTGATGATGATAGCTTGGAAGATCATTTTTGTTTATGGGTGCCGCCACCAGTGGCTAAGGCCCAATTTTTCAGCCCCTGTTTTACAGGGGCGTGTACTTACAATTTTTTTAGCAATAATTTGCCATAGGGCTCATTGCTGTGCTCCAAGTACAGTATCTGTGAGGGGTTGGAGTGTTGTGGCACCAGTGCCTAAGGCCCAATTTTTTAGCCCCTGTTTAACAGGGGCGTGTCATTACAATTTTTGAAGCAATACTTTGCAACAGGGCTCATTGCTGTGCTCCAAGTACAGTATCTGTGAGGGGTTGTAGTGTTGTGCCACCAGTGCCTAAGGCCCAATTTTTCAGCCCCTGTTCAACAGGGGCATGCAATTACAATTCTTGATGTAATAATTCACAGCAGGGCCCATTCCTGCACCCACCAAGAGTAAGTCTGAGGGCTTACAGTGTTGTGGCAACGCCACCACCACCACCACCACGAAAGGCCCAATTTTCCAGCCCCTGTTCAAAAGGGGCATGTAATTACAATTCTTGATCTAATAATTCACAGCAGGGCCCATTGCTGCACCCACCAAGAGTAACTGTCAGGGCTTACAGTGTTGTGGCACCAGCACCACCATCAAAGCCCCAATTTTTACTACCACTGTTCAACAATTATGCCATTTTTCTTAAAGATTTTCATCCATATTACCGGGACCAGACATTACATTAAAGCCGCAAGCAGTTTTAAATGGCTTTTTTTTCCTTTAGAAGTGTCATTTTGTGCAGGGACAGTTCTAAACACGGGAAACACGTGGCACTTCACAGGCATACTTTAGACACCCCCCAGGTACGATATTTAAAGGAATATTTGACTTTTTTTTTTTCACTTTATGCATCATTAAAATGACTGCTCCCGAAAAACGACCGTTTTTAAAACTTCTTTTTGCATTGATACATGTCCCCTGGTGCAGAACCCGGGTTCCCAAAACCTTTTTAGGACAATAACATGCATAATAGTCGTTATAATTAGCACTTTAGAATTCGAACGTTCGCATCCATTGTATTTAATAGGGTTCTAATGTTCGTACGAACTTTCGGTCCGTTCGCGGGTTCTGGTGCGAACCGAACCCGGGGGTGTTCGGCTCATCACTACTCTCCAACATGTGGCTGATGATCTTGCCATAAAGGTCCTTGTTCAGGCATTTCCCGTTATAGGGTAACACCTGTCTCTCAATCTTGCTCCTATGTTGAAAACTAGACTACCAGATAATGCCAAGCCAATTAGCAGGAACTTGGCCCTGGAAAAATGTTCTCATTTCTCCTAACTATTTTAGGTTATTTGACCCGCTATATCGAGCAAACGTTATCTTCTTCCATTTTCGCTATAATTAAATATAACTTTTTACATTCTCCTATCTTGATTATATATGATTGTTAATATTAATAGCTAGAATTACATCACTAAATTGTAATGATAACTGAAATATTACACTAAGGAATACTCCTTACATTCGGTTCTATATACTTAATGAGAGAAGTATAGTTATAATTGCTTGTTTTTATTTTTTGTAATTTATTCTTTTTATTGTATTGTACAAATATGAACAGTACTATTATTATGATTTTTGTTATGCCTTATGAAAACACAATAAAATATTCAAACAGAAAACTAGACTACTAAAACTGCAGATTTTCATCTTTCAACAAAAACAGACAACAACAAAAAGAAAACTAGTAGAGATTATTTTTTTTCTTCCATATTTAAATCTTTTATTTTATATCCGAAAAGGAGGAATTATCCAGGAAGCCATAAAGAATGCAAAAAAAATACATAATCTTATTCACAATTCATCTGAATATATATATATATATATATATATACACACACATCTATCTTCCCCTATTATAGGTACCCTTATGCCCCATACACACGATCATTTTTCATGCCGTTAAAAATGCCATTTAAAAAAATGGCCATTAAAAATGATCGTGTGTATGCTCCAGAGCATTTTTAACGACGTGAAAAACGGCCATTAAAAAATTCGAACATGCTCTCTTTTTTCACGTCGTTTTTCATGTGTTTTTTTTTAACGACGTGAAAAACGATAGTGTGTATGCTTTAACGACGTGAAAAAAAACGCGCATGCTCAGAAGCAAGTATGAGACGGGAGCGCTCGTTTTGGTAAAGCTAGCGTTGGAAATAGATATGGCACATTCGTCACGGTTGAATTAATAGCATCGTTTTAATGCTGCGCATTCCGTTCTTCTTTTGAGAATGCTTAAACAATTACCTTCTTTTGATAATGACATTGAGAGTTATGCCAAACTTGTTTCTAAAGTAATTCCTAATTGATTTAATGATAGAAAAATATTCTTTTCAAGCCACGTCTCCCTCATAAATTCCTGAATAAATGTAAAGATCCAAAATATTTTTTTGTTTTGTTTTTGCAGTTTATTTTAGTAATTAAGTTAGCTTATTAATTTTTTGGGGCCTTTTTTTTTTTTTTTGCTTAAATTATTCTTGTGTAAAGTTACCACACCAACCTTTAAAATTTGGCTCATTTTGCCTCAAGGAGGTTTGTGTCCCTTGTTAATAACAATAATATTATTTGAAATGTCCCTGCCTGCTCCCTAGCAAACTCTCTTTTGAACTACAAATCACATAGTCAAGTATTTTAAGCCAAAAAAAAGAATCCTTTATTTAGGAACATAACAAATTAAAGGGGATGGCAGCACTGGAGAGCCTGCTTGCATTTGTGCATCCCTTGGACCCCACAACAACCATCCAAGATGTGAAAACCAAACTAGTGATGGAAAGAAATCAAAAAGGAGCCCAATCTTGGCTTGAACTCCCAGAGGTCAGGAACCGCAGCAGATAAGTCATATATGTCCCCAGTCTGTGGTACTACAGCAGGCATTATTTTTTCCTCTTCCTTGTAGCCTTCTCTCCAGCCTTCTCTGCAGCCTTGGTTGGTTTCTTCCTCGGAGGCTGGGGATCAGGAGGAGAGGTTGTGGCAGGAGGAGTAGTAGGAGGAGGAGGAGGTGGAGGAGTAGGGACAACCTCCGTGATGTCGGTGAACTTGGTGAGTTCACCGAGCAATCCCTTGTTAATCACCTTCAGCAGAAGGGTCTCACTATAGAGCTTTTGCCACAGGTCCATTTGGCCTAACTTATGGGCCAGGACTGCGGCAAAGCCCTCCTCAGCAGAGGGTGCCCCCACGAGGGCCGCAGTAGCCTCTTTGATGAAGGCTCTTGTTTCCTTCTCCACCTGCCTACCTCTCCTTGGCCCTCATGGTTTCATTATCAGGGGAGGCATCTGGGCTCTTGTGCTGGGCCCAGCCTCCTCCTGGGTGCCACTGGGCCCAGCCTCCTCCTGGGTGCCACTTGGCCCTGCCTCCTCCTGGTCCCCAACATCACCCTCTTCCTGGCTCTGCTCTGGCTGTAAAAAAAGAAAGGGACTTTATTTATTTTTTGCCACCATCAATCACACACATTGTTCACCTCCAGACATTTTTGAATTGAATGTGAAAATTTCGAAAAGTTTCAGAGATTCCGCCTCCTGATATTGTTGCCTCGTCCACATCAAATTTGACCACTACTGTATCTTGCTCTTTAAATCCTTTTATTTTCGAACATTAAATACCTAACAATACTAACATCAATTTAAATTCCTCACTTTTGTAACATATAAATGGAGATATCAATACTTTACCTAGCTCCATATATCCAAATCTGCCTCCTCAAGGGCCTGATCTTGATCCTCAGAGGAAGCCAGAGCAGGGTTGCCAGGAAGGCTGGAGGGCTGGCTGCAAGGAAGGCTGGAGGTTTGGCTACAAGGAAGGCTGGATTGACCTCTGGGGGGAAGGGTGGACAGAGATTCCCGCACTTCCAGCTGATCATCCAGAAAAGATAGCTTGCTGTAGTACCACAGAGTGGGTTTATAAACCTTATCTGCTGCAGCACCTGACCTCTGGGACTTCAGGACCATATTCCTCTGGGTCCTGTATGTCCCCCTGATGGTACCAATTTTGGTTTTCACATCTTGGAGAGTTGTTGTGGGTATCTGGGTTTGGACAAATGCAAGCAGGCTCTCCAGTGCTGCTGTCCTGGCCGTTTTGTTTTTATTGGACCCACTTTTGGTCTGCCACAGGATAGGGAGTTCCTTCCATTTATCAATGAACTCCCCCATGAACTCAGGGTTTTTGAATGTATTCATTCTCTCTGTAAAATCAAGAACCCAGAAAAAACATTTGTTTCAGGCAACATTCATCAAATCCGCATTTTGGACAGATATAAAAGCCCCAAATCTCCTCCTCTGAGGAAACCAAAATCCTTAAAATGTTATGTACCTTGGTCAACACGTTCGTTACGAACTCCCTCTCCCGCCAAATGAACGTTTTTTTCGACACATGGATCTTCACTTGATATACACTGCGCATGCGTGAAACTCTGCACGCTTTCCCCGCCCCTGACGTTCGATATTGTACTTTCCCTGCCCCTTCTCGCTCGTCGTAGTGCTTAGCAACATGGCGGAGACACAGGTGGCTGAGATTACCTCTACAGAGGATGAAATTCCTGAGGAGCCCAAATCCCGATCCAGGAGATATAAGGCATCCAACATGTCATTCGAGGAAATGGTGGAGATGGTCGCCATTTTGAAGAGGGAGGATTATGATGCCAAGCATGGGCCGTATAAAAGGCCTAATCTGGTCAAGACAAAAGTTATGGGCAAAGTGATCAAAAGTCTTCACCAAAAATTCGGGGTGTGCAGAACGAAGGAACAGCTCAGAAAACGATGGTCTGATCTGAAGTTACGGGAGCCCGACCAATACAAACGAATCAAGAAAGTTTTAAGAAAAAGTAAGTTTTTTTTGATATTTTCCCTGCTAGAGATTATTACTTGTATTATGTTGTGTATTTTTGTCTTTGATATAGTACAGTGAAAGATACCATCTTTCTGGTTCAGAACAAAAACAAAAAGTCTTGTAGCGCTAAAACCGGCAGCAATATGTAAAACGTAATGTCATGTGAATATAAATCTTAAAAAACTAGCCCCCAGTGCAGCTGGCAACCTCCGGAACAAGGCAATCTCGAAACCATTATATACAATCCAGCGCTCAAATGGTGGCAAAAATAATGAAATGTAACTTGGTGTTCAAATAAAAATGATAATTTATTGATTAAAATGCATGCTGAAAATTGATTGATGTATTTGATCGGATGGAATCAAAAATACAAAGTACAATAACCTTCAAACAGGGATCAGACAAAAATCTTGATCAGTATTGAAGCATTAAAAAACGCATAACAACCAACGCCGCCAGCCAAAGGGTTAAGATGTGCAAGTGTGCTGAATAAATCTGGTTATTGTGACCAGTTGGATGGAATAAGCTTGGTGTTGATCAAAGTTACTGGATGTAACTTGCACTATCCTTGCCGTCAGTGGAGATTTAAACCTGTATCCGTAGATGCAGTCTGTCACAGCCTATGGCTGGATGGAAATACAAAAGCCGTGGAGACCAGGAAGACCAAGAGGAGATGTGACATACCCTGCAAGTACCTATCGCAATCAGACCAGCTGTGCAGGCTGGCAGGAGATGGAGTTATCAGCGGCTCTATGTGGCTGTGTGGCTGTTGCGCTCTCCAACTGGCGGCCGGAAGAAACACCAGGACGGGGGCGAGGAGCAGGAGGGATGTGCAAACTTGGCTGGCGGGATGGTGGGCTCCTGTAGTGTCGGAGAGTCCTCACACTAACCTGTTTCACGCGCATGCGCTTTGTCAAAGGTGAGGAGGACACCGCCAATGGGCGGTATTAGTAGAAGTTGGAAACAGAAAGGGGGAGTGAATCACTGCTCTTGCCATCTTAACCCCTTGTATACATCCAACTCTACGTTAGTTCAGGGACATAACATGATACATAGTAACATTGGATCCTCAGTATCTTGATGATACAGACTGCATATGGAATTATTATAAAATAAATTAAATGGGAAATTATATATAATCATGATAATAAAGATAATGAAAAAATGAAAATAGAATAAAAGTACAAATAAAAATAATAATAAATATAAAATTAAACATAAAAAATAAATACAAATAAAAAATGAAAATGAAATAAAATAAAAATAAAAATAAAAAGGAAATAAAATAAAAATAAATATAAAAATAATAAAAATAAAAGTAAAATAAAAATAAAAATAAAGATGGAAATAAAATTGAAAATAAATGATAATAAATAATATAATAATGTAATAATAACAATGTAACTGAAAATAAAAAAGAAAATAATAAAATTAAATTAAAGTGAAATAAAAATAATAATGAAATAATAATACTAAAATAATACAATAACTCTGTACAATGAAATTAATAATAATACTAATGATATAAAAATCAAAGACTATCTATGATGGACTAACACATCCCCGAATATCCCCAATATCAATCCAAACGGTACCAAAAATTGCCAAATATATGTACTATTAGTATAATTGTTTGGAGGGACAGATGGCTGTGATGTAGCGAATGCATTAATGCATACAACACATGGGGTGTGAACAATTGGGTTGAATCGATTTATCGAATTATACTAAGAACATCAATTTCCTCATTTAGGCCTTCAGGCATGAGGGAACCTAATAGGTATATCCAAAAGGTCTCCCTTCGGCATAGAAGGGAGAACCTTTCGTTGTCCGTCAAAGTACCCTTTGGAATGGCTTCGATTGCAAACACCTGCATTTGTCCAAAGTCTCTATTATGTGTCTGACGAAAATGTCGTGGGACACTATGTTTAACAAAACCTTTCTTTGTTAGTCTCCGATGCTCGCCTATTCTAGTGCGTAAAGTCCTTATGGTACGCCCCACATATAGAAGGCCACAGGAGCACCGTAAGACATAAACTACAAACTCAGTGGAGCAAGTGATGAATTGTTTGATCTTGAACACTTTGCCTTTATTGTTGCTTATCTCTGAGCATCCATTGGGGACAGACTGGCACGTAAGGCAACCTCTTTTGCGACACTGAAAAATTCCAGTCCTATTATCAAAATAGGTTCTAATGTCTAATAGAGGTCTCCTATTGGAATTGATAAGTTTGCTAGGAGCAATAATATTCTTTACTGTGCGCGAGCGTCTAAACGTGACCTGTGGTTTGGGAGGGAGAATGGGGGCCAAGATGTGATCAAGTTTCAGGATGTTATAATGTTTATATATTATATCCGAAATCGCTTTGTAATTGGTATTGAATGTTGACACAAATCTAGCTGTGTTCGCCTTGTCCACAGATTTTTTGTTTTTATTTTTACTATTATCTCTAACCGGTTGTATTTGATTAGACGAAAAAGCGAGTGCGACTAGATCTTTAGGATATCCTTTTTCTTCAAATTTGTTTTGCATATTCTGGCCTTGTGTCACGTAGTCCTCTGTTTTAGTACAATTCCTTCGTAGCCTCAGGAATTGGCCCTTTGGAATGTTGTTTTTCCAAGTTGGATGATGGCAACTGTTGTAGTGAAGGTACGAGTTCCCTGAGGTGGGTTTAATGTGGTTGTTGGTGATGATGGTGTGATTCTCATGGGATAAAACTAAATCGAGAAATACTAATTTGGTTTTGTCTATCTCGTGTGTGAAGGAAAGTCCCAACTGGTTTTCATTACAATGGGCAACAAATGCAGTGAAAAGGGTAGGACCACCACTCCAAATCAACAGCATGTCGTCAATATAACGCATCTTTCTGGTTCGTCTGCACAGTAAACGGACGTATTAAACCGCTTTCGCCGTACAGTTCATAAAACGATGTTTTTGGTTCATCCAGTGTGAACACCCATTTATTTAATTTTATTTGGGGTAGCAAATTTGGTAACCAATTAGTTTTTGCGATCAAATCCAAAGGACAATTTTTATAAAAAAATAGGATATGCATGGTAATGTTAAGGGAGAGAATGCTCAGCAGCTGATAAAACATCTGAACGCAGTAGTACAAGTGTGGGCCAAAAGCCCCAAAGTTTGAGGGTGTCACACACAGGTGATCCTGTGTATATACTTTGGGGTGTTACAATGTGTCAAACTTTGGTAAAAAAAGTATATGCTATGGTTTTGGCTATGTATCCAATCATGTGTTCCGGTTGTCACTGGGGGTACATTGAAAAATGGACCACACTTCAAAATAATGTTTACAAATTATTTGTTCATGGTTTAATTTTCTCAAAAATATCTTCGTTACTAATGAAACTATACCTTTTCTTGCAATCTACATAGGGCTTCAAAAAGCTACCTCAGATGAGCCTCTAAATCCAACACCTTCAACAATACCCCCAGACCCACATGATGGAGAGGAACGTGAGGTTGTGGAAGTGGAAAGTGGCACCTCAACAGGTCAGTGTCAAACCAGACAGATGCAGGTTAATAGATGTAGGCCTACATATTCTATACTACATGTTTTTTTTTTAAATGTAGGTGCAGTTCTGGCCGAAGACCCCAAAAATTTTACACATCACAGTGCCCAGATCCTGATCCAATACCTGATGGTCTGCTGTCGTGACCTTAAAAAATTAAAGGGAGACTTGATAGAGATTAGGGAAAATACCAAGCGGGTGGAGGAAAGGCTACAAAAGATCATGGCTGTGCTTGGGCGTGTATAATGTTTTTAAAACTAATAACGCTGAACTTGCTGTGTTTTGGCAGGTTTGTTTTTCTTTGAACCTTTAAGGACTAGTACATGTTTATTTTTTCACTATATTTTTAAAGATCTTTTTTGTATGCATGGCTGTTCATGCGTTTTAACAACCCAAAAATGTTTTGGACATCTACATTTAAAAGGAATTGTCCTAAAAAATAATAAAAAATTGTATTTTGTTATCAAGAAATTGTGGCTTCATTATGTAAATGTTGTGCAAAGTGAACTACTCAATGTTTGGTGTTTACACTGACAATGAAGGCTAATTAAGAATGCACAATACACATGGCAATACAAGTGCACTAGGTAAACCTACGAGAAACATAAAACATTATTAAATTAAAACACCAAACCAATCTTTGATAAAAATAAAGTTGAATTTTTCCAAATAATAAGGTTAAAAGTCATCAGGCATTTCAATGGCCCCCCTACCCACAAAATAATCCACATATTTGTCACAGACCTCACATCCGGTTTGGGGGGCCAAGCCGGGACGGCCAGCTTCCAGGGCCACAAGATGTTCTGCTTCCATTAATGAGGCCTCAGGCCCAGTCAAAGTCAGATAATTTGTGGAATGCACCCGGAGATAATTATGTAGCACACAGCAAGCCATTACAACATTGTTCCATTTGTAAGGGGCAAGGTGGGTGGAGGTGAGGAACAGGCGGAAGCGGCTAGCCATGATGCCAAAGGCATTTTCAACCACCCTTCTTGCTCTGGCCAGCCGATAGTTGTACACCCTCCTCTCAGGGGTGAGGGTGCGTTGCGGGAATATCCTCATCAAATGGGGACCCAGGCCAAACACCTCATCCGCCACAAACACAAATGGGAGTCCCTCCACATTCAGCTCCGCTGGTGGCAAGGCCAGCTGATCCAAAAGGAGCCGTTCCCCAAACTCCGTCTGTACAAAGACTCCTCCATCAGACATCCTGCCATTCTTGCCAACGTCCACATAGAGGAATTCGTAGGTGGCCGACACCACTGCCATCATCACGATGCTGTGGAACCCCTTATAATTGTAATAAAAGGATCCCGAATGGGGTGGTGGGACGACCCGAACATGTTTGCCGTCGATGGCCCCTCCACAGTTTGGAAAGTTCCATCGTTGGGCAAACTCCGATGCCACATTCTGCCATTCATGTGGCGTAGAAGGGAACTGTGGAATTAAATTACCAAAAAATTAATACTTTGAGACAGAAACATTGAAAGCAGATTTAAGAAAACAATTCATGGCCAACATTGGGAGAAACCGAAAAATTAAAACATTATTAGTAAGCAACAACAAACCAAAAACAAACCCCACAAAAAAAGGGGGGGGGTTGAAGATGAGTTGGGGAGATCACAAATGAAGGCTGTAGCACTCTGTATGAATTAGTGAAAAATGTAAGATTCCTAGGCAATCTTTAGGGGGCGTTTAGGGTAAAGCACTACGATGGAGCATAGATTAAAATACATGGAAATGACTAGGCAAGGTGGGTATGGCCCCAGGATAGCATGCTGGAGAGGTTAGGTAAGGCAAATTTAAATGTAGGCCTAATAAAAACATTCCCAAAAATAAATTACCATGTGGAGAAAGGGGACATTCCCTGCAGCTAAGAATCATGGGAATTAGGGACTGCTAATAAACCCTAAAAAAAAATTCAATAAATAAAAAACATACAATGTGATGTTTGAAATAAGAACACTTACCTTAATATAGTCCTCCTGCAAAACTTGGAGGATGGCAGAACATGTCTCTGGTATAATGATACCCAGAGCCTGGGGGGATATGTCTGTGGAGAACTTTAAGTCCTGCAGGCTTCTCCCAGTCGCCAGGTATCGCAACGTGGCAATGAGCCTCTGCTCAGCACTGATGGCTTCACGCATAACGATGTCCTGCCTGGTAATGTAGGGGGACACCAAAGCCAACAGATGCTGAAATACGGGGTCAGACATCCTGAGAAAATTCCTGTAGTCATCAGGATTATTCTCCCTGATCTCCCGCAACAAAGGCATATGACAGAACTGGTGCCGCTGGAGCAACCAATTCTTGGTCCATGAACTCCTCCTGACCCTGCTCATGGCATGGAGTCGGGATACAGCATGAACCCCTGCACCAACTACAGCACGAACTCTACGATGAGTACGTAGCCGCAACATGGCTAGATAACGGTCGGCAGCTCAGAACGAACTAGAAGAACGCACGGAAGAACAGCAAGGCCTATGAAGAACAAGCTGAAAAACAGGAACGAGCAGACAAGAACGCACTGAATAAACAGATACGAACTGACTACAAGCACTGCAAGACAGATACGAACCCACAGGCACAAACTGAACTCCACAAAACGATCTTCAAAGCACGAAGACTGAAAAGCGCGAATCGTCTCTCACCAAACTTTTACTAACACGCGGTAACACGGAATTAGCAAAAGCGTCCCAAAGGGTGGCGTCATTAGAACGGAACTTCCCCTTTATAGTGCCGTCGTACGTGGTATACCTCACTGCGCTTTGCTTGAACGTTTTTTTTAATGATCGTGTGTACGCAAGACAGGCTTGAGAGGAAACATGAAAAAAAACGACGTGAAAAACGTCGAGAAAAAAATGGCAAGAAAAACGTACGTGTGTACGCGGCATTAGATTAACATAGTGCTCTATCATGTTTCACAGTATATGTTCACCTATATTTGCATTTATTTCTCTTTCCACCTTTACCTTAATCTTAAAGGCAGAGGGTGTCTATCAAGGGCTTCTCTATTCCTCCTACCCCTTTTCTTTCCTCCCCCCCACTACCAAAAAAAAAATGAACAACCCCATTCCCCAGGAAAAGACGGATGAATCAGGCTTCTATTTCATCTCCCGTGCAGGTATGCATCTCATACTGGGCCATCTCCACTCCTCACTCCTCACCTGTCTCCTCTGACATCCTCTTCCCTTCTTCCGAGTACATAAATAAATTCCATCCTGTCCATGTTTGAATATACTGTTCTCTCTTATTTTGAGCTGAGCGGACTAAGTCCTCCATGGCTCCTATGTCTCATACTCTGTTGAGCCAACCTGCAATGGAGGGTGGGCTAGCATCCCTCCACCGCAGGGTTACCCCCACTTTAGCTGCATTAATTAGATGACATAACACCGATTTTTATAGATCTGCACCGGGATCTGTGAACAATGGAGCAGATAAAAGGCAGGATCATCTGGTACCAAGAATTCTGTGAATTTTTGAGAGATTCTCTGAATCTCTAACCAGTATTGCCGCATTTTTCAACAGGACCAGAATATATGCAGTAAAGTTCCCCGTTCTATCCCACATCTCCAGGAACATTCTGGGGTTTCCATAAAGAATTTATGGAGCCTTATGCCCTGTACACACGATCGGATTTCCGATGGAATAAAATCCGATGGATTTTTCCGTCGGAAATCCGGTGAAGCTGACTGCTATCGTTTTTTTTTCCATTGGAAAAATTTAAAACATGTTCTATTTTTTTATACCGATGGAAAAAAGACTGATGGGGCCCACACACGATCGGTTTGTCCGATGAAAAAAGTCTATCGGTCTTTTTTCATCAGAAAAACCGATCGTGTGTACGCTGCATTACTGGTGTATAGTACCACTGTATCAGAAGTTTATAATTGAACTCCTGGATCTGCGTACAGATCGAGGAGTTCAATGCCAACACACTAGTAGAGATTCTAACCCTTCCTTACTCTATTTAAAATTAGAAAAACGATTTGCTGCAGTTTCTTTCTAAACATAGAAAACGTGTTATCAAATTTTGGGGGTTATCCGTTCAATTCTGAAATTTTACAGTAAGAAAAACATTGTGGTAACATTCCATAGAATATGTCAAAAATAACGGGAAGAGAAGAAAAAGCTCATGTATGGGGACATAAACATTTTTAAAAATCTCACCCAAAATCTCCTTCCTGGGGGCCCAGACAGCATTTAAAATCTAGTAGAAGCTCTAAACCTTCTCCATTCTCTCTACAACTTAAAAAAAAAAAAAACATTTAGGCTGGAGTTGGGCTTAAAGTTTTCTGTTTCAATATTTGTATTAAAGCGATTGTAAAGCTTCAATAAAAAAAAATAACAAACATGTCATACTTACCTCCACTGTGCAGTTCGTTTTGCACAGAGTGGCCCCGAACACCATCTTCTGGGGTCCCTTGTCGGCTCTCGTGGCTCCTCCCCTCATCAGATAACCCCCTAGGAAAAGCGCTCTCCCGGGGGGTTACCTTAGACGCTGAATGTAAGACTCGGCCCCGCTCCCCAGCGCCCGCGTCATTGGATTTGATTGACAGCAGCGGTAGCCAATGACTGCGCTGCTATCAATCTATCCAATCAAGAGCCGAGAACCCCGGTAAGAGAGCGTGTCTCCGCTGGGTGAAATTCCAGGGCTCAGGTAAGTAAAACGGGGGGGCTGGGGGGCCGGTCACTGCCAGGTGTTTTTTCACCTTAATGCATAGGATGCATTAAGGTGAAAAAACGCGAGGGTTTACAACCCCTTTAAGGTTTTCACAAAAGAGAATTCAAGCTTGTTTGCAAAGAACATGTACAGTATAAAATATATACTAAAACGGCGGATATCCGAACATTTTGTAAACATGTAGATACACCTAAAGTGTGCGTTCTTTCAAGTATAGGTACTGTCTATATAGATTATACTAGCCTTATCTGTATGGGGTATCCCCAATTCTTGTTTAGGGCTTCAGATGTGACCTAAATAAAATGCATCTCAAGTTCCGTATACAATTAAAGATAGAGCCTCTACCTATTGCAATTTAAAATTAACCTTCCGCTCGTCACTCTTTGTAGGTTGTAGATGCATTTATTAGCTATTGTATGTGTTAGCAAAAGGGGTCAACTCCTGCATAGTGAGGATACCACATCCCCTGGCACCCAGAGACTGGAATTCACACCAAAGAAATAGTCGCTGTTCAGGGTTTATAGGGAATAGAAGTCAAAGCGTTTTAATCTTAAGGCTGGGTTCACGTATGTGCAAATTGGATGCGGTTTCCCTACATCCAATTCGCATGACATGCAAGGGTGACAGGCTCTCAATGGAGCTGGTTCACACAGGTCCGGGGCGGCCACGGTCTGCATTTCAAAAGGGTCCTATGCATGTTTGGGTCCGGTTCAGGTGAGAAATCAGGCAATAATTTAGACCTGATTCACACCTGAACCAGTGAACAGGAACGCCGCGAACCCAATGCTGTGAACCCGACCTAAAGCGTAAGTAAACCCATTGATTTAACAGTTTAAAAAAAACTGTTACTTTTCTGGCACGTGCCAGGAAAGTAACAGTCTCATTGGTTGTGCTCTCAACCAAATTGTCAAACCATCCAATGGCTGGTGTCATAACTGATCACATGTGCAGCATAATGGTGGCAGTTGGAGATTAAAAAGAGGCTAAGATAGCAGCATCCTTGTCTGAAAATGATAGAAAGGTTTACTTCCACTTTAATGCATTCTATGCATTAAGGTAGAAAAACCCGCTACTACCTGTCCTAGCCTCCTAAACACTTATCTGGGTCCTCTGACTGATTCAGTTCTGTCCAGGCTGCAGCAATGCTCCTCCACTTCCTGTTCTCACAGGAAACACTGGCAACAGCGGGAGCCATAGGACATTGTCAGTCCAACTTTTGTTAGGAGGGAGTGCAGGGGCATGGTGGATTGTTGAGGGGCACCCAGAGGAAGGAGATGCGGACAGCGTTGGCGAGGGACTCCAGAAGAGGAGGTAAGAAATCCGCTCTCTAAAATATCATTAATGCTAATATTCTCAACGTACACGCTCCTGGAATGGGCTCAAAGGTAGCGGGGGCTGCAGCAACAGTCAGCTTTTATTGAAGTATGATCACATCACAAAAGGACAAAGTGCAACGTTTTGGAGCCACGAAGACCCCTTCTTCAGGCATATGATAATCACATACCTAACGAAAGGGGTCCTACATGGCTTCGAAACGTTGCACTTTGTCCTTTGTGATGTGATCATTCTTCAATAAAACTTTTGGATGACACTTAATGATCCCTGGTGTGCTGGCAAATATCTACTTTGATCTGTAAAATATCATCTAAAGAAAAAATATATAATTTATTATCACTTTAAAGTACTAAAGGATCTAAAGGCTGAAGGTTTTTTACCTTCATGCATTCTGTGCATTCTGTGCATGAAGGTAAAAAACCTTCTGTGTGCAGCCCCCCAATCCTTACCTGAGCTCCCTCCAATCCAGCGATGTTCACGATAGCCTCAGCTGTCCCGGGACTCTCCCTCCTCATTGTATGTAAAAATCGAATGGTGGGGTAAGTGGCGCTGCCCTCCACCTAACTAGTGGTATGGGTGAAGAAATGGTTAAGTACTTCTGTGAATTAAATTATGAATCCACCTCAACAAAAGTGATTATATCCAAACTGGTAGTGAACCTCAAAAATGAAATCAAGTGAAACCCGTTGCTAAATGCCACCTTTGAAGAGCGATTCAATGGTCGGGTCGCTCTTTCTGGGGGCCAGTCAGCAGGCAAAGTGGTTACAGAAATAGTTTTTTTCTTTGTCAGTCCCTCCTTCTTCTCAGGATCAATCAGTCCTCAGAAGTACCGGGGGGTTGGCAAAGTGTAGGATGTAATCTGAAGGGTGATCCAACCTCATGTCACCCTTCAATAGGTGGTAGTGACCCAGATAGGTTTAGTGTCAGCTTTCATGTGCAGTGATGCTACAATATATCCAGTGACGTGACCAAATGTTACAATTAATGAATCAGCATAAAATAAGCATCAAAATATTCAAAAAAATCTTATATCCAGTGAGGTGACCAAGTGTTACAATAATAAATCAACATGAAATAAACATCCAAAAAAATTAAGAAATCCTATAATTGCCCAATGATCAAACACCTTTGGGTGATGACCCGTGCTGGGCTAAATGTGTCCTGTGTGTGTCGATCCCCCAAGGGGAGAAAATATATATATCCCCAAAAAATACAGAAAAAACACAAAAAGTAGTAATAGGTAAGTAAATGTTCAACTGCAGTGTCCAATATTCATATGACAGGTAAAAAATAAAAGGGGTTAAATGCTCTAGATCAGCCTTTCTCAACCTTTTCAACACAGAGGAACCCTTGAAATAGTTCTCCGGTCTCGGGGAACCCCTGCTAAAATTGAGAAATCGACAACTCATGATACATTAGTGTGACAGTCAGTTGGAAGAATGGTCCTTACACTTGTGGCAATTGGGAAGAATTACCTCCTTACAGATAGCTAAAAAGATCAATGGGGTCAGTGGGAACTTATCTGAGAGGCAGAAATTGTCCAATGCTGAAGGAACCCCTAGCAACCTCTGGAGGAACCCTAGGGTTCCACGGAACCCTGGTTGAGAATCACTGCTCTAGATCTTCCAATAAGGTGACATTTGTGATTATCCTCAATATCCTGTGTTGACTTTATCCACGAGTGTACAGGTAAGGGTGACTTTTGTGCTCCCCCTTGGTTCCCCACTCACCAGATCCAGGTACCCCTGCAGGGGTAATAAGCATACTAAGCAAAAGTGAGTGTGTTGTTTCTCTCTATGCCAAGCTGCTGCTCCTCCGCTCAGACTCCAGGGCTCCCGGTCCACCAAGCAGATCTTATAGCTGTGCTGCTTTACTGCTCTTCCAGCATGCCAGCTACTGATATCCTCATAAAACCAGAGAAAGACGAACTTGCATAGTATAATTCCGATGGTTTATTAAAAAATACGTTTTAAAAAAGCGATCCAGATCGCATCTTGTTAAATGAAAAAGATAAAAAAAACACACACGGTATTTCACAGGCTGAGAGTCGTGTACGTTCCACGGTTCCATTCTCAACAACCAGAAGTGACGTGATTGCTTGTGAGATAGCCCCGCCTTGCGCGTTTCGTCATGTGACTTCTTCTGAGGCGATGTCATCTCGTCACGCTCCACGTCTTCATTGGCTGAGAGAGCAGCAGTAGCCCATTGGCTCCCACTGCTGTCAATCACAGCCAGTGAGAAAATGAGGAGAGAGCAGGTGGTGAGGCTGAGCCGCGGCTCTATGTGTCTTATGGACGCATAAAGCAGCGGCTCAGGAGTGAGCATGCATCGGTGGCCCTCTCTGGGGGCACTGCTCGAGGGGGAGGAGCTAGTAGCACCAGCGGGGGACCCGAAAGGAAGAGGATAAGAGCTGCTCTGGGCAAAACCAGTGCACAAAGCAGGTAAGTATAACATGTTTGTTGTTTAAAAAAGCAAACAAAAAACAAAGCTTTAACACCACTTTAAACATAAAGATGAAGTAATATTTATAAAGATGGTTGTTCATCTTAAACATTATTGTACAATTGCCTTGAAAGTGACCATTTGCAGGGCAAAGTAAACCTATCCAACCCCACCCCAAAGCAGCATGTGCCCACCTTTCCTTGTCAGAGCTTACACAGGGCTTATTGACATCTTCCTTAGCCCCCATGTGACAGCACTGGCCCAATCACAAGATGCTTAGTATTTTTAAATGAGAGAGGGGGAGTGAGTCACATGCTCTCCTATACCATTGCATTTTGCTCCCAAGTGCTTATCAGATTGGTAAGGGTGCCTTTCACCCACATGAAAACTCGGGATCTCATACACAGGGGAAAAATCGGCAGAAAAGTTTGCTAAACTCCTTCCCATGCAAGTCAGTATCTGAAGCCAAGCAAAAAATATTTTCGGGTCAGCGATGGCTGCCTCTACATATCTTTCTTAGTGCAGGGTTACTTTAATAAAGCACGTGATATAAAGGATAAACATGACTTTTTGTCCCTTTAGTGAGTTGAGTTCATTCCAGTTTGAACACTGGTACAGAAGTATAGTGTTAGCACTGTTGTGTCAACAAAGTTTTACTGTTGGTACTTGTTGAGAGGCAAGACAAGGTGGCACAGAAACGGAGGACATGAACATGTGTGGCAATAGCTCTGATTGAACAAGAAATAACATGGAATGGCACGACCAGGATAAACTAAAATAATGACATTTGGCAGCAATTGAAATTAAAGTGGAACATGAAAAATCATTCTTTATTGTTTGCTGGTATTAATTGTTTTGCCAGCGCGTTATTGTGTGAATGTTTGTACAGCATTAGTATACGTGCATTTTTTTTTCGAAGCATAGAGCAGGTGCTCAGAGCAATGGAGTAGTGTGCGTAAGTCTTCACATAAACAACGTATGCTTACAATTGTTGAAAAACATGACCTGTTCTCTTCCTTCCTTTATTGTATTGTCAGCTTCTGCCTCAGCTTCCACCATATCCTCTGTTGGTGGTGTCTCAGCACCTGTGACCAGCTGTGTTCTGGGAAATCCAGCATGGAAATAACACTCTAAGGACAGCCACAGTCCTGACATGGTCTCAGGGTGAAGCATTGATCATTTAATAGATATCTGCTATAATTGCTATTGCCACCCCCAATTAAGGGTATTGTCAGAAGTGTCTGCTTAGTTACAAAGCAGCAATCACATTTTCTGACCACCATGGCATGGCTAGTCCACTTACCTAAGGTTTTTTCTGGTACTTTTTTTTTTACCAGTCTATAAACCAAATGCCTAGAACAGCCTTTCTCAACCGTTTTGTCCCAAAGGAACACTTGAAAAAAATTTCAGGTCTCAGGGAACCCCTGCCAAAAAACAATTAATCGAGGGTCAGTGAAAAAAAGCTCCTTGCATTGGCAGCCAATGGGAAGAATGTCCTTACAGACAGCTAAATAGATAATTGATATTATGCAGCTGGCCGTGTCAAGTGGTGTTGGCCCCAGAACTATGCAGACATCAACAAATGATAGATCAACCAGCCACAGCTCAGGGAACGGAACCCCTTACAACCTCTGGAGGAATCTTAGGGTTCCACTGAACCCTGGTTGAGACTGGCTGGCTTAGAGGGATAGATAAGCTTCACTAAAGGTACCCAGTTGGTGGTTGGGCATGCATGCAATCCCTCTTACCTTAGACACCATCAGGCTTTTCCCATCTCATGGATTCTCTAACCTGCTGACTCAATTGTCCCCTTTGATAGTGGGCAACTGCTGGGCTGCAGAGCCTCCCATAAGCATAAGATTATCACCTGATGTGACCGGATGTGAGGGTTAAAGCCAGTACTATAACTACAGATCATGGGTCCTCATAGCAAAATTTTGAAACGGCACCTCCTTCCCTGGTGACCTCTCTCTGTTACAACTGGCAGCCAATACAATCAATGTCAATGGCTGGTGTCATAGCTAATCACATGTTAAGCACCATGGGAACTTTCAATCAAACCAAGACTAAAATGGCAGCTTCCTTGGCTGTAAAGGATAGGACTGTATGTGGGCAGGTTAAAATAGTCAGTTAGGTGCTGTCCTGGCCAAGAGGGTGGGAGTTAATGCCTTTCCCGTTTTTTTGGTCTTTTTGGTGGGTTCTTCTCTGGGTCCAGCCTGCTAATTCTGCGGTGTATAGGTAGCGCCCTGCTCCCAATGACTGTGCGCTATGTCAAATTTAGTGGGTATCTGAGCCAATAGTTGGGCTCAGATGTAAATAATTAATGCTAAATCAGCCTCTGTTCTGGCTATGGCTGTGGTGTTGGAAGACTTCCCACTGTTTGCCTGTAGGTGGCGTTACCACCCCAGGCCAATATGGAAGACTGACAGGCCAGAGTGCATTGGGTACCTTCCCCGGGAATAGTTCAGTGGGCGTGGTCTACCCGCTGAGCATGCTGGGGAAGGGTACTTAAGGGGCAGACACCATTTTGTGGGGTTCTTCGTCCCCTCGCGGCCCTCCTGGCGCGAGGAGTGTGTGTGTGATCTTGGCCCCAGGACCATGTTGGTCCGAGGCTGCAACTCTACCAAGTAGGCCCAGTTATGCTGACTGGGCCTACACTTTGAAGATGATCCTGTGCTGTCCATCCTGCGGGAGGAAGCCACTCAATGGTGGAAACAAGGGGAGGACCTGTCCTGGAAAAGACCGAGCGAAAGGCTGGTGTCTTGAGGAGGGCCTGGTAATTCTATTGGAGGACGCACCGTAGCTAAAGTTACCTTACAGTCTGCCGGGTCGGCTTAAAGGCTCTTGACTGTTTGGCTGGAACTTCGGGTGTTAAATCCTGTGGCAGAGGATCCGGGATTATCCAATTTTGTGCACAGCCAGTCTGTGGCAGAGACTGGTCCTGATCGTTGTCCGTGCATCATACCGGCTGCTAGGCCAGGTGAGAGGGGCCTATCCTGGTGAGCAATACCCACTCAGGCAGGAGTGGTGAATGACTTTATAATTAAGGAGTTTTCCCCAGTGATCTGTACTGCGTACCTGAACCTATCCCTTTCCCTTCACCCTTCTACTATTCTTCATACGTTTTAAGCAAAAGGAAAATAAAACCTAACAGCTTAAGGTTTTACATCCTGTGTGGACATTGGAGTTTTTACAGACTTTCTTCCCCTAGACAACGAATACTGAGGTAACGTGCAAGGCCCAAATTAAAACCAGCAGCTCCTACGGGGATGTGCTATATATAAATATAGGACAGTGGTCCGGTATGTGGAGAACCAAGTCCCCCCCCCCCCCACCAGAGAGGTAGTTGGAGAGAGTTTGGGGCTTCCCCCTAACGAAAGCCCCAGAGAGAAGGTTTCTCCATTCCTCCCAACTTTTTGAGATGGGAATGAGGGACACCTATTGGCAAAAGTATGCAGGCATAGGACACACCCCCTGCCACGCCCCCTTAAAGGAGAATTGTACAAAAAAAACAAGATTGTTTAAACTCACAAGTGCTTTTTTTCCCACTACTATTACTTTATATTGGCTCTTGGAATTTACAAATGCAGCAATTTAGAAATCACTGGGAAACACTTTTTGAAAGATAAAAATTGCATTTTATGTTTATCTATATAGATCAGACCAAAATGAGGGACAAATGAGGAGGAATGAGGGACAGAGGGACATTGCTCCAAATCAGGGAAAGTCCCTCAAAATCAGGGACAGTTGGGAGCTATGTTTCTCCCTTGCAGAAGAGAGAGATTGTGTACCCAGGAGGGAGGGAGACTGAGAATGACACCCACGAGGAGCAGAAGGAGGCTATCTATCAATCCTCTGAACCTGGGGTGAAGACACCAGCACTGGAGTATGCCTCTGAAGGACTTACATCTGCATGAGAATGCCTGTAAAGGACTTATCTTTGCTGGAACTACACCTTAGCAGATATGCCGAGGCAACACTCAAGCCTGCAGTTAGAGTACTAAGAAAGAATAATGCCTTCATCTGTTGGACTGTGAGATGTCTATTTTGCACTTTCTTATGTAAAGCGTTTGAAACTTTGTCCTTGCCTGGTCTGAAGTACCGAAAGGGCTGTAGTGTAAGTAACTGGCTCACATAGTTTACAGAGCCCGTCTACATTTCTGCTTTCACATGAAAAATCAAGGACAGGTGAAAAGAGAACTGTCAGCATAGCCAATAATCTACAAGTAAGAAGGTTTAGTGTAAAACACATTAAATGTGAAAAAGGAATAAATCCTGTGCTGGGTGGTTAGTAGGCTTACACAATATTCATACGCAAAATTGCATACAGTATATTCCAAACTTATATAAGAAAGATTGTATGTGTTTTAATGGTCCTTTTCACAAATTAAAAGCTAACAAACAGCAAGTTCTGCCTTAGATGTACCTGCACTGGCGATGCCATCAATTTCCACAAAATCGTTTTTTGTAGCACAAAGACTCTTTACGCATCGTGGCTAATTACTGTATGAGGGTATATAAAGGAATGCTACCAATGAGGTCTTATATCTTCTAAGATCTTCTCTTTGTAGGCCTGAGTTTTATTCAAGAACATCTTGGTCTTCTGTGCAACATTAAAGCACAAAACGGCGTGCACGTATGTTATGAGAGTGCTTAGCGCTTTAATCTTAACCACAAAGGAGCATCCTGTAACAATGACCGTGGACACAGATGTCAGACAGATGCTATTAATTGTATGTGTGCTGACATGACCCTCTGCACAGACATCCGCTTCAGCTTGTTACAATTGTTTATTCTCTTTTTTGTGGCTGAAACCTGAAGGCAATTAAAATGTTCACCTGTGACAAATTACACACTGTTTACTCAGGGTAACGCAGTTAGTGCATGGCTACTTAAAATTGCTCAGGATTAGGTGCTTGTGCTGCTGTGTGGTATGTTTGATAGGCGGCTATTGTCATAGTCTTATGCCGTGTACAGACGACCGTTTTTAATGACGAGAAAAATGTAATTTTTTAAAATGGTCATTAAAAATGATCGTGTGTGGGCTTCAGAGCATTTTTCATGACGTGAAAAACGGCCATGAAAAAATAGGAACATGCTCTAATTTTTCACGTCGTTTTTTACATCGTCGTTTTTCTCGTCATGAAAAACGGCCGTGTGTGGGCATTAACGACGTGAAAAAAAATGTGCATGCTCAGAATCAAGTATGAGACGGGAGCGCTCGTTCTGGTAAAACTAGCATTCGTAATGGAGATAGCACATTCGTCACGCTGTAACGGACTGAAAAGCACGAGGCTGAAAAGCACGAATCGTCGCTCAACAAACTTTACTAACATGAAGGGTGGCGCCATCCGAATGGAACTTCCCCTTTATAGTGCCGTTGTACGTCACCGCGCTTTACTCGAACATTTTTTTCCACGATAGTGTGTAGGCAAGGCAGGCTTGAGAGGAAACTCGAAAAATCACGTTGAGAAAACTGCCGGTTTTTTCAATGACATTAAAAACGGTTATTAATTAAAATTCCGACCGCGTGTATGCGGCATTATAAATGAATTAGACATTCATTTATAATGCTGCATACACGCGGTCGGAATTTCCCACAAGAAAAGTTTTTGATGTGAGCTTTTGGTCGGAAATTCCGACCGTGTGTAGTCTCCATCTGACTTTTTGTGTCGGAATTTACGACAACAAAATTTGAGAGCTGGTTCTCAATTTTTCTGACAAGAAAAGTTCTTGTCGGAAATTCCGATCGCGTGTATACAATTCTGACGCACAAAAATCCTACGCATGCTCGGAATCAATTGGACGCATGCTCGGAATCATTGAAAAAGTTCTAGGCTTGTTGTAGTGTTGTACATCACCGCGTTCTTGACAGTCGGAATTTTGTGTGACCGTGTGTATAAAACACAAGTTTGAGCCAACATTCCGTCGGAATAAAATCCACGGTTTTCTTTTCGGAATATCCGATCATGTGTACGCGGCATTAGACATTCATTTATAAGGCTGGATTCACACCTATTTATTTTTAGTGCTTTTTGCATTTTGCAGATTTGCACTACAGTCCATTTAGCATGGTTTCCTATGGGACACGTTCTGTAGAGCAAATCTGCAAAATGCAAAAAGCACTTAAAATGCATAAGTGTGAATCTAGCCTAATGCCGCGTACACACGACCGTTTTTAATGTCATTGAAAAAAACAGCATTTATCTCAACGTGATTTTTCGTGTTTCCTCTCAAGCCTGCCTTGCCTACACACTATCGTGGAAAAAAATGTTCGAGTAAAGCGCGGTGACGTCCAACACGTACGACGGCACTATAAAGGGGAAGTTCCATTCGGATGGCGCCACCCTTCATGTTAGTAAAGTTTGTTGAGCGACGATTCGCGCTTTTCAGCCTCGTGCTTTTCAGTCCGTTACAGCGTGACGAATGTGCTATCTCCATTACAAACACTAGTTTTACCAGAACGAGCGCTGCCATCTCATACTTGATTCTGAGCATGCACATTTTTTTCACGTCGTTAAAGCCTACACACGGCCGTTTTTCATGACGAGAAAAACGACGATGTAAAAAACCAACGTGAAAAATTCGAGCATGTTCCAATTTTTCTCGTCGTGATAACTGCTGGAAAGCCCACACACGATAATTTTTAATGACCATTTTAAAAAATTTCATTTTTCTCGTCATTAAAAACGGTCGTGTGTACGCGGCATAAGAAATGGAGAAAGGGAAGCTGGTACAAAAGTACAAACAGTGGCTTACCACAGCAAATCAAAACCCTTGTTTTATTTTTTCATATTAGGATAAATGTAAACTGATCTGTAACTAAAGGCCCGTACACACGGTCGGACTTTTGCCCAACAAACTTCGTTTTAAGCAAGTTGGACCAACAATCCGACCGTGTGTACGCTCCATCGGACAAACTTTTTTTCGTTTGGTTTTGTTTTCATCGGACAAAAGTTGGGTCTGCAAACGGACAAACTTTTGCCCAACAAAAGTCCGATGGAGCAAAGTCCGACTATGTGTACAGAAAACCATAGGACCTTTGTCCGATGGACAAAACAACTAATGTTAAAATCAACCAACAATAGCAGAAGTTGACCAAAGGGTGGCGGTAAAGAGCAGAAAAGAGCAGAAAAACCACGTGATGTTGCAAAAAGTTTTGGGAAAGTTTGCAGAAAAGTCATGTGGTGTGTATGCTATGGGTGTGCCCGGCCAACTCCGTTCGGACAAAAATCCACGGAAAAGTCCGATGGAAGTCCGACCGTGTGTACGAGGCTTTATGGAGATTCACCATTGCTCCTGTTTTCTTTATACCACTCTTTATAAATCAGCCCCTTATCAATGTATGGAGTTGTAGCTATACTATACAACATAGCATACCTAATAGGAGGTAAAAACAAATGAGCATAAAAAAAAGGTTTTATATGCATAAAATAATAGCATGCTGAGTTAGAATCATATAACATCCCGTCCAGTTAAAGTGGTAAATTATACAATAGAGTGTATGTAAACCCCAACAGAGAACTTATCTTATTGGATCTCTTTTGATTTGTTAAAGAATATCTAAAGGTACATTTTTTTTTTTTTTTAAAACAAACATGTTATACCCACCTCCTCTGTGCAGTTGGTTTTGCACAGAGTGGCCCTGATCCTCCTCTTCTGGGGTCCCTCAGTGGCGCTCCTAGCTCCTCCTCTTCTCGAGTGCCCCGGTGGAGAAGCACTCTCCCTCGGGACACTCGTGTGGGCGCGCTCCCGTGTCCTGCTGCTGCATCTATTGACACAGACAGCAGAACTCGGCCCCACCCCCGACACCCGTGTCATTCGATTTAATTGACAGCAGCGGGAGACAATGGCTGCGCTGCTATCAATCTATCAAATCAGGACATGAGACACAGCTGTTGTTGGTGTGCTCGTCCCCGGCGCGAGAAAGACCGGGTTCAGGCAAGTAAAACGGGGGCTCTCGGAGGGTGCTGCATGACAGGAGGTTTTTCACCTTAATGCATAGAATGCATTAACATACCTCCCAACTTTTTGAGATGGGAATGAGGGACACCTATCAGCAAAAGTATGCAGGCATAGGACACACCCCTTGCCACGCCCCCTAAAAGGAGAATTGTACAAAAAAACAAGATTGATTAAACCCACAAGTGCTTTTTTTTTAACACTTCTATTCCTTTATACTGGCTTTTGGAATTTACAAATGCAGCAATTTGGAAATCAGATGAAAGGTTTAGCACTGGGAAACACTTTTTTATAGATAAAACATGCATTTTATATACAACTATATAGATCAGACCAAATGAGGGACAAATGACGGACAAGTGAGGGACAGAGGGACATTGCTCCAAATCAGGGACAGTCCCTCAAAATCAGGGACAGTTGGGAGTTATGCATTAAGGTGAAAAACCTTGAGGGTTTACAACCCCTTTAACCACTTCAATACCAGGCACTTTCGCCCCTTCTTGCCCAGGACAATTTTCTGCTTTCAGCGCTGTGGCACTTTGAATGACAATTGCGCGGTCATGTAACACTGTACCCAAACTACATTTTTTATCATTTTCTTCCCACAAATAGAGCTTTCTTTTGGTGGTATTTTATCACCTCTTGGGTATTTATTTTCTGTTATAAAATTTAGTTTTCTCCTTCACTGATGGGCACTGATGAGGAGGCACTGATATGTAGAATTGATGGGAAAAACTGATAGGAGATACTTTACGCGAGTTTCATGTTTCATCAGACAACACTTTTTTTTTTTTACAAGACAAAAATGTAAAATAATCACTGTTGACGCTTTGCGACCACACCTTGAATGCACTGTAAACGCCATAGGCGCATTTCCAGTGCGTTTAAGATGCGGTTGTGGTGTGTTTCAATAAAAGTGAATGGAGGCAGTTGAAAAGTGTCGACTTTTGTTAAACTCTGTAGGTAGCACGATTTTTGTCTCGCAGCAACTCAAAGCAATGCTAAAGCTGCAGTGTGAACACCTGCATCGGCTCCCCATTGTAACAATTTTAAGTGGCAATGATAGGTGTTTGAGAAGCGTTAAAAACACGACCCAATCGCCTATTTTCAATGTCTGTGTGAAAGAGCCCTTATTGCTGTGGTCTATATATGACACAACTAGCTTGGGAACTGAATTGCTACATTATTCATTACCTCAACTCACCCTTTGTTTTAGTGGAAAACACTTTGACTAATAGATTACTGTTTTACGTTAGTCAATTTCTTAGGAAAAATCTTTTCCTGTTACACGCTCTGCACATCCTAGATGTAGGGGTTAGAACCTTCTGCAAAACCTTTTGTTAAGATGCGCTGCATGTCTACGATATAGTAAAGAATATGTAAACCTCACACTTTATATTCCTGATATGTGTCTGCTGTCCCATGTACTTGTATGAAAAAGTATCCTGTTCTCTTTGTATTGCTTCCTTTGTGTGAAATCCCCGGGAGAGTGCAGCTTGGTCAGTTTTCCAGCTGGGGTGAGAACTCAGTCTGCTCTCCTCAAATGATCGGACTTGTACTGACACGCCCCCCCCTCGCACAGCCATTCACTGGGAAGACCAGTGGTCTGCTTGTTATTCCTCCTCCAGATCTCTGAGCTTCTTAAGCAGCTGATAACAGAGGGTGATGTGATCACTTATATAAAAAAAAAAGGACAGAAAAAAGTATGTATGTTTCTTTTTATATATACACAATTTTGCCTTTTCATTTTTATTTTAAACTAAATGGGTTGTCTTAAAAGGTGAGGGTTTGCATATACTTTAAGATCTAAAAAAAAACAAGATACCGGAGCCCCTCACTGTGTGTTGATAATGCTCGTATTATGCTACTCCTACAATGTAAAAGGAGGGCACAACCCTTTGGGCCCTCCTTCATGGGTCCGTGGCCACCCCTCCTCTTTTGCAGTGAATAGGTTAAGGGATTGTGGATTACTGCCCCTTTAAGAATCCTGCATGTTTCCAGTTGGGATATTCACAGCCAATGGGAGCTCCTGGAAGGTGCTGGAACAGGTAATGGAGCCTATAAAAGGGGGTCAGAACCAGGAATGGTCCTCTTTGTAGCTACTAGCAAATAACTTTCCCTCCCCCCCACTAGGGTTGCCACATCATCCCTTCAATCCAGGACACATATTAGTTACACAGGTTCTTAATTAGACAGGGTAAAAGGGAAAGGTGGAGGGGTCTGTCTCTATGTGAGAAGTGATCTCAAAGCGAGTGTGAAGGAGGACCTGGTGGATGAAGAGTGGGATGAGTCTGAAGCATTATGGGTGGAACTGCATATAGATGTGCGTAGTTCAAAGTTAATCATTGGAGTTTGTTATAGACCACCCAATGTTAATGAGGAGGTGGAGACTCAGCTCCTTGCACAGATGGAAAGGGCTGCAAGGGCTGTGACGGTGATAATAATGGGGGATTTTAACTATCCAGAAATTGACTGGAGTAATGGCACTGCTGGGACAGTTAAAAGGCAAAAATGTATAAACCTATTGCAGGACAATTTTATGGTCCAGTTTATTGAGGCCCCAACTAGGAATGATGCTCTGTTGGACCTGGTAATCTCAAACCATGCAGAGCGAATTACTAATGTTCAGATAAAGGAACACCTGGGTAGCAGTGACCATAACATGATTTCATTTGATGTTAGCTGTAAGCAAAAATCACATACGGGAAAGATAGAAACACTTAATTTGAAGACAGCAAATTTTTCAAGGATGAGGGCTGCTCTCCAGGACTTAGACTGGGAGGGAATATTGGCATCAATGGGCACAGAACAGAAATGGGAATTCTTCAAAAAGACTGTTTGTGAACTCACTGCAAAGTATATTCCCATGGGCAATAAGTTTAAAAGGCTAAAAATAAAACCTATGTGGCTCACTGCCAAAGTTAAAAAAGCTATAAACTACAAGAAAAGAGCTTTTAAAAAATATAAAAATGAAGAAACACTAGTGTCATTTAAATGTTACAAAGAATATAACAGAATATGTAAAAAGGAAATCAAGGATGCAAAAATTCAAAATGAACGACAGATTGCAAAAGATAGTAGGACAAACCCCAACAAATTCTTCAAATATAATAATAGTAAAAAGGTCAAGTCTGAGCATGTAGGCCCTTTACAAAATAATCTAGAGTGGGTGACTGGGGACAAAGAGAAGGCTAATTTATTAAATACTTTCTTCAGCTCTGTGTATACAAAGGAGCATGGGGGAGCTCATGCCCAAAATGGGGGTGGTAGTGACACAGCCCCAAATCCACAATGGCTCAAAAGTGATATGGTCCAGAAATATTTAGACAGAATAAAGGTGGATAAAGCACCTGGACCAGATGGCATCCACCCACAGATCCTAAAAGAATTGAGCTCTGTAATTTCAAAGCCATTGTAATCTAATTTTTAGGGACTCATTAATGACAGGAATAGTACCACTGGATTGGCGCAGGGCCAATGTGGTGTCTATATTTAAAAAGGGAACAAAGTCTTTACCAAGTAACTATAGACCTGTTAGTTTAACTTCTATAGTTGGGAAGATGCTGGAGAGATTAATAAAAGACCACATAGCAGGGTTCATACACATTTTTACCAATCAAATTCCATGACTTTTCCATGACTTTTCCATGACTTCAAGTAAATATTCATGCCCTTATGTTTCATGAAATGTCTATGTATACATGTTAAATAAGAAGAAAATCCATGTCACACCCAGCATATTTTTACTAATATATGTAGCGGGGTCTCTAAATTTAGGTGGGACACCCAGGTGTGTAAGTATGGGAACAGTGGACCCTTTGTGTTCGTGGAGGATTGGATGGTGTAATAATCTCCTTGACCTCTGGGTGGCGGGGTACCTGGAGGCTCAAGGTAGATTTGCCATTACAGTGCTACCCTTTTTGTCCCTATCCGGAGATGGTACGGCGAGGGCGGGGAACCTGCCGTGGTGTCGATGGGAGGAGATAAAAGGGGGAGACGCCCTAACCATGAGGTCTGTCCTCTGGAGGATTTTCTTGACGCACCCAGGCACCTTAGGCCTGGGTGTGGGCGGTTCCGGATTCCGGCCCAGGTGCCCTAGGCCTGACCGGAATGGAGTTGGAGTCCATCCCAGGCACCTTCAGCTTGGGGTGAGGTACTATACTAGGAGGCCTGGGGTCCAGTGACTTCGACTGGATCCCGCGAGGGTGGAGAAGTCCGAGGGTCCCTGAGGTGGACGGGGACCATGTCTGAGGTGCGGAGGCCGAGGAGGTTACCCATTCGGAGAGTCTGGAGCAGCATCAACCCAGTGACGGATGGGCCTTTGGTAACTCCCTTGGAGGGACATCTTCCCCTGATAGGGGCCGCAGCGCAGCGAAGGTACTCCTTTCTACGTTCTCTTGAGTCGCTGGTAGAGACTCTCAGATTCTGAGTCCTTTCTAGCTGAATGCTATAGTAACCGCTGGCGAGATTGCAGTGGTTTAGTTGACAACCAGGATAGTGCCTCGACCTGCTCATCCCCGTATCAAAATGTTATCAAGTCGCAACCAGTTGGCTACTGAAGCACTGTTTATTGTGAGATGTACAATAAAGCAAGAGTTGGACTGTGATCGGTGTGTGGAACTCTGGTTAATGGGAGCAAAGGGAAGTGTTGACACAGCAGGACTTGATTCTAGACAAAAGCACATAGGCCCGAGGAAATATCTGATACTGGCCTTCACCTCACCCACAGCTATGGGGAGGACATGGGCCGTAGCGCATCTGTCATGTGACATACCCCTAGACAAAGGAGATGGGGTGAGGCCGCTACATATAAATTAGGGCTGTTACTGATTAAAATTTTTGTGTTCGATTAATCTTTTTTTTTTATCGATTAAACAACTAATTTTGATTAATTTATTATAACACACATACAGATCCAACTACTTTTAGCTGATTTCCTTGCATTGCAACTCTGCATTAGTCAGTGGTAAATGTGGTATAAACACTATATACAATCACCCGACACTAGTTAGTTTCCACAATCCATGACTTAACTTCACAGTTCACACAAATAAATTCAAACTGTAGCACTGACGTAAGTACAGTACAGTACAGACACCCCCAGTAGTACAGACATCCCCAGTGCAGACCTCCCAATACAGACACCCCCAGTGCAGACCTCCCAGTACAGACACCCCCAGTGCAGACCTCCCAGTACAGACACCCCCAGTAGTACAGAAACCCCCAGTACAGACACCCCCAGTGCAGACCTCCCAGTACAGACACCCCCAGTGCAGACCTCCCAGTACAGACACCCCCAGTGCAGACCTCCAAGTACAGACTCCCCCAGTAGTACAGAAACCCCCAGTGCAGACACCCCCAGTGCAGACCTCCCAGTACAGACACCCCCAGTGCAGACCTCCCAGTACAGACACCCCCAGTAGTAGAGATACCTCCAGTGCAGACCTCCCAGGACAGACACCCCCAGTGCAGACCTCCCAGTACAGACACCCCCAGTGCAGACCTCCCAGTACAGACACCCCCAGTAGTACAGAAACCCCCAGTGTAGACACCCCCAGTAGTACAGAAACCCCCAGTGCAGACACCCCCAGTGCAGACCTCCCAGTACAGACACCCCCAGTACAGACCTCCCAGTACAGACACCCCCAGTGCAGACCTCCCAGTACAGACACCCCCAGTGGAGACCTCCCAATACAGACACCCTAGTGCAGACCTCCCAGTACAGACACCCCCAGTGCAGACACCCCCAGTGCAGACCTCCCAGTACAGAAACCCCCAGTGCAGACCTCCCAGTACAGAAACCCCCAGTGCAGACCTCCCAGTACAGACACCCCCAGTGGAGACCTCCCAGTACAGACACCCCCAGTGCAGACCCCCCAGTACAGACACCCCCAGTGCAGACCTCCCAGTACAGAAACCCCCAGTGCAGACCTCCCAGTACAGACACCCCCAGTAGTACAGAAACCCCCAGTGCAGACCTCCCAGTACAGACACCCCCAGTACAGACCTCCCAGTAGTACAGAAACCCCCAGTGCAGACACCCCCAGTGCAGACCTCCCAGTACAGACACCCCCAGTGCAGACCTCCCAGTACAGACACCCCCAGTAGTACAGAAACCCCCAGTGCAGACACCCCTAGTGCAGATCTCCCAGTGCAGACACCCCCAGTAGTACAGACACCCCCAGTGCAGACCTCCCAGTACAGACACCCCCCAGTAATGCAGGCAGACACCCCCCAGTAATGCAGGCACCCCTCCCCCCTTACAGACCTCAGAACAGCAATACATGGCGTGGTGTGTGTCCCTCGAGTTCCTGCTGACGTCAGCGTGCCGCTAAGCCGCCAATAGGCTGCCGCCGGGTGTACCAAGATGGCTGCGGCTCCGGAGCTAGGCCGAAGCTGCGGCCTTTCCTAATGGCCGAGGCTCCGGAGCGCTCCGCGGATCGTGCCGTGTGCCGATCCGAACAGGATGACCTGTTCGGATCACGGATCGCTTACGATCCGTTGCACGACTAGTAGTGAGTGACTAAAATATTCCATGACTTTTCCAAAACTTAGTGGGGTTCAGTCATTTTCCAAAACTTTTCCAGGCCTGGAAAGTGCCATGTCAAAATCCCATGACTTTTCCAGGAATTTAATGACCGTACGAACCCTGCATAGATGAGTTCTTGCTGGAAAAAAAATATTTTAAGCAACAGACAGCATGGATTCATGAAAGACAGAAGTTGTCAGACAAACCTGATTTCTTTTTATGAAGAGGTAAGTAAAACCTTGGACAGAGGGGTGGCGGTGGACGTGGTATACTTGGATTTTTCAAAAGCGTTCGATACAGTTCCTCACACACGGCTCATGTGTAAGGTAAAGTCTACAGGATTGGAAATATCAGTTTGTAAATGGATAGAAAACTAGCTAAAGGGCGCATGCGCGGATGCCTGAGGGAGAAGTCGCATCCCCTTAGAGCTCCGCTCCCGGGTTAAACAAACCGGAGAACCGACCGCTGTTTTCACCGCAAACGGCACCAGCTCCCGCAAATTCATAACAGGTACGCTTTGGCTTATTGAGGATGGTCACGAGGGGGCCAAAAACAAAGTATAAGATTGGTACCTCTAAAGATACACCGGCCCGGCAGACATCCAAGATGGCGGCGCCTGGTACCTCACAGACTAGCACACAGCGGGTTCCTAAATCCCTGTCACACAATGTCAAAACTCTGGACACAGCTGGTGAGATTGATTCTGACTATGAAACACCTGAAAATGTTATTCAGTCTAACATGTTCAGACAATTTGAGAAAATGCTTCAAAAAGCTTTGAAACAAACTTCTGACCAGATAACAGAGAAGCTGACAAGGGAGATTAGGGAGCTGGGGCATAGAACAGCTGAATTGGAAATGCGGGTAGATGATATAGAAACTACCACACAGCATTATAATACTACTATTGAACAGCTTAAGGATGAGAACTCTTTATTACAAAACCGTTTGGAAGACCAGGAGAATAGGGACCGTCGCTCCAACCTAAGAATCAGAGGTCTCCCTGAATCAATCTTAGACTTACAGGGAACTATATGTGCACTGTTTCAGGAACTGTTACCAGGTATTTCACCTGAGAGATTGGAAATGGACAGAGTCCACAGGGCCCTAACTCAACGCAAACCCAATGGACCCCCTAGAGATATTCTAGTTAAATTTCATTACTATAAAACAAAGGAGCAAATACTTGCTGCTGCTAGAGGTAAAAACACTCTTGAGTTCCAGGGCAATATCTATCAGCTCTTTACAGACCTCTCCCCTCTAACTGTTACTAAGAGGCGTTCTATGAAACCACTGCTGCAAGTACTTCAAAAGCACCAAATCATATACCACTGGGGGTTTCCATTCTCTCTCCGCTTTACATACTTGGAAACCAGATATACCTGTCGCACGTCCGATGAACTTCGGTCAGCCTTAATTGATCTAGGCCTGATGGATCACACCAATTCTAAGGAGCAACCTCGTAGACGTGCGGCTTCTAGATCACCTCCAAATGAAACCGACCTGGACCCAAACCCCTCTGGCTATACTAGACAGAATCTTCATAAAAGAGGACGTTTTGATAGTCAGGCACCGATAAATGTCGACTCAATGGACTGATTATTCACTTCTCATTAATCTTATCCATGTTTCTCCCCTTTTGTAGGGTATTAGCCCCATTGCTTTATTCTGAAAAGCATTGCACTATCTATGCTTGGAGAACTAGAATCCTGTTCTCCAATTTTTTTTTTTTTTTTTTTTGTGGTGTTTTGTTTCTGTCAAAAATATCTATTTCTTTAATCTATATGCACATAATATATCCATATTAATTTGTACTTATGAAATATGAATCTAGGTTTCTATTTAGGGTTTTAATCAGCCAGAATATTTATTTTTCATTTACATTTTTGAGTCAAGTGTTTTTAAGGTTTTTTTTTTTTTTTTTTTTCTCTGTGTTTGTCCCCTTCCTGACAAATATGTCTACTTAGTAATTTAAATGCATATTATATTGTACCTATGAAATATATATTTGGGTAATTACTTATTGTTTCAGTCAGCAAGAAGGTCTATATTACATTTACATTTTTGAGACAAGTGTTTTTTTTTTTTTTTGTTGTCTTGTCCCCTTTCTGACAAATATGTCTACTTAGTAATTTATATGCATATTATATTATACTTCTGAAATATGAATTTGGGCATTAATTTATTGTTTTAGTCAGCCAGAAGGTCTATATTACATTATTTTTTTTATTTTTTTTGTGTGTTTGTCCCCTTTCAGACAAATATGTCTACTTAGTAATTTAAATGCATATTAGATTGTACCTATGAAATATAAATTTGGGTAATTATTTATTGTTTTAGTCAGCCAGTAGGTCTATATTACATTTCCATTTTTTATTTTTTTTTCCCTCTCTCCCTTCCCTTTCCTCTATATTTGCGAGCTTGTTTATTAATTATTTCGCTTGCGTTGACGGTTTGCTTCACAAGTGTTAAGATTGATATTTTCCAGCCTCCTTATGGACGCATTCATTTAGAAATTGACTCAACATACTTCCCAAAGTTGGTATGCTTCCTTTCTCTCTCTTTTTTTGTTTATTGCATCTCCAGTCTTCTTGATAGAGAATTATTTATGTTTTCTACTATAATACTTAAGTGTTCTCCGGCGTTGTTTTTCCCTCCGGAACTTCTTGCGGCCCCCTACGTACCCCCTGACTCCTGCTACTATTATGCAGGAGTCGGTCGGTGACCATGGAACCCCTCGGAGATTTTTTGTTATCTCTCCGAGATGTTCCTGCGCCCTACTAGTACATCATTATTTTATGACACTAATTGCAGTCATTAGGGCTTCTTTTTTATTTGGTTTCTTCTTTATTCTTTCTTTTCTGTCTTTCCTTTCTTCTCCTCTTCTGTCTCCCTTGGTGGCGGTTCGAACTCATAATATGGGTTTCATTAACCCTTATATAAAACTTACCCTTACTATGTCATGGCCCCCATAAACATTTTGTCCTTAAATGTACAAGGCTTCAACGTTCCACAAAAAAGAACTAAAGCTCTACGTTCCTTTTCAGCTAGAAAAGCTCACATCATTTTCCTTCAAGAAACGCACTTTATCAATAACGCCTCCCCTAAATTTCTTTCCTCCTCCTACCCTCAATTCTACGCAGCTTCAGCTACAACTAAGCAACGTGGGTCCTTGATTGGATTCCACCGTTCTACACCATTTACCCTTAATACACAAATATGTGACCCTGAGGGTAGATATGTTTTATTAACAGGCTTTATTGCTGATACTGAAGTCACATTAGTTTCGTATTACGCCCCAAATAAACGTCCTGAAGCTTTTCTATCACATCTTTTCCAACTAATCGAATCACATAAATTTGGAACAATAATATTATGTGGCGACTCCAATACTACCATTTATCCTTTCTTGGATAAATCCCCGTCATCTCCTAACTCTCCTACCCATAAACGGTCCTTCCAATCTCTACTTACTTCTTTTAATTTTGTTGATACCTGGCGGGAACTTAACCCAACTTCCAGAAATTTTACACATTATTCTTATCCACACAAATCTTTTTCACGAATAGACCATATTTTCCTCCCCTCTAGTATGCTCCCTGAAGTAATATCCTCTAATATAATCCCATTTCCTTGGACAGACCATTGTGCGGTCACTGCTACAATTACCTCTCCTATACCTAGGTCACATGACACCACTTGGTGTATTAACGACTCCATCCTAACTCACCCCTCACACCGTTCAGATATTGAACTGGCTCTTAATGATTATATCTCATTTAATGACACTACTGATGTCTCTGCCCTTACATTATGGGAAGCCCATAAAGCTGTTATTCGGGGCAGCTTGATACAAAAGGCGAGATCTATTAAAAGAGTCCGCAAGATTCTGTTTACCAAACGTGAAGCAAATTTTGACGCTTGTCATTTGGCTCATCAAGCTACCCCGAATGCACACACAAACACTAAATTGGAAAGGGCCCGGCTTGAGTTGGATCTTTTTCTGACAGATTCGGCAGACAAACTCTTACGCAAGCGGCAACATACCCTATACCGCAAAGCCAATAAGCCCGATACCCCAATGGCCCGCAGCCTCAAGTCTATTGATCGTTCACAAGCTGCATTCCGACTTAGAACCTCCAGAGATGCATACACTAGTAACCCATTGAAGATCTTGGACATCTTTCAATCTAAATTAGCTAAGCTCTATGACTCTGGCTTAATCTTTGATAAAAACAAAGCAGACACTTTGTTCTCAGATGTTAAACTTCCCACAATGACACCGGAACAGTGTGAATATTTGGAGAGTCCCATAACGGCCTTGGAAGTTAAAGCTGCTATTAAAGAATTGAAGCCTCACAAGAGACCGGGCCCCGATGGGTTTTCTGCACTATACTACAAACAATTTGATTCGATTTTAACGCCTCTATTGACTAGAGCCTTCAATTCTTTGTTAGCTGGTCATTCGTTTAAAACCGAAACACTAACTTCCATCATAGCAATGATTCCCAAACCTAAATCTGACACTACCTCTTGGTCTAATTACCGCCCCATATCTCTTTTAAATCTAGACATTAAGTTACTAGCTAAGATCTTGGCAACTAGATTGAATAGCATTATAGGTAAACTTATCCATCGTGACCAAACTGGCTTCATGCCCTTGCGTCAAGCAGGGGATAATGTCAGAAGAGCACTTTTATTAATTCATGCCGCCAAAAAAAGACGTATCCCAACTTGCCTTATATCATTAGATATTAGGAAGGCGTTCGACTCAATCAGCTGGCCATATCTACAATATACTCTTCAAAAATGGGGTTTTGGGGAAAATTTCTTAACTTGGGTCTCCTCACTATACAGCACTCCGAAAGCTTATATTAAATATATGGGCTATAAATCGGCTATGATAGATATTAGAAGAGGTACTAGACAGGGTTGCCCCCTATCCCCTTTGCTTTTTGCCCTACTTATTGAACCCTTAGCATGTATTATTAGAAATAATCCTAATATCAAAGGTGTAGAATTAGGTGGACATCACCACAAATTGAGTCTTTTTGCAGATGACATCCTGATTTTTTTATCCCATCCCCACGTCTCAGCCCCAAATCTAGTAAATACTTTAGACAAGTTTGCAAAGATTTCTGGTTTGTGTGTTAATCATGCCAAATCTAATGCCCTTAATATTTCCCTTTCGCCATCTGAGTTACAACAAGCTCAAACGTCTTTACCTTTCAATTGGGAATTGCATCATATTTCATATCTTGGAGTCCAACTCACTTCTTCTATATCCGACCTATTTTCAGCTAACTACTTACCCTTATTGAAGCCAACTACTAATTTGATGAAACAATGGTCTTCTCTTCCTTTATCTTGGATTGGGAGGATTAATGCTACTAAGATGTCAATCTTACCAAAGTTCCTTTACCTATTCCGAGTTCTCCCCATACATATACCTCCTTACTTCCTGAGGCTCACTCAAAAGAGAGTGATGGCTTTTATATGGGGCTCTACAAAGCCCCGTATACCTAGATCGACTCTTTATCTTGATAAATTGAAAGGTGGTCTGGGAATTCCTAACTTTTCCTCATACTACTTTGCTGCTCAGCTAGCACAACTCCCCAAATACCATTCTACAATAGAATCCCCTCTATGGGTAGCGATTGAATCAGTGGATATTGACCCCATTTCTGTGAATAATTTGCTCTGGTTAGCTCCTAAAGATAGACTAAACTTATCTAACCCTGTAACCAAACATTCTATAGCTATCTGGGACAAATATAGATCCACAAAAAGCCTACAATCCACTCATAACCCTCTACTCTCTTTTCTTCGAAATCCCTCATTTTACCCCGCCTGGAAATTTCCCCTATCATTTGCAGCTTGGTCCAGAAGAAACCTACTTCAATTCCATAATCTAGTTTCCTCCAATGATATTCTTACGTTCCCAACATTATGTGATTTATACAAACTCCCCATGAAGGAGCTCTTCCGCTATCTACAAATTAAGAACTTTTATACACCCCTCGTTGATACGGGATCCCCTCTCACCCAAATGACTCAATTTGAACGTATCTGTAACAGTGATCCCCATGCTAGAGGATTAATATCACTTTTGTATAAACGCATCAATTCCACATCCGACGATACTTTACCATCCTATACGACTAAATGGGCACACGACATGGATAGAACATTCAGTAAAAGTGACTGGGATATTATATGGTCAGCTACTAAGCATTCCTCGCCAAACTGTTTTGCGTTGGAAACAAATTATAAGGTCCTTTCTCGATGGTACCTGGTTCCGGCCAGGATTGCCAAATTTGCCCCCTCGTACCCAAATCTATGTTTCAGAGGCTGTTCTGAACCGGGCACGCAGTTCCATATTTGGTGGCAATGTCCAATCGTTCAATCCTTCTGGAGTAAAATATTTCACATGGCCTCTACGGCCTTGGAAATACCAATCCCGCCAGACCCGGCACTGGCTCTCCTCAACCTCAAACCTCCTAATTTGAATAAGTCACAATTCAAATTACTACTACATCTCACCACGGCGGCTAAACAATCTATAGCTAAGGCCTGGAAAACCCAAACTTTGGTTGTGGCTGAAACTAAACATAGAATTAACAGAGCCCTTATCTTTTCCAAAATGTCTGCTATTGAAGATGACAACATTGCAACATATAATAAAATATGGAAACCATGGATTAAACACTTCTTACCCCCAGATTTTGATCAACTATTGTTTATGCCTCTTTGAAATACTTTAATATTTATCTATTAATATAATATTTAAACGGGGCCTTGATCTGACTGGACCGCCACCCGGAGAGACAACCTTCACCTTTTTCTCTATTTTCCTACACCCATACCTTCTTTTCTATAAATTTTACTTTTCTCCCATATTTCTTCTTCTTCTCTCTTACTTCTTCTGTCTTTCTGTTTTGGTTAGTTTTGTTACTTGTGTAATACAGATTTTTTACACATGTGATGTTCATTACATGACTTGTATATATAACTTTAAAGTTTCACTTTATCAATCACTAATATCTTTGTGTCTTAAAGATTTGTTAGGAAAGTCTCCACTAAACAATTGAGGTATGACAACGTTCATCTGGTGTATCCTTCTGGATAGCCCAACATATTCTCTCATACTTAATCGAGCCCCCATCTGCTCACAGCTTGCTCCCTTCGGGGGTGAGTGGTTGGTCTGGAGGCGTGATATTCTATCCTAAATATTGCTTATCTTCATTGCTCTAATCTTTTATACCTCTATTTGTATTGATATAATTGTTACTGAGGTTTATCCTCTACTGCCTTTCTTTCAATATGTATTTTTAGTGACTACTGTATTTATTTACAATTCTATTCTTGATCAGAATGTAATGTTCAGTATATTTGCTATGTACTTGTAAAATCTAATAAAAATATTAAACAAGAAAACTAGCTAAAAGACAAAATTCAGAGATTTGTGGTTAATGATTCTTACTCTGAATGGTTTAAGGTTATCAGTGGTCTACCCCAAGGTTCAGTGCTGGGACCCTTACTTTTTTATATCTTAATAAATGATATTGGGTCGGGGATCAAAAGTACCATTTCTGTCTTTGCAGATGACCAGGGCCGTTTGAAGGAATTTGGGGGCCCCAAGCACACAAATTTTTAAGTTGAGAAGCGGGGGCGGGGGGTGCTACCGCGGGTCTTGGACACCAAGTTGTTGAGCGGGGGGAGGGGGTGCTACCGCGGGACTTGGACAACAAGTTGTTGAGCAGGGGGGGCTTTCGTGGGACATTAACGCCGTTCACGCGGGGGGGGGGGGGCGCCGATCGCACGATATTACAGTGGTACCTACTTGAGTCCTCTGGCTCCTCTTTCTGCTGTGCTGCCCTCTGCTCGGGCCCCAGGACAGCTCGGGGCCCCAAGCAGCAGCTTTGTTTGCCTGTCCTGTTCCGACGCAGTGGAATAACGTCCTTACAGGATGTCTCCAATTTACAAGCCGACCTCAATGCTCTGTCTAATTGGGCGACTATGTGGCAGATGAGGTTGAATGTTGATAAATGTAAAGTTATGCACTTGGGGGCTAAGAATATGAATGCATCATACATACTAGGGCAGTGGTTCTCAACTCCTGTTCTCAGGACCCACTAACAGGCTAGATTTTAAGTATTACCTTGGTGAGATGCAGACTAGAATACTGCAATCCCTGAGCAGCAAATGATATCACCTGTGATGCATTTCAGTTATCTTGCAAACCTGGCCTGTTGGTGGGCCCTGAGGACTGGAGTTGAGAACCACTGTACTAGGGGGAGTACAACTGGGGGGATCCGTAGTGGAGAAAGTTCTGTGGGTTTTGGTAGTTCAGAAGCTCAATAATGGCATGCAATGCCAAGCTGCGGTTTCCAAAGCGAGCAAAGTCCTTTCTTGTATTAAGAGAAGTATGGACTCCAGAGAGAGAGAGAGATAATTTTGCCCCTGTACAAATCATTAGTAAGACCTCATCTGGAATATGCAGTTCAGTTTTGGGCCCAAGTTATCAAAAAGGATATTGGGGAACTGGAGAAAGTGCAGAGAAGGGCAAGCAAACTGATAAGAGGCATGGAAGAGCTCAGCTATGAGGAAAGATTAGAGGAACTGAATTTATTCACGCTTGAGAATAGGAGATTAAGGGGGGATATGATCAACATGTACAAATATTTAAGGGGTCCATATAGTGAACTTGGTGTTGAGTTATTCACTTTACGGTCAACACAAAGGACAAGGGGGCACTCTTTACGTCTAGAGGAAAAGAGATTTCACCTCCAAATACGGAAAGGTTTCTTCACAGTAAGAGCTGTGAAAATGTGGAATAGACTCCCTGCAGAGGTGGTTCTGGCCAGCTCAGTAGATTGCTTTAAGAAAGGCCTGGATACTTTCTTAAATGTACATAATATAACTGGGTACTGACATTTATAGGTAAAGTTAATCTGGGGAATATCTGATTGCCTCTCGGGGGATCAGGAAGGATTTTTTTTCCCTGCTGTAGCAAATTGGATCATGCTCTGCTGGGGTTTTTCGCCTTCCTCTGGATCAACCGTGGGTATAGACTTGGGTATATGGGATTGTATGATATTATTATTTAATTTTTTTTATGGTTGAACTGGATGGACTTGTGTTTTTTTTCAACCTGACTAACTATGTAACTATGTTCTGTGGCTGATTAAGGTGGTAATTAAACTCACTTGGTGCCTTATGTGCACCAAGTGAGTTTAATTACCACCTAGATGTAGGGGTTAGAACCTTTTGCAACACCTTTTTCCCTAGATGCTCTGCAGGTCTATATTAAAGAATATGTAAACCTAAAATTATATATTCCTGATATGTGTCTGCTGTACCAGGTACTTGTATGAGAAAGTATCCTGTTCTCTTTGTATTGCTTCCTTTGTGTGAAATCCATGGTGTTCCTGCCAGTCCCTCTGCTTTCCTTATAAAAACCGACCACTCTAGCCATGGAAGCACAGTGTGGACATCTTTCTAGCTGTGCTGAGGACCCAGCCTGCTCTCCTTCAATGATCAGACTTGTGCTGACATGATGTCCTGCACAGCCATTCACCGGTGTGCTGCTGTTTCCCTTAGCTCTTTGAGTTCCTGATGCTGCGTACACACGATCATTTTTCCCGTCGGGAAAAATGACATTTTTTTTTTCACCGAGAAAAACGATCGTCTGTGGGCTTTATGCCGTTTTTCTCGTTGAGAAAAACGGCAGGAAAAACGACGAGAAAAATTAGAACATGTTCTAAATTTTCTCATCGTTTTTTCCATCATTTTTTTCCGCGGCAGTTTTCCCATAGGGAGACACTGCCGCGGAGCCCACAGACGGTCGTTTTTCTCGTCAAAGAAAAAAATGACGGGAAAAACGGTCGTGTGTGGGGGAACATGCCGTTCCCTCGTTTTTCATTTTTTTTCATGCCGTGATTCACGGCGGTGTTTTCACCGCCGTCAATCACGATCGTGTGTACGCGGCATTAGGCAGCTAAGAACAGAGAGATTATGTGATCACCGTTTAACTGCTTAAGGACCGCCTAACGACGATATACGTCGCAGAATGGCACGGTTGGGCATAAGCACGTATATATACATCCCCTTTAAGATGCCCAGCCGTGGGTCGCGCTCGTGACCCGGTCCTGAGCTCTGTCACCGCGCCAGCGGGACCCGCAGACCTAATTGCCGCCGGTATCGGGTCACAGAGCTGAAGAACGGGGAGAGGTAAGTGTAAACAAACCTTTCCCCGTTCTTCCTAGTGAGAGTGTCACTGATCGTCTGTTCCCTGTCATAAGGAGCGACGATCAGTGACGTCACAAGCCAAGCCACGCCCCCACACAGTAAGAATCACTCATTAGGTCACACTTAACCCCTTCAACGCCCCCTACAGGTTAACCCATTCACTGCCCGTGTCATTTTCACAGCAATCAGTGCATTTTTATAGCACTGATCGCTGTAAAAATGACAATGGTCCCAAAATGGTGTCAAAAATGCCCGATGTGTCCGCCATAATGTCACAGTCATGATAAAAATCGCTGATCGCCGCCATTACTAGTAAAAAAAATTTTTTTATTAAAAAGTCCATAAAACTATCCCCTATTTTGTAGACGCTATAACTTTTGCGCAAACCAATCAATAAACGCTTATTGCGATTTTTTTTTACCACAAATATGTAGAAGAATACGTATCAGCCTAAACTGAGGAAAAATATGTTTTTTTTATATATTTTTTGGGGATATTTATTATAGCAAAAAGTAAAAAATATTGCATATTTTTCAAAATTGTTTATAGGGCAAAAAATAAAAACTGCAGAGGTGATCAAATACCACCAAAAGAAAGCTCTATTTATGGGAAAAAAAGGACGTCAATTTTGTTTGGTAGCCACGTCGCACGACCGCACAATTGTCAGTTAAAGCGACGCAGTGCCGAATCGCAAAATGGGGCCTGGTCCTTTAGCAACAAAATGGTCCGTGGCCATTTGAGTGGTTAAAACAAGGAAAAATAAGGGTATTTATAATGGGGTTTTTTGGTATATGTACAGTATACATAAATGTTTTGCCTTTCATTATCTTATTTTAAACTGAATTGGTTGTTTTACAAGATGAGGGTTTGCATATACTTTAACTACACCCAGAAATAGATTGGATACGGGGGTGTTTCACTTTTTTTTTGTCGTTTTACAGTTGCCCGCAACTAGTAAAAAAGATAGAATCGCAGACTAGGGCCAGATGTATAATCTTCCAAACAAGATCAGGAGAAGCCCTAACTCTCTATACAGTATGATGGTATATAACAGGAATGGTAAGGATAGGAACAAAACTAAAAAAGTTATCAAAGCATATCTTATACCTACCTGCTCTTCTGAGAGAGGTACTGATCAGTGGTGGCTGGTGCTCAATATTTTTTTTGGGGGGGGGGGGGTGCAAACGAACAAAAACATCAATTGCAGGCACTCTGACAATCATATAATACCACTGTGCCCATCATGTGCAGACTCTGTGCCAAGCAAAAGCAGCCACCTGTGCCCATCATATGCAGCCACCTGTGCCCATCATATGCAGCCACCTGTGCCCATCATATGCAGCCTCTGTGCCCATCATATGCAGCCTCTGTGCCCATCATATGCAGCCAAATGTGCACCATCAATTGCAGCCTCTGTGCCCATAATATGCAGCCACTGTGCCCCCTCCCCCCCTGCCCCTCCGCTGTCTGCCCTAGACTTACCCCATCGTGATGGTGGGTCAGGCAGCGGGACAGGCAGTGAGCTGTGGGACGTGTAGCACGGCGATGGATGCAGGACTCCTTCGTGCGTGTCTTCTTCCTGTTCTGCATGGCGGCCAATGGGATCGCCTCTACCTTCAGCCAATCAGGTGCCCGGTATTGCATCCGGGCCTCCTGATTGGCTGAGAGGCGGTTCTGTGTTAGCAAAGTAAATATTCATTTGCTTTGCTAACACACCTGGGTGCACTGCGAGTGCAATGGTTTGGGCTCGCAGGGCAACTTTTTTGAAGCCTATTAGAGCCTATGGCTCTAAACAGGTGCTTTAAAAACACCTCCCCGACGCTGCAATTCAGATGCCCGGCACCTGAAAAGAGGCCGGAAGCCTAAATGTGGGGTGTCTACAGCAGCCGTGGATAGATTCATGCAATGCATGAATCTATCCATTATACACAGAGGGGGTGGCTGGAGAAAGGGGGCGGTGCCCGAGCGCCCCTAATGGATGCACCGCCACTGGTACTGATTCATTACCTATTGTACAGGCTAGAGCCCAGAAATGACATAGGAAGCTGCAAAGATCAATCAGGAAATAAGTGTGGCTACATGGTATGGCAGGAGTTGTAAATCACAAGACTGACTGAACAGAACACCATATTCACATCTGGCATCTTTTCATTGTGGAAGACTCTGTGGTGACCACTGGACATACCTAAACTAATTAGGGCTGTGGAAATTAACTATTAATTCCTGGATTAATCGATAACATTTTTTGATCGTTCAAAATTTTTTTGATCGGTACTCACCTCTCCGCCGGCTTCCGGGTCTTCAGGGAGTTCCGTCGGAGATCCGGTGACGTCACGGACACCAGCGGGGCGTGCCGTGTCCATCTGAAGGGCTCCTTTGCTGTGCCTTCATATCTGCATGCCGGCGGGACCTTACTATCTGCCACACGCAAGGGCTGTTACACTTCCCTCTATCAACCTGGGATTCTACAGCCATCCACTGGGAGTTGTGATAGTTCCGTTCATGGGACATCTACATGCCAACGGACTGATGTTAACCCCTCCTCATCTGGATTCAGCAGTGGTATCGTTGTACACATTTTTATACCAGTATCATACTTAGCTACATGTTTTTATGACTGCTTTTGCTACCGTTTGGTATTACTTGCACCATTTTTACAGTTTATGTAGCTACATCGATTTTATGTCCCGTGCAATATTTATTTTGTTACCTACTTGAAGACTATAAAAGTTTTAATGCTATTCCCATCGAGCGCTGATTTGTGTGTTTTTTATATCCTGCTATCCCTTTTTCCAGTGGTTGGTAGCTGCACTGGGAATCAGCCTGCAAGGAGATAGTTGGATCTGTATGTGCGTTATAATTAATCGAAATTAGTCGATTAATCGATTAAAAAAAAAATCGATTAATCAAACACGAAAATTTTAATCAGTAGCAGCCCTAAAACGAATACATAAATTACTTTTCATCACGAATGCCACAAATCCAGTGGTGATTAAGAGGATTAAAATGCCATATGTGTACAGTGTTGCATGACTGCGCAATTGTCATTCAAAGTGTGACAGCGCTGGAAACTAAAAATTGGCCTGGGCAGGAAGGGGGTAAAAGTGCCCAGTAGACAAGTGGTTAGACACCACTGGGGGTTTTATTTTTGCTACACAAATTAAAAAATACAGAAAATTTAAAAAAGAAACAAAAACGTTTTTCTTCGTTTCTGTTATACAATTTTGCAAATAAGTAATTTTTCTTCTTCACTGATGTGCCCTGATGAGGCGGCACTGATAGGCACTGGTAAGGCTGCACTGATGGGCACTGATGATGCAGCACTGATGAGGTGGCACTGTTGGGCACTGATGAGGCTGCACTGATGAGGCTGTACTGATGGGCACTGATAAGGCATCACTGATGGACTCTAATGAGGCGGCACTGATGTGCACTGATGGGGAGGAACTGACGAGATTGCTTTGATGAGACAGCACTAATGGGCACTGATTGGCGGAACTGAAGGGGACCTATAGGCAGCTCTGATGGGCACTGATAGGCAGCAATGATTGGGTCTGATAGGCGGCACTGATAGGCACTGATGATCAGTTCCCTGATTATCAGTGTAAATGTGCCCTCTTAGGTTTCCAGAGAGCGCGGCCTACAGCCATTGCGGAGCGGAACAACTAGAGACTCTGCCTTGTACCTAAAAGCTGGAAAGACTATGTGACCAGATCGGGAAGGATCCAGAGACACCTGTCAGAGCCATCAGAGAGTCCCGGTCCATCTTGCGGAGCGGATCGGTGTGACGGCGCCGGCTGGCAGGAAGCAAGACCAAGTGCACCGGAGCGGAGTTGTTCTATTCTCCAGGCCAAGTTGGGTGAGAGGGCTGTCGCCCATAGTTTCTTAACGCACTTTTATACACCTAGACTTTTAACACAGTGTTGCTGGGACCTGTAGTCCCGCAGAGGAGATCTTATCCAAAAAGACTGAGTTTAAACAGGCCTCAAGCCTACCCTTCACTGTATTACTGACACTGTGTTATTCAAAGCCAATTACACCGGAGGCAGTTACAGGTGTACTGCAATAAAGGGATTTTTATAACAGCTTACCTGTAAAATCCTTTTCTTGGAGTACATCACGGGACACAGAGCGACTTAGTCATTACTAATGGGTTATATAGATTACCTTCAGGTGCTGGCACTGGCAACTTCCAAACCGGAAGTACCCTCCCCTATATAAGCCCCTCCCATCCGGGAGCACCTCAGTTTTGTAGCAAAGCAATAAGTGTCCCTAAAAGAGGGGTGGGAGCTCTGTGTCCCGTGATGTACTCCAAGAAAAGGATTTTACAGGCAAGCTGTTAGAAAAATTCCTTTTTCTTTTTCGTACATCACGGGACACAGAGCGACTTAGTCATTACTAATGGGACGTCCCAAAGCAATGCCAAATGAGGGGAGGGATACACTATACATAAGCTGGGCGCCATCAGGCATGAGGATCTTTTGCGGCCTGCAACACACTGCGCCCAAAGGCGACATCCTCCTGACTTCTAACGTCTACCTGGTAGAATCTAGTAAACGTGTGTACTGAAGACCATGTTGCGGCCTTACAGACTTGAGCCAGGGAGGCCTGGTGATGCACTGCCCATGAAGTTCCAACTGCTCTTGTGGAGTGCGCCCTAACTTTGAACGGAGGCGGTCTCCTTCTCAAGCCATAGGCTTGTATTATGACCTGTCGAATCCACTTGGCTAAAGTAGATTTTGATGCTGCCTGACCCTTTCTGGGGCCTTCCGGCAGAACAAACAAAGTATCCGTTCTGCGAATCTGAGCAGTGGCTTTTAGATAAGCTTTAACTGCCCTTACTACATCCAAAGAATGCAATAACTTTTCCTCTACCGAACTAGGTTTGGGAAAAAAGGAGGGAAGAACCATATCTTGGTTCAAATTAAACCTCGATACCACCTTAGGAAGAAGGCTGGATGAGGACGTAATACTACTCTGTCCTTATGGACAACCAGATATGGCTCCTTACAGGACAAGGCGGCTATTTCCGATACTCTTTTAGCCGAACAAATGGCTACTAAGAAAATCAATTTCCTGGTGAGAAGAACCAAAGAAATGTGCTGCAATGGTTCAAATGGAGGGCTAATACGCATCACTCCTTGTATGAAAGCTTTGATTAATGAATGCAAAGCCAAGGGCCTTTGAAAAAATATTGACAAGGCCGAATCTGATCCTTGATAGTACTCAAGGCAAGCTTCCTATCTACAGCCCACTGTAGGAAGTCCAGAATCCTACCTATTACGTACTTACGCGGATGCCATTTCCTGGCTTCACACCACGCGATGTACGCCTTCCAGATCCTATAATAGATCTGCCTGGATACCGGCTTCCTGGCATTGATCATGGTAGATACCACAGGATTAGGGAGCCCTCTCTTTCTTAGAATGTGGGCTTCAATAGCCAGGCCGTCAAACCCAGGGCTGGTAAGGAAGGGTGGTATATCGGTCCCTGCGAAAGCAGGTCCGGACGATGTGGGAGGGTCCAAGGACTCCCCACTGACATTTTTACGATCTCCGCGTACCATGCTCTTCGGGGCCACGCTGGAGCCACCAGAATCACTGGTTTCTTTTCTACCCTGATTCTGCGGATTAATCGCGGTAACAATTGTGGCGGTGGGAATGCATATATCAGTTTGAACTGATCTTAAGGGAACACTAGGGCATCCGAGCCGCAAGCTAGGGGATCCCTTGTGCGAGACACAAATCTGTCCACCTTTGCGTTGAATCTGGATGCTAGCAGATCTACATCCGGTGTTCCCCACCGCTGGCATATTGCCTGGAAAACCTCGGGGTGAAGAGACCATTCCCCCGGGCATAACCGCGGATATGGCTGGGACATATCTTTCTGCCCATTCCAGGATGCAATTTGCTTCCCTCTGGGCTGCACGACTCCTGGTGCCACCCTGATGATTGATATATGCCACTGCTGTGGCATTGTCTGATTGAATTCTGACAGGGGACCCTTGGAGTTTGGATGTCCATGCTACTAGGGCATACCGGGCTGCTCGTATCTCTAAGAGATTGATGGGCAGGGCCTTCTCTGCTTCTGACCACTTGCCCTGGAGAGACCATTGCTCCAGTACTGCCCCCCCAGCCTATGAGGCTGGCATCTGTAGTGGCCCCCTTCCAAGAAACCGTACTGAGGGGTTTCCCTTTTTCCAGATTCTGGGGCACCAACCACCAATGGAGGCTCTTGCGAATGGAAGGGGACAGGGACATTGGTAAGTCTAAAGCCTGAACTTTTTTGTTCCAGGCTGACAGTACGGCCCTCTGCAAGTTCCTTGAATGGAATTGACCGTAGGGTACTGCTTCGAATGAAGCCACCATTTTTCCCAGCAGCCTCATGCACAGGCGTATGGATGGTTTTCTTTTTGTACCCACTAAGTGGGTCAAATCTTTCAAAGACGACACCTTCTCTGGAGGTAAGAAATCTTTCTCTGATTTGAATCCAGTCTTAGCCCCAAGTATTCCAGACTTTTGACTGGTTTTAGGGCTGACTTGTCTCGGTTGATAATCCAACCGTGAGATTCCAGATACTTGATTGTCTTGTGAACGACCATTTCTAGTCTTTTTCACTGAGTGGTCTATCAGCAACAAGTCGTCTAGATATGCCCTTATCGTTACACCTTGATGTTCTTAGATTGGCCAATAGTGGGGCCAGAATTTTTGTGAACATTCGTGGTGCTGTGGCCAGACCGAAAGGTAAGGCTCTGAACTGAAAATGGCGCCCTTCTACTGCAAAGCGTAGAAATTTCTGGTGGGCCGGAAAGATGGGAATATGCAGATAAGCATCCCTTATGTCGACCGAGGCTAACCATTCCTGCCCTTGTAGGGCGGTGGGCACCGATCGGATCGACTCCATCTGAAAAGTCCTGATATGTAGGAACTTGTTTAGCCCTTTTAGATTTAATATGGGCCTCACGTCCCCATTTGTTTTGAGGACTGTGAAAAGGTTCGAGTAAAACCCGAACCCGCTTTCTTACAAGGGAACCTTCATGATTACACCTTGGAGCAATAGTTGTTCTAGTGCCAGAAGAAGGGATCCTCTCTTTTGGGGATCGCTTGGCACGTTTGACCTCATAAAATGGGCAGGAGGAGTGTCTTTTAAGTCCAACCTGTATCCCAGACTTACTGCGGAGATCACCCATCTGTCTCTGATGGTGTCCTGCCAGGTCTCTGTGAACAACTGATGTCTTCCCCCTACCCGATTGAGTGGGGCAACTGACTTGGGGGGAGGTTTTGTACCTCTCTTGACCCAGGGTTTCTTGTTACCCTGTGATTGTCTCTGATTTCTGCCTCCTGGATTTGACCGCGGAGGCCGTCGGAACTGTTTCACAGCCGATGTGCCAGGGACTGGAGAAGTAGGCCTCTTAAAAGAAGGACTTCTACCCTTGTTCTTAACCGGCAAGAGTGTACTTTTACCGGCAGAAATTTTCTGGATATACTTGTCCAGATCTTCTCCGAATAAGCGTTCTCCATGAAATGGGAAGCTAATCAGGGAGCTTCAGCAGACCAGTTTCTGAGCCATAGAAGCCTACGCATATGTACTACAGACAGCGTAAAGCGGGAGGCCTGTTGGATTGTATCCTTTATGGCGTCCACCGCAAAACACAAGGCTCTAGGTAGGTCAGCTAGGGCAAGAGCCTGCTGATCTGGTAAGTCTTTTAAGACTTGTTTCAACTGATCCTTCACTGCTTGGCAGACCCCAATCGCTGCTACTGCAGGTTGTGTCACCATGCTTGCTGTAGAGAAAGCAGATTTTAGTAAAGACTCCAATTTTTTATCTATTGGGTCTTTGAACATTGGAACATTATCTACTGGACATGTCAGTGATTTATTTACACAAGAGATGGCTGCGTCCACTGTAGGGACCCTCCATTTTTTCTTATGAACTTATCCTCCATGGGATAGATCACCGGAAATCTCTTGGGAGGAGTAAATATTTTATCAGGATGCTCCCAATCCTGGTAAATAAGCCCTTCCAATAAAGGGTGGATTGGGAAGGAACAGACAGCCTGGGGAGCCTTCAGCGACCCCAGCGAGGAAACCGTAGTGGTTGATGGTTCCACCAGAGGCATTTTAAATGCTGATCGGACCATGTTAGTCAGAGACTGAACCCATAATCTTTCAGCCTGAGATGCTGAGAAAGGTTCTTCCACTGTTGATTCCTCTATAACCGAATCAACCTCATCCTGATCCCCTTCAGGTAGGTCGATCTCTGTGTGGGGCTGTTCCTCCACTAACAGGCACTCTGAAGGAGGAGACGGAGATCGGACGCGCTTTCCCTGTGACAGGGAAGCAGCGATCAATGCTGTTAATCTCTCTTCCAATCCTCCCAGAGTTGAGGATAAAACCTCCTCTGTTATATATACAGGAGCAGGTGGACTGGGGACAGCCGCAGCACCAGGTACTCCTGCGGGGTTCCTACGGCTACTGACCTCTGAATTTTCAGGGGAGATTGGTGCAGTACAAGCATGCCCAAAATCCTCAGAGCCCGATGGAGACCCCTTTGGCTTCCTGGAAGACTTATTTCCGGAGCGTCTGGACGACATATCCTTTAAGCACAAAGCTGAGGTATTCCCGTCGTCATACACCAATTTTGCTGGTAATAGTCTAACACAGTTGCTGCTATATACCAGCTGGTGTCCACTAAAGTGCCTTTCTATGGGGATGCCTGCATCAACCGCCTCTGTGTGCCACCGTTTTGTTGCTAGCTCTGTTTGCATCCAGCTGACACTTGTACTGTGTCTTTTATCCATGCTGGGACGCCTGCACATGCGCAGAAGCGCCGCGGCGTGCATCGAGCGTCATCCACCCGCCCTGCCCCTTTCCTTTCATAGGAGGCACGTGCACGCGCCCGCGCGCGCGCCCGTGCGCCTTCGGCGCCTTTTTTGAAACCAAGCAGGGACTAGGAGCCAGGGCCCTTTTTGCCGGAGGGCCTGTGCGGTGGATGAGCGCAGCAACAGGGCAGAGGAAGTGGATTCCCACAGAGAAACTTACCAACTGCCTGGATCTTTTGACTTTAAAAAGCCAAAGATCCACATGACAAGAAAAATGGACCACAGCGGCCTCTAGTGGTTTAACACAGGTACCGCGGTCTCCTTTTTTTTTTTTTTTTTTCTTGACTACTATTAAAATTTTACATTTTCCAGTAGTTACAGGCATACACAGATATCAGCGGGAATACCGTTAGGTAACAGACAGAAAGACAAATTAGGCTTGGGGATCCCCCAATAGAACCAAGTTCCTGGGGGCCCCCACTTACCTGTTCCCCGCCGCAGGACTTTGTTTGGTCCACAGAAGCCCAAACTTCACCTATCACGGCAGGCATTGTAATTAAACCTTCAGGGACCGGGTCCCAAGGATTCCACTCCCCTGGACCTGTATAGCACCCTGCACAGACAACATCTTGGTCGTGGGTATGACCAGAGCTCTGGATCCCAGGGTCCAGCCCTCCTAAGAGAGGCATTACAGGCAAAACCTTGCTCTTCTGCTGCAAGGCCCGGGTACCGACCGTTTAGCTATGAAGCTTTTTTGGTGGGATCCGGAACAGCTTACTAAGGCCCGTAAAAGAACCTGTACGCAAGCCCAGTGAAAACACATGTTACTCTTTGGCCAACACCTTAGACACTGGCAAAAAACTGAGGTGCTCCCGGATGGGAGGGGCTTATATAGGGGAGGGTACTTCCGGTTTGGAAGTTGCCAGTGCCAGCACCTGAAGGTAATCTATATAACCCATTAGTAATGACTAAGTCGCTCTGTGTCCCGTGATGTACGAAAAAGAAACAAGAACAGTCCTAACATTCACCTTACTTTAATTCTTGTTTGTTCAACTGTTGGATTACAATTATCACAACTGTAGCACACAGACCCTTTTTCTCCTGCTTACCTCCACCTGCAGAGTAGGGCACACCATGCCACATGCCCGTAGGTACTGGGCCTACCTGGAACACTATAGCCTCGGGCTGAAGGTGCCCAAGACTTCTCGACCAATTCATGCACCCCTGGCCAGCAAGGCCAAAGGGAGCGACTCTCACCACCAGGGGTCCCCCTTGGAATCCCCCCATCCAATCTCTCCACCTAATGGCATCTGCCCCTTATGTACCCTCTCCCGGCATGCACAGCAGGTAGACTACGCCCACTGCATGGCTGCCGAGAGAGGACACACAATCACGCTACAATGCCACCTGTGGTTTGACCCAAGACCTGGGCAACAGCGCCACCTGCAGGTCAAGGGGAACTATACACCCAGGCAACACCACAGCAGAGCAGAGTCCAATCTAAAGAATCAGAAAACCTGAGCCAAACTATTGCTCAGGCTACCCTTAAATTTAAAGCACAGCGATCCCAATTTTGGGGGTCCGCTACACAACACAAATAGCTAGCAGAAGACAGAAGACTAAAGACTGTACCTCTCATTGCAAGGCCTTGCATCCTATTAATGCTAAGAGGGACTGCATTATAAAGTAGGGGGAGCTCCCTAGTAATTGTGTTGTACCATATTGATAACTTTGCATTCCTGTGGTTACAGAAGTGTGCTGGAAGTGGGAAGGTGCCCAAAGTTAAGGCATTGGCACTTTGAGCATTAGTGCCACTTGGAGACATACTCTCAGGGGTCATCTAAGACAACTTTATATGTACCAACTGTTGTGAACACCTATTGTGCTGTTGCATTATGTTTGTGTGACAGTGCAAATGCTGTAATTACTATTTTATACCTGTTCCAGTAAAAATACGTTCCTGGTTAAGTACAATTGGTGTGGAGTGTTGTTCCTTTTCCAGCAGGTGGAACCTCGGATACCCAGGTAATAACAAAGGTATACTATTGTTATATTGCATATTGTGGGGTTATCCTTTACTATTAGCTTCACACCAACATTGCACCACAGCTGTGTCAAGGGGATTGAGCCAAGTCAGTGGGGATTTAATAGCAGAGTGCAGGCCCAATCAAATTCAGCAGCTCCTTCGGGGGTTCGTGCTACACTGATAACTGGCAAGTTTGTGTACATGTGATCAGCTGTGATTGGCCCTTTACCTTGTTCTGTGATCAACTGTGTCAAAGAACACAGCAGTCACAGAGCGTGCCCAATGCGGACCCCAGGGTGCGCGCAGGAGGCATGTTCTGGGTGGATGTCAATGGACGTCCTCCCAGAACAAGAGATCCGTGCTGTAACCGTCTTTCGGCTATGGCACGGTATTGAGGTAGTTAAGATTTCTTTTGTTCGGCTTTACAGGCTGAATGAGAGAAATCACTCAATTCCTTCATCCACCCTAAACAGTGTGGTTGATGAATCTGCAGTGCTGGTTATTGTAGCCTGACAGCCAATGCCCACGGCTGTCAGAATACACAAACTTCTGATTGCAAGCAGTTGCTGTTCAACCAAGAATTTTCCAACCAGGTCTTGCAACAAAAGTTGATAGAAAATTTTCCTTTCGTCAAGCTCGGTGGTGCAGACAGAGCAAATTTTGGCTGATTCACGGGAATAAGACTTGATTCACTCCGTGTATGACCAGCCTAAATGTCTGTATTAAGAGATATAAAAGAGATAAAGCTGTCAGCATCACACTGGTTTTAACATTTTGGTGAAAATTTTTCCATCACAACCATAGGATCCAACACTCTTGGTACATATCTGTAAGACTGCAGATAAATAAGATGCACTAGTAAGAGCAGGGTTAGTATTTCCCTTTGTAGGGCTGACGTTAGTTCTAGAGGTAAAGGACCTCTACTACACACAGTGCTGTCTTTGTGGAATGCTAGTAATTAAGCAGGTTACAATGTCAGGTTTTACACGCTATAGAAAGTCCTAACTGCAATGTAATAGTATGTGAAGAATGTGCTACCCTCTGTAAAGAATTTGTTGCGTATAGCTTTGTTTTCTGATGTGTAAATGATTTATACAGAAAAATTATTAGCGATGTACTAAAGATATGTATGTCTGCCCAAATTCTGTGGGAGTTACAAGACCTCTTGTTCTGTTATCTGCCAGTATTAAATTATAACCCCTTCAATAATTGCTTATGACACAGATTGTAAATGATATGATGAACAGCCCATTCTGAAATATACCCTTACAGACTTTGCACAGTATGACAGCTGTTAAACTACAAAGACTAAACTAAACCAAGGCATTAAATATGGTATTTACAATATTAAGAAAGGTTAAAGTAGACCTGTCATGAGAGAAATAAAGATGGCTGCCAATGCGAACCTAATTTAAAAATGCTAGTTGGCTGGCAGTTATGATGATCACCTGCCCAGATAGCAAGCAATTGTGCTGCAAGTTTGGAAATGACTTGCTAAGCTTTTGCTAGACTTGTCAGGCTTCACGAGTTTGTTGCACAATTGCAGCAAGTCCGCATTGCACGACTCCAGATCAACTTTATTTCCAAACATTCTGCAAGTCTGCTGCAAGTTCTGGTTCAGTTATGTTGTGCAATAGTCATCCCACCACAGGGGTCACTGTGGCTAAATGTTCATGCTGTAGACTTGCAGAGTCTTGCTGTAGACTCACCACTGCAACTTTGCTCCTACTAAAGGCTTGCCACACAAATTTGCTACAAACTGGAAAAGTGTCAATTAGAACTTGTGCATCAGGTGCTCTGCAAGTGAACAACTTGCCAGTGAAAATATGCAGCAAGTTCACAGACTTACAATTCAACACTGCCACAAATTTGTGGCAAGTTATCCTTGCTATCTGGATGGCTCTAATACCTCCTGAGTAACTAACCAAGAATGAGTATACAGATCAGCAAGGTCAAAGAAAAAACAGTAGTTCTCATTGGTAGTGTTGAGCGGACCCGAACTGTAAAGTTCGGGTCCGTACCGAATTTTGGCGTTTTCCCGACCCCGGACCCGGACCCGGATTTTGCGCTAAAGTCCGGGTTCGGGTTCGGATTCGGGAATTTAATGGCGCAGTTAGAAATGCTTCAGGGGCCAGCCAATCACCATTTGATTAGCTGGTGTGCCCTTAGAAGCCTTCATAGCCATGCCTACTAATGGCATGGCTGTGATTGGTCAGTGCAACATGTGACCCAGCATGTGACCAGCTTCTATATAAGAAAGAGGCACACAGCACAGATCGTCACTCTGCTTTTAGACAGTGTAGGGAAAGGATCCTGGCTGCTGTTGCTGTGAGGGAGAGAATTATATGATAGGAGTTAGTCCTGATTCTGCAATCTACTGATAGAAAAGATAGGGAGACAGTGTAGTGTAGTGTAGTGTAGGGGCAGGATCCTGTTTGTGCTTTCAGGGAGAGAGATTTAGATAGGAGTCCAGATTGAGAGATATAATAGCTCAGCGATCTGCATAGTTTTATCTGTTTGTGTTGCAAGCTCAGTGCACCAGCACTGCATTACGTTGAGTGATACACCTATTCCATACTGTGGCTGTATTGTGCTCTTGCTAAAAGACCTATTTCGGTCAGAAAAAAAAAAAAAAAAAAAAAAGGCACTTTATTGTGCTTTTGCTAAAAAGACCCATTTTTGGGCCCCCCCCCAAAAAAAAGGCACTTTATTGTGCTGTTGCAAAAAAAAAAAGGCACTTTGTTGTGCGCAAAAAAGACCTATTTTTGGGCAAAAAAAATATTTTGCAGTGTATATCTCTAGTTGTGTGAAATAACCAATTTCTATATATTTTTCTTGTACTATGCTATACTAAAAAAAAAAAAAAAACTTTTTTTTGAATAGCATTCTCTGCAGCTGTGCGATTCAGCGGTTATATACTGTGGTTGTGTTGTGCTCTTCCAAAAAACGCCATTTAGGGCCACAGAAAATATTTTGCAGTGTGAAATACACATGTGGAGGTGTGTAAAATAAACAATTTCTATATATTGTACAGTGCTATACTAAAAAAAAAAACATTTTTTTTGAATAGCATTCTCTGCACTTCTATAGCTGTGCGATTCAGTGGTTAAATACTGTGGTTGTGTTGTGCTCTTGCAAAAAACGCCATTTAGGGCCACAGAAAATAAATTGCAGTGTGAAATACACATGTGGAGGTGTGTAAAATAAACAATTTCTATATATTGTACAGTGCTATACTAAAAAAAAAACCATTTTTTTTGAATAGCATTCTCTGCACTTCTATAGCTGTGCGATTCAGTGGTTAAATACTGTGGTTGTGTTGTGCTCTTGCAAAAAACGCCATTTAGGGCCACAGAAAATAAATTGCAGTGTGAAATACACATGTGGAGGTGTGTAAAATAAACAATTTCTATATATTGTACAGTGCTATACTAAAAAAAAAAACATTTTTTTTGAATAGCATTCTCTGCACTTCTATAGCTGTGCGATTCAGTGGTTAAATACTGTGGTTGTGTTGTGCTCTTGCAAAAAACGCCATTTAGGGCCACAGAAAATAAATTGCAGTGTGAAATACACATGTGGAGGTGTGTAAAATAAACAATTTCTATATATTGTACAGTGCTATACTAAAAAAAAAAACATTTTTTTTGAATAGCATTCTCTGCACTTCTATAGCTGTGCGATTCAGTGGTTAAATACTGTGGTTGTGTTGTGCTCTTGCAAAAAACGCCATTTAGGGCCACAGAAAATATTTTGCAGTGTGAAATACATATCTGGAGGTGTGTGAAAAAACAACATTGTTTTTGAATAGCATTCTCTGCACTTCTATAGCTGTGCGATTCAGTGGTTAAATACTGTGGTTGTGTTGTGCTCTTGCAAAAAACGCCATTTAGGGCCACAGAAAATAAATTGCAGTGTGAAATACACATGTGGAGGTGTGTAAAATAAACAATTTCTATATATTGTACAGTGCTATACTAAAAAAAACAACATTTTTTTTGAACAGCATTCTCTGCACTTCTATAGCTGTGCGATTCAGTGGTTAAATACTGTGGTTGTGTTGTGCTCTTGCAAAAAACGCCATTTAGGGCCACAGAAAATAAATTGCAGTGTGAAATACACATGTGGAGGTGTGTAAAATAAACAATTTCTATATATTTTCCTTGTACTGTGCTATACTAAAAAAAACAACCTTTTTTTTTTAATAGCATTTTCTGTAGCTGTGCGATTCAGCGGTTACGTGCTGTGGGTGTGTTGTGGTCTGGCAAAAAACGCCATTTAGGGCCACAGAAAATATTTTGCAGTGTGAAATACACATCTGGAGGTGTGTGTAAAAAAACAATTTCTATATATTTTCCTTGTACTGTGCTATACTAAAAAAAACAACCTTTTTTTTTTTGAATAGCATTTTCTGCAGTTCTGTAGCTGTGCGTTTCAGCCATTACGTAATGTGGGTGTGTTGTGGTCTTCCAAAAAACGCCATTTAGGGCAAGATCCTAAATTTGGAAAATATGAGGGGAAGGTCAAAGGGACGTGGTGGCCCCGGTCGTGGTGCTGCTGGTGGAGTTCCTGTTGCAGGGAGAGGACGTGGTGGATCTGTGCCAGCTACACGCACAAGTGAAACACCTTCCTCAGGTGCGAGTAGGCGACCGAGCCTGCGGCGGTATTTTGTTGCGCCTAATGAGGCTGTACCAATGTTTAGGCCAGGACAAGTACAGGCGATAGTAGATTGGGTTGCTGACAGTGCCTCGGGTTCCTTCACATTGTCTCCCACCCACTCTTCTGCTGAAAGATCAGAGTTGGCACCTGAAGCCCATGTCCATCAGTCTTTCACCTCACCCCCTTGCAAATCAGCCAAGCAGTCTGAGCCCCAAATCATGCAGCAGTCTCTTCTGCTTTTCGATGACTCTGTTAGCAGGGTTTCCCAGGGCCATCCACCTAGCCCTGCCCCAGAAGTGGAAGAGATTGAGTGCACCGATGCCCAACCACTTATGTTTCATGATGGGTACATGGGAGGACCATTGCAGCACGTCTCGGATGATGACGAAACACAGGTGCCAACTGCTGCTGCTTTCGCAATTGTGCAGACAGACATGGAGGGCAGGGGTGAAGACTGGGTGGAAGATGATGTGGAGGACGATGAGGTCCTCGACCCCACATGGAATCAACGTTATGCAGGTGACCAGTGTAGTTCGGAGGAAGAGGCGGTGGTCGCACAGAGCCACCAGCACAGCAGAAGAGGGAGCAGGGTGCAAAAACGGAGCATTCGTCCCCTAGACAGTACATCTGCTACTGCCCAACGCAGCAAGGGACCGAGCACACCAAAGCCAGGTCCAAGGACTTCCCTAGCGTGGCAGTTCTTCACACAGTGTGTTGATGACAAGACACGAGTGGTTTGCACGCTGTGCAATCAGAGCCTGAAGCGAGGCATAAACGTTCTCAACCTGAGCACAAGCTGCATGACCAGGCATCTAAGTGCAAAGCACGAGCTGCAGTGGAGTAGACACCTCAGAAACCAAGAAAGGTCTCTGGCTCCTCCTGCTTCCTCTTCTGCTGCAGTCTCGGCCTCTTCATCCACCTCTGTAGTGACAGTGGCACCTGTCACCCCGCAAACAGAGGATCTGCCAGCAACACTACCACCTGGGTCACCGACCATCTCCACAATGTCCCATGGAAGCGTTCAGCTCTCTATCTCCCAAACATTGGAGCGGAAGAGGAAGTACCCCCCTAGCCACCCGTGATCCCTGGCCCTGAATGCCAGCATTTCAAAATTCCTGGCCTTTGAAATGCTGTCATTCCGTCTGGTGGAGACACAGAGTTTTAAAAGCCTGATGGCATTGGCTGTCCCGCAGTACGTCGTGCCCAGCCGCCACTACTTTTCCAGGCGAGCCATCCCTTCCCTGCACAACCAGATGGGGGACAAAATCAGGTGTGCACTGCGCAATGCCATCTGTGGCAAGGTCCACCTAACTACGGATGCGTGGACCAGTAAGCACGGTCAGGGACGTTATATCTCCCTAACAGCACACTGGGTAAATGCAGTGGCTGCTGGGCCTGAGGCAGATAGCGGTTTGGCGCATGTCCTTCCACCACCGAGGATTGCAGGGCGCTTCAGTTTGCCTCCTGTTGCTAACTCCTCCTTCTCCGCTTCCTCATCCTCTACCGCCTCCTCATCCATTCAGCGTAACACCTTCACCACCAACTTCAGCACAGCCAGGGGTAAACGACAGCAGGCAGTTTTAAAACTTTCCTGTTTGGGGGAAAATCCCCACACCGCGCAGGAGTTGTGGAGGGACATGGAACAACAGACCGATGAGTGGTTGCTGTCAGTGAGCCTCAAGCCCGGCCTGGTGGTGTGCGATAATGGGCGAAATCTCGTAGCAGCTCTGGGTCTAGCCGGTTTGACGCACATCCCTTGCCTGGCGCATGTGCTGAACTTGGTGGTCCAGAGGTTCCTTAAAAATTACCCCAATATGCCAGAGCTGCTGCAGAAAGTGCGGGCTGTCTGTGCGCACTTTCGGCGTTCTCACCCTGCTGCTGCTCGCCTGTCAGCGCTGCAGCGTAACTTCGGCCTTCCAGCTCACCGCCTCATATGTGACGTGCCCACAAGGTGGAACTCCACCTTGCACATGCTGGCCAGACTGTGCGAGCAGCAGCAGGCAATAGTGGAGTTTCAGCTGCAGCAATCACGCGTGAGTCGCTCTGCGGAACAGCACCACTTCACCACCAATAACTGGGCCTCCATGCGAGACCTGTGTGCCTTGTTGCGCTGTTTCGAGTACTCCACCAACATGGCCAGTGCCAATGACGCCGTTCTCAGCGTTACTATCCCAGTTCTATGCCTCCTTGAAAAAACGCTTTGTGCGATGATGGAAGAGGATGAGGCACAGGAGGATGAGGAGGAGGAGGAGGAAGCGGGATCATTTCAAAGGCTTTCAGGGCAGTCTTTCACAAGTGGCTACGAGGGTGGGTTCCTGCACCAACAAACGCAAGGTACACAATTGTCCGGCAGAAAGGGCACAGTTCTGGAGGATGACGAGGTGGAGGAGGAGATGGAGGAGGAGGAGGAGGAGGAGGAGGAGGAGCCATGTTCACAGCAGGGTGGCACTCAGACCAGCTCGTGGCCATTACTGGTGCGTGGCTGGGGGGATACAGAGGACACAGACGATACACCTCCCACAGAGGACAGCTTTTCTTTGCCTCTGGGCAGCCTGGCACACATGAGCGATTACATGCTGCAGTGTTTCCGCAACGACAGCCGAGTTGCCCACATGTTAACTGGTGCTGATTACTGGGTGGCCACCCTGCTGGATCCCCGTTACAAGGACAACGTACCGTCCTTAATTCCCTCACTGGAGCGGGATCGTAAGATGCGCGAGTACAAGCGCACGCTGGTAGACGCGCTGCTGGTGGCATTCCCACCTGACAGCGGGCGTACGGTGGAAGCACAAGGCGAAGGCAGAGGAGGAGGAAGAGGTCGCCAACGCAGCCGGGGCACCGGCAGCACCTCAGAAGGCAGGGTTAGCATGGCCGAAATGTGGAAAAGCTTTGTCAGCACGCCACAACAACCAGCACCACCAGCTGAGATGGAGCGTCTTAGCAGGAGGCAGCATTTCACCAACATGGTTGAGCAGTATGTGTCCACAGGCCTACACGTACTGGATGATGGGTCTGCCCCCTTTAACTTCTGGGTCTCCAAATTGGGCACATGGCCTGAGCTTGCCGTTTATGCCTTGGAGGTGCTGGCCTGCCCTGCAGCCAGTGTATTATCTGAACGTGTATTTAGCACGGCAGGGGGCGTTATCACAGACAAGCGCAGCCGCCTGTCCAGAGCCAATGTGGACAAGCTCACGTTCATTAAAATGAACCAGGCATGGATCCCACAGGACTTGTCCGTACCTTGTGCAGAATAGACATGTATACCGGTGTTGTGACAAAAACTGTCCGGCCATCGGATTGTGCCCGGCCCGTACTGCGCAGGCGCAGCGCTTGCGCAGTACAGAGGACAAGGAGATTCACAAAATCTCCGAAGATGAACGGCGCCTGCGCTGTGAGTACAGGTTCAAGCCCCACCATCCAAGAGGACATACGGTAGCACATAGTAACAGGGCCCCTCATGGGCTCGCTTCGATCGCGGCCTTGCTTGGCTCGGCTTGAACCACGGATGGTGTGGCCTTCACCTGAACTCAACACGCAGGCGCCGTTAGTCTTGGGAGATTTTTGAAATCCCCTTGTCCTACATACTCAGCAAGCGCAATACAGGGCGGACACTATTCGACAGGGGACAGAATTCGACACATCACCGGCCTTACCCAGCCATTGTTGTATTTTTGAACCAGTGTTGGCTACCTCGTCCTCCTCCACCGCCGCTTCCACCTACACAGCCACATCCACCGCCACCTCAACCTCCTACTCCATATGGACCTCGTCCTGCTAGGCCAAGATTAAAATTTTTATTTTATTTTTTTGTAGCGCACAGATCCTTTCCCCCTTACCTGCCTTTATGTTGTTGGCTCTTCGCAGGAGGGAGAAAGGCACACCGCACTACCAGCCCGTATCCTCCTATATAAAGAGGTTGAGCGGTGTACTTGACGGGCCGTGTCCACAGCCGGAGTCAAAACTCCTCCAGAGGATGATTCTCACCTCTACTGTAGGTAGAGGCAAGTCCTTTAATTGCCAGTAAAGTCAATGTCCACACCAGCTGAAACTCCAACTCTTATTCTCTCATGGCAAAATAAACTGTACTCAGATAGAAAAGGTTAGAGCAAAGAAACAGGACAGCTTAAGGTGTGGAGGAGGTCCAGGCACAAACGTAGCACATTCACTTCACTACTTAGGTTTCTCAAACAGTTTTTGGCGCACGGTCTCTGCCACAGACATTGAGGTTGGTCTCTGCCACAGACCGGGTGTACAAGGCCCCTGCCACGGGCCTGGAGAACTTTGGTCTCAGCCACAGACCAGGGTGTATAAGGCCCCTGCCACGGGCCGGTTGAATAAGGCCTCTGATACAGTCAAGGTGACCTTGAGCTTCTCCTTCTACGAACCTAGCCCATATCAAGGGGAAGACATCTCTCCAGGGAGTCAACAGACCATTCCTTCACCGTGACTCCCGCATCGGTCCATCAGAATGATCCTCCCTTCCCTGGAACAGGGTCCCCTACACGAGGCGGCTCTGGACTCCAGGCTTTACTCCCGCCCCTAGGCCTCCATACCCAGGGCAGCAAGAACTCCAGGATAGTACCTCACCCCGGGCTAAAGGTGCCCGAGATGGAACAGGAAAACATGCACCCAGGCCGAAGGCACCTGGGCGCGGACCCCACTGGACATCAGCCCCCAGGCCAAAGGTCTGCCCCTTTTATATGCTCTCCCGGCATGCACAGCAGGTTCCCCGCCCCGCTGTACTACTGCCAAGAGGGGACACAAAAGGCACCACCTGTAGGCCGCAGGGAACTGCACACCAATACTGTCCCCCGAGGACAAAATGGTCCATGAATCCTACAGAATTAGGGTATTTGAGCCTATTTACCACTCAAACACTTTCCTTAAATTTAGCACCCCGCTACATTTTTATTTCAAAGTATTTTATTTTCCCACTAGCTTATCCATTAAATTAAATAATTTATTCCAGAAAGGGCGTATTTTGGGGCATTCCCACCATATGTGTGGCATCGTGCCGTTGAGTTTCTGAGGTTCTTAATGACTTCCTGTACCTCTTCTGCTGAAAAGGTGGCCTCCAGCATATTTTTTTATTTTTTTATTTTTTTATGTTCTTTTAAGTTATTTCCTATCCACATTTGTTTGCAGAGCACTTGCCATGTTCTTAACAACATTTTGCTGCCATTTGCAGCCCTCTAGCCCTTTCCATTACTTTTTTAGAGCCTTTTTAGTCGTCAGAAGTCCGGGTCCCCATTGACTTCAATGGGGTCCGGGTCCGGGTTCGGGTTAAAGTTCGGTCCCGAATCCGAACTTTTTTCCGAAGTTCGGCCGAACCCGCCGGACCCGAATATCCAGCTACCCGCTCAACTCTACTCATTGGCATACTTGTTCTGGGTCAGTGATTCAAGGTAAGGCAAAGCAAATAGACAAACATGACAGCCAGGCAACTATCGTTTTTAGTGTTGTCAAGTTCCATATTAGACCCTGGAGACTGTTTTGGCGTGACTTTCCCACCTAAAACGCCATTCACATTCAGACTGTCATTGGTTGGAGCCATAGCCGCTGAAAAGGCAGTACACCTGATCCTGTTGTACTGGGCCAAGGCCTCATCAGCTAAACAGGGGGGCCTGGGGCAGCTTTATTGCTAATTTTTGCCTAAATGAATAAATTGATTTTACTAGACCACACCCCGAATCCTACTTGCTTACCAGTGGCAAAATTACATTTCCCTGGGCCCCATCGCATCAACAGAGGGGCCCAGGAGTTGGGAGCAGAGGAGGGACCTTTTTTCTCATATTCGGGGCATAGGCAGATAAAGTTAGTGCCGCTGTTCTGCTGAAAAATTACTGTCTCCTATTCACAAATTCAAGATCAAATAATCAAAAACCGAAGATATACAGGTGATTCTACTGAAATCAAAAGATACAGGTGAGAGGCACCAAAAATTACATTGCAATGACACTACATTATGAAGGAAAGGGCGTAGAGAAATATAATAAGAGCACTATGTTTTTTTTTAAAGAGGAATATGCTGAGGGGATCACAAGCTGTCATATATAACCAATGTCAATGGACATAAAGGATGAACACACAGCCTCTGAACAATATATGACTTTGGATCGTCTGGCAAATATGGTCTTGTAGGATAGAAGGGCCCTTGTGAAGGGTGGATGGGATCCAGGGGAGGGCACAAAGCTCAGTTGGGTTTATGTAGTTTTCAAATTGGACCCAAAGCTTAGAGGAGGAATGATGGAACCAGTCTGACACTCAAGTAAGTATCACTACCTTACGGTATATGGAAGCATCTGGTGCTCCGACTCCACCTCGGGATTTCGGGAGAGATGGTGTTTCATAACGTATTCTAGGTTGTGCCGCGTTCCATAGAAACATGGAAAACATCTGACGGAGTTTCTGGAAATACGAGGTAGATATACGGATAAGGATTATCTGAAATAGGTATAGAAAATTAGGAATAACATCCATTTTCATGGCATTCACCCTGCCAAGCCATGAGAGCCGTCTTGAGGCGTAAGATGATAAGTCCGCCTGCAGAAGCCTAGCAGATGAAGCATACAAATTCATTTGCAGCGTAGCTGGGCTGCCACCACTGTCCACAGGCTCTAAGGTTACCTTACCACCTTTTTTTCATCATACTCTGGTTTAACTCTGAGTTAAACCAGAGTGATTTTATCCATAAGGAGTATTGAAAAAAAGGTGGGGATACATTAAAATTATTGTAATCAAAATTAGTTTTTTCACCTGGGAGCTATAGTAATTTGTAGCTCATTAAAAAAAGTACATTTTATTCTGCAATTAGTCCTTTTTATAAAGATACTAAAATTAAATTTCTGGTGGAAAACCTTTGGAACTGAACAATGAAGCTGTTCCCAAACAGGCAAGCAGAGACCGGAGAACTTGTGACTAGGGATGAGCTCGGTGTTCGAGTCGAACATACGTTCGACTCGAACATCGGCTGTTCGATCGTTCGCCGAACAACGAACGATTTGGGCCATTCGCGCCTAATTCGCGGCCCACAATGCACTACGCCATCGCAGTGTCATCCAGGCGCTGTGATTGGCCAAGCATGCACAGTGACCCCGCATGCTTGGCCAATCACAGCGCCGGCAGCGAGGAGAGCAATGATTGGCCACAGGCAGGATGCCTGTGACCAATTATTGCTGAGGGTGTTTAGTACACGCCCCACACTATAAAAGGCCGCCAGCACGGCGGCCTAGTGTAGTGTGTTCCGGAGCAGGGAAAGAGAAGCATAGGCAGGGACAGTGACATTTTTTTTTTCTTGCTTAACCTGGATTCCTTTAGTTTAGGGAAAGAGAAGGATAGGTAGGGAGAGTGTCAGTCTGTTTTACTGTGCTAAACCTTGTTTGTAGGGACAGGGAAGGACAGTGAGGGAAATTCTCATTGTGCTATACTGTGCTAAAGCATTCCTCATCAACCATCTTTAAAAAAAAAAAATTATAGGGACAGAAAACTATAGGTAGGGAGAGTGTCAGTGTGTTTTACTGTGCTAAACCTTGTTTGTAGGGACAGGGAAGGACAGTGAGGGAAATTCTCATTGTGCTATACTGTGCTAAAGCATTCCTCATAAACCATCTTTAAAAAATTTTTTTTTATAGGGACAGAAAACTATAGGTAGGGAGAGTGTCAGTGTGTTTTACTGTGCTAAACCTTGTTTGTAGGGACAGGGAAGGACAGTGAGGGAAATTCTCATTGTGCTATACTGTGCTAAAGCATTCCTCATCAACCATCTTTAAAAAAACTATTTTTTATAGGGACAGAAAACTATAGGTAGGGAGAGTGTCAGTGTGTTTTACTGTGCTAAACCTTGTTTGTAGGGACAGGGAAGGACAGTGAGGGAAATTCTCATTGTGCTATACTGTGCTAAAGCATTCCTCATCAACCATCTTTAAAAAAACATTTTTTATAGGGACAGCAAACTATAGGTAGGGAGAGTGTCAGTGTGTTTTACTGTGCTAAACCTTGTTTGTAGGGACAGGGAAGGACAGTGAGGGAAATTCTCATTGTGCTATACTGTGCTAAAGCATTCCTCATCAACCATCTTTAAAAAAAAAAATTTATAGGGACAGAAAACTATAGGTAGGGAGAGTGTCAGTGTGTTTTACTGTGCTAAACCTTGTTTGTAGGGACAGGGAAGGACAGTGAGGGAAATTCTCATTGTGCTATACTGTGCTAAAGCATTCCTCATCAACCATCTTTAAAAAAACATTTTTTATAGGGACAGAAAACTATAGGTAGGGAGAGTGTCAGTGTGTTTTACTGTGCTAAACCTTGTTTGTAGGGACAGGGAAGGACAGTGAGGGAAATTCCCATTGTGCTATACTGTGCTAAAGCATTCCTCATCAACCATCTTTAAAAAAAAAAAAATTATAGGGACAGAAAACTATAGGTAGGGAGAGTGTCAGTGTGTTTTACCGTGCTAAACCTTGTTTGTAGGGACAGGGAAGGACAGTGAGGGAAATTCTCATTGTGCTATACTGTGCTAAAGCATTCCTCATCAACCATCTTTAAAAAAAAAAAATTATAGGGACAGAAAACTATAGGTAGGGAGAGTGTCAGTGTGTTTTACTGTGCTAAACCTTGTTTGTAGGGACAGGGAAGGACAGTGAGGGAAATTCTCATTGTGCTATACTGTGCTAAAGCATTCCTCATCAACCATCTTTAAAAAAAATTTTTTTTATAGGGACAGAAAACTATAGGTAGGGAGAGTGTCAGTGTGTTTTACTGTGCTAAACCTTGTTTGTAGGGACAGGGAAGGACAGTGAGGGAAATTCTCATTGTGCTATACTGTGCTAAAGCATTCCTCATCAACCATCTTTGAAATCCTTGTTTTTTGGACAGTCAGGGAAATTGTCATTGTGCTATTCTGTGCCAAAGCAATCATCCTCAACCATATTTAGAAATCCTTAAGTAAAGGGACAGAGAAGGACACCTGAAGGTAGCCCTTATTGCTTTTTTTCCCATCTCCCTGCAGGCCATCCATTAGAATGTCTGGAAGGCAAACAAGGAGAGGCAGACAGTCAGGAGGCAATAAAAGAGGGCAAGCAGGCTCTGTGTCTGGGGGCAACAGTGCTGGTCGTGGACGCGGTGCATTGTCATCAGCACGTGGCCATGGGACACGCTTGTCCTTCTTTTCGGCAGCTGGACATGTTGAGCCACATCATGCCGAAGACTTGGTAGAGTGGATGACCAAGCCCTCCTCCTCCTCCTCATCCTCTCTCACCCAGGCTCAGGGTACTGGCAAAGCAGCTGCCAAAGCGTCCTCTTCCCTGGTATCAATGTCAGACTCATCATCAGTCACTCCTTCCCTAGACCCACCATGTCCTCCTCCTGAGGAGTCCCCCGAACTGTTTGAGCACAATGTTGGGTACATGCTCCAGGAGGATGCCCAGCGTTTCGAAGGGTCTGATGATGAAACCCAGCTAGAGGAAGGCAGTAGCGTGAGAGCAGACAGAGGGGATGCTCAAGAAGGACACCAATCTGGCAGTCATGTTCCAGCAGCTGCAGCATACTGCCAGATTGGCTCCAGTGATGAGGAGGGAGGGGATGATGAGGTCACTGACTCCACGTGGGTGCCTAATAGGAGAGAGGAGGAGGAGGAGGATGAGGAGGAGGCACATCTCCAACGAGGCAGGATGCCCTTTGGTGGCCAGCGTAAGGGCAGTACACCGACGGAATCACACCGCAGAGCTCCGCCTGTGCAGGGCGCTGCCTCTGCCCATCATTCAAAAAGTTCTTTGGTGTGGGCCTTTTTTGAGGCTAGTGCATCAGATCGCACAGCTGCTGTTTGCAACATATGTCTCAAGCGTATATCGCGTGGCCAAAACATCAGCCGCTTGGGTACCACATGCCTGACCAGACATATGTTGACCTGCCATGCAGCTCGTTGGCAAGCCTACCTCAAAGACCCACACCAAAGAACAAAGCGGACCTCTCCTTGCACCGCATCAGCTGGGATCTCCAACCCCACTATAACTTCAGTCCTCTCTGAAACATGCACTGAGAGGAATGAAGGTGTAGAATTAGGTGTGTCACAGCCAAGTACTTGCGGCCACTCTGCTAGCAGTACACCGACGTCCGATTCTAGCAGGCAAATTTCCCTGCCCCAGCTGCTGGACCGTCGAAAGAAGTTCACTCCCAGCCATCCACATGCCCAGCGGTTGAATGCTAGCTTGGCTAAATTGCTAGCGCTTCAACTGCTGCCTTTTCAGTTGGTAGACTCGGCCCCCTTCCGTGAGTTTGTGCAATGTGCGGTTCCTCAGTGGCAGGTTCCCAAACGCCACTTTTTCTCACGGAAGGCTATTCCGGCTCTCTACCGGCATGTGGAAGGCAATGTCTTGGCCTCGCTGGACAGGGCGGTCAGCGGTAAGGTGCATATTACCGCTGACTCATGGTCCAGCAGGCATGGACAGGGACGTTACCTTTCTTTCACGGCCCATTGGGTCACTCTTTTGGCAGCTGGGAAGGATGCAGGACAAGGTGCAGTAGTGTTGGAGGTTGTTCCACCGCCACGCCTCCAAAATGCTACTACTGGTTGTGACACACCTCTCTCCTCCACCCCCTCCTCTTCTTCTTCCTCCATGGCCTCTTCCTGTGCTTTGTCCTCTGAACCAGCGGTGCTCCGTAGGCGTTCAAGGGGCTACGCAAGTACGCAGGCAAAAAGATGCCATGCCGTGCTTGCGCTGGTGTGTTTGGGGGACACAAGCCACACTGGGGCAGAGGTCCTGTCTGCTCTGCAGGGCCAGGCCGAGAGGTGGTTGACGCCACGCCAGCTTAAGCCAGGAATGGTGGTTTGCGACAATGGCACCAACCTCCTCTCCGCCCTCCAACAGGGACAACTGACCCATGTGCCCTGTGTGGCTCACGTCCTTAACCTGGTGGTGCAGCGGTTCTTGGGCAGGTACCCGGGCTTACAGGATGTCCTGAGGCAGGCCAGGAAAGTCTGTGTGCATTTCCGCAGATCTTATAATGCCAGTGCTCGCCTGGCTGAGCTGCAAAAGGAGTTGAACCTGCCCAAGAACCGCCTTATATGTGACATGCCCACCAGGTGGAACTCAACGTTGGCCATGCTGCAGCGGCTGCACACACAGCAGAGGGCCATCAATGAGTACCTGTGCGACTACGGCACCAGGACAGGGTCAGGGGAGCTTGTTTTTTTTTCTCCACGCCAGTGGGGCATGATCAGGGATGCATGCACTGTCCTGGCACCATTTGAGGAGGCCACGAGGATGGTGAGCAGTGACAGTGCATGCATCAGTGACACTGTACCTCTTGTCCACCTGTTGGAGCACACGCTGCGTGGAATAATGGACAGGGCACTTGAGGCAGAACAGAGGCAGGAAGAGGAGGACTTCCTTGCCTCTCAAGGCCCCCTTTACCCAGACAGTGTTCCTTCTGTCCCACCCATCGCACAGGAAGAGGACGAGGAGGAGGAGGAGGATTGTGTCAGCATGGAGGTGGAGCCTGGCACTCAGCAGCATCAACAGCAGCAGTCTTTTAGGGATGATTTACAGTCCCAAGAAACCCGTGGACTTGTACGTGGCTGGGAGGAGGTGGCTGCGGATCATGTCGTCCTTAGTGACCCAGAGGACTCCGGACCGAATGCCTCAGCTAACCTACGCTGCATGGCCTCCCTGATCCTGCAAAGTCTGCGGAAGGATCCTCGTATTCTTCGGATCAAGGAGAGGGACCATTACTGGCTGGCCACTCTCCTTGATCCACGGTACAAGGGTAAGGTTGCGGACCTTATGTTACCGTCGCAGAGGGAGCAGAGGATGAGACAACTCCGGGAGGCCTTGCAGAAAGGTCTGTGCAACGCGTTCCCAGAGACTGGGAGGTTACAAACTCCTGGTCCTGGACAACGAGTTGCTGAGGCTTCGGCCAGTCAAAGAAAGAGCGGTGGGGAAGGTGGCCGTCTGACCGATGCGTTCAGAGAATTCTTTAGTCCGCAGCCCCAAAGTATGATCGGTTCCAGCAACCATCGCCAGCGTCTGATAAACATGGTGCAGGAATATCTAGGGGCAAGGTCAGACTTGGACACCTTCCCCACCGAAAATCCTCTGGCTTACTGGGTCTTGAGGATGGATCACTGGCCAGAGCTTGCACAGTATGCAATTGAGCTACTGGCCTGTCCTGCATCCAGCGTTCTTTCGGAACGCACATTCAGTGCTGCTGGAGGATTTGTCACGGATCACAGGGTGCGCCTGTCCACCGACTCGGTTGATCGACTGACTTTCATCAAGATGAACCAGTCTTGGATCACCACCAGCTACCACACACCTGATGCTGATATAACAGACTAATTGATTTTAACATGTCACATCCCTTCAAGACTGATGCTGATGCTGAGTGCCTGTGCTGTTATGTTGACTGGCTATCCTCCTCCTCCGAGTCCTCAATGATACGATTGATGATGATAGCTTGGAAGATCATTTTTGTTTATGGGTGCCGCCACCAGTGCCTAACGCCCAATTTCTTTCTCGTACATCACGGGACACAGAGCGACATAGTCATTACTAATGGGTTATATAGATACCGTCAGGTGCTGGCACTGGCAACTTCCAAAACCGGAAGTACCCTCCCCTATATAAGCCCCTCCCATCCGGGAGCACCTCAGTTTTTTGCCAGTGTCTAAGGTGTTGGCCAAGAAGAAACATGTGTTTTTCACTGAGCTTGCGTACAGGTTCTTTTGGGCCTCAGTAAGCTATTCCGGATCCGACCAAAAAAGCTTCATAGCTAAACGGTCGGTACCCGGGCCTTGCAAAGAAGAGCAAGGTTTTGCCTGTAATGCTTCTCTTAGGAGAGCTGGACCCTGGGATCCAGAGCTCTGGTCATACCCACGACCAAGATGTTTTCTGTGCAGGGTGCTATACAGGTCCAGGGGAGTGGAATCCTTGGGAACCCGGTCCCTGAAGGTTTGATTACAATGCCTGCCGTGATAGGTGAAGTTTGGGCTTTTGTGGACCAAACAAAGTCCTGCGGCGGGGAACAGGTAAGTGGGGGCCCCCAGGAACTTGGTTCTATTGGGGGACCCCCAAGCCTAATTTGTCTTTCTGTCTGTTACCTAATGGTATTCCCGCTAATATCTGTGCATGCCTGTAACTGCTAAAAAAATTTAATAATTTTTAATGGTGGTCAAGAAAAAAAAAAAAAAATTTTTTTATATATATATATATATATTTAATATATTAGACTGCGGTACCTGTGTTTGTCCACTAGAGGCCGCTGTGGAATGTTTCTTGTCATGTGGACTAGTTTCTTCTCATCAGAGCGAGTCCAGGCAGATGGTGAGTTCTCTTATGGGAAACTGCTTCCTCTACCATGTTGCAATGCTCGTCCATCCCCCGGCCTGCGGCAAAGGGGCCCTGGCTCTTGTCCCTGGTTTCCATTTTCGAAATTAGCGCCGAAGGCGCACGTGGCCGCGCGCGTGCGCGTGCACGCGCCTCTATATATAGAGGTGAGCCGGGAAAGGGGGCGGAGCCTGGGGGATGACGCTCTGTGCGCGCCGCAGCGCTTCTGCGCATGTGCGGGCGTCCCAGCATGTTAAAAACCACAATTTTGTGTGGTGAGCTGGCTATGAAGTACAGAGACAGAGCTGGCAACATTTAAAGAAGGCATACAGCAAGCGGTTGATACAGGCATCCCCTAGAAAGGCACATTAGTAGACACCAGCTGTTTCTTATAGCAGCATTTATGCTAGACTATTGTCAGTAACTGGTGTATTTCGGCTGGAATACCTCAGCTTTGTGGCTTAGGAATATGCCGTCTAAAAACTCCGGGACTAGAAATTCCAGGAGGAATAGGGGGTCTCCATCGGGCTCTGAGGATCTTGGGCATGCTTTGGCTGCACCAGTCTCCCCTGAAGAATCAGAGGTTAGTGACCGTAGAGCACCCTCAGGAGTACCTGGTACTGTGGCTGTCCTCAGTTCACCTGCTCCTGTGTATGTAACAGAGGAGGTTTTTTCCTCAGCTCTGGGAGGGCTGGAAGAGAGATTGTCAGCATTGATCGCGGCTTCCCTATCACAGGAGAAAAGCGCCCGATCTCCGTCTCCTCCCTCAGAGTGCCTGTTAACAGAGCAACAGTCCCATACAGGGATCGACCTACCTGAAGGGGATCAGGATGAGGTCGATTCGGTTGTAGAGGAATCAACAGTGGAAGAGCCGTTCTCAGCATCACATGCTGAAAGGTTATGGGTTCAGTCCCTGACTAATATGGTCCGATCAGCATTTAAAATGCCACTTGCGGAGCCATCATCCACTTCTGTCTCCTCATTGGGGTCGCTAAAAGCTCCCCAGACTGTTTGCTCCTTTCCGATCCATCCTTTACTGGAAGGGCTCATTTACCAGGATTGGGAGCATCCTGACAAAATATTTACTCCCCCCAAGAGATTTCCGGTGGTCTATCCCATGGAGGATAAGTTCATCAGAAAATGGAGGGTCCCTACAGTGGACGCAGCCATCTCTTGTGTGAATAAATCACTGACATGTCCGGTGGATAATGTCCAAATGTTCAAGGACCCAATAGATAAAAAATTGGAGTCCTTATTAAAATCTGCTTTCTCTACAGCAGGATTGGTGACACAACCAGCAGTGGCAGCTATTGGGGTCTGCCAAGCAGTGAAGGATCAGTTGAAACAGGTCTTAAGGGACTTGCCAGATCAGCAGGCTCTTGCCCTAGCTGATCTACCTAGAGCCTTATGCTTTGCGGTGGACGCTATAAAGGATTCAATCCATCAGGCCTCCCGCCTTACGCTGTCTGTGGTACATATGCGCAGGCTTCTATGGCTCAAAAACTGGTCTGCTGAAGCTCCCTGTAAAAAATTGCTGGTCAGCTTCCCATTTCATGGTGAACGCTTATTCGGGGAAGACCTGGACAAATATATCCAGAGAATTTCCAGCGGTAAAAGTACACTTTTGCCGGTTAAAAATAGAGTTAGAGGTCCCTCTTTTAAGAGGCCTGCTTCTCCAGTCCTGAAACAGTTCCGACGGCCTCCTCGGTCAAATCCCGGAGGTAAAAATCAGGGACAATTGCAGGGTAACAAGAAGCCCTGGAGCAGGAGAGGTACAAAACCTCCCCCAAAGTCAAATGCATGAAGGGTTGCCCCCACCCAATCGGGTGGGGGGAAGACTTCAGTTGTTCACAGAGACCTGGCGGGACACGATCCGAGACAGATGGGTGCTCTCCGCAGTAAATCTGGGATACAAATTGGAGTTAAAAAACTCCCCTCCTTCCCGCTTTATAAGGTCAAACGTGCCAAGGGATCCCCAGAAGAGAGGATCCCTCCTGTTGGCACTAGAACAATTATTGCTCCAAGCAGTAATTATAGAGGTTCCCCTGGAAGAATGGGGGTTCGGGTTTTACTCAAACCTCTTTACAGTCCCGAAGCCAAACGGGGACGTGAGGCCCATATTAAATCTAAAAGGGCTAAACAAATTCCTACATATCAGGACTTTCCGGATGGAGTCGATCCGATCGGTAGCCACTGCCCTACAAGGGGAGGAATGGTTAGCCTCGATCGACATCAAAGATGCTTATTTGCACATTCCCATCTTTCCAGCCCACCAAAAATTTCTACGCTTTGCGGTAGAAGGGCGCCATTTTCAGTTCAGAGCCTTACCCTTCGGTCTGGCCACAGCACCAAGAGTGTTCACAAAAATTCTGGCCCCATTATTGGCCAATCTAAGAACACGAGGTGTAACGATAATGGCATATCTAGACGACTTGTTGCTGATAGACCACTCAGTGGAAAAACTAGAAGTGGTTGTTCACGAGACAATCAAGTATCTGGAATATCACGGTTGGATTATCAACCGAGACAAGTCAGCCCTAAAACCAGTCAAAAGTCTGGAATACTTGGGGCTAAGGCTGGATTCAGACCAGAGAAAAATTTTCTTGCCTCAAGAAAAGGGGTCGTCTTTGAGAGATTTGATCCACTTAGTGGGTTCAAAAAGACAGCCATCCATACGCCTGTGCATGAGGCTGCTGGGAAAAATGGTGGCATCATTCGAAGCAGTACCCTACGGTCAATTCCATTCAAGGAAGTTGCAAAGGGCCATACTGTCAGCCTGGAACAAAAAAGTTCAGGCTCTGGACTTACCAATGTCCTTGTCCCCTTCCGTTCGCAAGAGCCTCCGCTGGTGGTTGGTTCCCCAGAATCTGGAAAGAGGGAAATCCTTCAGTCCGATTTCCTGGAAGGTGGTCACTACAGATGCCAGCCTTATAGGCTGGGGAGCAGTACTGGAGCAATGGTCTCTCCAGGGCAGATGGTCGGATGCGGAAAAGGCCCTGCCCATCAATCTCTTAGAGATACGAGCAGCTCGGTATGCCCTAGTAGCATGGACATCCAAACTCCAAGGGTCCCCTGTCAGAATTCAATCAGACAATGCCACAGCAGTGGCATATATCAATCGTCAGGGGGGCACCAGGAGTCGTGCAGCCCAAAGGGAAGTAAATTACATCCTGAGATGGGCAGAAAGATATGTCCCAGCCATATCTGCGGTATTCATTCCAGGAGTGGAGAATTGGAAGGCGGACTTTCTAAGTCGCCAACAATTATGCCCAGGGGAATGGTCCCTTCATCCCGAGGTTTTCCGGACAATATGTCAGCGGTGGGGAACACCGGATGTAGATCTGCTAGCATCCAGATTCAACACAAAAGTGAACAGGTTTGTCTCTTGGACAAGGGATCCCCTAGCTTGCGGCTCGGATGCCCTAGTGTTCCCTTGGGATCAGTTCAAGCTGATATATGCATTCCCACCGCCACAATTGTTACCTCGATTACTCCGCAGAATCAGGGTAGAAAAGAAACCAGTGATTCTGGTGGCTCCAGCGTGGCCCCGAAGAGCATGGTACGCGGAGATTGTAAAAATGTCTGTGGGGAGTCCTTGGACCCTCCCACATCGTCCGGACCTGCTTTCGCAAGGACCGATATACCACCCTTCCTTACCAGCCCTAGGTTTGACGGCCTGGCTATTGAAGCCCACATTCTAAAAAAGAGAGGGCTCTCTAATGCTGTGGTATCTACCATGATCAATGCCAGGAAGCCGGTATCCAGGCAGATCTATTATAGAATCTGGAAGGCGTACATCGCCTGGTGTGAGGCCAAGAAATGGCATCCACGTAAATACGTAATAGGTAGGATTCTGGACTTCCTACAATGGGCTGTAGATAGGAAGCTTGCCTTGAGTACTATCAAGGGCCAGATTTCGGCCTTGTCAATATTTTTTCAAAGGCCCTTGGCTTCGCATTCACTAGTCAAAGCCTTTATACAAGGAGTGATGCGTATTAGTCCTCCGGTTAATATTCCCATATGTCCATGGGATCTAAACTTGGTTCTGTCGGTTTTACAGAAACAACCATTTGAACCATTACAGCATATTTCCTTGGTGCTTCTCACCAGGAAATTGATTTTTCTAGTAGCCATTTGTTCGGCTAAAAGAGTGTCGGAATTAGCAGCTATGTCCTGTAAAGAGCCATATCTGGTTATCCATAAGGACAGAGTAGTATTACGTCCTCAGCCAGCCTTTCTTCCTAAGGTGGTATCGAGGTTTCATTTGAACCAAGATGTGGTTCTTCCTTCCTTTTTCCCCAAACCTAGCTCGGTAGAGGAAAAGTTATTGCATTCTTTGGATGTAGTAAGAGCAGTTAAAGCTTATCTAAAAGCCACTGCTCAGATTCGCAGAACGGATACTTTGTTTATTCTGCCGGAAGGCCCCAGAAAGGGTCAGGCAGCGTCAAAATCTACTTTAGCCAGGTGGATTCGACAGGTCATAATACAAGCCTATGGCTTGAGAAGGAGACCGCCTCCGTTCAAAGTTAGAGCGCACTCCACGAGAGCAGTTGGAACTTCATGGGCAGTGCATCACCAGGCCTCCCTGGCTCAAATCTGTAAGGCCGCAACATGGTCTTCAGTTCACACGTTTACTAGGTTCTACCAGGTGGACGTTAGAAGTCAGGAGGATGTCGCCTTTGGGCGCAGTGTGTTGCAGGCCGCAAAAGATCCTCATGTCTGATAGCGCTCAGCTTATATATGGTGTATCCCCCCCTCATTTGGCATTGCTTTAGGACATCCCATTAGTAATGACTATGTCGCTCTGTGTCCCGTGATGTACGAGAAAGAAAATAGGATTTTTATAACAGCTTACCTGTAAAATCCTTTTCTTGGAGTACATCACGGGACACAGAGCTCCCGCCCCTCTTTGGGGACACTTATTGCTTTGCTACAAAACTGAGGTGCTCCCGGATGGGAGGGGCTTATATAGGGGAGGGTACTTCCGGTTTTGGAAGTTGCCAGTGCCAGCACCTGACGGTATCTATATAACCCATTAGTAATGACTATGTCGCTCTGTGTCCCGTGATCAGGGCCGGCCCAAGACATTGTGCTGCCTGGGACCAAGAATGAAATGCTGCCCCCCCCCCCCAAAAAAAAATCACGCCCACCAAAAGGCCCCCACATTCATTATTTTATATCATGATAACTAAAGGGGACCCGTCATGCTCTATACATGTCAACAGGAGTATAAAGAGGACCTGTCATGGCTCTATACATGTATAGGAGTAAAAAGAGAACCTGTCATGGCTCTATACGTGTATATAGGAGTATGAAGGGACCTGTGCATGGCGGGCGGCCGCAATGTCTTTTGCGCAAACTAATCAATGTACGCTAATTGTGTTTTTTTGGTACCAAAAATATGTAGAAGAATACATATTGGCCTAAACTGATGAAGACATTTTTTTTTTTTTTTTTTGGGATATTTATTATAGCAAAGAGTAAAACATATTGTCAAATATCACCAAAAGAAAGCTCTATTTGTGGGAAAAAAAGAACATCAATTTTATTTGGGTACAGTGTCGCATGACCGCGCAATTGTCAGTTAAAGCGACACAGTGCCGTATCGCAAAAAATGGCCTGGTCATTAAAGGGGTTGTAAAGATTCGTGTTTTTTCACCTTTATGCATTAAGGTGAAAAAACACCTGGCAATTACTGCCCCCCAGGCCCCCTGTTTTACTTACCTGAGCCCGTTCACCTGCTGTGCGCGTCCCCCGGCGTCCTCTTCTCCACGGAGGCTGGCCGTTTATTGGCTAGATTGGATAGATTAATAGCAGCGCAGCCATTGGCTCGCGCTGCTGTCAATCACATCCAATGACGCGGCTCGTGGGGGGGCGGGAATGAGTCGTACACGCTGTTTCTATGGACGCAGTGTGCATGACAGGGAGCGCGCCCGCAAGCTAACCTCCTTGGGAGAGCGCTTCCCAGAAGGGGGTTATCTGATGCAGGGAGGAGCCGAGGCAGCCGCCGAGGGACCCGAGAACAAGAGGATCGGGGCCACTCTTTTCCAAACTAACTGCACAGTGGAGGTAAGTATAACATGTTTTTTATTTAAAAAAAATAAAAAACAAAGCCATACAATCGCTTTAAGTGGGCGAATCCTTCCAGTCCTTAAGTGGTTAATCAGGGCTGGGCAAGGCAAGTCCCTCTCAGGCTCTCATGTCTCATACAACTTGTGATGTGTGTTTGTACTTACAGTTTTGCTTTGGACTCCACCACCAGATGCGGGTTGTCACCTGCCACACGTTGCCGATTGTCACCTGCCACACGTTGCCGATTGTCACCTGCCACACGTTGCGGATTGTCACTTGCCACATGTTGCGCATGGTCACTTACGTCACCTGCCACACGTTGCGGGTTGTCACTTGCCACGTCACCTGCCACACGTTGCGGGTTGTCACTTGCCACGTCACATGCCACACGTTGCGGATTGTCACTTGCCACGACATCACCTGCCACATGTTGCAGATAGTCACGTGACACACATTGCGTATTGTCACTTGCCACGTGACATCACTTGCCACACGTTGCGGATTCTCACAACGTCACCTGCCACACGTTGCGCGTTGTCACTTGCTGTGTCCCAGAGTGCACACGGCTGCACAGTGAGGGTGGAATTGTGGTGATTCAGGGCGGGCGGTGAGAGATGACATCATCTCTCTGCTCCGCTGCGCGCTCACTCACTGACTGCTCCAGCCCCCCGCCCCCCGCTGCGAGTGTTCTGCCTGAGGCCGCCCCTGTCACCACTAACAGCAGCGGCGCTGGGCTCCTCACAGGCAGCGGCGCCTGCCTGCTCACTCACTGACAGCCCCCCCCCCCCCGCTGCGAGTGTCCTCACACATGCAGCCGCGCCTGCCCGCTCACTCACTGACAGCCCCCCCGGCTGCGAGTGTCCTCACACAGGCAGCGGCGCCTGCCTGCTCACTCACTGACTCGGGCTGTGACTGTCCTCACAGGCAGCGGCGTCGGGTTCCTCACAGGCAGCGGAGCGGGCGGAACAGGCTGGCTGGCGGGCGTCAGTTTGCCGCCCCCCTAAAAGTGCCGCCTGGTACCATGGTACCACCCGGTCCCATCATAGGGCCGGCCCTGCCCGTGATGTACTCCAAGAAAAGGATTTTACAGGTAAGCTGTTATAAAAATCCTATTTTTTCAGCCCCTGTTTAACAGGGGCGTGTAATTACAATTTTTGAAGCAATACTTTGCAACAGGGCTCATTGCTGTGCTCCAAGTACAGTATCTGTGAGGGGTTGCAGTGTTGTGCCACCAGTGCCTAAGGCCCAATTTTTCAGCCCCTGTTTAACAGGGGCGTGTAATTACAATTTTTGAAGCAATACTTTGCAACAGGGCTCATTGCTGTGCTCCAAGTACAGTATCTGTGAGGGGTTGCAGTGTTGTGCCACCAGTGCCTAAGGCCCAATTTTTCAGCCCCTGTTCAACAAGGGCATGTAATTACAATTCTTGATCTAATAATTCACAGCAGGGCCCATTGCTGCACCCACCAAGAGTAACTCTGAGGGCTTACAGTGTTGTGGCAACGCCACCACCACCACCACCACGAAAGGCCCAATTTTTCAGCCCCTGTTCAAAAGGGGCATGTAATTACAGATCTTGATCTAATAATTCACAGCAGGGCCCATTCCTGCACCCACCAAGAGTAACTCTGAGGGCTTACAGTGTTGTGGCAACACCACCACCACCACCACCACGAAAGGCCCAATTTTTCAGCCCCTGTTCAACAGGGGCATGCAATTACAATTCTTGATCTAATAATTCACAGCAGGGCCCATTGCTGCACCCACCAAGAGTAACTGTCAGGGCTTACAGTGTTGTGGCACCAGCACCACCATCAAAGGCCCAATTTTTACTACCACTGTTCAACAATTATATGTAATTACAATTCCTGATATAATAGTTGACAGCAGGGTGTTCCAGCACCAACCAAGAGTAACTGTGAGTGCTTACAGTGTTGTGCCAACACCAACAACTAAGGGGCCTATTTCTGCAGAGTATATACGGCAGGTCCCTACTTTCAAACATCCAACTTACAAACGACTCCTACTTGCAAACGCAAGAAGACAACAGGATACTGTGGTTTCAGTCTTTAACAACAGTTTGTTAGTAGCATTAGGTGACAGGTGCGGGGCTGGAAGGCCGGCTGGCTTGCCGGGCTAGGGCACTCTGATATCGCGGATTCCCCTGGACAGTTCGGGGGATCGACACTTTTGTGTCACCATGGTGTGGGGGCCTCGAGTTGGGAGGATCCGGGCGGGGCAGCGTGTCGGGGGGAGGTTAGTTGGAGGTGCATTGCTGCCCCCCTCCCCCTGTGCGCGCCCGCCTGATCCTCCCTCCAAGATCTGCGATTCTCTGCGCTATTGGTCCGGGGAGCTGGTCGGCCTAGCCACATGTTTGCTAACATCTCTTCGGAGATGAATTTTGTCTTGTATTTTGCTATTTGGCGATTGGGGACTCTGCTCGCTCATTGTGAGGTTGTAGTCCTCGCCGCTAATGTGTCACTTGAACCCTTTCCCCCCCCTTTTTTTTTTTTTTTTCTTTTCTTGCATTTCGTATGCTAACGACTGATTTAACCGTTTCTTTCTTGTGAAACTATGTAATTTATGTCATTTATGTTTCTGTACCTGTCTGTTGTGGAATAACAAAAAAAAAAAAGGAAGGACTGGCACATTACTTGATGTTTTTTTTTTCTACCTATGGATACTGTAATCAGAGCTGTATTGTCCTGTCTTCCATAAATAAAGATTATACAAAAAAAAAAAAAAAAAAAGAAGACAACAGGAAGTGAGAGGAAATCTACCCCTAGGAAGGAAAATTCTCTCCTGTAAGAATAAATATGGGAGAAAGGTGTCTCCTCTGTACTGATGCTTTATCACCAATCCTTGTTTCAAGAAAAACACCACATTTCAAAAACAGTTGTCATTGGGACGGAAAGTGAGGTGAAATGTTCTGAACAGGGGCACAGACAGCAAAACAAATGTTACAGGGGTGATAACCCTTACCTATGTTTTCCAAAAAGTTTAAAAATAGATTTTTGGGCTGGAGCTACACTTAAACAATGTACCTGTTCAAAATTACAAACAGATTCTACATAAGAACAAACCTACAGTCCCTGTCTTGTATGCACCGCCTGTATACGGCTGTTCAGAGTATATAGGGCCTTTTTTATTTTATGTGCGGGGTTCCCCTTAATATCCATACAAGACCCAAAGGGGCTGGTAATGGGCTGGGGTGGGGGGGGGGGGGTCATGGGGTAGCTATGCCATTTTTCTTAAAGATTTTCATCCATATTACCGGGACCAGACATTACATTAAAGCCGCAAGCAGTTTTAAATGGCTTTTTTTTCCTTTAGAAGTGTCATTTTGTGCAGGGACAGTTCTAAACACGGGAAACACGTGGCACTTCACAGGCATACTTTAGACACCCCCCAGGTACGATATTTAAAGGAATATTTGACTTTTTTTTTTTCACTTTATGCATCATTAAAATGACTGCTCCCGAAAAACGACCGTTTTTAAAACTTCTTTTTGCATTGATACATGTCCCCTGGTGCAGAACCCAGGTTCCCAAACCCTTTTTAGGACAATAACATGCATAATAGTTGTTATAATTAGCACTTTAGAATTCGAACGTTCGCATCCATTGTATTTAATAGGGTTCTAATGTTCGTACGAACTTTCGGTCCGTTCGCGGGTTCTGGTGCGAACCGAACCCGGGGGTGTTCGGCTCATCACTACTTGTGACCAGCATTGCCTTTGGTCTCCCTGCCTCAGACTAGCAGTTAACCTCCCTGGCGGTATGATTCTTTCTGATTTTAGGTGCTGAAAGCGGTACAATTATTTTGCATGTAACTTTGGCGTTTTATATTGTAGGCCTGTAATTCTTAGGAATAACACACTTAAAGTGGTTGTAAACCCACTTTTAGAAAAAAAAAAAAAAAGACACCTGCAAGATAAAGACATATTGAGCTAGTATGCTATGCATACTAGCTCATTATGTGGCACTTACCTCAGATCAAAGCCTCTGAAGCGCTCCTCGTCCCCCTCCGCCGCCGCCATGTCTGCTCTGACCGTCTTCCTGTTATCGCAGCTCCGGCGCTGTGATTGGCCGGAGCGGCGATGACAACACACGCATGCGTGCAGGGCCGGCTTTCTCCATTGAGAAAACCGGCAGTCTCCATTGAGAAAACCGGCAGTGCGCCTGCGCCGTTGTCTATGGCGCGCATGCGCCGTACACATCGGTGCAGGGTTTTCTGATAATATCTACTTAACCGTGTAGGGCCTGGTGACTCGTTTGGAGGATGCACCGAAGTTAACCTACCTCACAGTACTGCCGGATGGCTTAAAGGTTCTGGTACTGTGCAGCTGACCTACAACTAACTGACTCCTGGTTACACAATCCTGGGGCAGAGGATTATCCAGGAGTTCTACGTATATCTCCAAGTCTGTGGCAAAGACTTGTCCGTGCTTCATACCGGCTGCTAGGTCGGTGTGAGAGGCCTATCCGGTTGTCGCAAGATCCAGAGACAGGAAGCTGTTTGTCCTCTGGATCCAAGAACCTCATCAGTGATCTGCAAACAAGGTATCTGAACTTCCCCTAACCCTCTATCCTTCTGCTACTGAAAGTTGTTTAATAAAGCTTTGGAAAAAGACTGAAGTGACTGGCACTCACATCTATCTAAAACTTTCTAACATAGACTCTTAGTTCTGGGACGGTGAAAAGTGGGGTAACGGCAGGACCCAAATTTAATCCAGCAGCCCTCTAGGGGGTATCGCTACACATACAAATTAAACTTCAGAACAAACCTACAGAACATCTTGTTTGTAACTCGGGGACCGCCTGTAAGTGCAAAAAATTGCAGGCATTGAAATAAAACTGTGTTGGTTAAAGCAGAGGTCTGCCAATTTTTTATTTTTTTAAGTCAGCAGCTACAAATACTGCAGCTGCTGACTTTTAAAATAAGGACACTTACCTGTCCAGGGCGCCCGCGATGTCGGCAGCCAAGGCCGACCCGTCCCTCGGTCCTCGGATGCTGCCGCCGCCATCTTGCGGCTTCACTTCCTGGTTCCCTACTGCGCATGTGCGAGTCACGCTGTGCAATCCAAATGGTCCCTGCTGTCTTCTTGGATCCATGTGTCTCCCAGAAGACAGTAGGGGGGGGAGTGGCGTAGATAACCGCAGATTCTGTCTATCTATGCCCAGAAGTGGGTGCAAACGCCTGTATTATACAGGTATCTGCACCCCCTCCCCCGTGAAAGGTGCCAAATGTGACACCGAAGGGGGGGAGGGTTCCGAAAAGCGGAAGTTCTATTTTTGGGTGGAACTCCGCTTTAATGGTTTATGATGGATGCAGGGCCAGTGTCGGGGTCTGGGGGCGAGGCAAGCACGTGATTGGTTGCTAGGACCACCGATGTCCTAGCAAACAATCACGTGCTTGCCCCACCTTCAGACCCCGACTTTCAGAGAAGCAGGAGGGCAAGAACGGAGGAGGGGTACGTCTAGTGACCACACCGCCGCTGCCGCAGCGCAGCTGCATGTGGCAGCAGGGACTAACTGGGCATTTGGGCAGGGTGGTCAGAACCCCTTATCCCCCTTATGTCACTGTGGCGGAGAGTGGGGAAACCAGGCAGCAGTCCCCCTAGGTGGCTGCCTAGTTCACCTAGCGGTAGCGTCAGCTCTTCATGGATGTATTTCTTGTGTTGCTGTAAAGATGGCCATATATTGTGCAAATTTTAGCCAGTTCTTGAGGAAACAGCCAACATTTGATCAGCGCGTGGCCCCGTAAGCTTCCTCCTGCCCAACATCCTCAAGAAAATTATTGGCAGAACAATGCTTGCATCCAATCAGATACGGTTGCTGTTTGGGGATTTTGACAGCTGGTGGGTTGCAAGATTTGTCCATCTGTGCTATATATAACGTGGATGGTGGAATCGGTTAATTTCCTTGTTGTTCTGCCCATGGGCTAATTGGAAAAAAATCTGTGTATGACCATGGTGAATTTGATAGTTTCAAAGCGCATGACAAGTTGCACCCTATTGTCCTCCATCAGAGTCGCACCGATTTTGAAAGTAGTTCTTGCATTACTTTTTGCAAGTTTGGTGCGACTTGCATAGATATCGGTGCATGAATGAATGATTACCGTATATTAATATGTGAGTGGTCAGTGTCACTATAAACATTCTGGTAAAGAGATAAACTATATGTCCTATCATGTCTGACAGCCAGGCAACAAGCATTTTGAAAAGAAAAAGTCACTAAGTTGCAGATACAATGCTCCTTATGTGACAGGTTCTCTTTAATGTAGTTTTCATCTCCCTAAGGACTGCATGTCTTTCACAAGTAGCAAACGAGTCATAGAGAGACACCAAGTGAGTCACAAGTAGCGCTCTCCTTCACCAGCACACAATTGCACAGGCAGTGTGACAGTGCTGAGTATTCCTGAGCTGTGGATGGGGGTGAGTGCTCTCTTCTTCCAGCATGTCCAGCACCTAACCTCCCTCTTATCCCATTTGTCTCTTTCCCTCCCATCCACCATCCCATTCTCAGCTTATCTGTCTATCTCTACCTTTCTGTGGAAGGAGTCAGGGGGTCCTCTGCTGTGTGCAGACCTAGTACAAGTCAGATCACAGAGAGGGAAGGGAGGATAACCCAGACAAAAGGAGAGAAAAAAGAAAAGAGAGAGAGAGGGATCCAGCCAGGGGCACATAATGAGACAGGCAGGGGAGGTCAATGCACACACATTCTCCTGTGACACCAGCAAATCCTGGTAAATTTGACTATTTTCTTTTTTTGGGGGAAAGAATGTTCTGTTTGCTTTGTAAGAGTTTACTTAGGCTGGGGGGTGGCTGGATAGCAGTAACCTTTTGGAACTAAACTCTGTCCCTGTTTCCCAGTGTATGCCAGCCTCTCATCTGACTCTATTACCTTCTCCCTACTGAACAGACTGTGCATATGAATGAATCTGCATATAAGTGCCCCTGCCAGACCTCCACAATTGGTTCATCAGATTTAGGACTGGCTTCAAAGGACAACCTCCAGGACAAGGGACCTCTGTACAAGATGGATTGTGTGCTGCCCAGTTCCCTGGTGTGGCTATGTGTTTTACTCCAGTGCATCCTGACTCCGGTAAGTGCTCTGATCACTGGCCATGGAAGTAGTCTGCATTGCCATAAGGACCAGTAGTGGGAGTACGAGACTGTAATTATTACTGGACCTTTGACTTAGAACTAAGAGAGGAGTTACATCTAGATATACAGGGATTGAGATCCTTAATGCAGATCATTTAGAGCAGTGTTTCTCAACTCCAGTCCTCAAAGCACCCCAACAGGTCATGTTTTCAGGATTTCCATTATTTTGCACAGGTGATTCGATCAGTTTCACTGCCTTAGTAATTACCACAGCCGTTTCGTCTGAGGGAAATCCTGAAAACATGACCTGTTGGGGCGCCTTAAGGACCGGAGTTGAGAAACACTGATTTAGAGGGTCAGTCCTCTTTATCAGCCAAAACCTGCCTGGGTACATTACATATAAAATAATATTTTTCCTTATTTATAATTAGGTTCCAAATTCCAAAGAAAACTATTGTGACATACAATGCTATTGGTTACAATACACTTTTTTTTTTTTTTTACCCGGCTGAGCTAGATGGACTAGTGTCTTTTTTCAACCTGTATAACTATGTAATACTTTTTACTTACTTTATTTATTTATTAGTAGGGTTCCAACGTGAATTGTCCAACATTTGTTTACAATACAGGCTATCACAAAATAAAAACATATTTTTTATTTTATTTTTTATAAATAAGGTTCTACGGTGACTAGGCTGACATGCACTGCCTATTGGTTACAATGCAGATTATCATAATATAATATTTGTCCTTATTTGTTAATAAATAAGGTTACAAAGTGAATAGTCTGACATGAAATAGCAGTAGGTTAAAGTGTGGGTTATCAGAAAATAATATTTCCCTTATTTATTTATGAATAGGGTTCTAAAGTAAATTGTCTGACATATAATAGAAATTGGTTATAATACAGGATATCATAAAATAATATTTTTCTTACTTTTTTTATAAATATTGTTCCAAATAGGTAGTACAATTATCGTTAAATAATATTGTTTCTATATTTTTTTTTATAAATAAGGTTCTAAAGTGAATAGTCTGACATTCAGTGGCAATTAGTTAGAATGCAGGTAATCATACTGATACATTGTAGTCTGACATGTACTGGCAATTGGTTACAATGCAGGCTATCATAAAATCAAGTTTTCCTTATTTACTTATAAATACGGTTCCAAAGTGAACAGTCTGACATGAAATAGCAGTAGGTTAAAGTGTGGGTTATCAGAAAATAATATTTTCCTTATTTATTTATGAATAGGGCTCCAAAGTAAATTGTCTGACATATAATAGAAATTGGTTATAATACAGGTTATCATAAAATAATATTTTTCTTACTTTTTTTTAATAAAAATTGTTCCAAATAGGTAGCACAATGGTACAATAGTACATTGTAGGTTATTGTTAAATAATATTTTTTTCCTATTATTTTTATTTATTTTTATAAATAAGGTTCCAAAGTGAATAGTCTGACATTCAGTGACAATTAGTTAGAATGCAGGTTATCATACTGATACATTATAGTCTGACATGTACTGCCAATTGGTTACAATGCAGGCTATCATAAAATAAAAATGTCCTTATTTACTCATAAATACGGTTCCAAAGTGAATAGTCTGACATGCAATAGCAATTTGTTACAATGCAGGTTATCATACTGATACATTGTAGTCTGCCATGAAATGGCAATTGGTTACAATGCAGGCTATTATAAAATAACATTTTCCTTATTTACTTATAAATATGAATATGAATATATTATTAGTCTGACATGCAATGGCAATTAGCTACAATGAAGGTTATCAGTTATAGTTTTGATCACTTGTATGCTATTTTTTCTTTTTTCGTATTACTGGTTGCTTTAAAACGGGGATCTCCAAACTTTCTGAAGAAAGGGCCAGTTTGCTGTTCTTCATTAGGGGGGCCAGACTGTGAGCAGTGGGAGTAAACAATGCCGGAACTTTGGTATTAGAGGGAGAAATATTTGGTGTCGTTGGAAAGGAATAGTGCCCAATTTTTGTTGTGAGTGGAAGTAATAGTGTCCCATTGTTGGTGTCAATGGAAGAAATAGTGCCCCATTGTTGATATCAGTGGCAGGGATTATGGCCCACTGTTTGGTGTCAGTGGCAGGAATAATGCCTCAAGGGCCGGATAAAGTTTGGAGACCACTGCATTAAAGGATATCTAAAGCCCTGTACACACGATCGGATTTCCTATGGATTCAAATCCGATGGATTTTTCCATCGGAATTCTGATGAAGCTGACTTCCATCAGTCTTGCCTACACACCATCAGTCAAAAATCTGACCATCCCAAACGCCATGACGTAAAACACTCAGACGAGCCGAGAAAAATTTACTTCAATGCTTCTGAGCATGCGTCGACTTGATTCTGAGCATGCGATCGGAATTTGCTATAGTTTTTTTTTCCATCAGATAAATTTAAAACATGTTCTATTTTTTCTCACCGATGGAAAAAAGACCGATGGGGCCCATACACGATCGGTTTGTCCGATGAAAAAAGTCCATTGGACTGTTTTCATCTGTAAAACCGATCGTGTGTACAGGGCATTAGTCCAAGAATAAAAATGTTATACACTGCAGTTTACCAAGATGTGGTGGCTGCATTTGTTTTCTTTATTCAGGCCAACATTTTCTACAATATAGAAAAATATCTGTTGATTCTGCCAGAAATCCAGCGTTCTTCTGACTTTCTGGGCATCAAACTAATATGTCAAACAATGCTATTGGGTTTGAACTACAAAGCACCGCCTCTCTATATAATATAGATGAGGAGAGGGGCAGGTTTTGGTGTCTCAACTCAAGAAAGCAGACTAGGGTGCCAACGCTGCTCCTCCATAGATACAGTGCAGTGAGTCATCCTTGAATGGAAAGGAGTGCTTTGTCACCCTAGGGCGAAATGTGTGTGTTACTGGTAGAGTCACCAGGTGAAAGTAAAAGGACAAAAGAATGAAAAAAGAAAATGAATGCTACATCATCTAAGGACTTCTAATATACACAATGTACCATTTTTGCTCTTGGGTTTAGGTACATTTGAACCATTTAAAATATAGTGCAGTTAACAGGGAATGAATAAATAATAGGAAATCGTTTATGAGATAAAAAGGTTTGCTGACTCGTCATTCTGCAATGGCTGTCTTGTTGACCCCTCTTATTTGAATTCTTAGAGTCATTGACCTAGGAGAAGAATTCTGGTAAGGACATCTGAGTTTTCTGTGATGTTCTGGGTTACAGAAAAGTACTGAAACCATCAGACCTTTTATAACAACCAGTCTGCTGGAAGTGGTTATTTTGATAGTAGTCAATAATTACTGGCTCTATATTTATCTTATGCAATAGTTACTCAGAGCGATTGACCAAGTGGTGTAGGTGGATATGCAAATGTCTTTTTTTGTTGTGGTAAAGTTTTCAGTTGAGATATAAGATCACAGGGTACCAGCCAGGTATAAGTAGTGTCCTCTGCATTGCCATGCTGAATTCAGAAAACAATTGGCATTCGTTGCATTTTCAGCACTGGCCGCCATCACTGAAAAGTAGCCAAAAGCAATGCCATTTGGTCTTTGGCCAATCACACGCTTCAAACTACCTTGGCTCAAGGGAAGCTGAGGCACGGGAAGGGAGATTTGGATCAGGTACTTCCAGTGCATGTCAGCACTAGTATATACCGTGCTGGCTCTTCTTGTAGCTGGCAAAATGACTGCTGGTAGTAAGTCAGATATGTATTTAAAGTACCCATACACTGAGGGAAGGGATCCCTTGTTATGTGCTGATCAGATAGTCTTATGACGTTTCTGTATCCTTATCCAGGAGAGCAACAGTTGTCTGTTTTAGACAATTATAAGATGATAATCAACCGACTTATATTCTCTCCCTTCTGAGGGATTTCTAAACTTCTGAATGTAAAATGCATTTTTCAACGAACATAATATATTGTTATTACATACAACCCTATACTACCCTAGTCTGATGAATGAAGGAACACCCAATGAAGGCACCCAAATACAAATTCAGAAATCAGAGAGCTGATATTGCATGCTGATTTATGCTTGTATATGGGGTGTTGTTGTCCATCTATACCCAGTCTACAAGTATAGTTTCAATAGAAGTCTTAAGTATTATCCCACCACAAATACTGTACTGTACGTAGCCTGTGAGATATTTTTTACACTATGGAAGCCTCCTTCCTTTTTCCTTGTCTTTCCCATGATATGCTGTAAACTGTGATGGATGACCATTTGTGGAGAGTGTGTGCCTCCAGTTGATATATCCAATTATTTATCTGGTGAGTCCAATTGGTGAAGGATTCACATATTGGGGAAGTTTGCTTTTTTTATTTTTTGTGATAATCACATAAGGAGAGACTGTTCACTCATTTGGCATACTTTGTCATTTTTGTTTATTTTTTCAATATTGATATTCATCGTTGCATTTTTTTTATTTGATTTGCATCTTATCTAAGCAACTTTATAGTACGTTGCATATAGTTTGTATTATGCACTAGCATTTTATAGACATTGCATATTGAATTGGTTTAACGCATATATATATATATATATATATATATATATATATATATATATGTGTGTATGTGTACACATGTAAATGTTGCATAATTGGTTTAACCACTTCCCTACCCAGCCATAGTCAAATGACGTCCACAGATGGGATCTCCCATCCTGGGTGGACGTCATATGACGTCCTGGCTTTGTAGGGGGGATATCTGAATGATGTCTGCAGCTAGAGGCATCATTCAGATATCCTTTTGAAGTGCTGGCGATTCTGTGCACCATAAAGAACGATCATAGCGGCAGTTCCGGTGCTTCTCCAGGCTCTCCCGTGCGATCGGGGACCCGGAGCGAATCTTCCGGCGCCGTTGGTGGGTCACGTGACGAGCATAGAGATGACTGGTGACCAGATGGTCACCAGTCATCTCTATGATCGTCGGAGGCCCGGGCACGATGTGATGACGTCACGCCCGGGTCCTCAAATGTAAACAAATCCACCATTGCGGCTAGTAAGTATGAGATCGGTGAAAAAAAATTCACTGATCTCATGCTTTCCAGCCTGGAGGAGAGATGTGGGGTCTTATTGACCCCGCATCTCTCAATAAAGAGGACCTTTCACACACATTCCTATTACAAGGGATGTTTCCATTCCTTGTAATAGGAATAAAAGTGATCAAAAAAAAAAAAAAAAAGTAAAAAAAAAATTATTGTCAAAAATAAATAAATATAATAATAAAAAAAAAATTAAACACCCCTGTCCCCGGTAGCTTGCGATCAGAAGCGAATGCACACGTAAGTCGCCCACATATGTAAACGCCGTTCAAACCACATATGTGAGGTATCGCCGCGTGCGTTAGAGCGCGTGCAACAATTCTAGCACTAGACCTCCTCTGTAATTCTAACCTGGTAACCTGTAAAAAAAATTAAAGCGTCGCCTATGCAGATTTTTAAGTACCAAAGTTTGGCGCCATTCCATGAGTGTGCGCAATTTTAAAGCGTGACATGTTAGGTAGCTATTTACTCGGCGTAACATCATCTTTCATATTTTCCCCAAAAATTGGGCTAACTTTACTGTTTTTTGTTATTTTTTAATTCATGAAATCAATTTTTTTTTTAACCACTTCTCTACTGTGCACGAAAACCCCCTTCCTGCCCAAGCCATTTTTCAGCTTTCAGCGCTGTCACACTTTGAATGACAATTGCGCGGTCGTGCGACGTGTCTCCCAAACGAAATTTGTGTCCTTTTTTTCCCACAAATAGAGCTTTCTTTTGGTGGTATTTGATCACCTCTGCGGTTTTTATTTTTTGCGCTATAAACAAAAGAAGAGCGTCCAGTTTGGAAAAAAAACACTATTTTTTACTTTTTGCTATAATAAATACCCATTTTTTTTTTTAAATAAAATTTTCCTCAGTTTAGGCCGATACGTATTCTTCTACATATTTTTGGTAAAAAAAAAAATCGCAATAAGCGCGTATTGATTGGTTTGCGCAAAAGTTATAGCGTCTACAAAATAGGGGATAGATTTATAGCATTTTTATTTTTTTATTTTTTTATTAGTAATGGCGGCGATCTGCGATTTTTTTTATTGTGACTGCGATATTGCGGCGGACACATCGGACACTTTTGACACATTTTTGGGACCATTCACATTTATACAGCGATCCCTGCTATAAAAATGCATTGATTACTGTATAAATGTGATTGGCAGGGAAGGGGTTAACCACTAGGGGGCGGGAAGGGATTAAATATGTTCCCTCTAAGTGTTCTTACTGTGGGGGGAGGGGACTGACTGGGGGAGGTGACCGATGGTTGTCCCTATGTACAAGGGACACACCATCGGTCCCCTCTCCCTCACAGGACATGGATCTCTGTGTTTACACACAGAGATCCACTTTCCTGCTAGTTTCCCGGGCAATCGCGGGTGCCCGGCGGCAATCGCGGCCGCCGGGCACGCGCACCGGGGCCTTGTGAACACGGCGCGCGCGCCTCCTAGCTCGTTTTAAAGGGAGGACGTCATATGACGTCCTCCCAGAACGAGAGTATCCTCCGCCCGCCGTCAATTGACAGTGGGCGGGGGACAAGTGGTTAAAAAAAGGCGTTTGAAAAATTATTACGCAAATATCGTGCAAGAAAAAAAGTTGCAATGACCGTCATTTTATTCCCTAGGGTGTCTGCTAAAAAAAGTCTGCTAAAAAACATATATAATGTTTGGGGGTTCTGAGTAATTTTCTAGCAAAAGAATGATGATTTGTACATGTAGGAGAGAAGTGCTAGAATAGGCCCGGTATTGAAGTGGTACAAAAAGCCCTGTATTGAAGTGGTACAAAAAGCCCTGTATTGAAGTGGTTAAACACACGTTATAATTTGTAGTATTCACTATTTTAGATTGTAAAGTTTTTTTTTGTGTGTGGATTAGTGCTTTTCTTACCAGTTTACATAATTTCTCTTTTAAGCTGAATGGGTTGTTTTACAAGGTGAGTGAGGGTTTACATATACCACGGGTAAAATAGGCATTGAACACGGCACCATTTTTCTAGATAAATATATTTCTAAAGGTGCTATTGACATGATATATTCACCACATATCGGTAACAACCCATGCAATCCATACATACAAAGAAACCAAAACAATTAAGTTAAGAAATTAAGTTATATGTGTAATAAAATGGAATGACACAGGGAAAAAGTATTGAACACGCTAACTGAAATTTTATTTATTACCTCATACAAAATCCTTTGTTGGTAATGACAGCTTCAAAATGTATACCTGAATTTTGGCCCATTCTTCCACACAAACAGTCTTAAAATCTTGAAGGTTCCCGTGGGCCTCTTCTTTGAACTCTGATCTTTAGTTCTTTCCATAGATGTTCTATTGGATTCAAGACAGGTGATTGGCTGGGCCATTATAGCAGCTTTATTTTCTTTCTTTGAAACCAATTGAGAGTTTCCTTGGCTTTGTGTTTGGGATCATTGTCTTACTGAAATGTCCACCCTCGTTTCATCTTCATCATCCTGGCAACAGATTTTTATCAAGAATGTCATGGTACATTTTTCCATTCATCCTCCCTTCAATGGCATGAAGTTTTCCAGTACTGTATGCTGAAAAACAGCTCCACACTCTGATGTTTCCACCTCAAAGCTTCACTGTTGGTATAGGGGTGTTTTTGGAGTGATATGCAGTGCCATTTGACCTCCAAACATTGTGTGTGTTATGGCATCCAAAGTGTTAAATTTTGGTCCCATCTGACCAGACTATATTCTCTCAGTATTTCACAGCATTGTCTAAATGTTGTGCAGCAAACTTTAAGCGAGCTTCAATATGCGTTTTCTTCAGCAATGGAGTCTTGCGTGGTGAGCGTGCATACAAGCCATGGCGGTTGAGTGCATTACTTATTGTTTTCTTTGAAACAATTGTACCTTCTACTTCCAGGTCTTTCTGAAGCTCTCCAAAAGTGGTCCTTGGCTCTTGGACAACTCTTCTGATAATTCTTTTCACTCCTCTGTCAGAAATCCTGCGAGGAGCACCTGGTCGTGGACAGTCTATCATGAAAAGATGTTCTTTCCACTTTCAGATTATGGCCCCAACAGTGCTCACTGGAACATTAAGAAGTTTAGAAATCCTTCTATAATCAATGGCATCATTATATTTTGCAACAATAACGTTGCAAAGGTCTTGAGAGAGCTCTTTGCTTTTACCCATCATGAGATGTTTCTTATGTGACGCCTTGGTAATGAGACACCTTTTTATAGATCATCAGTTGAGACTGAACCAGCTGATATTAATTTGCACTGACAAGGGGCAGGATTTCTTTCTAAATACTGATAGATTTCAGCTGATGTCTTAGCTTTCCATGCATTTTTGCACCTCTCTTTCTTCATGTGTTCAATACTTTTTCCCTGTGTCATTCCATTTTATTACACATAACTTAATTTCTGAACGTATTTGTTTTGGTTTCTTTGTATGTTTGGATTGCATGGGTTGTTACCGACATGTGGCAAATATTTCAAGTCAATAGCCTTTAGAAATATGTTTACCTAGAAAAATGGTGACGTGTTCAAAACGTATTTTACGAACTGTACTTTAACAATGGTCACTAGGATAAAATATAGAGGTAGGATCTACTCAGTGGGTCCACCGACAACAAGAAAAACTTGACAGCAATTCTAAAATAAAATGGGTACAGATAGAGAGCAATTCTTTTTTTTTTAAAGTTACAGATTGTCTTAAAAATGAATGCCAATTAAAAATTACACTTTACAAAGCATAATACACATGTAGTTAATTTACGTTTCAATAAATTGACCATTATATGTAGGGTTGTCCCGATATCGATACTAGTATCGGTATCGGGACTGATACCGAGCATTTGCCTGAGTACTTGTACTCGGGCAAATGCTCCGATGCTTCACCCGATACTTGTACAGCCAGGGATGACCGGTGCGGCCGGGGGAGTTACAAACACTGATCTCCCTGTAAAGATTTCTATAAAGCCTGACCGCTTCTCCCCGGACCCCCCCACCCTTTTCAGCTGCTTTAGTGAAATCTTTTACAGCCGTGATCGGTGCTTGCAACTACCCCCAAAGCTGCACCGATCACCGCTGACTGTATCCTCCTCCAGTCCCTCCTCCGTGCTCCATGTCCCCCTTCATTGTGCTCTCCCTGTCCGCACTTCACTCCGTGTCTCCCCCTCCGTGCCCCCCTTCATTGTGCTGCTCTCCCTGTCCGCACTTCACTCCGTGTCTCCCCCTCCGTGCCCCCTCCATTGTGCTGCTCTCCCTGTCCGTGCTCCAATCCGTATCCCCCTCCGTGCCCCCCTCCATTGTGCTGCTCTCCCCCTCCGTGCTCCGTGTCCCTGTCCATGTCCTCCTCTGCCCCCTCTGTCCTCGATCTGTCAGGATGGAGAGCGGAGGTAGGAGCCGGTAAACCCGGCTCCTTCTTTTCCGAATGAACAGAGTCAGTGGTCACTGACTCTGTCCATTCACATAACTGAAACATCGTAACTGGTATTTACGATGCTTCAGTTTATGAATGGAGAGGAGCTTCTGTCTCCTGTCCATTCATTTTCAGTGCAGCAGAGGCTGCTGAGAAAGGGACTGGGGAATCTGTGACCCTAGTCCCTTTCTCTGTCTCAAAGGTGAGATGTCAGAGGTCTGTTAAGACCCCTGATATCTCACCAAAGCCCCCCACCAGGGCTAAAAAAAAAACAATAAACATTGCAATAAATGATATCGGTAATCGGTATCGGCGAGTACTTGAAAAAAAGTATCGGTACTTGTACTCGGTCTTAAAAAAGTGGTATCGGGACAAACCCTAATTATATGTCTTTAAAAATAATATACATACACATATATATATATATACGGTATATATATATATATATATATATATATACACACACACACACACATACACACACACATAAACATACACATATATATATATATATATATATATATATATATATATATATATATTGTGACAGCAGGAAGGTAAAGTCACCTGGTTGCATCCAGGGGGGTAGATATATTTCTCCCAGATTCAGGCTTTATGCCGACTTATACAACTAGGGAGAGGGCTGGGCGTCGTGCAGGCAGGGAGTTGATGAGATCAGCTGAAGCTTGTCAGCTCGTTTAAGGCCTCTACAAAAACTCCCAGATTCATTAGGTGTTGGCTCATGCCTGGACCCAGACCTGTGTGGACTGTCTAGGGAGAGTGAACCCCTGTGCGGTGAGACAAAGCCTGTGTGGCTATTTATTTGGACATTGACTAAACCAGGGACTTAGGGACTAGGACAGCACTAGGCTGATCCCAGTTGTTAGTTAGGAAACCTGCATGTTTAGTCAGAGGTCAAGCTGACCAGGATTTATTTTGTTTATGTTTCTTTTTGGCTTTGCTGTGTTTTTGTCACTGTACATAGAAAAATAAACCGCACCTTTTTGATTTGGAAAACCACAAACTCCGTCTGCTGGCCCTGTTTTTGTGTGGGGAGCCCAACCAGGGGGTCACACACACCCGCTACCGAGTTAACCCCCTCACAGTTGGTGGAGAACCAGTGGCAGTTTTTTTTAAGCCAGCATGGAGGAGATACTGAAACAGCTGGCTCTAGCAAATGCCAATCAACAGCAGACAAATGCAGGTTTGCAAAGGAGCCTTGCAGCCCAGCAGCAAGCTCATCAACAGAGCCTTGCAGCCCAGCAGCAAGCTCATCAACAGAGCCTTGCAGCCCAGCAGCAAGCTCACCAACAGAGTCTGGAAGCTCAGCAACAAGCCCAGCAGCAATCTGAGGCCCGCTTCATAGACCTGTTACAGAAGCAAGAGCAGAGACTACAACAAATGGAAGCAGTAATGCAGCAACGTCCGCAGACCAGTGAGGAAAGCCGTCCCACTAATACCGCGTCCTTTGGGGTGAGTCGTTTATTGACAAAAATGACTGGAGAGGATGATCCAGAGGTATTTTTGACCACATTTGAAAGGACTGCTGAAAGAGAAAAGTGGCCTGAGGAGCAGTGGGCTGGACTGGTGGCTCCTCTGTTAACTGGTGAATCGCAGAAGGCTTACTATGACCTAGAGCCTGACCAAGCAAAAGACTATGTGATGCTAAAAGCTGAAATATTGGCAAGGCTGGGTGTCACCCTGGCTGTCCGGGCTCAGCGTGTGCATAACTGGACTTTCCAGCTTGGAAAACCCCCCAGGTCTCAAATGTATGATCTCATTCACCTGAGCAGGAAGTGGCTACAGCCAGAGACTTTGTCCACACCAGAGATTGTGGAACGTGTTGTAATGGATCGGTTTTTGAGAGCTCTTCCTACTGCCATCCAAAAGTGGGTAAACCATGGAGACCCAGAGACGGCCGGTGGTCTTGTGGATCGTGTAGAGAAATACTTGGCTACAGAGAACCTGACGGCCTCTTCCAGAGACTCTCGGACTTTCCACCCTAAGACCAGACCATCCCCAGGGGCGGATAAGAGGATTCCAAGGGGTGAGGGTGGAGAGAGTGAGAGGGTGGGAGCTCTACCCAAAGTTTGGCGAGAACAGCCTGGGAAGTCAGGGGCTCAAGAGGCAGCCAAAAGGATTGTTTGCTACCGCTGCCGGCAAGCGGGACATATTGCAGCAAATTGCCCGGTTGTGGAGGAACCCATGCAATGTGACTTTCTGACGGACCGACGTCAGTCGCTGTGTGCGACAGTCGCATGCACTGCCATTCGGGGAACTGAGAAACATTTATGCAAAATGTGTATTAATGGTAGAAATGTTGTGGTATTGCTGGATTCAGGTAGCCTTGTGACCCTGATAAAGGCTGAATTAGTTAAAACAGAGGTTTCTGGGAATAGCAAGGTAGCTGTTATTTGTGTGCATGGGGACACCCGAGAGTATCCAGTGACTACAGTGTGTTTCGAGACCCCCAAAGGTACCCTCTCTCATCCAGTGGGGTTAGTATCTCAATTACCGCATGATGCCATTGTGGGAAGGGATTTTCCGAAGTTCTGGGAACTGTGGGATGATCCTGAGCCCCCCACTGGTGCCCCTATGTACCAGGAATGTGATAGCCAGAACTCCTCTGAGAGTGGTGAGGACTCTCCAGAATTTCCCTTGTCAGTATTGGCAGGGGAGACTCAAGAAACTGGAGAGGAGCCCACCTCCTCAGATGAAAACCTACCGTCTGTGGAGTTTTCTGATCTGGAGGTTCACAGGGAAAATTTTGCCACAGAACAGTTAAAAGACCCCGCCCTAATAAAGGCACGGGAAAACGTAGTGAAAATAGATGGCGAGTTAGTGAACCCAGATAATACCTGCACTTACCCATACTTCAGCGTAGAGAAGGACCTACTGTATCGGGTGGCAAAAAGGGCAGAAGAAACCGTTGAGCAGCTTGTGGTGCCCAAACCTTACAGGAAGTTGGTGTTGGAGTTGGCCCATGGGCACATTCTTGGAGGTCATCTGGGGACAGAGAAAACCCGAGAGAGGGTATTACAGAGATTCTATTGGCCTGGGGTGATGAAGGACATAGAAAATTATTGTTCCTCCTGCCCTGTGTGTCAGAGGTCGGCCCCGATGCCACATTTCCGTAGCCCGCTGGTCCCTCTACCCATCATTGAGGTCCCGTTTGAGAGAATCGCAATGGATTTGGTAGGTCCTATAATCAAGTCCGCTAGGGGGCACCAGTACATATTGGTTATAATGGACTATGCCACCCGTTATCCAGAAGCGATCCCTCTCAGAAATACCTCGGCCAAAACCATAGCCAAAGAGCTATCTCTTGTTTTTAGCCGGGTGGGTATTTGTAAAGAACTGCTTACGGACAAAGGTACACCCTTTATGTCCCGGGTTATGAAAGAGCTGTGTAAATTGTTCAAAGTGACGCAATTGCGTACATCTGTGTATCACCCCCAAACCGATGGGCTGGTTGAAAGATTCAACAAAACCCTAAAACAAATGTTGAAGAAAGTGGTGGATAGAGATGGAAAGGATTGGGACTGTCTACTTCCTTATTTGATGTTTGCTATTAGGGAGGTGCCCCAATCCTCTACGGGATTCTCCCCCTTTGAGTTACTGTATGGGAGACACCCAAGAGGGCTGTTGGATATTGCCAAGGAAACTTGGGAAAGTGAGAGTTCTCCCCACAGGAGTGTGATTGAGCATGTCGCCCTGATGCAAGATCGAATTGCACAGGTAATGCCCATCGTGAAGGAACATTTGGCCCAAGCGCAGTTGGCACAGCAGAGAGTGTACAACCGTGGAGCCAAGACCCGTACCTTTTCCCCGGGGGATAGGATATTGGTACTTGTCCCTACGGTTGAAAGTAAATTCCTTGCCAAATGGCAAGGCCCCTACGAGATAATGGAAAAAGTGAGCGAAGTGAATTACAAGGTCAGACAACCAGGAAGGCGAAAGCCCAAACAGATATATCACGTTAATCTGTTGAAAGCCTGGAGGGATAGAGAGTCCCTAGTCGCAGAAACTTGGTCACCAGCTCAAACTGGTTGCGTGATTCCGGAGGTTGGAATAGCAGCCACCTTGTCACAACCCCAACAGCAGGAGGTTAAGGAGTTTGTGCTTCGCAACAAGGAGGTGTTCTCTGAGCTGCCGGGACAAACATCTGGGGTAGAGCATGATATTATTACCCCGCCCGGTGAAAGGGTGAAGTTAAAACCCTATCGGATCCCAGAGGCCCGACGGGAGGCAATACGGGAGGAAGTACAGAAAATACTGAACTTAGGGGTGATAGAGGAGTCCCAAAGTGATTGGTCTAGTCCCATTGTGTTGGTGCCTAAACCGGATGGGAGCTGGCGATTTTGTAACGATTTTCGTCAGTTGAACAAAGTTACAAAATTTGACACCTACCCCATGCCACGTATAGATGAGTTGATCGACCGGCTGGGAACAGCCCGATACATGACAACTCTTGACCTCACAAAAGGGTATTGGCAAATTCCCCTGGCCAAGTCGGCCAAAGAGAAAACCGCATTTGTAACCCCAGACGGGGCGTTCCAATATAAGAGAATGCCGTTCGGGTTACAGAATGCGCCGGCCACATTCCAGCGGAAAATGGACCAGATACTGAGGCCCCATCGGAAGTATGCTGCGGCTTACCTGGATGACGTAATTGTCCATAGCACAGATTGGGCCTCACATCTGCCAAAAGTGCAAGCAGTCCTAGACTCTATCCGGGAAGCGGGGTTTACGGCTAACCCCAAGAAGTGTACCATTGGGCAGGAGGAGGCCAAATATCTTGGGTACACCATTGGCAGGGGAGTGATAAAACCCCAACTCAACAAAGTCGAGGCCATCCAGAGTTGGCCACGTCCCAACAGCAAGAAGCAGGTACGGGCCTTTCTGGGAATCGCGGGTTATTATCGGCGCTTCATTTCCCACTTTGCTTCTAAGGCTGTGCCCCTAACCAACCTGACGAAAGGGAAAGGGTCGGGCATGATTAAATGGACCCCCGAGGCTGAGGCAGCATTCCAATTCTTGAAACAAGCCTTATGTAGCCAGCCAGTGTTGTACTCACACGACTTCTCTAAAGACTTTGTCGTACAAAGTGATGCGTCAGATGTGGGGTTAGGAGCAGTATTGTCCCAGGTCTGGAACGGGGAAGAGCACCCAGTCATTTACCTCAGCAGGAAGTTGAAGTCCCATGAGGTAAATTACGCCACGGTCAAAAAGGAGTGTTTAGCGGTGAAGTGGGCTCTAGATTCCCTTCGGTACTATCTGCTAGGTAGGCACTTTGACATGGTTACGGATCACGCTCCGTTAAAGTGGATGGCTCAAAACAAGGAGACAAATAGAAGAGTGAATAGGTGGTTCCTGGCCCTACAGGAATTCAACTTCACAGTAAAGCATCGCCCTGGCGTTCAAATGGGGAATGTGGATGCTTTGTCTCGAGTACATGAATGCCTGATTGCTGGTGTTCCAACCCCAAGGTTAAAACAAGAGGGGGGGGTATGTGACAGCAGGAAGGTAAAGTCACCTGGTTGCATCCAGGGGGGTAGATATATTTCTCCCAGATTCAGGCTTTATGCCGACTTATACAACTAGGGAGAGGGCTGGGCGTCGTGCAGGCAGGGAGTTGATGAGATCAGCTGAAGCTTGTCAGCTCGTTTAAGGCCTCTACAAAAACTCCCAGATTCATTAGGTGTTGGCTCATGCCTGGACCCAGACCTGTGTGGACTGTCTAGGGAGAGTGAACCCCTGTGCGGTGAGACAAAGCCTGTGTGGCTATTTATTTGGACATTGACTAAACCAGGGACTTAGGGACTAGGACAGCACTAGGCTGATCCCAGTTGTTAGTTAGGAAACCTGCATGTTTAGTCAGAGGTCAAGCTGACCAGGATTTATTTTGTTTATGTTTCTTTTTGGCTTTGCTGTGTTTTTGTCACTGTACATAGAAAAATAAACCGCACCTTTTTGATTTGGAAAACCACAAACTCCGTCTGCTGGCCCTGTTTTTGTGTGGGGAGCCCAACCAGGGGGTCACACACACCCGCTACCGAGTTAACCCCCTCACAATATATATGTGTGTATATATATATACACACATATACACAGTGGGGAGAACAAGTATTTGATACACTGGCAATTTTGAGGGTTTTCCTACTTACAAAGCATGTAGAGGTCTGTAATTTTTATCATAGGTACTCTTCATCTGTGAGAGACTGAATCTAAAACAAAAATCCAAAAAATCACATTGTATGATTTCTAAAAAATGTATTAGCATTTTATTGCATGACATAAGTATTTGATACATCAGAAAAGCAGAACTTAATTTTTGGTACAGAAACCTTTGTTTGCAATTACAGAGATCATACGTTTCCTGTAGTTCTTGACCAGGTTTGCACACACTGCAGCAGGGATTTTGGCCCACTCCTCCATACAGAGCTTCTTCAGATCCTTCAGGTTTCGGGGCTGTTGCTGGGCAATACGGACTTTCAGCTCCCTCCAAAGATTTTCTATTGGGTTCAGGTCTGGAGACTGGCTAGGCCACTCCAGGACCTTGAGATGCTTCTTACGCAGCCACTCATTAGTTGCCCTGGCTGTGTGTTTCAGGTCGTTGTCATGCTGGAAGACCCAGCCACGACCCATCTTCAATGCTCTTACTGAGGGAAGGAGGTTGTTGGCCAAGATCTCGTGATACATGGCCCCATCCATTCTCCCCTAAATACGGTGCAGTTGTCCTGTCCCCTTTGCAGAAAAGCATCCCCAAAGAATGCTGTTTCCACCTCCATGCTTCATGGTTGGGATGGTGTTCTTGGGGTTGTACTCATCCTTCTTCTTCCTCCAAACACGGCGAGTGGAGTTTAGACCAAAAAGCTCTATTTTTGTCTCATCAGACCACATGACCTTCTTCCATTCCTCCTCTGGATCATCCAGATGGTCATTGGCAAACTTCAGACGGGCCTGGACATCCACTGGCTTGAGCAGGGGGACCTTGCGTGTGCTGCAGGATTTTAATCCATGACGGCGTAGTGTGTTACTAATGGTGTTACTAATGGTTTTCTTTGAGACTGTGGTCCCAGCTCTCTTCAGGTCATTGACCAGGTCCTGCCGTGTAGTTCAGGGCTGATCCCTCACCTTCCTCATGATCATTGATGCCCCACAAGGTGAGATCTTGCATGAAGCCCCAGACCGAGGGAGATTGACCGTCATCTTGAACTTCTTCCAAGTTTCTAATAATTGCGCCAACAGTTGTTGCCTTCTCTCCAAGCTGCTTGCCTATTGTCCTGTAGCCCATTCCAGCCTTGTGTAGGTCTACGATTTTATCCCTGATGTCGTTACACAGCTCTCTGGTCTTGGCCATTATGGAGAGGTTGGAGTCTGTTTGAGTGTGTGGACAGGTGTCTTTTATACAGGTAACGAGTTCAAACAGGTGCAGTTAATACAGGTAATGAGTGGAGAACAGGAGGGCTTCATAAAGAAAAAATAACAGGTCTGTGAGAGCTGGAATTCTTACTGGTTGGTAGGTGATCAAATACTTATGTCTTGCAATAAAATTCAAATTAATTATTAAAAAATCATACAATGTGATTTTCAGGATTTTTGTTTTAGATTCCTTCTCTCACGGTTGAAGAGTACCTATGATAAAAATTACAGACCTCTACATGCTTTGTAAGTAGGAAAACCTGCAAAATCGTCAGTGTATCAAATACTTGTTCTCCCCACTGTGTATATATATATATATATATATATACACACACACACATACACACACATATACTTTTTACACTGTTTATAGTCTAGTGCCTCATACACACGATCGCGATTTCCGTCACGAAAACTGCGGGGTTTTTTTCAGCAGGAAAACGGCTCAAAATTGTCTTGCATACACACAGTCACACAAATCTTGGCTGAAATTCCAACCGTCAAGAACGCGGTGACTAGGGATGAGCCGAACACCCCCCTGGTTCGGTTCGCACCAGAACCTGCGAACGGACCGAAAGTTTGTGCGAACGTTAGAACCCTATTAAATACAATGGACGCGAATGCTCTAATTATAACGACTAATATGCATGTTATTGTCCTAAAAAGGATTTGGGGACCCGGGTTCTGCCCCAGGGGACATGTATCAATGCAAAACGAAGTTTTAAAAACTGCCGTTTTTCGGGAGCATTTTAACCCCTTCCTACCGGGTCATAGTCATATGACGCCGGCAGGAACCCTCCCTCCCTCCGGGCGGGCGTCATATGACGTCCTTTTTTTCCGGCTGTCTATGGGGCGCGCGGCTCCGCTCGTGACCCGGTGTGCGTGCCCGGCGGCCGCGATGGCCGCCTGGCACCCGCGATTGCCTGCGAACAGAACACACAGATCCACCTCCTGTCAGAGCAGAGGAGACCAATGTGTGTTCCCAGTACAGAGGAACACAGATCGGTCTCCTCACCTTGTGAGTCCCCTCCCCTACAGTCAGAATCACTCAATAGGGAACATATTAACCCCTTGATCGCCCCCTAGTGTTAACCCCTTCCCTGCCAGTCACATTTACACAGTAATCAGTGCAGTTTTATAGCACTAATCGCTGTATAAATGTAAATGGTCCCAAAAACGTGTCAAAAGTGTCCGATGTGTCCGCCGCAATGTCACGGTCTCAATAAAAAACGCAGATCGCCGCCATTACTAGTAAAAAAATAAAAAAATAAAAAAAAATGCCATAAATCTATCCCCTATTATGTAGACGCTATAACTTTTGCGCAAATCAATCAATATACGCTTATTGCAAAAAAAAATTAACAAAAATATGTAGAAGAATACGTATCGGTCTAAACTTAGGAAAAAAATTGTTTTAAAAAAAAAATTGTGATATTTATTAAAGTAAAAAATATTGCGTTTTTTTTTCAAATATGTCGCTCTTCTTTTGTTTATAGCGCAAAAAAAAAAAACGCAGAGGTGATCAAATACCACCAAAAAAAAGCTCTATTTGTGGGTAAAAAAGGACGTCAATTTTGGTTAGGTTCAACGTTGCAAGGCCGCGCAATTGTCAGTTAAAGCGACGCAGTGCTGCATCGCAAAAAGTGCTCTGGTCAGGAAGGGGGTAAATTCTTCCAGGGCTGAAGCGCTTAATGATGCATAAAGTGAAAAAAAAAGTGAAATATTCCTTTAAATATCGTACCTGGGGGGTGTCTAAAGTATGCCTGTGAAGTGGCATGTGTTTCCCGTGTTTAGAACTGTCCCTGCACAAAATGACTTTCTAAAGGAAAAAAAGCCATTTAAAACTGCTTGCGGCTTTAATGTCATGTCTTGTCCTGGCAATATGGATGAAAATCTTTGAGAAAAATGGCATAGCTACCCCATCACCCTACCCCATTACCAGCCCCTTTGGGTCTTGTATGGATATTAAGGGGAACCCCGCACCCAAAATAAAAAAAGGCCCTATATACTCTGAACAGCAGGATACAGGCGGTGCAAACAAGACAGGGAACAGTAGAATCTGTTTGTAATTTTGAACAGGTACATTGTTTAAATGTAGCTCCAGCCCAAAAAATCTATTTTTAAGCTTTTTGGAAAACATAGGGAAGGGTTATCACCCCTGTAACATTTGTTTTGCTGTCTGTGCACCTGTTCAGAACATTTCACCTCACTTTCCGTCCCAATGACAAATGTTTTTGAAAAGTGGGGTTTTTATTGAAACAAGGATTGGTGATAAAGCATCAGTAGAGAGGGGACACCTTTTTCCCATATTAACTCTTACAGGAGAGAATTTCCCTTCCTAGGGGTAGATTTCCTCTCACTTCCTGTTGTCTCCTTCCGTTTGCAAGTAGGAGTCATTTGTAAGTTGGATGTTTGAAAGTAGGGGCCTGCCGTATATACTCTGCTGAAATTTGCCCCTTACATGTTGGTGTTGCCACAACACTGTGTGCCCTCACAGTTACTTTTGGTGGGCGCTGGAACGCCCTGCTGTGAACTATTAAATCAGGAATTGTAATTACATGCCATTGTTGAACAGTGGTAGGAAAAATTGGGCCTTTGGTGGTGGTGCTACAACACTGTCAGCCCTCATAGTTACTCTTGGTGGGCGCATGAATGGGCCCTACTGTAAATTATTAGATCAAGAATTGTAATTGCATGCCCCTGTTGAAGAGGGGCAGAAAAATTGGGCCTTTGGTGGTGGTGCTGGTGCTACAACACTGTCAGCCCTCACAGTTACTCTTGGTGGGCGCATGAATGGGCCCTACTGTAAATTATTAGATCAAGAATTGTAAATGCATGCCCCTGTTGAAGAGGGGCAGAAAAATTGGGCCTTTGGTGGTGGTGCTGGTGCTACAACACTGTCAGCCCTCACAGTTACTCTTGGTGGGCGCATGAATGAGGCCTGATGTGATTTATTAGATCAAGAATTGTAATTACATGCCCCTGTTGAACAGGGGCAGAAAAATTGGGCCTTAGGCACTGGTGCCACAACACTGCAACCCCTCACAGATACTGTACTTGGAGCACAGCAATGAGCCCTGTTGCAATTTATTGCATCAAAAATTGTAATTACATGCCCCTGTTAAACAGGGGCTGAAAAATTGGGCCTTAGGCACTGGTGCCACAACACTGCAACCCCTCACAGATACTGTACTTGGAGCACAGCAATGAGCCCTGTTGCAAAGTATTACACCAAAAATTGTAATTACACTCCTCTGTTAAACAGGGGCTGAAAAATTGGGCCTTAGGCACTGGTGCTGGTGCCACGACACTGCAACCTCTCCCAGATACTCTAGTTGGAGTGCAGGAATTAACCCTGCTGCAAAGCATTGCATAAAAAATTGTAATTACATGCCCCTGTTAAACAGGGGCTGACAAATTGGGTCTTAGCCACTGGTGGCGGCACCCAGAAACAAAAATGTTCTTCCAAGCTATCATCATGAATCGGATCATTGAGGAGGAGGAGGCTAGTCAGTCAACATAACAGGACAGTCACTCAGCATCAGCATAGGCAGTCTTGAAGGGATGTGACATTTCAAAATAAATTATTCTGTTACATCAGCTTCAGGTGCTTGGTAGCTGGTGGTGATCCAAGACTGGTTCATCTTTATGAAGGTCAGTCGATCAACCGAGTCGGTGGACAGGCGTACCCTGTGATCTGTGACAAAGCCTCCAGCAGCACTGAATGTGCGTTCCGAAAAAACGCTGGATGCAGAACAAGGCCAGTAGCTCAATTGCATACTGTGCAAGCTCTGGCCAGTGATCCATCCTCAAGATCCAGTAAGCCAGAGGATTTTCGGTGGGAAAGGTGTCCAAGTCTGACCTTGTATTCCTGCACCATGTATATCAGATGCTGGCGATGGTTGCTGGAACCGATCATACCTTGGGGCTGCGGACTAAAAAATTGTCTGAACGCATCGGTCAGACGGCCACCTTCCCCACCGCTCCTTCTGCTACTGACCGAAGCCTCAGCAACTCGTTGTTCAGGACCAGGAGTTTGTAACCTCCCAGTCTCTGGGAAAGCATTGCACAGACCTTTCTGCAAGGCCTCCCGGAGATGTCTCATCCTCTGCTCCCTCTGCGACGGTAAGATAAGGTCCGCAACCTTACCCTTGTACCGTGGATCAAGGAGAGTGGCCAGCCAGTAATGGTCCCTCTCTTTGATCCGAAGAATACGAGGATCCTTCCGCAGACTTTGCAGGATCAGGGAGGCCATGCAGCGTAGGTTAGCTGAGGCATTCGGTCCGGAGTCCTCTGGGTCACTAAGGACGACATGATCCGCAGCCACCTCCTCCCAGCCACGTACAAGTCCACGGGTTTCTTGGGACTGTAAATCATCCCTAAAAGACTGCTGCTGTTGATGCTGAGTGCCAGGCTCCACCTCCATGCTGACACAATCCTCCTCCTCCTCCTCATCCTCTTCCTGTGCGATGGGTGGGACAGAAGGAACGCTGTCTGGGTAAAGGGGCCTTGAGAGGCAAGGAAGTCCTCCTCTTCCTGCCTCTGTTCTGCCTCAAGTGCCCTGTCCATTATTCCACGCAGCGTATGCTCCAACAGGTGGACAAGAGGTACAGTGTCAGTGATGCATGCACTGTCACTGCTCACCATCCTCGTGGCCTCCTCAAATGGTGCCAGGACAGTGCATGCATCCCTGATCATGCCCCACTGGCGTGGTGAAAAAAACCTGAGCTCCCCTGACCCTGTCCTGGTGCCGTAGTCGCACAGGTACTCATTGATGGCCCTCTGCTGCGTGTGCAGCCGCTGCAGCATGGCCAACGTTGATTTCCACCTGGTGGGCATGTCACATATAAGGCGGTTCTTGGGCAGGTTCAACTCTTTTTGCAGCTCAGCCAGCCGAGCACTGGCATTATATGATCTGCCGAAATACACACAGACATTCCTGGTCTGCCTCAGGACATCCTGTAAGCCCGGGTACCTTCCCAAGAACCGCTACACCACCAGGTTAAGGATGTGAGCCACACAGGGCACATGGGCCAGTTGTCCCTGTCGGAGGGCGATGAGGAGGTTGGTGCCATTGTCGCAAACCACCATTCCTGGCTTAAGCTGGCATGGCGTCAACCACCTCTCGGCCTGCCCCTGCAGAGCTGACAGAACCTCTGCCCCAGTGTGACTCCTGTCCCCCAAACACACCAGTGCAAGCACGGCATGGCATCTTTTTGCCTGCGTACTTGCGTAGCCCCTTGAATGCCTACAGAGCACCGCTGGTTCCGAGGACAAAGCACAGGAAGAGGCCATGGAGGAAGAAGAGGAGGGGGTGGAGGAGAGAGGTGTGTCACAACCAGTATTAGCATTTTGGAGGCGTGGCGGCGGAACAACCTCCAACACTACTGCACCTTGTCCTGCATCCTTCCCAGCTGCCAAAAGAGTGACCCAATGGGCCGTGAAAGAAAGGTAATGTCCCTGTCCATGCCTGCTGGAGTCAGCGGTAATATGCACCTTACCGCTGACCACCCTGTCCAGCGAGGCATGGACATTGCCTTCCACATGCCGGTAGAGAGCCGGAATCGCCTTCCGTGAGAAAAAGTGGCGGTTGGGAACCTGCCACTGAGGAACCGCACATTGCACAAACTCACGGAAGGGGGCCAAATCTACCAACTGAAAAGGCAGCAGTTGAAGTGCTAGCAATTTAGCCAAGCTAGCATTCAACCGCTGGGCATGTGGATGGCTGGGAGTGAACTTCTTTCAACGGTCCAGCAGCTGGGGCAGGGAAATTTGCCTGCTACAATCGGACGTCGGTGTACTGCTAGCAGAGTGCCCACAAGTACTTGGCTGTGACACACCTAATTCTACACCTAATTCTACACTAGGGATGGGCCCGGTGCTCGATTCGAACCCATGTTCGAATCGAGCATCGGGCGTTCGCTCGCTCGTCGAGCCCAGAACTATTTGGGCCGTTCGCATCACATTCGTGTGATGCGAGCGGCCCCGCAATGCATTGCGGCCGGCGCGGCCGGCGCAGTGCATTGCTGGCTGATGATTGGCCAAGCATGCACTGTGACCCCGCATGCTTGGCCAATCACAGCGCCCGAAACTCGGAGAGCAATAATTGGCTACAGGCAGGACGCCTGTAGCCAATTACAGCTCAGGGGCTTTAGTACACGCCCCACCATTTAAAAGGCCGCCACGCCATCGGCCCCGGTCACATGAGTTCCGGCTTTAGGAGAGATTAGTCTGCTGATTCTGTCTTTGCTTGATACTGAAAGATTTGCTCTTCTTTGCTAAACCATTGGCTATTTCTTTGCTAAACCATTGCTACCTAAGTCATTGATCGTTCATTGCTGCTGATTGCACAGTTAGTGTGTTATTAGCTGCTGCTGGGGATTAGTCTGGTGCGTGCTTACTGTTAGTACAGTATTGCAGTAGTACCAACCGCAGTGCTGTTAGCACAGCATTGCACCCCAACAGCACCCATAGGACTTCTAGTGTGTTAGTGGCAGCAAACAGAGCTCCTATATTTTCTTCTCAGCAGCACCCATAGGACTTCTAGTGTGTTAGTGGCATCACACAGAGCTCCTATATTTTCTTCTCAGCAGCACCCATAGGACTTCTAGTGTGTTAGTGGCAGCAAACAGAGCTCCTATATTTTCTTCTCAGCAGCACCCATAGGACTTCTAGTGTGTTAGTGGCAGCAAACATAGCTCCTATATTTTCTTCTCAGCAGCACCCATAGGACTTCTAGTGTGTTAGTGGCAGCAAACAGAGCTCCTATATTTTCTTCTCAGCAGCACCCATAGGACTTCTAGTGTGTTAGTGGCATCACACAGAGCTCCTATATTTTCTTCTCAGCAGCACCCATAGGACTTCTAGTGTGTTAGTGGCAGCAAACAGAGCTCCTATATTTTCTTCTCAGCAGCACCCATAGGACTTCTAGTGTGTTAGTGGCAGCAAACAGAGCTCCTATATTTTCTTCTCAGCAGCACCCATAGGACTTCTAGTGTGTTAGTGGCAGCAAACAGAGCTCCTATATTTTCTTCTCAGCAGCACCCATAGGACTTCTAGTGTGTTAGTGGCAGCAAACAGAGCTCCTATATTTTCTTCTCAGCAGCACCCATAGGACTTCTAGTGTGTTAGTGGCATCACACAGAGCTCCTATATTTTCTTCTCAGCAGCACCCATAGGACTTCTAGTGTGTTAGTGGCAGCAAACAGAGCTCCTATATTTTCTGCTCAGCAGCACCCATAGGACTTCTAGTGTGTTAGTGGCATCACACAGAGCTCCTATATTTTCTTCTCAGCAGCACCCATAGGACTTCTAGTGTGTTAGTGGCAGCAAACAGAGCTCCTATATTTTCTTCTCAGCAGCACCCATAGGACTTCTAGTGTGTTAGTGGCATCACACAGAGCTCCTATATTTTCTTCTCAGCAGCACCCATAGGACTTCTAGTGTGTTAGTGGCAGCAAACAGAGCTCCTATATTTTCTTCTCAGCAGCACCCATAGGACTTCTAGTGTGTTAGTGGCAGCAAACAGAGCTCCTATATTTTCTTCTCAGCAGCACCCATAGGACTTCTAGTGTGTTAGTGGCAGCAAACAGAGCTCCTATATTTTCTTCTCAGCAGCACCCATAGGACTTCTAGTGTGTTAGTGGCATCACACAGAGCTCCTATATTTTCTTCTCAGCAGCACCCATAGGACTTCTAGTGTGTTAGTGGCAGCAAACAGAGCTCCTATATTTTCTGCTCAGCAGCACCCATAGGACTTCTAGTGTGTTAGTGGCATCACACAGAGCTCCTATATTTTCTTCTCAGCAGCACCCATAGGACTTCTAGTGTGTTAGTGGCAGCAAACAGAGCTCCTATATTTTCTTCTCAGCAGCACCCATAGGACTTCTAGTGTGTTAGTGGCATCACACAGAGTTCCTATATTTTCATCTCAGAAGCACCCATAGGACTTCTAGTGTGTTAGTGGCAGCAAACAGAGCTCCTATATTTTCTTCTCAGCAGCACCCATAGGACTTCTAGTGTGTTAGTGGCAGCAAACAGAGCTCCTATATTTTCTTCTCAGCAGCACCCATAGGACTTCTAGTGTGTTAGTGGCAGCAAACAGAGCTCCTATATTTTCTTCTCAGCAGCACCCATAGGACTTCTAGTGTGTTAGTGGCATCACACAGAGCTCCTATATTTTCTTCTCAGCAGCACCCATAGGACTTCTAGTGTGTTAGTGGCAGCAAACAGAGCTCCTATATTTTCTTCTCAGCAGCACCCATAGGACTTCTAGTGTGTTAGTGGCAGCAAACAGAGCTCCTATATTTTCTTCTCAGCAGCACCCATAGGACTTCTAGTGTGTTAGTGGCAGCAAACAGAGCTCCTATATTTTCTTCTCAGCAGCACCCATAGGACTTCTAGTGTGTTAGTGGCATCACACAGAGCTCCTATATTTTCTTCTCAGCAGCACCCATAGGACTTCTAGTGTGTTAGTGGCAGCAAACAGAGCTCCTATATTTTCTTCTCAGCAGCACCCATAGGACTTCTAGTGTGTTAGTGGCAGCAAACAGAGCTCCTATATTTTCTTCTCAGCAGCACCCATAGGACTTCTAGTGTGTTAGTGGCATCACACAGAGCTCCTATATTTTCTTCTCAGCAGCACCCATAGGACTTCTAGTGTGTTAGTGGCATCACACAGAGCTCCTATATTTTCTTCTCAGCAGCACCCATAGGACTTCTAGTGTGTTAGTGGCAGCAAACAGAGCTCCTATATTTTCTTCTCAGCAGCACCCATAGGACTTCTAGTGTGTTAGTGGCAGCAAACAGAGCTCCTATATTTTCTTCTCCGCAGCACCCATAGGACTTCTAGTGTGTTAGTGGCAGCAAACAGAGCTCCTATATTTTCTTCTCAGCAGCACCCATAGGACTTCTAGTGTGTTAGTGGCATCACACAGAGCTCCTATATTTTCTTCTCAGCAGCACCCATAGGACTTCTAGTGTGTTAGTGGCAGCAAACAGAGCTCCTATATTTTCTTCTCAGCAGCACCCATAGGACTTCTAGTGTGTTAGTGGCAGCAAACAGAGCTCCTATATTTTCTTCTCAGCAGCACCCATAGGAGTCTAGTGTGTTAGTGGCATCACACAGAGCTCCTATATTTTCTTCTCAGCAGCACCCATAGGACTTCTAGTGTGTTAGTGGCAGCAAACAGAGCTCCTATATTTTCTTCTCAGCAGCACCCATAGGACTTCTAGTGTGTTAGTGGCAGCAAACAGAGCTCCTATATTTTCTTCTCAGCAGCACCCATAGGACTTCTAGTGTGTTAGTGGCATCACACAGAGCTCCTATATTTTCTTCTCAGCAGCACCCATAGGACTTCTAGTGTGTTAGTGGCAGCAAACAGAGCTCCTATATTTTCTTCTCAGCAGCACCCATAGGACTTCTAGTGTGTTAGTGGCAGCAAACAGAGCTCCTATATTTTCTTCTCAGCAGCACCCATAGGACTTCTAGTGTGTTAGTGGCATCACACAGAGCTCCTATATTTTCTTCTCAGCAGCACCCATAGGACTTCTAGTGTGTTAGTGGCAGCAAACAGAGCTCCTATATTTTCTTCTCAGCAGCACCCATAGGACTTCTAGTGTGTTAGTGGCAGCAAACAGAGCTCCTATATTTTCTTCTCAGCAGCACCCATAGGACTTCTAGTGTGTTAGTGGCATCACACAGAGCTCCTATATTTTCTTCTCAGCAGCACCCATAGGACTTCTAGTGTGTTAGTGGCAGCAAACAGAGCTCCTATATTTTCTTCTCAGCAGCACCCATAGGACTTCTAGTGTGTTAGTGGCAGCAAACAGAGCTCCTATATTTTCTTCTCAGCAGCACCCATAGGACTTCTAGTGTGTTAGTGGCATCACACAGAGCTCCTATATTTTCTTCTCAGCAGCACCCATAGGACTTCTAGTGTGTTAGTGGCAGCAAACAGAGCTCCTATATTTTCTTCTCAGCAGCACCCATAGGACTTCTAGTGTGTTAGTGGCAGCAAACAGAGCTCCTATATTTTCTTCTCAGCAGCACCCATAGGACTTCTAGTGTGTTAGTGGCAGCAAACAGAGCTCCTATATTTTCTTCTCAGCAGCACCCATAGGACTTCTAGTGTGTTAGTGGCATCACACAGAGCTCCTATATTTTCTTCTCAGCAGCACCCATAGGACTTCTAGTGTGTTAGTGGCATCACACAGAGCTCCTATATTTTCTTCTCAGCAGCACCCATAGGACTTCTAGTGTGTTAGTGGCAGCAAACAGAGCTCCTATATTTTCTTGTCAGCAGCACACATAGTACCTATAGTGTGTTAGTGTCAGCACCCATAGGACCTACAGTGTGTTGTGAGCACACATAGGAGTTCTATTTTTTATACTATATACACTACCGACTACAATGGCTGGAAGACCGCCAAGGAGAGGCAGAGCGTGCCGAGGCAAGAACACAGGGCAGGCAGGCTCTGTTTCTAGAGACAACAGTGCTGGCCGTGGACGTGGTCGTGCATCGTCATCAGCGCGTGGCCATGGGACACGCTTGTCTTTGTTTTCGGCAGCTGGACATGTGGAGCCGCATCATGCCGAAGGCTTGGTAGAATGGATGACCAAGCCCTCCTCATCCTCCTCATCCTCTCTCACCCAGGCTCAGGGTACTGGCAGAGCAGCTGCCAACGCGTACTCAATGGCATCATCAGCCACCCCTTCCCTAGACCCACCATGTCCTCCTGAGGAGTCCCCCGAACTGTTTGAGCACAGTGTTGGGTACATGCTCCAGGAGGATGCCCAACGATTCGAAGGCTCGGATGATGATACCCAGCTTGAGGAAGTCAGTAGTGTGCGCGCAGAGAAAGGGGATGCTGAAGGACAGCAATCTGGCAGTAGTGTTCCACCAGCTGCAGCTTACTGCCAGGTTTGCTCTAGTGGTGAAGAGGGAGGGGATGATGAGGTCACTGACTCCACGTGGGTGCCTGAAGGGAGAGAGGAGGAGGAGGAGGAGGATGCAGCGTCACATGTCCAACGAGGCAGGATGCCCCCTGGAGGCCAGCTAGAGGCCAGCACAGCAACTGTACCACACCGCAGAGCTCCGCCTGTGCAGGGCGCTGCCTCTGCACGTTATCACAAAAGTTCTTTGGTGTGGGCCTTTTTTGAGACGAGTGCATCAGATCGCACCACTGCTATTTGCAATATTTGTCTCAAGCGTATCTCGCGTGGCCAAAACATCAGCCGCTTGGGCACCACAAGCATGAGCAGACATATGTCGACCTGCCATGCAGCTCGTTGGCAAGCACACATAAAAGACCCACACCAAAGAACAAAGCGGACCTCTCCTTGCTCCTCATCAGCTGGGATCTCCATCCCCACTATATCTTCAGTCCTCTCTGAAAGCTGCTCTGAGAGGACTGAAGGTGTAGAATTAGGTGTGTCACAACCAAGTACTTGCAGTACACCGACGTCCGATTGTAGCAGGCAAATTTCCCTGCCCCAGCTGCTGGACCGTCGAAAGAAGTATACTCCCAGCCATCCACATGCCCAGCGGTTGAATGCTAGCTTGGCTAAATTGCTAGCACTTCAACTGCTGCCTTTTCAGTTGATAGACTCGGCCCCCTTCCGTGAGTTTGTTCAATGTGCGGTTCCTCAGTGGCAGGTTCCCAAACGCCACTTTTTCTCACGGAAGGCAATTCCGTCTCTCTACTGGCATGTGGAAGGCAATGTCCATGCCTCGCTGGACAGGGCGGTCAGCGGTAAGGTGCATATTACCGCTGACTCATGGTCCAGCAGGCATGGACAGGGACGTTATCTTTCTTTCACGGCCCATTGGGTCACTCTATTGGTAGCTGGGAGGGATGCAGGACAAGGTGCAGTAGTGTTGGAGGTTGTTCCGCCACCACGCCTCCAAAATGCTACTACTGGTTGTGACACACCTCTCTCCTCCACCCCCTCCTCTTCTTCTTCCTCCATGTCCTCTTCGAGTGCTCTGTCCTCGGAACCAGCGGTGCTCCGTAGGCGTACAAGGGGCTACGCGAGTACGCAGGCAAAAAGATGCCATGCCGTGCTTGCGCTGGTGTGTTTGGGGGACAGGAGCCACACTGGGCCAGAGGTTCTGGCAACTCTGCAGGGGCAGGCCGAGAGGTGGTTGACGCCACGCCAGCTTAAGCCAGGAATGGTCGTTTCTGATAATGGCACCAACCTCCTCTCCGCCCTGCGACAGGGGCAGCTCACCCATGTGCCCTGTATGGCTCACGTCCTCAACCTGGTGGTGCAGCGGTACTTGGGCAGGTTCCCAGGCTTACAGGATGTCCTGAGGCAGGCCAGGAAAGTCTGTGTGCATTTCCGCTGATCTTATAATGCCAGTGCTCGGCTGACTGAGCTGCAAAAGGAGCTGAACCTGCCCAAGAACTGCCTAATATGTGACATGCCCACCAGGTGGAACTCAACGTTGGCCATGCTGCAGCGACTGCACACGCAGCAGAGGGCCATCAATGAGTACCTTTGCGACTACGGCACCAGGACAGGGTCAGGGGAGCTTGGCTTTTTTTCCCCACGCCAGTGGAGCATGATCAGGGATGCATGCACTGTCCTCTCACCATTTGAGGAGGCCACGAGGATGGTGAGCAGTGACAGTGCATGCATCAGTGACACTGTACCTCTTGTCCACCTGTTGGAGCATACGCTGCGTGGGATAATGGACAGGGCACTTGAGGCAGAACAGAGGCAGGAAGAGGAGGACTTCCTTGTCTCTCAAGGCCCCCTTTATCCAGACAATGTTCCTTCTGTCCCACCCATCACACAGGAAGAGGAGGAGGAGGAGGAGGAGGAGGAGGATTGTGTGAGCATGGAGGTGGAGCCTGGCACTCAGCATCAGCAGCAGCAGTCTTTTAGGGATGATGTACAGTCCCAACAAACCAGTGGACTTGTACGTGGCTGGGAGGAGGTGGCTGGCGATCATGTCATCCTCAGTGACCCAGAAGACTCCGGACCGAATGCCTCAGCTAACCTACGCTGCATGGCCTCCCTGATCCTGCAAAGCCTGCGGAAGGATCCTCGTGTTCTTCGGATCAAGGAGAGTGACCATTACTGGCTGGCCACTCTCCTTGATCCACGGTACAAGGGTAAGGTTGCGGACCTTATCTTGCCGTCGCAGAGGGAGCAGAGGATGAGACATCTCAGGGAGGCCTTGCAGAAAGGTCTGTGCAACGCGTTCCCAGAAACTGGGAGGTTACAAACTCCTGGTCCTGGACGACGAGTTGCTGAGGCTTCGGTCAGTAGCAGAAGGAGCGGTGGGGAAGGTGGACGTCTGACCGATGCGTTCAGACAATTTTTTAGTCCGCAGCCCCAAGGTATGATCGGTTCCAGCAACCATCGCCAGCGTCTGATATACATGGTGCAGGAATACCTAGGGGCAAGGTCAGACTTGGACACCTTTCCCACCGAAAATCCTCTGGCTTACTGGGTCCTGAGGATGGATCACTGGCCAGAGCTTGCACAGTATGCAATTGAGCTACTGGCCTGTCCTGCATCCAGCGTTCTTTCCGAACGCACATTCAGTGCTGCTGGAGGATTTGTCACCGATCATAGGGTGCGCCTGTCCACCGACTCGGTTGATCGACTGACCTTCATAAAAATGAATCAGTCTTGGATCACCACCAGCTACCAGACACCTGAAGCGGATATAACGGAATAATTTATAATGTCACATCCCTTCAAGACTGCCTATGCTGATGCTGAGTGACTGTCCTGTTATGTTCACTGACTATCCTCTTCCTCCTCCTCAATGATCCATGCCACCACACCAGTGCCTAAGGCACAATTTTTCAGCCCCTGTATAACAGGGGCGTGTAATTACAATTTTTTAAAAAGATGCTTCGCAACAGGTGTGACTGCTGTGCTCAGAGTACAGTATCTGTGAGGGGTTGCAGTGTTGTGGCACCAGCACCAGTGCCTAAGGCACAATTTTTCAGCCCCTGTTGGGGCGTGTAATTAAAATTTTTAGGCAATGCTTTGCAACAGGTCTCATTGCTGTGCTCAGAGTACAGTATCTGTGAGGGGTTGCAGTGTTGTGGCACCAGCACCAGTGCCTAAGGCACAATTTTTCAGCCCCTGTATAACAGGGGCGTGTAATTACAATTTTTTAAAAAGATGCTTCGCAACAGGTGTGACTGCTGTGCTCCAAGTACAGTATCTGTGAGGGGTTGCAGTGTTGTGGCACCAGCACCAATGCCTAAGGCACAATTTTTCAGCCCCTGTTTAACAGGGGCGTGTAATTACAAATCTTGATCTAATAGTTCACAGCAGGGCCCATTCCTGCGCCCACCAAGAGTAACTATGAGGGCCTACAGTCTTGTGGCAACACCGTCCACCACCACCACCACCACCAAAGGCCCAATTTTTCTGCCCTGTTCAACAGGTGCATGCAATTACAAATCTTGATCTAATAACTCACAGCAGGGCCCATTCCTGCACCCACCAAGAGTAAATGTGAGGGCTTACAGTCTTGTGGCAACACCGTCCACCACCACCACCACCACCACCAAAGGCCCAATTTTTCTGCCCGGTTCAACAGGTGCATGCAAGTACAAATCTTGATCTATTAACTCACAGCAGGGCCCATTCCTGTGCCCACCAGTCTTGTGGCTACACCAACATCTAATAGGGCAAATTTCTGCAGAGTATATACGGCAGGCCCCTACTTTCAAACATCCAACTTACAAACGACTCCTACTTGCAAACGGCAAGAGAAAACAGGAAGTGAGAGGAAATCTACCCCTAGGAAGGAAAATTCTATCCTGTTAGATTTAATTTGGGAAAAAGGTATCTCCTCTCTACTGATGCTTTATCACCAATCCTTGTTTCAATTAAAACCCCACTTTTCCAAAAACATTTGTCATTGGGACGGAAAGTGAGGTGACATGTTCTGAACAGATGTGCAAAGACAGCAAATGTTACAGGGGTGATAACCCCTCCCTATGTTCTCCAAAAAGCTTAAAAATTGATTTTTTTGGGATGTAGCTACACTTCATAATGTACCTGTTCAGATTCTACTTAAGAACAAACCTACAGTCCATGTCTTGTTTGCACCACCTATATACTGCTGTTTAGAGTATATAGGGTTGTAGGTATAGGGTTTTATTTTGGGTGCGGGGTCCCCCTTAGTATCCATACAAGACCCAAAGGGGCTGGGGTGGGGGGGGGGTGATGGGGTAGCCATGCCATTTTTCTCAAGGATTTTCAGCCATATGGCGGCCAGGACAAGACATGACATTGAAGCCGCAAGTGGTTTTAAATGGCTTATTTTTTTCCTTTACAAATGTCATTTTGTGCAAGGACAGTTCTAAACACGGGAAACACATGCCACTTCACAGGCATACTTTAGACACCCCCCAGGTACCGTATTTAAAGGAAAATTTCACTTTTTTTTTTTTCACTTTATGCATCATTAAAATGACTGCTCCCGAAAAAACTTTAGTTTTTAAAATTTCTTTTTGCATTGATATATGTCCCCTGGGGCAGGACCCGGGTCCCCAAACCTGTTTTATAACATTAACATGCATATTGGCCGTTGTAATTAGCAATTTTGATTTCGAACGTTCGCGTCCATTATAACGAATAGGGTTCGAAAATTCGCGCGAACTTTCGGTCCGTTCGAAGGTTCTGGTGCGAACCGAACCCGGGGGTGTTCGGCTCATCCCTATTCTACACCTTCATTCCTCTCAGTGCAGGTTTCAGAGAGGACTGAAGGTATAGTGGGGTTGGATATCCCAGCTGATGAGGAGCAAGGAGAGGTCCTCTTTGTTCTTTGGTGTGGGTCTTTAAGGTACGCTTGCCAACGAGCTGCATGGCAGGTCAACATATGTCTGGTCAAGCATGTGGTGCCCAAGCGGCTGATGTTTTGGCCACGTGAGATACATTTGAGACATATGTTGCAAATAGCAGCGGTGCGATCTGATGCACTCGACTCAAAAAAGGCCCACACCAAAGAACTTTTTGAATAACGGGCAAAGGCAGCGCCCTGCACAGGTGGAGCTCTGCGGTGTAATTCAGTCGGTGTGCTGCCCTTACACTGGCCCCCGGAGGGCATCCTGCCTCTTTGGAGATGTGCCTCCTCCTCATCCTCCTCCTCTCTCCTATCAGGCACCCACATGGAGTCAGTGACCTCATCATCCCCTCCCTCCTCATCACTGGAGCCAATCTGGCAGTATGATGCAGCTGCTGGAACATGACTACCAGATTGCTGTCCTTCTTGAGCATCCCCTCTCTCTGCGCTCACGCTACTGCCTTCCTCTAGCTGGGTATCATCATCAGACCCTTCAAAAACGCTGGGCATCCTCCTGGAGCATGTACCCAACACTGTGCTCAAACAGTTTGGGGTACTCCTCAGGAGGACATGGTTAGTCTAGGGAAGGAGTGACTGATCATGACATTGATACAAGGGAAGAGGACGCTTTGGCAGCTGCTTTGCCAGAACCCTAAGCCTGGGTGAGAGAGGATGAGGAGGAGGAGGAGGGCTTGGTCATCCACTCTACCAAGTCTTCGGCATGATGCGGCTCAACACGTCCAGCTGCCGAAAATAAGGACAAGCGTGTCCCATGGCCACGTGCTGATGACAATGCACCGCGTCCACGACCAGCACTGTTGCCCCCAGACACAGAGCCTGCTTGCCCTCTTTTATTGGCTCGTGACTGTCTGCCTCTCTTTGTTGGCCTTCCAGACATTCTAATGGCCTGCAGGGAGATGGTAAAACCAGCAATACGGGGTAGCTTCAGGTGTATACTGTGCAGAAGGCACCTACACCCACTGTAACTACTTGCAGATGCCTGTCTGTGTTACACAACAGAACAACACCACGAGCAATAAGGGGTAGCGTATACTGTGCAGGAGGCACCTACACCCACTGTAACTGCTTGCAGATGCCTGTCTGTGTTACACAACAGAACAACACCACGACGAGCAATAAGGGGTAGCGTATACTGTGCAGGAGGCACCTACACCCACTGTAACTGTTAGCAGATGCCTGTCTGTGTTAAACAACAGAACCACTCCACGAGCAATAAGGGGTAGCGTATACTGTGCAGGAGGCACCTACACCCACTGTAACTGCTTGCAGATGCCTGTCTGTGTTACACAACAGAACAACACCACGACGAGCAATAAGGGGTAGCGTAAACTGTGCAGGAGGCACCTACACCCACTGTAACTGCTTGCAGATGCCTATCTGTGTTACACAACAGAACAACACCACGACGAGCAATAAGGGGTAGCGTATACTGTGCAGGAGGCACCTACACCCACTGTAACTGCTTGCAGATGCCTGTCTGTGTTACACAACAGAACAACACCACGACGAGCAATAAGGGGTAGCTTCAGGTGTATACTGTGCAGGAGGTTTAGCGAAGAATATCACTGACACTCTCCCTGTCTATCCTTCTCTGTCCCTGCACGCCAACACACTGTAAATGCACAAGGTTTCAAAGGATGTCACTGACACACTCCCTGCCTATCCTTCTCTGTCCCTGCACGCCAACACACTGTAAATGCACAAGGTTTCAAAGGATGTCACTGACACTCTCCCTGCCTGTCCTTCTCTGTCCCTGCATGCCAACAGACTGTAAATGCACAAGGTTTCAAAGGATGTCACTGACATTCTCCCTGCCAATCCTTTTCTGTCCCTGCACGCCAACACACTGTAAATGCACAAGGTTTCAAAGGATGTCACTGACACTCTCCCTGCCTATCCTTCTCTGTCCCTGCATGCCAACAGACTGTAAATGCACAAGGTTTCAAAGGATGTCAAAAACACTCTCCCTGCCTATCAAGCTCTTTCCCTGCACGCCGAAACACACTACACAAGGCCGCCGAGCTGGCGGCCTTTTATAGTGTGGGGCGTGTACTAAACCCCCCTGAGCTATGATTGGCCACAGGCATCCTGCCTGTGGCCAATTATGGCTCTCCTCGCTGCCGGCGCTGTGATTGGCCAAGCATGCGGGGTCATAGTGCATGCTTGGCCAATCATCAGCCAGCAATGCTCTGCGATGCCGCAGTGAATTATGGGCCGTGACGCGCCACTCGAATTTGGCGCGAACGGCCCATAACGCTCGATCTTCGAACGATCGAACAGCCGATGTTCGAGTCGAACGTGTGTTCGACTCGAACATGAAGCTCATCCCTAGCGGTGACGTACAACACCTACGACGAGCCGAGATCAATGAAGTTCAATAGGCAGTTCTGCTCTTCTGCTTGATTCTGAGCATGCATGTTTTTTTGCGCGTCATAATTGCATACAGACGAACCTGATTTGCGATAGGAATTTTTCCTGTCACGGAAATAGAGAACCTGCTCTCAATCTTTTCTTGTCGAAATTCTGACAAAAAAAGTGCGATGGAGCATACACATGGTCAGAAATCGCGACAACAAGCTCACATCGCACTTTTCTCTTCAGAAATCGCGATCGTGTGAACGAGGCATTAGACTGGATCTGTTTTAGGAGGATTTTTTGCACCAGCATTAGTGTATTCCTGTATAGGCTTACAGTATATCTATATTGCTTGAATAGAAGTATACAGTATAAGATGTGGTGGAAGCAAAGTGATGTTGCAAGTTAATGCATGTGTGTCCTGCTGAGTAGGCTTGTGCAATTCGTTTCGTAACGAATCAAAATTCGTCCGAATTTAGCAACTTTCGGACATTCGGAAGCATTCGAATTTCCGAACAGAGCAATTACGAATAAAACCGAATCCGAAATAAATTATACCGCAAAATAGCGAATGCCCGAAGGTCTTCGGCATAATTCGTTATGAAAAAAGTTACGAATGTACGAATCCATTCGAAGCACAATAACACTCACTCTGCTCTCTGCTTCTCCCTCACCATGCTGAACTCCCTCTCAAAATGGTGTACAGGGGCGGAGGCTATAGCCGCATGAAAAAACGAAAGTAAAATACGAGATTTCAAATCCATTCGAAGCACAATAACACTCACTCTGCTCTGCTCTCTGCTTCTCCCTCACCGTGCTGAACCCTCTCAAAATGGTGTACAGGGGCGGAGCCTATAGCCGCATGTAAAAAACTAAAGTAAAATACGAGATTTCGAATCGTTACAAATAACCGCTATGTATTTAGAAAAGTACAAATCCATTCGAAGCACATTAGGCATAATAGGCAGCGTCGTTGTGAGAGAGACACGGAAAATTACGAATCAACGAACCCAAAAAAAGTTACAAAAGTAGGAGTTGTGTCCAGAATCAACGAAAAACAACGTACTCTACCGAAAGTACGAATTATAAAGCAACAAAAAATTCAACGAAAAAGTCCGAACACAAAAAATCCCGTCTAGCAAAATTACGAATGATTACGAATCAACAGGACCGGAAAGAAACGAACCGAAACGGAACAAATTTTTCCGTTGTGCACAAGTCTACTGCTGAGTGCCCTAGCCTGTGACCACTGTCAACAAATTGATCAACATGAGACAGCATAGAGAAAGAAGGGAGAATGAATATATTACATGGGAGATGAAAAGCCTCACCCATGTTGTGTCATGGTATGCTTCGAGGCCTACAACATTTCAACTAAGGTGTTCAACGTTGCCCCAGGTACTTTAGGATAAGGTGACCAGATTTTAAAAATGAAATCCGGGGACATTTTTTTTTTTAATAGTAATGGCGGCAATCAGCGACTCTCTTCTCTCTGCGACTCTCTGCCCGTCGCCGCCGCTGCCCACCTCACAGCCTGTCAAGTCTTACTCTCCGGGCCCTGGCTACTACTGGGTGGGGAGCGGAGGAAGAACACTCCACCAGGGAAGGCTCAGACCAGCACATGATCATCAGAAAGGGGCACAGATAATGGAAAAAAATACACCCCTAAGCTAGTAGGTGCAGTAGAGTGGGGGAGTGTAATTCAGATTTTTTATTTTTTATTTTGTACTGACTGTCTTTGAAATTGCCCCAGCCCCTATTCAAATCCAATCCGGGGACAAAACCGGGGACAGACTTAGTCCGGGGACAGTGTCCTCAATCCGGGGACTGTCCCCGGAAACCGGGGATATCTGGTCACCCTACTTTAGGACCCAAGCAGAAAATAGTTAAAGTGTGCCAAGTATTACCATTTCTTCTTATTAATGACTCTTTACTACATAGTATTCATATTCTTGACATCAGAGCAAATTTAGAGGTAAAAATTAGCCTCAGAAAGCAATTAAATTGATACCTACCAAGTGACAGGTAGGCCCTCCTACCTTCAGCCCAGTTTTAATTCTTGGTGGCAAGGATTTCATAAGGTGTTAGCTACTATGAGATATTAGTCTATGATGACGCCTTATCTTTACATAGTTCTTTTAGATGTGTTGGACAGACTTTAATATTGCAACCTTCCAATTCATCTTCATCCCTAATGCCGCGTACACACAACAAATGTCCGATGTGAGCTTTTTGTCAAAAATTCTGACCGTGTGTAGGCTCCATCGGACATTTGCTGTCGGAATTTCCGACCACAAAAATTTGAGAGCTGGTTCTCAAATTTTCCGACAAGAAAAGTTCTTGTCAGAAATTCTGATCGTCTGTATGCAATTCCGACGCACAAAAAAACACGCATGCTCAGAATCAAGCAGAAGAGCCGAACTGCCTATTGAACTTCATTGATCTCGGCTCGTCGTATGTCTTGTACCTCACCGCTTTCTTGACGTTCGGAATTTCCGACAAGATTTGTGTGACCGTATGCAACACAAGTTTGAGCTAACATTCCGTTGGAAAAAAATCCACGGTTTTGTTGTCGTAATTTCCAATCGTGTGTACGCGGCATAAGACTTCAGGCTGTATGCCAAACTCTGACCCAACGGTCTGCACATCAGTAGCAATCAAGGTTCATTTGACCAGGTAATGTTTTTTTTCAGTCTTCACTCCTTCCATAAACCCCTGCTTCACTTTTCTGTTCTTAGGGCCAGTTCACACCATAGAAACGCAATCCGGATGCGTTCCAGGTGCTTTTTTGTATGCACGTTTTTGACGCGTTCCAGTGCGTTTTTGGTAAGTTTTTAACCACTTAAGCCCCGGACCATTTGGTAGCTAAAGGACCAGAGGTGAATTCAGAATTTTGCACTGCGCTGCTTTAACTGTAAATTGTGCGGACATGCAATGTTGTACCCAAACGAAATTTGCGTCCTTTTCTTCCCACAAATAGAGCTTTCTTTTAATGGTATTTGATTGCCTCTGCGATTTTAATTTTTTGCGATATAAACGGAAAAAGACTGAAAATTTTGAAAAAAAAATGATATTTTCTACTTTTTGTTATAAGAAAAATCGAATAAACTAAATTTTAGTCATACATTTAGGCCAAAATTTATTCAGCCACATGTCTTTAGTAAAAAAAATGTCAATAAGCGTATATTTATTGGTTTGCGCAAAAGTTATAGCGTTTACAAACTAGGGTACATTTTCTGGAATTTACACAGCTTTAAATTTATGACTGCCTATCTCATTTCTTGAGGTGCTAAAATGGCAGGGCAGTACAAACCCCCCCCCAAATGACCCCATTTTAGAAAGTAGACACCCCAAGGAAATTGCTGAGAGGCATGTTGAGCCCATTGAATATTTTTTTTTTTTGTCCCAAGTGATTGAATAATGACAAAAAAAAAAAAAAATTACAAAAAGTTGTCACTAAATGATATATTGCTCACACATGCCATGGTTATATGTGGAATTGCACCCCAAAATACATTCTGCTGCTTCTCCTGAGTACGGGGATACCACATGTGTGGGACTTTTTAGGAGCCTAGCCACGTACGGGACCCCGGAAACCAAGCACCGCCTTCAGGATTTCTAAGGGCGCAAATTTTTGATTTCACTCCTCACTACCTCTCACAGTTTTGAAGGCCATAAAATGCCAAAATAGCACAAACCCCCCCCCAAATGACCCCATTTTAGAAAGTAGACACCCCAAGGAAATTGCTGAGAGGCCTGTTGAGCCCATTGAATATTTTTTTTTTTGTCCCAAGTGATTGAATAATGACAAAAAAAAAAATTACAAAAAGTTGTCACTAAATGATATATTGCTCACACATGCCATGGTTATATGTGGAATTGCACCCCAAAATTTTTTTTGCTGCTTCTCCTGAGTACGGGGATACCACATGTGTGGGACTTTTTAGGAGCCTAGCCGCGTACGGGACCCCGAAAACCAATCACCGCCTTCAGGATTTCTAGGCACAAATTTTTGATTTGACTCCTCACTACCTATCACAGTTTCGAAGGCCATAAAATGCCAAAATAGCACAAAACCCCCCCAAATGACCCCATTTTGGAAAGTAGACACCCCAAGCTGTTTGCTGAGAGGCATGGTGAGTATTTTACAGCTCTCATTTGTTTTTGAAAATGAAGAAAGAACATTTTTTTTTTTCTTTTTTTTTTTTCAATTTTCAAAACTTTGTGACAAAAAGCGAGATCTGCAAAATACTCACAATACCTCTCAGCAAATAGATTGGGGTGTCTACTTTCCAAAATGGGGTCATTTGGGGGGGGGGGTTTTGTGCCATCTGGGCATTCCATGGCCTCCGAAACTGTGATAGGCAGTGAGAAGTGAAATCAAAAATTTACACCCTTAGAAAGCCTGAAGGCGGTGATTGGTTTTTGGGGTCCCGTACGCGGCTAGGCTCCCAAAAAGTCTCACACATGTGGTATCCCCGTACTCAGGAGAAGCAACAGAATGTATTTTGGGGTGTAATTCCACATATGCCAATGGCATGTTTGAGCAATATATCATTTAGTGACAACTTTGTGCAAAAAAAAAAAAAAAAATGTGTCTTTTTTCCGCAACTTGTGTCAACATATAAAATATTCCATGGACTCGACATGCCTCTCAGTATTTAGCTTGGGGTGTCTACTTTCCAAAATGGGGTCATTTGGGGGGGTTTTGAACTGTTCTGGCATTTTATACACAACATTAGGAAGCTTACATCCACTCTTCTAACCACTTGAAGACAAAGCCCTTTTTGACACTTTTTGTTTACATGAAAACATATTTTTTTTTGCAAGAAAATTATGTTGAACCCCCAAACATTATATATATTTTTAAAGCAAAGGCCCTACAGAATAAAATGGTGGGTGTTGCATTTTTTTTTTCTACACAGTATTTGCGCAGCGATTTTTCAAACGCATTTTTTGGGGAAAAAATACACTTTTTTTAATTTTAATGCACTAAAACACACTATATTTCCCAAATGTTTGATGAAATAAAAAAGATGATCTTAGGCCGAGTACATAGATACCAAACACGACATGCTTTAAAATTTCGCACAAACGTGCATTGGCGACAAACTACATACATTTTTAAAAGCCTTTAAGAGCCTTTACAGGTTACCCCGTTAGATTTACAGAGGAGGTCTACTGCTAAAATTACTGCCCTCGATCTGACCTTCGCGGTGATACCTCACATGCATGGTGCAATTGCTGTTTACATATGACGCCAGACCGACGCTTGCGTTCGCCATTGGGCAAGAGCAGGGCAGGACAGGGGTGCTTTTTTTTTTTTTTTTTTTCTTTATTATTAATTTTGCTTTTTTATTTTATTTTTAAATTGTTCCTTCCATATTTATTTCTTTTTATCATTTTTATTGTTATCTCAGGGAATGTAAATATCCCCTATGATAGCAATAGGTAGTGACAGGTACTCTTTTTTTGAAAAACTGGGGTCTAGACCCTAGATCTTTCCTCTGCCCTCAAAGCATCTGACCACACCAAGATCGGTGTGATAAAATGCTTTCCCAATTTCCCAATGGCGCTTTTTATATCCGGGGGGGGGACATTCCCTCCCACTGCTTGTAAAAGCAGTCCAGAGGCTAATTAGCCACTAGGATTGCTTTTACATGAAAGCCGGCCGCTGGCTGAAAAGAATGATACCAAGATGATACCTAAACCCACAGGCATCAATCTGCTATAACCAATCAAATTCCAGCAACATACCAGTACGTTGCTGGTCCTTGTTGGACATGTATTGTAATCTTTTTTTTTCATGCAGTCAGGTGGCTGAACGAAAAAAGAGATTGATAGGTGGGTATGCCCACCATTAGAATACCGCCCTTCATCCACCCACTTCTAATGATGGGCATACATGCACCATTTATATATGCCGAAGCATGGGGGCATCCTCCCGCAAAAAAGTTATGCCGCACACACATGGTCGGACTTTTCCACGGGCAAGCCTCCGTCGGAATTTTGATCGTATGTACGCGGCATTAGGAGCAAAATCACTCCTCTGCCCCTGCTGCCCCAATGCTTCGGCATATTTGCTTTTTTTTTTAACTGTGGTGGTGAAATCACCTCCTACAGCACTGGAGTCGCAGGGATCAGGCCTGTCTCTGCGAACGCTGCAGTTATGTGTGTTGTGTTTTGTAAGTGACAGTGATCGATCGATACTGCACTTGGGTGGCCTGGGCTGGACGGAGGGGCAAAACGCAGGTGCTAGCAGGTATCTGGGCTGATCCCGCTAACACTGCGTTTTTGGGAACCCTAAACTGCTGGGGACGCTAGTATAGATCTGATCAGATCAGATATTGATCTGTTCAGATACTATACCACTAAGGGAGGTGTATGCTTCACGCGTGGGTGTCAGCGTTACTGGCACTAACCTGACGCTGCCTGGGGTGTGACGCAGACCCTCTCTGACGCTAAAACCTAATTGATATCACCCGCCGGGCGATCAGGGGGTTAAACCTTTATTGGGTTATATACGGCGGGTGCCCTGACACTATAAAAAGCAAACTAACTAACCAGCGTCACCCGTAACACTTATATGATGATCACTGGTGAAAGGGTTAACTAGGGGCAATTAGGGGGTTAAAACCTTTATTAGATAATATATGGGGGTACCTGACACTATAAAAACCTGCGGCGAACCTAAAAAAAATTACTGGCTACCGATCTGCATCACCGACGCTAAGACAGCGATCAGAAAAATGATCGCTTAGCGACAGTGGTGATAGGGGGTGAAAGGGTTACCTGGGGGGTGATCAAGGGGGTTAAACCTTTATTGGATAATTTATGGGGGTACCTGACGCTATAAAAACCTGCGGCGAACCTAAAAAAAATTACTGGCTACTGATCTGCATCACCGACGCTAAGACAGCGATCAGAAAAATGATCGCTTAGCGACAGTGGTGATAGGGGGTGAAAGGGTTACCTGGGGGGCGATCAAGGGGGTTAAACCTTTATTAGATAATTTATGGGGGTACCTGACGCTATAAAAACCTGCGGCGAACCTAAAAAAAAAAATACTGGCTACTGATCTGCATCACCGACGCTAAGACAGCGATCAGAAAAATGATCGCTTAGCGACAGTGGTGATAGGGGGTGAAAGGGTTACCTGGGGGGCGATCAAGGGGGTTAAACCTTTATTAGATAATTTATGGGGGTACCTGACGCTATAAAAACCTGCGGCGAACCTAAAAAAAAAATACTGGCTACTGATCTGCATCACCGACGCTAAGACATCGATCAGAAAAATGATCGCTTAGCGACGGCGGTGCTAGGGGGTGAAAGGGTTATCTGGGGGGTGATCAAGGGGTTAAACCTTTATTAGGGGGGGTTAGGGGGCTACACTGGACCTAAAACTAAATGTAGTGACACTTTTACAGTCACAAATGTCACTGATTGCAGTGATCAGTAAATAAATGGTCACTGCAATCAGTGACACTGTGACTGGGGGGTGATCTGGGGGGGCCTGGGGGGGGGCGATTTATGTGCCTATGTGTGCTGGTGTTAGTGTAGTGTTTGTGCACTAACCTTGATGTCTTCTCTTGTACGGCGCTCGGTATATGTGAGCGCCGCACAGGAGATGACATCACTTCCTCCTGCTTCCTCTGTCTGTGTGTACATTCGACAGACAGAGGGGGCATTTCTATTCGCCGGGAGCGATCGCGGGGGGGGTGGCCGGAATCGAACGGCCGTCCCCTCATGTCGGATCGCTCCCCAACGAATTCCGACCGCTCACTGTACAGAAGGGGGGTCCGATCGGACCCCCCAACTGTACAAAGGCAATCACGTATGCTCTACGTGATTGTGCCTGTCGGTGCCATTGTGCCGACGTATATATACAGTGAGCGGTCGTTAAGTGGTTAATGCAGTTCAGTGCTTTTTTTCACCCCTCTTTTTTATTAACCTTAGATAAGGACAAGTGTGTTCCAGTGCGTTTTTGGTGCATTTAGGTGCGTTCCGGTGCGTTTTTGATGCGTTTTACAGCGTTCCAGTACAGTCCAGTGCAGGTAAAATGTAGCATGTTCTACTTTTTTTTTCTGGAACTGGAACGCACTGGAACTGCAAGCACTGGTGTGAACTATGCTATTGAAAACCATATAACCTACTTTCCATGCTTTTTTGATGTAGAAAAAAACGCACTGGACTGCATGTGGTGTGAACTGGCCCTTAAAGCAGAGAAAGGGCTCTTTCACACGGACGGTCCGTTCAGGTCCGCCTGTCAGTTTTTTAGGCGGACCTGAACGGATGCTCCATGGAGGTCTATGGAGCCACGGATGTCAGCGGTGACATGTCCGCTGACATCCGACCCGCTCCGATCCGCCAAAGTGTGACGGAGGAAAACCCTACTTTTCCATCCGTCTGGCGGATCGGATGACAACGAACTCTATGGTCCATCGTCATCCGATCCCCCATAGGGGAGAGCGGCGCTCTGACAGGGCGGTCCCTCCACAGTGTGCGGGAACCGCCCAGTCATCCGCCGGCTCAGCGGGGATCAACGGAGCGATCCCCGCTGACCAAGCGGAGGTTCACGGGGCAGATCTTTACTGATCCGTCCCGTGTGAAAGAGGCCTTAGGCAGTAAGGTAGGGTTATAACACCGGTTAGTTTTTTTTTTTTGCCAGCTCTCCATTGGAGAGATTTCCCTTCACTTCCTGTCCTATTGCCAAAACCGGATACGAGGAGTCCAAACTATGTAATGTACTGAGTGTAGGAGTTAGGTGTATTTAATGTACAGAGAGGAGGTCCCAGGAGTGGGTAACAGAGTACAGGGCCTAGGGGTATGTAACATGCAGGGGTCCAAAACATACACAGTCGAGCAGACAGAATCCCCTATGATGTGATGAGCCATATCTTTTGGGTCCCAACAGATGCAAGCCAGCAGCAGGATCCATAGATCAAGAAACTGGAGGTAACCCTGACACAGGGCCCCCTGTTGTCAGCTGACGCCCTCCAGGAGGAGAGAAGTTCTGGCAGTGATTGTGTCGGTGGGCCAATACACACTCACACACACATCACAAACACACATCACACTCATAATTCTCCTCTGCAAATAGGATTGAATAGGTGGTCTTTGCCCCCAGTCCACTCTTCCTCATATCAGTGGCTAGTGGGTAAGGGAGGCCCAGAGATTTTTGATCTCTGGAATTTCTTGCAGGAGCCTCAGGGCCCTCATTAGAAATGATGGGGCACAGGGCCCTGTATGATGCTGCATGCAGGCAGCCTCAGGCCCCTTTGGGTCAGCAAGGGGGCCACGGTCCCAGTACAGGAGGGCTGCATGTACCCCCCTATGGGAAACCATGGACACAGGAACCATTGTTTCCATTGAAGGATTTTTCCTCACCTCTTGCTCTTGTGAACTCTCAAAATGTTTGGATTTCCTCTCACTTTTTCTCTTGGTGACAATGTTCACCATAAAAAATAAAGCAGGTGAATCCACAGACAACAACAAAAACTCTCAATCAAAACCTTTCCTTTCTAATCAATTGGTCAAAAGATAAAAACTCCATCCAAACCACATTCCTTGACACATTTCACCACTGCTGGCTTTCTCCCAAGAATAGGGAAAATCCCCTATCCTTGTGAGCAAGTCAGCAGTGGTGAAACGCGTCAAGAAGGTGGTTTTCGGGTGGCGACATTAATGTATTCAGTTTTTATCCTTTGACCAATTTAAATGGAAAAAATAGCTAAGTTTTGAAGTGTAGCTTTCATTTAGTTTTGATTGAGAGTGGAGACGGGTTGTGGTAGCGAGCACCTGGGTCTTCCATGTGGGTTGAAAGGAGCAAGTCTGGAGTTGAGCCAGGGGTATGTTTCTGTAGAAATAAAAACTTGATACAAGGTCTAACTGTTCTATAGAAAGCCAGTGTTTTTTTCTAAAGCAAAACTTTACTCTTTCAATCAACATTGATTATTTTTAATCCTCATGCTGCTAGCATTATTAAATATCATATTTACTTGTGTTAAACTTTATTTTTTCATTTCTTCAGTAACTTCCTGGTTTCTTGCCTAGGAATATTATGTCATACATCCCATGATTCTTTGCAGGGGAGGAGGGGTTTTCTCAGCTAAGCACACCATCCTCCATGCACGCTTGAGCTAAGGGCAGATGGATTCCAGGAAGTAAATGGTACATAAATCATTTGCCCTCACTCAAGGTGGCCACAGCCAGAAAAGCTAGGAGGTTTCTCAACAAAATAAAACATGGAGACATGGATGGACGGGGGGAGTTTGCTTTGAATATTAATAATGAATTAAGAAGTGTTTTTGGGTTTGGGGTGCTCAGATTCAGTAAAGATCTGCTTTAACCGATTCCCGACTGGCAACTGTACGTCGGCTCTTTAAGACGCTATAGGAGGTGCGCACCGCCGGAGTCGTGCGCGTGCACCCACAGCATGTGCCTGGAGCCGATGCGAGTGCCCGGTGGGTGCGATGACCGATCGCTCGTGACAGAGCGAGAACCGGGATCTGTGTGTATAAACACACAGATCCCGGTTCTCTCAGGGGAGAGGAGACAGATCTTGTGTTCATACTAAGTATGAACACCGATCTCTCTCCTCCCCTAGACAATCCAATGCCCCCACAGTTAGAACACACCTAGGGAACACTGTTAACCCCTTGAGCGCACCCTAGTGTTAACCCCTTCCCTGCCAGTGACATTCATACAGTAATCAGTGCATTTTTGTAGCACTGATCACTGTATAATTGTCAAAAGTGTCCGATCTGTCCGCCGCAATATCACATTACCGATAAATCGCAGATCACCGCCATTACTAGTAAAAAAAAAATAATAATAATAAAAATGCCATAAATCTATCCCCTATTTTGTAGACGTTTTAACTTTTGCGCAAACCAATCAATATACGCTTATTGCAATGTTTGTTTTTTTTTTTTACCAAAATAATGTAGAAGAATACATATCGGCCTATAAACTGAGGAAAAAAATTGTTCTTGTTTTTTTAAAATTGGGACATTTATTATAGCAAAAAGTAAAACATATTGTGTTTTTTTCAAAATTGACGCTCTTCTTTTGTTTATAGCGCAAAAAATTAAAACCGCAGAGGTGATCAAATACCACCAAAATAAATCTCTATTTGTGGGAAAAAGGACGTAAATTTGGTTTGGGTACAACGTCGCAATTGTCAGTTAAAGCGACGCAGTGCCGCATCGCAAAAAATGGCCCGGTCATTGAGCAGCCAAATCTTCTGGGGCTGAAGTGGTTATGTATCTATATGCAACTTTTGTATAGAGTGGATATTTGAGTAGTTGGGGGGGGGGGGGGAGGGGTAAACTTTAGAGATTGTAATGCGCAGAAGTTCCAAGAGATTTTCTGCTTCTAAAATGCTGCAACCATTGTATCTGTCTTCAACCATTATTCCATCGTCAGAGATGCATAGATAAAACATACACTATATTACCAAAAGTATTGGGACACCTGCCTTTATACGCACATGAACTTTAATGGCATCCCAGTCTTAGTCCGTAGGGTTCAATATTGAGTTGGCCCACCCTTTGCAGCTATAACAGCTTCAACTCTTCTGGGAAGGCTGTCCACAAGGTTTAGGAGTGTCTATGGGAATGCTTGACCATTCTTCCAGAAGTGCATTTGTGAGGTCAGGCACTGATGTTGGACGAGAAGGCCTGGCTCGCAGTCTCCCCTCTAAATCATCCCAAAGGTGTTCTGTGAACGTAGGGTAAAAGAGGCTGACGTAGTTTATGCATCGTGTGTGTGTGTGTGTGGGGGGGGGGGTGTATACCAATGCAGCAAGAGTACACAAACTGCAATGAAGAACAATTTGTACCCCCAGCCATACATGTAGCAACAGACAATAAATCAGTTATAGAAGCGATCATTTCAAATGGCCCTTCTCCAGAAAACGATCATTAGACATAATGAGGAAGATCGATTTGTATGAATTAAATTGCTCCAGGATTAGTTCCTTTTCATTGACAGTTGTAATGATCAAATAGTCCAGCGCACAACACCTTACAATTTTATTTTGCTTAATGAAATCCATTAAAAGTAATAAAACATAATGCTAATGATTTAATGATGAAGCAATTATGGAGCTTATGATTAATTCAGTACATGATTTTAATGGGTAGCCCTTTGGGAATATGTTTGCAGTAGGTAATAATGACTAGTGTCATGCAGCTCTTATGGATATTGCTCATTGATGCAGCAATAAATCGCTGCACCCTACAATCTTTTAGCATGCTGGAACTTGTAGTCCTACAAGCGCCACAGGAGGAACATACCTGTATTAGGAGTAATGCCGCGTACACACGACCGCTTTTCTCGACGAGAAAAACTGCATTTTTTCTTTTCGCCGAGAAAAACGATCGTCTGTGGGCTTTATGTCGTTTTTCTCGTCGAGAAAAACGGCATAAAAAACGACGAGAAAAATTAGAAAAATTAGAAAAATTTTCTCGTCGTTTTTTCCAGCATTTTTTTCCACGGCAGTTTTCCCATAGGGAAACACTGCCGCGGAGCCCACAGACGGTCGTTTTTCTCGTCAAGAGAAAAAATGACGGGAAAAACGACCGTGTGTAGGGAACCAAGCGGTTCCCTCATTTTTCCTGTCATTATTCACGGCGTTTTTTTAACCGCCGTGAATAAAGATCGTGTGTACGCGGCATCAGACTCTGATGTCACAATAACATTACCAACAATCCCTAAAAAATATCAACATGCAACCAAGGAAGATAGTGATTGACGCATTTGACTGCAGATTTGTTGTAGCAAAAAAAAAAGTGTTGCAGACAGTCTGGCTACTAAGTAGTGCTAAGATCATATCTGTTATAGGGGAAAAGTTGTGAGCTGTTTATAGAGGAAAGGGTAGCAGAAGAAGGGAAGACACTGTGGGGGAAGGGAAAGGGAAGCTGGAAAGTGAAAACAACGTGGGAAGTGACAACAGGCAAAAAAAAAAAACATAAATCAAAGAAGTTAAGGTAGGTCACATTATTTCATTTTTGTTTTTGTCTTTGTTGTTCTTTTTATTAAATATAATGAATGGAAATTCTAAATCAATGGAGTAACACAGGAATGTAACAATAGTAGCCCGATAACTCCTCCAGGTCCTCTCTCTCTCTCTCCAAATATCATCCCCCAGTCTTACATAAACATTAGGTATGGTGACACTGAGGTCATTATTGAGTATGCATATTCTCAACAATCTAAAAAGGAAGTTGTAGGCTGGCATTGCTGCCCTTCTTTCAGAAATGCTAATTGTCCTACTGTTATGTTGATCCTCTTGCTTCAAATGGCTCTGAGTTACGGATCTAGAAAAAAAAGTATTCCTATTAAAAAGTCACAGAAAAATCACATGTGCACATTTGTTCCTGGTCAATGACCTAGAAAGTATAGAAGACATTAGATCAGCATAATAGTCAGAAAACTAGCTTTTTTTTGGAGGTTGTCAACAATGATAGAACTATATTTCCTTCAGAACAGTTTTCCTTGCTGCTTCTGTTTTTTTTATGTGTAGCGGAGCCTCACTCCCCCTCTCACCTATTGTGAGTGGCTTGTGTCTAGGGGTACATGGGAGAGGAGAGTGCAGGAACCCTACGCCAAGCTCTCCCCTCGTGTGTATAGGAGGGTTGAGCAAAGTTAATTGATTTACCTCCGGGTCTGTCCACTGCATACGAAGCCTCAGTTGTTCCATGGAGACGTGTCTGCCAATAATAGAGCCCCACACCAATCGAAAGTCCAACACTTCTTTATTTCTCGTACAATAGGGTGAACACAATCAGTTGAACTTCCAATAACAGACGAACATGGGGGGGGTGGGAACGAGTAGGCCCAGGCACAACTGAACTCTCCTATTCCTTTGCTAGCGAATAGGCCTGGCGCACGGTCTCTGCCACTGACCGTGAGTTTTGGTCGCTGCCACCGACCGGATGAACTGTTGAGGCTCCTGCCACAGGCCTAATAGCAGGTCTCTGCCACTGACCTGATTGGAATAGTTGGACCGCTGCCACCGGTCATTGAACGTGGACTGAACTTCCTCTCTGAACTTGGCCCCTGTTCGGGAAAGATATCCCTCCGGGCGGTCTCCAGAGGTTCACCCGGCACTGGCAATCTGCTGCACCAGGTCTTCGGGTGAGTCCCTCCTCCGGTCCCTTACGCCTCTGGATTCGGGTGCCCCACTCCCGGGGCCCCTAGGACGATCCCTCCCTCGCGGGACCCAGCGGAAGGTACTGGGCCCCAGGCCTCCGGCTGAGTACTTCACCCCAGACTGAAGGTGTCTGGGATGGAACACAAACTCCAAGTGTCCAGGCCTAGGCCGCCTGGACACCGACCGCAACAACAGCCCTCAGGCTGAAGGTGCTCGGGACTCGAACCTCGTGGCGAAGATGTCCGCCCCCTTTATACCCTCTCCCAGCAAGCACGGCGGGTTCCCCGCCCCGCCGTACAACCGCTGCGAGCGGTCACAAAGGGTACGGCACTGCAGCGATGGTTCAACCCCGGCCCAAAGTGACAGCGCCACCTGCTGGGCTGCAGGGAACCATGCATCACTGGTGTCCGCACCAGTTTTAAAAGTACATACCTGCTACACTCTCCCCCCTGTTATTTGACACTGGTCCCCAGTGTCTGGAGCAAACCATGCCCAAAAAGGGCCATCATAGCCTGATCCAGAAAGCGACCAACGAATTTCAAAAATACAAAAGTTTTTGAAAGCTAACCAAACAGTTGTGCCTGAACCTGACATGAAAAGGAAGGGAAGGAAACAAACAACACATAACCACATTATCAGAATCATATGTTCACATCAACATTCCCTTACACCCATCCTGACTAAGACCCACCCCATTCTCAGTGGTCTTGATAAGATGTTCTCCTGCAGAGGGGAAAAGAAACGTTAAACACACATATCCCTGACACATATGTTTGTGTAAGAATGAAAGAACCTCTCCGCAGAGAAACCCTTTCCTTCTCTAAGTGTGTGAGTGAACAGTGAATATCGATGCGCAACACTGCCACCTGGTGACAGTGTCGGGGTAACTGCACTGGTCGAAGATCTTCTTCGCTTTTTTTTTCCTAACTACCCCAAAGTCCATAATCACTTTGTGGGATGGAAGAATGAAGAACAAACAACGGCAACAGTCCTTCAATTCCTCCAGAGAGCACAAACACCCATAGCACGGGTACAGTCACTGGGTTTTCCCGGGAAACAACCCCGGAAACTTCAGCAGCAACAAAGCACTAGGCAAGGAGTCTTTTCTCCTACAAGTAGAATCTGGGATGTGGCAAGACAAGGGGCTTGAAATGCTTATCCACAGTCTCTATGTGATATTCAACATCCTCCCCTTCTTTCCGTCGAATCAACACTTTGTCAGCATGGATGTGCCGACCCAACATCCACTCTGCTTTACAGTCCTTGAATCGCTGAGAGGCTTTAGGGGAACATGCGAGGTACCTACGGGCATGTGGGACCTGAAGGTGCGTCCACACAAATTCATTGTACCAGCGTTCCCGGCAGACTTCCACTTCATACAGAAGCTCCTTAGGTAAATACGGGTACTCCCACCCGTATTCGGTAGCAACTTTTTGGCCGAAGAGACGCTGAAGTCTCACCAGCGGAGGCATAGTGGCCCGGTCCCCCTCACCCGGTTGGACGATGGTGTCTGGATGACGAGGTGCCTCGACCACCTCCACTCTAGGCATAGGCGGCCGCAACAACAGTCTCTTTTCCCCGGTGCCAGATGCAGGAGGCACCGGAGGTAGAAGGGCAGACTGGGGACGGGATCCCTCCTCAGGCACTGGTGCCTCCACCCGGGGTGTACTATCCCCTGTAGACATGGGTGGATCCCTGACTCTGCGGGATGAGGAGAGAGGCATCTTGTCCCAGCCCTTCTTAGCGAAAAGTTAATCTATGATGACATCGTCTCCCGGATCGGAGAGCGATTCTAGGTCGGAGGTGTCACACTCCTCCGCGGGCAAGTAGCTTGTAGTGGAGGCTGAATTGCTACCTCCCGTGGGCACACAGGGCCGTGACTCCCCGACACCTCCGCCCCAACACCATGTCCCTTTGCCCAGCTTACCTCGGCCCAAAGTGGAGAAGGGATGTCCGGGACTCTTCCGACCGGATCCATCCGGGGCGGGCGTAGGCGAGCAGGGTGATCCACCGCAACTGCTGGACGGGGCAACCAAGCCGGTCTTCCTCTTTGGCGCTGGACGCTGGGAAACAGTGGCAACCGAGTCGGCATCCTCAGAATTCTCCCGTACCTCAGTGATTGCGACCTCCCCTGCGGTCGCTGCAGTGCGCACAGGGATGGCTGTAAAAGCGGCGATTCCTCCTTCTTGAGTGGTGTGGCCTGTAGCGCGGTTGAGGTGGATGGTTCTGGGTTTTTCAATGGTTGGTTCCACCTCAAATAGGAACTCTCCGCAGGCCTCGCAGCGCCCGAATGGCTTCAGCTGACACACCAGTCCCGAACAGCCGGGACAAATCAAACCCAGGGCCTCAACGTCCATGCATGAGTACAGGGCGAATCGTCCCCGGGGCTTTAGCCGAATCCCCGTATCCGTTATTGGAGCAGCGGTAGTCAGACACGTGGTAGTGGGATGAATAGGAATCTACGATGCATTAGTGAACATGGCGACTCTCTGCTGATCCATTGCGCACTGCCTTGTTGGCGCCAAAGTCTCCACGTTTAATCCCCTTCACACGATTGGACTCCTCCCTTCTTGCACTTCAGTTCGCAGGCTTTCTCCTTCCTTGGGTCACGCCCACAAACTTAGCAGGGAGGGTGTGCCTGATGGCGCAGTGGCCAATATGGCCGACCTACTCGGAACTCTTTCGGGCAGACACTTTCAAATTCCAACAACTCCAGCTCCATTGTAGCACGAACACATCCCGGACCAGAGCCCCCACGTGTAGCGGAGCCTCACTCTCCCTCTCACCTATTGTGAATGGCTTGTGTCTAGGGGTACATGGGAGAGGAGAGTGCAGGAACCCTACGCCAAGCTCTCTCCTCGTGTGTATAGGAGGGTTGAGCAAAGTTAGTTGATTTACCTCCGGGTCTGTCCACTGCATACGAAGCCTCAGTTGTTCCATGGAGACGTGTCTGCCAATAATAGAGCCCCACTTCAATCGAAAGTCCAACACTCCTTTATTTCTCGTACAATAGGGTGAACACAATCAGTTGAACTTCCAATAACAGACGAACATGGGGGTGTGGGAACGAGTAGGCCCAGGCACAACTGAACTCTCCTATTCCTTTGCTAGCGAATAGGCCTGGCGCACGGTCTCTGCCACTGACCGTGAGTTTTGGTCGCTGCCACCGACCGGATGAACTGTTGAGGCCCCTGCCACATGCCTAATAGCAGGTCTCTGCCACTGACCTGATTAGAATAGTTGGACCGCTGCCACCGGTCATTGAACGTGGACTGAACTTCCTCTCTGAACTTGGCCCCTGTTCGGGAAAGATATCCCTCCGGGCGGTCTCCAGAGGTTCACCCGGCACTGGCAATCTGCTGCACCAGGTCTTCGGGTGAGTCCCTCCTCCGGTCCCTTATGCCTCTGGATTCGGGTGCCCCACTCCCGGGGCCCCCTAGGACGATCCCTCCCTCGCGGGACCCAGCGGAAGGTACTGGGCCCCAGGCCTCCGGCTGAGTACCTCACCCCAGACTGAAGGTGTCTGGGATGGAACACGAACTCCAAGTGTCCAGGCCTAGGCCGCCTGGACACCGACCGCAACAACAGCCCTCAGGCTGAAGGTGCCCGGGACTCGAACCTCGTGGCGAAGATGTTCGCCCCCTTTATACCCTCTCCCAGCAAGCACGGCGGGTTCTCCGCCCCGCCGTACAACCGCTGCAAGAGGTCACAAAGGGTACGGCACTGCAGCGATGGTTCAACCCCGGCCCAAAGTGACAGCGCCACCTGCTGGGCCGCAGGGAACCATGCATCACTGGTGTCCGCACCAGTTTTAAAAGTACATATCCGCTACACTTGTAGTTACCTCTTCAGATCCTGATTATTTATTATAGCACTTTTCTCCCTCCCTAAGGCCCCTTTCACACTGGGGCGGTTTGCAGGCGCTATTTAGCTAAAAATAGCGCCTGCAAACCGAGCCTAAACAGCGGCTCCTTTCTCTCCAATGTGAAAGCCCTGAGGGCTTTCACACTGGAGCGGTGCGCTAGCAGGACGGTAAAAAAAGTCCTGCTAGCCGCATCTTTGGAGCGGTGAGAGGAGCGGTGTGTTTACTGCTCCTCCACCGCTCCTTCCCATTGAAATGCATGGGATACCGCGGTAATACCGCCCGCAAACCGCGGCTGCAGCCGCGGTTTGCGGGTAGTATTAACCCTTTATTGGCCGCTAGCGGGGGTTAAAACCGCACCGCTAGCGGCCGAATAGCTCAACAATACCGACGTTATAGCGCCGCTAAAAATAGCGGCGCTATACCGCCACCGCCCCCACCGCCCCAGTGTGAAACCAGCCTAACGCATTTAATCTGCTGTTGGGGCAGATGGTTGGAGTACATAAGCCTATAATATGGAAGGACTCTAATAATCAGCTTTTGTAGGTGGGTTTAAAGATTTCCACTTGACAGAAATTTCATGCCTGACACCATAAAACAGAAAGAATAGCAAAGTTCTTTTATATAGAGATATTGGACCAAGTGAGTATAGGGTTGCGGCTGTTAGTACCGTCTAAACCAATAGTATGGGATGATGGTACTTGTTTAATATATTATTGAATTTTCTACTTGAGGCTATACTATACTAAATTTCATTAAAATTTCATTAAAGCTCTTTTATAGTTTGTTTAGACATCATTTTGGCTAGAAAATAAAAAAAATCAGGATCAGGCCTTCTACAAGATGAGCTGAAGGTATTACCACATACAGTAAACCAACAAACATGAATAATAAATGCATTCCTAAATCATATGAAGGGAAGATCCTTGGTGAGTGTGTCATTTGGGACATCCTGTATATTAGTGACATTAAGACCCCATTCACACTGAGGGAGTTTTCAGGCGTTTTAGCGCTAGAAATAGCGCCTGTAAAGCACCTGAAAACTGCCTCCCATTCATTGCAATGGGTGTTTTCACACTCGGGCGGTGCACTTGCGGGACGTCAGAAAAAGTCCTGCAAGCAGCATCTTTGGGGCGGTTTGGGAGCGCTGTATATACCGCTCCTAAAATGCCCCTGCCCATTGCAATGAATGGGCAGCGCCTGAAAAGCGTTTCGGATGCTCCACAACACAGGAGTTTTAAACCCCTTTTTTGGGGTTAAAAGAGCCCTGCTAGCGGCCGAAAAGCGCCACTTTAACAGCGGTCCCAGTCGACAGTTAAACAGCGGTGACCCCATAGCTGCTTGCTATGGGGTCACACAGAGAGGAAGAAATGCCAAGAGCGCCAAGAAGGTGAGGTTCGGGACCGCTCTGTGCAAAACCACTGAAAAGAGCAGGTAAGTATAACATGTTTGTTTTTGTTAGTTAAAAAAAAATGATCTTTACAAGTGCTTTAAGAATGATCTTGTTTAATCTCAGGAGAGTAATATAAACGATCAGCCATGACCACTGGCAGTTAACGTGAATAATATTGATTTTCTCATTCTAGTGGTATCTGAAAGTGGGTGGGACATATTAGGCAGTAAGTGAACATGTTTTCCCTGAAGTTGAAAGTAAAAAAACAAACAAATGGCAAAGCATAAGGATTTGTGCCACTTTGACTAGGGCCAAATTGTAATGGCTAGATAACTAGGTCAGAGTATCTCTGACCTGGCGCAAACTTTTCCCGCTGTATAATAATAATAATAATAATCTTCAATACCGTAGCTTTTGTGGGATGTTCCCCGTCTGCAGTGGTCAGACTAAAAAGTGATCCAAAAGTGATCCAAGGAAAGAAAACCGGCAACAGGGTCATGGGCGGCCAAGGCTCATTGATGCACGTGGGAAGCAATGGATGGCCTGTGTAGACTGTTCCAACAGAAGAGCTACTGTAACTCAGATTTCTGAAAAAATGTAATGCTGGTTCCGTCAGAACACAGTCTAGCACAGTTTGCTGTGTACAGGGATGCATAGTTGCAAACCAGTCTGTGTGCCCATGCTAACCCGTGTCCACAGACAAAAGCACCTACATTGGGCACGTGAGCATCAGATCTGGACCATGGAGCAACGAAAGAAGGTGTCTTCCAGGTATTGACTTAGCCTACAAATGGAGGTCCCACCTTGCAACTTCTAGGACTGAAAAGATCTGCTACAGATGGCTTGGTGATAGATACCACATCATACCTTCAGAGGTCTAGTGGAGTCCATTGAGTTCAGTCAGTTTGCAAAGAATACCCTATTTCCGTGCAAGGATAAAAAAGTAATGCATTTTTGCTTGCAAATGATTGGATGATGAAAGTCAACAGCTTCACCTCATTCTGAAATATAACATCTGAGACATATTCCCTTGAAAAATGAAACTATCACTGGAGAAAATGTTTGCATTTACTGGATGAAAAGTTGCAGAATTGCACTTTCCAGTGGGTTCTACTTCCTCCACGCTCTCTGGTGCAGTCATGTGTTTCTTCATACCTATGGTACCCAGTTGGCTGGTACTTATACCATGGCTGATATACTGCATGTACTTTAAAGGATTAGCGTTTTTCCTTGTCACCCTCTAAGTCGCATTAAAAGGACCCTATCCCCCCCTGTATGGTATTTTTGTTTTTGCTTTGTTGAATGTCCCCCATGGCAATGCCCATCTTCCCATGCCTTTTTCTTTGGCAAAAACTTGTCTTTTAGCCTTGAAAACTATCCTGAATTTGGTATCAAAATTTGCCCATCATAGACAATAGGGTTTGCTGCTAAGTTTAGGTTCAGTGGACTTCCAGCAGGATTGGATGAAGCCCCCGCAGAACCGTACCAGAGCAGATTCGATCATTCCAAATCCCCAGCAAAGATGCAGCAATGAACCAACACCCTTATGGTTCATCCAGCAAAGGAGCAGCACCATAGAAGTAAGTAAATGCTCTGTTGCTGCTGAGTTGTGGTATGGCTTTTACCTTTTCAAGAATGACAATTTACTTAGAATGTTTCCTGTCAGTGCAAAAGTATCAGGTTGAGGATAAAGCTGTAAGGCCGATAAGTCTTTTGCCTGAGCTCAGTGATGATAAGTAAAAAAACAAAAAACGTAATATAACATTGGTAAAGTCAGGATTACATAAACGAAAGCTATAGGTTAAATTAAATTTTTACCCTTCTCTAGTAACCCAGACATAAGGGTTGATTTACTAAAGGCAAGTAGACTGTGAACTTTGTAAAGTGCAGTTGCTCCAGAGCTTAGTAAATGAGCAAAAGCTCTGCTGACTTCCACTATCCAATCATTTGCAAGCAAAAATGCTGTTTTTTTTTTTCCTTGCCAGTGATTGAGTGTTCTTCGTAAAGTGAAGCTTTACCTCATTTATTAAGATCTGGAGCAACTGCACTTTACAAAGTGCACAGTCTATTTGCCTTTAGTAAATCAACACCATAGTGTCAGTTATCCTCTCTAATCATAGACAGGCGAAAGCCAGCCATAGTTAGGGGCTTATAACCTGACTCTGAGCTAATATATAGCAGGAAGGGTATACAATTGAGCAGTACACACATGTATCCCTGATGACTAAAGCTGGCCATACATTATACATTTCATATTCAATTTCCTTTAGATTTACCTTCAACTATGTAGTACTGCCTGATTGCATACAAATAGAAAGTGTTTAGGTTTGACCTCATACTATATGGTTTTGGTAACGATAAAGGAAAATTGTACACAAAATATAGTTGGGCCGAACACCCCCCCCCCCCAGTTCGGGCCAGGTATGAAATGGGGGGGGGGGCACGCCGTTTTCCCCCCACTTTTTTCTATTGTCGGCAATGGTTTTTTTTTCATTCAGCTGTCAGCGAAGAAGCCTGTTGACAGCTGATGACTCATCCATTGTTAATGAGGTTGTAAAGTCAGAAGGTTTTTTATCTTAATGCATTCTATGCATTAGGATACAAAACCTTCTGTGTGCAGCAGCCGCCCCAGCACCCCCTAATACTTACCTGAGCCCCATCTCTCTCCAGCGATGTCCATGAGTGCCTCAGCCATCCAAGACTCTCCTCCTGATTGGCTGAGACACAGCAGCAGCGCCATTGGCTCCCGCTGCTGTCAATCAAAGTCAGTTAGCCAATCAGGAGAGAGAGGGGGCAGGGCTGAACAGGCGCTATGTGTCTGAATGGACACAGGGAGCTGTGACTTGGCTTGGTGCCCCTACAGCAAGCTGCTTGCTGTGGGGGCACTCAACAGGAGGGAGGGGCCAGGAGAGCCGAAGAAGGACCTGAGAAGAGGAGGATCTTTGCTGCTCTGTGCAAAACCACTACACAGGGCAGGTAAGTACTGTATAACATGTTTGTTATCTTTTATAGAAAAAAAAAATTGACGTCATTGTATGGCGGTACTTTGAAGAGGAATATCGTTGTAATGGCAGCAGCTAGCTACCATAACCCCTGTATCCTCTTCAAGAGCGGGCGGTCCGCTTTCAGTTAGGGGAGACGCAACCCAATGCTCCCACACATGTGCAAGAGGTAAAGAACATAAAACATACCCTGCCCACAATTACAACTTTTGTGGAGGAAGTAAAGTTATATAGGGGTTCAGACAGGAGGGGGGGCGCCGTTTACTCAGACCCTACTGCTCCTATCTAAGCCCTCTAACCATTTTGACCACACTTTTTGTTTTTTCTGAGGACAGCCTCTGCTGGAGTATGTATCTTGGTACAGGGGTAGGCTCTGGTTCAACAGCTGCTTCCAAAAAGCAATCGTAGGTGGGGCTGACTTCTTCCAGTGAAGTGTGATGCTTTTCCTAGCCTAAAACACTAGAAGGCTCACCATGGTGCGGCCCGCGACCGTGGGAATCAGCTGTTCAACAAGACCCAACAAACAGACAGATATAGAAGGCTGTAGGGGTATAGCACTGATTAGGCGGATGCATGACATCACTCCATCCCAGAACCCAGTGATAGCTGGGCAGGTCCAGAACACATGAATAAAGTCCCCCCGGGGTCCCCCCACATCTCCAACAATCCGAGGATAGACGGGAATCCATTTTGTGTAGCCTATAGGGGGTAAAGTATGCTCGGTGGATCAGTTTGAATTGTATCAGGCGGTCTCTGATGGAGACCAAGGATCGGAATGGAAAGTCCCAGATATAGTCCCAGTCATCTCGGTCAAGTTCCGGAACGTCCTGGAGCCAACGGGCCCTGAGTTTCTCCAGATCGGGCAGTGAAACTCTGAGGTGTGAGTATATCTGAGAGGTTGGTTTGCTGGTGCAATTTAGCCTCAGGACCTCTTCAAGAGGAGAACTGGCAGCTGAAGGCATGGGAGAGTTGTAGATATCTAAAAAAATATGATTTTGGGATATTGAATTTAGAACGTAAAAGATGTAGTGGGATTAGAGGGTTGTTATGAACTATTTGAGAGAGTTTTTTTTTGTATTAAATTTAGTCCAGGCGTGGGGTTCAGGGATCGTATATATCTGAACTAGGTTGGGGTTACACCAAAGTGGAGCATTTGGCGAATGCGCCTCTTCGGGATATCGCTCAAGTCTGAGACCAGCTCCCCACGCCCGCAAGGTTGTGATCATAGAAGGGGTTAGTTCATAAGGGGCACATGGGCCACGGAAAATTAAGAATTTAAGAGCCTCGAGAGACTGCGCCACAGCCGCTTCAAGTAGCACCGCCAAATTGGTGACATCGGGGTCCAGCCACCACACCGCAGTGACCAGTTGGGCGGCCAGGAAATATTTATGGAAGTCTGGGAATGCTAGTCCCCCTTGAGAGGTAGGGCGCATCAGTGTGGTCCACCTGTATCTTGGGGATTAAGGGCCCCAGACAAAGGTGGAGAACATCTTATTTAGTTGGGTGAAAAAAGATTTCGGGATCCACTGCAGTGAGTGTCTAAAAAGGTAGGTAAATTTTGGCAATATCTTCATTTTAATTAGGTTAATACATAGTTACATAGTTACATAGTTAGTCAGGTTGAAAAAAGACAAAGTCCATCCAGTTCAACCATAAAAAAAGAACTAAAATAAAATAAAAAAATATTGTGCAATCCCATATACCCAATTCTATACCCATAGTTGATCCAGAGGAAGGCAAAAAAAACCAGCAGAGCATGATCCAATTTGCTACAGCAGGGGAAAAAATTCCTTCCTGATCCCCCGAGAGGCAATCGGATTTACACTGGATCAACTTTACCTAGAACTGTTAGTACTCAGTTATATTATGTACATTTAGGAAAGTATCCAGGCCTTTCTTAAAGCAATCTACTGAGCTGGCCAGAACCACCTCTGCAGGGAGTCTGTTCCACATTTTCACAGCTCTTACTGTGAAGAAACCTTTCCGCATTTGGAGATGAAATCTTTTTTCTTCTAGACGTAAAGAGTGCCCCCTTGTTCTCTGTGTTGACCGTAAAGTGAATAACTCATCACCAAGTTCACTATATGGACCCCTTATATATTTGTACATGTTAATCATATCCCCCCTTATTCTCCTCTTCTCAAGAGTGAATAAATTCAGTTCCTCTAATCTTTCTTCATAGCTGAGCTCCTCCATGCCTCTTATCAGTTTGGTTGCCCTTCTCTGCACTTTCTCCAGTTCCCCGATATGCTTTTTGAGAACTGGTGCCCAAAACTGAACTGCGTATTCCAGATGAGGCCTTACTAATGATTTGTACAGGGGCAAAATGATATCTCTCTCTCTGGAGTCCATACCTCTCTTAATACAAGAAAGGACTTTGCTCGCTTTGGAAACCACAGCTTGGCATTGCATGCCATTATTGAGCTTATGATCTACCAAAACCCCCAGATCCTTCTCCACTACGGATCCCCCCAGTTGCATTCCCCCTAGTATGTATGATGCATTCATATTCTTAGCCCCCAAGTGCATAACTTTACATTTATCAACATTAAACCTCATCTGCCACATAGTCGCCCAATTAGACAGGGCATCGAGGTCGGCTTGTAAATTGGAGACATCTTGTAAGGACGTTATTCCACTGCATAGCTTGGTGTCATCTGCAAAGACAGAAATGTTACTTTTGATCTCAGACCCAATATCATTTATAAAGATATTAAAAAGTAAGGGTCCCAGGCAGCACTGAACCTTGGGGTACACCACTGATAACCTTAGACCATTCAGAGTAAGAATCATTAACTACTACTCTCTGAATTCTGTATTTTAGCCAGTTTTCTATCCATTTACAAACTGATATTTCCAATCCTGTAGACTTTACCTTACACATGAGCCGTGTGTGGGGAACTGTATCAAACGCTTTTGCAAAATCCAAGTATACCACGTCCACAGCCACGCCTCTGTCCAAGGTCTTACTTACCTCTTCATAAAAAGAAATCAGGTTTGTCTGACAACTTCTGTCTTTCATAAATCCATGCTGTCTGTTGCTTAAATAGTTTTTTTCCAGCAAGAACTCATCTATGTGGTCTTTTATTAATCTCTCCAGTATCTTCCCAAATATGGAAGTTAAACTAACAGGTCTATAGTTACTTGGTAAAGACTTTGTTCCCTTTTTAAATATAGGCACCACATTGGCCCTGCGCCAATCCAGTGGTACTATTCCTGTCATTAATGAGTCCCTAAAAGTTAGATACAATGGCTTTGAAATTACAGAGCTCAATTCTTTTAGGATCCGTGGGTGTATGCCATCTGGTCCAGGTGCTTTATCCACCTTTATTCTGTCTAAATATTTCTGGACCATATCACTTTTGAGCCATTGTGGATTTGGGGCTGTGTCACTACCACCCCCATTATGGACATGAGCTCCCCCATGCTCCATTGTATACACAGAGCTGAAGAAAGTATTTATTAAATTAGCCTTCTCTTTGTCCCCAGTCACCCACTCTAGATTATTTTGTAAAGAGCCTACATGCTCAGACTTGACCTTTTTACTATTAATATATTTGAAGAATTTTTGGGGGTTTGTCCTACTATCTTTTGCAATCTGTCGTTCGTTTTGAATTTTTGCATCCTTGATTTCCTTTTTACATATCCTGTTATATTGTTTGTAACATTTAAATGACACTAGTGTTCCTTCATTTTTATATTTTTTAAAAGCGCTTTTCTTATTGTTTATAGCTTTTTTAACTTTAACTGTGAGCCACATAGGTTTTATTTTTAGCCTTTTAAACTTATTGCCCATGGGAATATACTTTGCAGTGAGTTCACAAACAGTCTTTTTGAAGAATTCCCATTTCTGTTCTGTGTTAATCGATGCCAATATTCCCTCCCAGTCTAAGTCCTGGAGAGCAGCCCTCATCCCTGGAAAATTTGCTTTATTGAAATTAAGTGTTTTTATCTTTCCTGCATGTATTTCTTGCTTACAGCTAACATCAAATGAAATCATGTTATGGTCACTGCTACCCAGGTGTTCCTTTATCTGAACATTAGTAATACGCTCTGCATGGTTTGAGATTACCAGGTCCAACAGAGCATCATTCCTAGTTGGGGCCTCAATAAACTGGACCATAAAATTGTCCTGCAATAGGCTTATAAATTTTTGCCCTTTAACTGTCCCAGCAGTGCCATTACTCCAGTCAATTTCTGGGTAGTTAAAATCCCCCATTATTATCACCGTCCCAGCCCTTGCAGCCCTTTCCATCTGTGCAAGGAGCTGAGTCTCCACCTCCTCATTAACATTGGGTGGTCTATAACAAACTCCAATGATTAACTTTGAACTACGCACATCTGTATGCAGTTCCACCCATAATGCTTCAGCCTCATCACACTCTCCATCAACCAGGTCCTCTTTCACACTCGCTTTGAGATCACTTCTCACATAGAGACAGACCCCGCCACCTTTCCTTTTTGCCCTGTCTCTCCGAAAGAGTGCATAGCCAGGAATATTAATAATCCAGTCATGTGAGGATTGAAGCCACGTTTCAGCAATACCGATTACATCATAGCTCTCCTCATGCACCAGAGCTTACAACTCACCTATTTTGCTTGGTAGACTTCTGGCATTGGTGAACAAACACTTTAATGTATTACATTTTTCTCTGGTGTTTTTCATATAATTTTTAGTAGTACAAATGGCACTATAGTTTCCAATGGCTGTTTGCAACATGGGAACTTTCTTGTCACCTGCCATAACCCTCCCCCCATCTATCCCCATTCCACTCTCCATTAATGTCTGACCACTAACTGACCTGTGTGCCCGATGTAATTCTAGTTCACCCTCCCCCCTCAAACCTAGTTTAAATACTCCTCCAGCCTTCCCATAAACCTCTCCCCCAGCACAGCAGACCCCCTTCCATTCAAGTGCAAACCGTCTTTAGCATATAGGTTGCACCCCAATGAAAAGTCAGCCCAGTGCTCTAGAAACCCAAATCCCTCCTCCCTACACCAGGTCTTTAGCCATGCATTCAGCTCTCTAATCTCCCCCTGCCTTTCCTGTGTTGCGCATGGCACAGGCAATATTTCAGAGAATATCACCTTGGAGGTCCTTGCCTTCATCTTGCAGCCTAGTTCTTTAAATTGATTCTTAAGGAGCCTCCACCTTCCATGTATACTGTCATTGGTTCCAACGTGGACCAAGACAGCTGGGTCATGCCCAGCCCCTCCCAGTAATTTATCCACCCGGTCCACCGTGGCCTAACAGTGATAGGGGTAGGGACTCCCATGCCTTCAACTTCAACCAAACCTCCCGGAGCACCGGGGACAGATTAAGAGATATATGTAATCAGTGGCATTCCCAGATATCTCAACTCCAAGGTAGCGAAACTATTCTACCCATACGAGCGGAAGATCCAGGGAGGCTGGGTCAATGGGAAATCAAAGGGATTTAGGCCAGTTCACCTTCAACCCGGTGATAGGAGAAAATGCGTTTAGTACCTGTAGGGCACCCTCTAACGATGGTACTGCATCATTTAGAAAGAGGAGGAGATCATCCGCGTACAGAGCCATCCTCTCCTCCAGCCAGCCGTGTCGAAGCCCTTTAATGTGTGGGGAAGTGCGAAGAGCTTCCGCCACTGGTTTTCTGCAGAGGACCTCCCACAGAAAAGGCCACTTGACTGTGTGTCCAACGATGCCACCACCCTGGAGCCCTAGTTAAGGTGCTAAGCGTGAATGTTAGTGTGCAGTCGTCTTAGGTTAATGTCGGTGGATCTGTTGGCCATGAACCCGGTTTGGTCGATCTCGATAATGATGGGCAATAGGGGTTGAAGTCTCATAGTAATTAGTTTGGTAATCAAGGTGATCCGCAAGGTCTCTGGGGTCAAAATCTGAGGACAAAACAGAGGTATATAGTGAGCTATAAAAACTATGTAAAACGTCAAGTATACCTTGTGGTGAGGAAACCGATCCCCCCGTTGGCAGCTTGATTTCTGGAATCCCGGTCAATGGACGGTCATGTTGTGCTAACATTGCCAATAGGCGTTCGTTGCGGTCCCCTTGTTAAAATTTTTTTTGTTTAGTGTGGTATAGGTCAAGTCTGGTAGCCTCGGTCACATGGAGATGTAAGTCCCTTTGTCTAGCACGGAGCTTGTCAAAATTGGTCTCAGAGGGGTTGGCAGCATATTCCGCTGAGTAGGAGGAGTCAACAGCTCCCTGGAGGGAGGTCGTCAGCTCCCCACGTTCTCTGCGGACCGCTGAGGAGATGTATTGGCCTCTGGTATACGCCTTGAAGGCATCCCACGTGACCTCTGACGAGGAGGACCCCGCGCTGTGTTCCCAGTTCCATGAGGAGGGGGGAATTTTATCGGCTATCTCGGGGTGGGCAATCCAGTGGATTCTAATCTCCACAGAGCAGATGTGCGCGAGCCCTGGCAGCGAATTGTAAGCTTCAAGGGGTTGTGGTCTGATATGCCACTGGGCAGGTAGAGCGCCTCCAATACGTCAGACGTTAGGGAGGGGTTAGAAAAAGCCAAGTCTATACAGGAGGCCGTTTTCTGAGTGGCAGAGAAGCAGGAGTAGGACCGATCAACAAGGGTGCCTCCACCTCCAAACCTCTTCCACCCCCAATGCCTGGGCCCACGTCTTCAACTCCGCGGAGTAGTGCTTGGGGGGGTCGGGCTTGTTGAGGCCCGAATCTAAGATGGCATTAAAGTCCCCCATAACAAGTAGTTTAGCAGTGCAGTATGGAGAAATCTTTTCCATGATAGTGTACAGTACCGTGGAGGAGAAGGGAGGAGGCACATACACACTCACCACCACATAACGTTGACTCCAGAGTTTCAAGACCACTAGCAGATATTTGCCCTGAGGATCCGTGTGGACATGTTCAACCTCCCAAGGAAGGGATTTAGAGATCAACACAGATATCCCACGGGTAGGGATGAGCTTCATGTTCAACTCGAACATCGGCTGTTCGCTCGTTCGCCGAATTTCGAACATTATGGGCCGTTCGCGCCAAATTCGAGTGGCGCGTCACGACCCATAATTCACTGCATCATCGCAGTGCATTGCTGGCTGATGATTGGCCAAGCATGCACTATGACCCGCATGCTTTGGCCAATCACAGCGCCGTCAGCACAGAGAGACATAATTGGCCAAAGGAAGGGTGCCTTTGGCCAATCATGGCTCAGGGTAGTAGGTACACGCCCCACACTATATAAGGCCACCTGTGTGTCTGCCTTGTGTAGTGTGTTGCAGCGTTTTGAGAGTCTGAGAGAGATAGAGAGAGAGTCAGAGTGTCATTTTATTTCAGTTAGATAGAGCAGGCAGGTGATTCAGGTAGCTGCAGTCAGTGTATTTAGTATATATATGCATCACAGGAGTTGTGTGTGTGTGTATATATATAGATATATATATATATATATATCTATATATATACACACACTGTATTCAATTTAGCTAGATCTCACTTCAGAGTGTTCCTGTTATTCTCGCTGCAGTATATTAAGTCAGTGTACTGTATACTGGGCTCAGTGTGCACGTAAAGCTGGCTGCAGATTATTCCTTTTCTATTACTGATAATACACAAAGTTGATTGAGCTAACCTGCAGTATATTAAGTCAGTGTACTGTATACTGGCCACAGTGTGCACGTAAAGCTGGCTGCAGATTATTCCTTTTCTATTACTGATAATACACGCAGTTGATTGAGCTAACCTGCAGTATATTAAGTCAGTGTACTGTATACTAGCCACAGTGTGCACGTAAAGCTGACTGCAGACTATTCCTTTTCTATTACTGATAATACAGGCAGTTGATTGAGCTAACCTGCAGTATATTAAGTCAGTGTACTGTATACTGGCCACAGTGTGCACGTAAAGCTGACTGCAGACTATTCCTTTTCTATTACTGTTAATACAGGCAGTTGATTGAGCTAACCTGTAGTATATTATGTCAGTGTACTGTATACTGGCCACAGTGTGCACGTAAAGCTGACTGCAGACTATTCCTTTTCTATTATTTTCTATTTCTATTAAGAATATATAGGGCCTGGGGGCCCCACGCCTTTTCTTTTTTTAATTTGGTTGCGGGGTTCCCCTTAATATCCATACAAGACCCAAAGGGCCTGGTAATGGGCTGGGGGGGGAGGGGGGTACCCATGCCGTTTTTCTCAATGATTTTCATCCATATTGCCGGGACCAGACATTACATTAAAGCCGCAAGCAGTTTTAAATAACTTTTATTCCTTTAGAAATGTCATTTTGTGCAAGGACAGTTTATTAACACGGGAAACACATGGCACTTCACAGGCATACTATAGACACCCCCCAGGAACGATATTTAAAGGAATATTTCACTTTTATTTTTTCACTTTAAGCATCATTAAAATCACTTCTCCTAAAAAAACGGCAGTTTTTAAAACTTTTTTGCATTGATACATGTACCCTGTGGCAGGACCCGGGTCCCCAAACCCTTTTTCGGACAATAACTTGCATATTAGCCTTTAAAATTCGCACATTTTATTTCTCACGTTCGAGTCCCATAGACTTTAACGGGGTTTGAAAGTTTCTGGATGCGAACCGAACCGGGGGGTGTTCGGCTCATCCCTACCCACGGGCAAAGGATGAGTAGGAGACATGAATCGCTCTATACAGCCATGGTCTTTTAAGCGCCATCAGTTTGCTGCCCACAAGATGCATTTCCTGTAGTAGTATCAGGCTATGGGAGTGAGATTTAAGGTAGTGGAACAGTGCCCTTTTAAATTTGGAATTTAAACCATGAACGTTCCAGGACAGGACCATGTACGTAGAGTCATTCGATGATGTCATTGTGCTTGGGAGCAGAAATGAGCACAGGAGGAGCAGCGGGGGATTTCTCAAGACATCTTGGGAGAAGCAGATACTGAGGGGTCCAACACCAAGACATAGCATAGTAAGACGTAAAAAGAAGAAAAAACATAACATAATCAAACCATAACTGTGCAAACCAAATACCCTGTGGCACCGAGGAGGACACAGAGCGGGCCTAGTCCCATATACCTTAACTGTAAACAGGTAAGTAGCAGTAGCTGTCCAATAAACCTGAGAAAAACCTCTGTGAGGTCAGGGCATCTCGCAGACAAGGAGCCAGTCACTGGACAGGGGGGGGGGGGGGGTGTAGCAATAGCCCTCAGAGGGCTGCCACCAGGGCTAACACCAAAAAAACAGGGGTGGTGCGGGTTAAAGGAGATGGGGAGAGTAGTCACTAGTCCAGAGCACTATGGCCAAAAGTGGTGATTCCAAAAAACAAAAAGGGAAATATAAACGTCAATATCCAAAGTCAGGGAAGAAAAGCAGCTTGGCATTTTCATACTTAATCTCTGGCATGGCGCGGGCAGCCGCCAGGATACGGTTGCGGTCCCGGTAGTTCAGCAGTCACAGCAGGAACAGGCGCGCTGGAGCCCCAGGGCGCGGAGGAAGCCGCGGGACCCTGTGGGCTCTCTCCACCACGAATGTGGGAGGGAGGTCAGCCAGGTTATACAGTGTGGCCAGGAGCTTTTCGGTGAACTCCGCAGGTCTTGGGCCTTCAGCCCTTTCAGGTAGGCCCAATATGCGGATGTTATTGCGCCTTAGGCGATTCTCTGTGTCAATTGCACTCTCCTGGAGTGCCTTCACCTGGATCTGCAGAGCCTTGAGTTCCTTGGAGTCCGTCCGGACCGTGTACTCCACTGTGTAGACCCTCTCCTCCACCTTTTGGTACCTGGGACCGGAATTTGTCCAGGTCCTGGCGGATCAGGCCGACATCCACGGTCAGGTAATCTATCTTGGCCATCAGCGATTCTTTACAGGCTGTGATCGCTGCCAGGATCTCGGCTCTGGTGGGGGAATCTGCCGCCCCTGCCTCTGCAGAGGTCTGAATCCTGGCTGCCATGACCGATGTCGGACTCCTCGGAGCCGCTATCTAGCATCCGGGATGGTTAGGGGAAGCTGGGAGATGCAGACTGGTGTCCGGTGAGCAGGAGGATGGCTGTGAAACGGCTGGAAGTGGATGTCAGGATCAGAGCTCCAGCGAGGCACGTCTTTCTCCCTTCACATGTCGGCCACGCCCTCCTCCCAGATCTCCTGTCTCCCCAGGTGCTGTCATGCTTTTTTTCTATAACAAGGGATGTTTACATTCCTTGTAATAGGAATACAAATGTCACAAAGAACAGTGTAAAAATAAAAAATAAAAGGTAAGATTAATAAGAAAAAAAATGTTTAAGCGCGCACCGTACAACCGAGCTTACATGCAGAAGCGAACTCATATGAGTAGTGACCGCATATGAAAACGATGTTCCAAGCACACATGTGAGGTATTGCCGCGATTGTTAGAGCGAGAGCAATATTTCTAGCTCTAGACCTCCTCTGTAACTAGTATTGCAACGACCGTTATTTTATTCTCTAGGGTGTTAGAAAAAAATATATATAATGTTTGGCGGTTCTAAGTAATTTTCTAGCAAACAAAAAAATGATTTTAACTTGTAAACAACAAGTTTGAAAAATAGGCCCGGTCTTAAAGTGGTTTAAATCACTTTAAGGATGCAGTTGCCAGCTTCCCGGCCCTCTCCTAAACAACCAGCTATGCCCTATGCCGCACACAGTGAATTATGGGGTGCTCGTTTTTTGGCGAACATCCCTCAGAGTGCCCCGCAAATTCAGGTGTTCGCAGAACGGGTATACAGGTGATGTTTGGGCCGAACTTTTGCTCAGCTCGAACTGTTCCCCCAACTCTAACAAGAAAATTGTATAATGTATGAACAGCTATTGCTAAGGCTGCACTGCTATAACAGCAAAACCTGTAAAAATTCTTACAAACGCCCATTCCTGACTAGTTCTGTTTAAAGGGTAACTCCACTTTCGTGGGGAAAAAAAATAGCAAATAGAGAAAAAATAATATAGCGCATACAATTGCGACACAAGTCATATTGTAATTAAATGTTATTAAAAATGACCTTTCCTTTTCAATCTGCAGCCGCTGTAATTTTCTGCAAATGCAATATGGCTACCTGGAGTTGTTCTGTACACAGAGTGTGTACTGACCACTCCCCAGAAACATAATTTCCTGCTTGTGTGATTGGCTCACCAATTTTCCCAGAAGTTTGCCACAGCTGATTGATAATTATGAAACCACTCCCATTAGACCCACCTAGCACAGAGGCACAGAGGAACATACAGGGATATCCTCAGAATAACAAAAGGTAGGAATGTGCAACAAAGTTTGTTATAATCCCTGCAAAGTACATAGATCACCCAGAGGGGAATGTTTTTTTCTCAACAAAAGTGGAGTTACGCTTTAATCTAAATAAGGTTACCTAATACAGAAACTGCAGAAGAATCCAACATTTTAAACCTGTTAGGCTGGATTCACACCTATGCAGTTTTAGTGCTTTTTGCATTTTGCAGATTTGCACTACAGAACATGTTCTATAGGAAACCATGTTAAATGGACTGTAGTGCAAATCTGCAAAATGAAAAAAGCACTAAAAATGCAGAGGTGTGAACCAGGCCTAAATCTTTTTTATGTGATATGTTGAAACAGACTGTAGGGCAGTGATGGTCAACTGGAAAGTAAACAAAAATTAAACAAATTGGTTGTATCACATTATAACACCCAAAAAGGGTGGTCATGCTGCAATTTTTTACAAAATAATACAGCTCACACTGAAAAGAATAGAGGACTCATCAATTTTGTCAGTGGCCGCAATATAAACCCCCAGCATTGGTGTTAGTGGACACCAGTGGCGGTTGGTGCTCAAAATTTTTGGGGGTGCAAACAAATTGAAAAAAAAAAAAAACATCAATTGCAGCCTCACTGTGCCATCAAACGCAGCCACTGTGCCCCATCAAATAGCGCCACTGTGACATCAAAAGCAGCCACTGTGCCATCAAACGCAGCCACTGTGCTCATCAATTGCAGCCACTGTGCTCATCAATTGCAACGACTGTGCCCATCAAATGCTGCCACTGGGCCATCCAATGCTTCCACTGTGCCATCCAATGCTCCCACTGTGCCATCAAATGCTCCCACTGTGCCATCAAATGCTCCCAATGCTGCCACTGTGCCATCCAATGCTGCCACTGTGCCATCAAATGCTGCCAATGCTGCCACTGTGCCGTCAAATGCTCCCACTGTGCCATCCAATGCTGCCACTGTGATCCCCCCCGCCCGCTCGCCAGCGGTGTCTTCCATGTGTCTTTTCCCCTCCATGCGTCTTCTCCCCTTCACGCGTCTTCTCCCCTCCATGTGTCTTCTGCCGTCCTCCTCTCCTCCCGTCCTCTCCTATGATTGGATGCCTGATAGGCGTCCAATCACAGCGCCTGCCATTAACAGACCCGGGAACCTGAGAGGCGGGTAAATGTTAGCAAAGCGAAATTCTTCAGCTTTGCTAACATTGAGCTGAGTGAGAAGGAACGCACAGCGTTGTGCCCGCTTCTCACTTTTTTGGACGGCTCTAATCAGGTGCTTCCAAAAAAGGAAGGCTTCGAAGGCTCTAATCAGGTGGAAGGCCTTTGGAAGGCTCTAATCAGGTGCTTCCAAAAAACACCCCCACCGCTGTAATTCAGGTGCCCGGTGACCGGAAAGGGGCCGGACACCTGAATAGGGGGTGTCAGCAGCGACCATAGATAGATTCATGCAATGCATGAATCTATCTATGGTGATTAGACTGTGACAGGAGAGGGGGGCGGCGCTCCTGCACCCTTATGGACGCACCGCCACTGGTGGACACAATATTAACTCCTAGAATTGTTGTGAGTGGAGACAATAAAACCAACAGTATTGGTGTCAGTGACAACAGTAAAAAACCCCATCACATTGGTGTCAGTGGCCATAAATAAACCCCCAGCATTGATGAAAGTGATCACAATAATAGCCCCTGTCAGGAAGATCCTGCCAGTAACAGGCACTCTGAACTTCCTGGTGCGCGACCGCGGGTGCCATTGCGCATGTGCGTGCGCACGCGGGAATGCGCACGCGCGCGCCCCCATTGGCACCAGGCGGGCTATTTAAACCAGACTGACACACTGGGATCTTGCTGTCTGATCTACAGCGTTACGTGTGTCCTGACCTCTGAAACCTGTTCCAGTTCACTCCAGTATCTGACCCGGCTTGCTTCTGACTAACCCAGCTATCTGCCTGCATCTGACTCCTGCCTGCCTGACCATCCTTCTGACTGCTCCTCTGGTCCTGCTGCTGTCCGCCTGATATCCGACCCGGCTCGTTTGACCCATCCAGTTACAGTCTGCTGCATCTGCCTGCCGATCCAGCCTGTTCCAGGTTCCTGTCTACGGTCCTTCCAGTCAGCTGTCCAGTTCCAGTCTGCTGCATCTGCCTGCCGTTCAGCTTGTTCCTGGTTCCTGCCTCTGCTCAGTCGCACCTGCAATTCCTCTGTACAGCTCCACCTGGACTTCAGACCAACCTCCTGCTGTTGATCCTGCCAGGCACTCGTGCCACTCCTGACTCCTGTGCTTCCTGTTCACCCTACCAGGGGCCACGAGTCGGAGCCGCAAGAGAGGCCATCCCCTGCAATCCGGGCTCATCCACTAGGTACGTGACAGTATCAGACAGCCATGTCTGAGCCCGAGCGGGGAGCCTCTCCCATGGAGGAACTCTGTGTGCACCTGGCAGGGTTCACCCAGGCCATCAAAGGCCTTCAGGAAGGATACTCACACCTGGAAGAACGGATTCGAGTACTTGCACCCTCTGGCATCCAGGAGTCTGCTCCCCCGTCTGCTTCTTCAGCCAGCACGGGTTCTCCCACAGTTGTTACCCTGCTACCAGAACCAAAGGTGCCCACGCCTGAAAAGTTTTCTGGAGAACAAAGCAAATTTAGGACATTCCGAAACTCTTGTGAACTTTTACTTCTCATTACAACCACGCACTTTCTCTCAAGAAGCCACCAAGGTGGGCTTCGTGATTTCCTTGCTCCTGGGAGAACCCCAATCTTGGGCCCACCGCCTCCTGGAACAGGAAGCCGAGTCCTTAGCCAATTTGACCACCTTCCTCGATACCATGGCTGAACTTTACGAGGACCCGCAGCCTTCAGCAACCGCGGAAATAGCCCTGCGTACCCTTCAACAAGGGCACAGGGCAGTAGAGGACTATGTCACTGAATTCAGGCGGTGGAGTGTGGACACTAACTGGAATGACGCAGCTCTCCTTTGCCAGTTTCGTTTGGGACTCTCTGACCCCTTAAAGGATGAACTGGTTCGAGTAGGAATACCCCAGACCTTGGATGCATTAATCAACTTGACCATACAAATTGATCGGCGGCTAAGGGAGCGAAAAGCGGAGAGGGAGGCTGGGCCTTGTCATCCCGTCTGGATGTTACCCAGAGTTCCCAACTATGCTCATCCGGCACCCACTGTTGGGTCGGTCTTTACGCCTGGTACCTCCGTACCCAGGCAGTCAGGAGTCCTCCGCCCTTCCCTTACTATGGAAGAACGTCAACGTCGCCAGGTGAACAACTTGTGCCTGTACTGCGGGGGACCCGGGCATTATGTTAGTAACTGCCCTGCTAAGCTTTGCAAGTGCCTGTCCCTCTCTTCCAATCATGCGACTTCTTGGCCCAAGGCTTCTTCTTCCCACCTGGCTCTCCCTATTCTGTTGCAACTGCCAGGAAGGATACTACAAGTTTCTGCCATTATCGACTCCGGGGCCTGCAGTTGCTTTATGGACTCATCTTTTGCAACCCAACACCAGGTTCCTTTATTATATAAGGCCCAAGGACTCTCCATTCATCTGGCCGATGGCTCTGCGATTAAATCTGGTCCAGTTACACAGGAGACTTCCCCCCCCTTCCAGTCACGATCGCCAATCTACACCGAGAGCTGCTTCGCATGGACATAATTTCTTCACCATTATTCCCTGTTATTCTTGGTATGCCGTGGTTACAAGCCCATAACCCCTACATCAACTGGGTCACGGGAGAAGTCACATTTCCTTCCACTTATTGTCAACAGTTCTGTACTCCCATGGGCCCCAGTAAACCACCTGCCTTGTTGTGTTTGGACTCCGAATCTGAGTTACGCCAGTCTGTTCCTGAGGCCTACTTCGACTTTCTGGACGTCTTCAGTAAGAAAGGGGCTGAGACGCTTCCGCCCCATCGGGCCTATGGCTGCCCCATCGAGCTCCTTCCGGGAGCTGAAATCCCCTTTGGCAGGATCTTCCCGATGACTGAGCTGGAGCAAGGAACACTTAAAACATACATCGACGAGAACTTAGAAAAAGGGTTTATCCGGCCATCCACGTCTCCAGCAGGAGCAGGTATCTTTTTCGTAGAAAAGAAGGATCATACCCTACGGCCCTGCGTAGACTATCGTGAGCTTAACAAAATCAGTCAAAAATCGCTACCCTCTCCCCTTGGTACCCAAATTATTCCAGAGGCTGGGAGCTGCCACCATTTTCACTAAGTTAGATCTCCGAGGGGCCTACAACTTGGTTCGCATCCGGGAAGGGGATGAGTGGAAAACAGCCTTTCGCACTCGTTTCGGGCACTTTGAGTACCTGGTGATGCCCTTTGGGCTATGCAACACCCCTGCAACCTTCCAGTACTTCATCAATGATGTTTTCCGGGACTACTTGGACTTGTTCGTTATCGTCTATTTAGACGACATCCTTATCTTCTCTTCTTCCCTGGATTCCCATCACAAGCACGTCAGATGTGTGTTAGCTCGGCTTCGACAGCATGGCCTATACGCCAAGGCCGAAAAGTGCAAGTTCGAGCAGAAAAGTATTCCCTTCCTGGGTCTAATCATCTCGGTAGAGGGCATTTAAATGGACCCTCAGAAGGTTGCAGCAATCTTAGACTGGCCAGAGCCCACCAACAAGAAAGGAATCCAACGCTTCGTAGGATTCGCTAACTTCTATAGGAAATTTATTAAGGGGTTCTCAGCCATCATCAGTCCTATTACTCAGTTAACCAGACAAGGGGTCCGTTTCCACTGGTCCCCGGAGGCCCAAACCGCCTTTGATTCCCTCAAGAGACTGTTTACCTCCGCCTCTGTTCTAAAGCATCCTGACTCCTCCCTACCGCTTGTTCTGGAAGTAGACGCCTCCGAAATTGCTGTCGGAGCAGTCCTTTCCCAACGACAAGGGACTAAAGCCCTGTTACACCCTGTAGCCTTCTTTTCTCGTAAACTGTCAGCAGCAGAAAGGAACTATGACGTGGGAGACCGGGAACTATTGGCCATAAAATCTGCCCTGGAAGAGTGGCGATACTTACTGGAGGGAGCCGCTCATCCAATCCTGGTCTACACGGACCACAAGAACCTGGAATACTTGAAGTCTGCAAAAAGGCTGAAACCACGGCAAGCCAGGTGGGCTCTATTCTTCTCCAGGTTCTCTTTTCATGTTACCTACCGGCCAGGCTCTAAGAACGTAAAACCCGATGCTCTGTCTAGGATGTTTCCCGAGCCTAAAGAAACCTCTCTTCCTGACACAATTCTTCCCCCAGGAAATTTCCTTCTGATACAAGAAGACCTCCTTTCACGGATCAAGCAAGCCTCAGTAGGGTCAGCACCTGCAGTGGGAACAGAACTACTAGTAAAGGATGGTTTGTTCTGGTACAAGAATAAAATTTTCGTACCCGAAGGTCTACGGGTCACGGTTCTAGAACTTTGCCACGACCATGCACTGGCAGGTCATTTTGGTGTCACCAAGACCGCTGATCTTGTTCAACGTACCTTTTGGTGGCCTCAAGTACTTGGACACTGCAAGAGATATGTGGAGTCCTGCACCACCTGTACACTGAATAAGACTAGTAGAACTAGGGCCTGGGGTTTGTTGAGGCCTTTACCCGTCCCAGACAGGCCGTGGAAGATGTTATCTATAGACTTCATTGTTGAGCTACCTCCAGCAGAGGGTCACACCGCCATCTTTGTAGTGGTAGACCGGCTATCCAAGATGGCTCATTTCATACCAATGAAAGGTACTCCCTCCACTCCTGAGACAGCGAAGACGTTCATCAGGGAGGTAATCAAGCTTCATGGGATTCCTGCCAATATTGTTTCCGATCGGGGAGTACAATTTACTTCCCGATTCTGGAGAGCTCTGTGTAAAGCCTTGGGTATTGAGCTGTCATTCTCCACTGCTTATCACCCTCAAACAAATGGACAAACTGAGAGGACTAATCAGACCCTCGAGCAGTATCTACGCTGCTTTTTAGTCTTTTTCTCAGGATGACTGGATTTCCCTGCTCCCATTGGCCGAATTTGCTTATAATAATTCTGTCCACTCTGCCACAAAACAAAGCCCATTTTTTTGCCAATTACGGCTTTCACCCATCTTTTTTGCCTAATTCTATCCCTGAATGCTCTGTACCTGCGGTCCATGAAACAATGAATTTTTTTTTCTCCAATAATCAACTCTTACAAGAGACCATGACAAGAACTCAGGAACATAACAAGGAGGCCTTTGACAAGAAGAAGCGAGGAGAACTGGTGCTTGAACCTGGTAATCTTGTATGGCTGTCCACAGCAAACCTGAAATTAGCCTGTCCCTCCAGGAAGTTGGGTCCTAAGTTCATGGGGCCTTTCCCCGTTAAGAGGAAAATCAACGAGGTAGCTTATGAGCTGGAACTTCCGGAGTCGCTCAGGATTCATCCTGTCTTTCACATCTCCCTGTTAAAACCTTCTGTTCCAAATCCTTTTCCTGACCGGAATTTGGATCCTCCTGACCCTATAATAGTGGATGGAGAGGAAGAATTTGAGGTAGAAGCTGTCTTAGATTGCAGGAAGAGGAGTAATCAAGTCCAATTTTTGATCAAATGGAAGGGGTATGGGCCTGAGGAGAACTCTTGGGAGCCCGAGGAAAACATCCACGCTAAGAGTTTAATTCAATCCTTTAAGAGATCTCACCCGGAGAAATGGGCCCGGTTGGGCATCCGAAGGCTGCCCCTTGGGGGGGCAATGTCAGGAAGATCCTGCCAGTAACAGGCACTCTGAACTTCCTGGTGCGTGACCGCGGGTGCCATTGCGCATGCGCACCATTGCGCATGTGCGTGCGCACGCGGGAATGCGCACGCGCGCGCCCCCATTGGCACCAGGCGGGCTATTTAAACCAGACTGACACACTGGGATCTTGCTGTCTGATCTACAGCGTTACGTGTGTCCTGACCTCTGAAACCTGTTCCAGTTCACTCCAGTATCTGACCCGGCTTGCTTCTGACTAACCCAGCTATCTGCCTGCATCTGACTCCTGCCTGCCTGACCATCCTTCTGCCTGCTCCTCTGGTCCTGCTGCTGTCCGCCTGATATCCGACCCGGCTCGTTTGACCCATCCAGTTACAGTCTGCTGCACCTGCCTGCCGATCCAGCCTGTTCCAGGTTCCTGTCTACGGTCCTTCCAGTCAGCTGTCCAGTTCCAGTCTGCTGCATCTGCCTGCCGTTCAGCTTGTTCCTGCCTCTGCTCAGTCGCACCTGCAATTCCTCTGTACAGCTCCACCTGGACTTCAGACCATCCTCCTGCTGTTGATCCTGCCAGGCACTCGTGCCACTCCTGACTCCTGTGCTTCCTGTTCACCCTACCAGGGGCCACGAGTCGGAGGCGCAAGAGAGGCTATCCCCTGCAATCCGGGCTCATCCACTAGGTACATGACAGCCCCCTACACTGGTGTCTGTGAAGGCAATAATAACCCTCAGCAATGCAGTGGCATTACTGTTAACCCCCCCCACCCTTCCCCATTGGTGGTCTACACTAGTTTTTTTTTAAAACATTCCCACCTGCATTAGTGTTTATTGCAGTGTCTTGGAAATTTAACCCCCAGCCATGGTGGTCAATGGTTACTCTATTTGTACTGTCAGAGATTACTTCGCCTGACAACACTGCCTTCATTTTACTACTGTCTCTGAAGCGCAGAGAGTGATTCAGCATCTGGCATCCCAATACTGCTCTGCAAAGTGCCCAAGAAGCTGCAGACCCATTCCAGAACACAGCAGGCCACACATGAAGAGCCTGTGGGCTACATGCAACTTGAGTGCCACTTGTTGGGCACCAGGGCTGTGGAGTGAGGGTAATTCTTTAGAAAGAAGATGGTTTATTAAAAATTATGATTTCAGTATGATTCCATATTGCAGTGTGTATGTGTCTTTGGTAAGCTGTAAATTAGGTAGGCTATATACTTGGTTAGTGGACATGCAGCTAATGAGTTATGATGCATTATGCCTATATAAGCCCATACTTAGGGATGCAGAATACACATGCAATCCTACCCCCATAAGGGCTGTTTTTTTTAGGTCTTCTCTTTGTCACGCAGCCAGGCAACAGGAATTTTTCACAGACTTAATAATCAGTCCAGGCACTTTTTTTTGTTTGTTTTTTTTATTCAGGGGATAAACTTGGGGGAAAGGGAAGGCATTGGATGTCCAGAACCGGAGAACCTAAATGAAAGCGACTTGCTAATCTCTCTAGCTGCTAGGTATTAACATCAATAACGCTGTCCACCCATAGGGTTATTGGCACAGCAAAAACAGTGACAAAATGTTCCAACTGAAGAATGCAGGTGCCAACTAGACATGTGCAGTATATTAACATATATTTCATTTTTTTTCTGCAGATCTCCTGCAGACTATTAGCATCTATTTCATTTTTCTTTTCTTTTTCTTTTTTTGCATTAGAGCAGCCATTTTCTTTATTTCAACAGATCTCCTGCAGACTATTAGCATCTATTTCATTTATTTTTTGCAGATTACTATTTATTTCCATCCGATCTCCTGCAGACTATTAGCATTTATATAATTTGTTTGCAGATCTCCTGCAGACTATTAGTATCTATTTCATTTTCTCATCAGATCTGCAGACTATAAGCATCTATTTCATATTTTTTTTGCGGGTCTCCTGAAAACTATTAGCAACCATTTCCCTGTGTATAGAGATATAAGCGGTGATGATGTCTCTCTTGTTGTCTCTTCCTCAAACCGTTCCTCCATTCATAAATTAAATAGATGCTAATAGTCTGCAGGAGATCTGCTGGAAATAAAGGAAAATGATCGTAATCTGCAAAAAATAAATAAATGAAATAGCTATTAATAGACTACAGGAGATGTGCTAAAATAATGTGTGGGGTATTAGTGATTGTGAGGGATTGATGGAGATGCTGAGCTCTGATTGGATGGTGTATGGAGGTGATTGTCTCTCTATAGATGGAGGAGGGGGGGAGGTGATGACATCACACGGTATTTATATATTTATAAAACCATCTTCTGAAATTCGAATTTCACATAGAATGAATTCAAATTCGAATCAAAAAGATTAGAATAGAATCGAAAATATTGGAAAGAATCGAATAGAAAAACAATAGAACAGAATAGAATAAATAACAATATATATATATTATATTTTATTATATTCTGTTCTATTGTTTTTCTAGTCTATTTTCTATTTCTATTCTAATCTTTTCTAATTGGAATTCGAATTCATTCTATACGAAATTCAAATGTCTGAACATTGTTTGGTTTTCTTAATATATATATATATATATATATATATATATATATATATATATAATTTATTTGTTTATGATTTGTTCTATTGTTTTTTTTTATGATATTGTTTTCTATAATTTCAAATTCGATTTAATTCTATATGAAATTCGAACTTTGGAAAATGGTTATTTATATGTATATATATATAACCATCTTCCGAAATTCGAATTTAGTATAGAATGAATTCAAATTTGAATAGAAAAGATTAGAATAGAAAAAAAACAGAATAAAAAAATAAGAGAATACAATAGAACAGAATAGAATTTTATTTATTTATATATATATATATATATATATATATATATATATATATATATAAAACCGTCCATCTTCCGAAATTCGAATTTAGTATAGAACGATTTCGATTAGAATAGAAAAGATTTGAATAGAAAAGAATAGACTAGAAAAACAATATAACATAATAAAATTAAATATAATATATTTTATTCTATTCTGTTCTATTGTTTTCCTAGTCTATTCTTTTCTATTCTATTCTATTCTAATCTTTTCTATTCAAAATCATTCTATACAAAAATCGAATTTCAGAAGATGGTTATTTATATATATATATATATATATATATATATATATATATATATATATATATATAGATATATCTATATATATCTATATAGATATACATATATATTATATTTTTTATAGGGTGAGGGTTAGGGTGAGGGTTAGGGTTGGGGTTAGGGGGTCGGTGTTAGGGGGTTAGGGTTAGTGATAGAGGTTAGGGGATAGGGGTTAGGGGTTAGGGGGTCAGGGTTAGGGATAGGGTTAGGGTTATGGTTAGGGGTTAGGGTTGTGATTGGGGTTAGGGTTGTGATTGGGGTTAGGGTCAGGGTTGGGGTTCGGGTTAGGCTTAGGGTTAGGGTTGGGGTTTTCCCTTGAAGAATAAGGCTTGGACTCAGTGATTGAAATAGAATAAAATAATATTTTATACTATTCTGTTCAATTGTTTTTCTAGTCTATACTTTTCTATTAAAATATTTTCTATTCTAATTCATTCTATAAGAAATTCGAATTTCGGAAGATGGCTATATATAAATATATATATATTTTTTTTCAGATCGGTTCTATTGTTTTTCTATGCAATTCTTTTCTATTCTTTTCTATTTTATTGTAATCTTTTCTATTCAAATTCTATTTCATTCTATATGAAATTCGAAATTTCGGAAAATGGTTATTTATATATATATATATATATATATATATATATATATATATATATATAAAACCATCTTCCGAAATTCGAATTTCGTATAGTATGAATTCAAATTCAAATCGAAAAGATTAGAAAAGAATAGAAAATTTTGGAAAGAATAAAATAGAAAAACAATAGAACAGAATAGAATAAAATATAATATAACATGGTTTGGTTTTATATATATATACAGTGGGGAAAAAAGTATATAGTCAGCCACCAAGTAGATCTGTTTGGTAGAAACACAACTCGTCGTGTTTGGAGGAGAGAGAATGCTGAGTTGCAACCAAAGAACACCATACCTACTGTGAAGCATGGGGGTGGCAACATTATGCTTTGGGGCTGTTTCTCTGCAAAGGGAACAGGACGACTGATCTGTGTACATGAAAGAATGAATGGGGCCATGTATCCTGGAATTTTGAGTGCAAACCTCCACCCATCAGCAAGGGCATTGAAGATGAAACGTGGCTGGGTCTTTCAGCATGACAATGATCCCAAACACACCGCCCGGGCAATGATGGAGTGGCTCCGTAAGAAGCATTTCAAGGTCCTGGAGTGGCCTAGCCAGTCTCCAGATCTCATTCCCATAGAAAACCTTTGGAGGGAGTTGAAAGTCCGTGTTGCCCAGCGACAGCCCCAAAACATCACTGCTCTAGAGGAGATCTGCATGGAGGAATGGGCCAACATACCAGCAACAGTGTATGACAACCTTGTGAAGGCTTACAGAAAACGTTTGACCTCTGTCATTGCCAACAAAGGATATATAACAAAGTATTGAGATTAATTTTTGATATTGACCAAATACTTATTTTCCACCATAATTTGCAAAGAAATTCTTTCCAAATCAGACAATGTGATTGTCTGGATTTGTTTCCACATTTTGTCTCCCATAGTTGAGGTATACCTATGATGACAATTACAGGCCTCTCTCATCTTTTTAAGTGGGAGAACTTGCACACATGGTGGCTAGTGATGAGCCGAACACCCCCGGGTTCGGTTCGCACCAGAACCCGCGAACGGACCGAAAGTTCGTACGAACATTAGAACCCTATTAAATACAATGGATGCGAACGTTCGAATTCTAAAGTGCTAATTATAACAACTATTATGCATGTTATTGTCCTAAAAAGGGTTTGGGAACCCGGGTTGTGCACCAGGGGACATGTATCAATGCAAAAAGAAGTTTTAAAAACTGTCGTTTTTCGGGAGCAGTCATTTTAATGATGCATAAAGTGAAAAAAAAAAGTCAAATATTCCTTTAAATATCGTACCTGGGGGGTGTCTAAAGTATGCCTGTGAAGTGCCACGTGTTTCCCGTGTTTAGAACTGTCCCTGCACAAAATGACACTTCTAAAGGAAAAAAAAGCCATTTAAAACTGCTTGCGGCTTTAATGTAATGTCTGGTCCCGGTAATATGGATGAAAATCTTTAAGAAAAATGGCATAGCTACCCCATGACCCCCCCCCCTACCCCAGCCCATTACCAGCCCCTTTGGGTCTTGTATGGATATTAAGGGGAACCCCGCACATAAAATAAAAAAGGCCCTATATACTCTGAACAGCCGTATACAGGCGGTGCATACAAGACAGGGACTGTAGGTTTGTTCTTATGTAGAATCTGTTTGTAATTTTGAACAGGTACATTGTTGAAGTGTAGCTCCAGCCCAAAAATCTATTTTTAAACTTTTTGGAAAACATAGGTAAGGGTTATCACCCCTGTAACATTTGTTTTGCTGTCTGTGCCCCTGTTCAGAACATTTCACCTCACTTTCCGTCCCAATGACAACTGTTTTTGAAATGTGGTGTTTTTCTTGAAACAAGGATTGCTGATAAAGCATCAGTACAGAGGAGACACCTTTCTCCCATATTTATTCTTACAGGAGAGAATTTTCCTTCCTAGTGGTAGATTTCCTCTCACTTCCTGTTGTCTTCTTGCGTTTGCAAGTAGGAGTCGTTTGTAAGTTGGATGTTTGAAAGTAGGGACCTGCCGTATATACTCTGCAGAAATAGGCCCCTTAGTTGTTGGTGTTGGCACAACACTGTAAGCACTCACAGTTACTCTTGGTTGGTGCTGGAACGCCCTGCTGTCAACTATTATATCAGGAATTTTAATTACATATAATTGTTGAACAGTGGTAGTAAAAATTGGGCCTTTGATGGTGGTGCTGGTGCCACAACACTGTAAGCCCTGACAGTTACTCTTGGTGGGTGCAGCAATGGGCCCTGCTGTGAATTATTAGATCAAGAATTGTAATTGCATGCCCCTGTTGAACAGGGGCTGAAAAATTGGGCCTTTCGTGGTGGTGGTGGTGGTGTTGCCACAACACTGTAAGCCCTCAGAGTTACTCTTGGTGGGTGCAGGAATGGGCCCTGCTGTGAATTATTAGATCAAGAATTGTAATTGCATGCCCCTGTTGAACAGGGGCTGAAAAATTGGGCCTTTCGTGGTGGTGGTGGTGGTGGTGGTGTTGCCACAACACTGTAAGCCCTCAGAGTTACTCTTGGTGGGTGCAGGAATGGGCCCTGCTGTGAATTATTAGATCAAGAATTGTAATTACATGCCCCTTTTGAACAGGGGCTGAAAAATTGGGCCTTTCATGGTGGTGGTGGTGGTGGCGTTGCCACAACACTGTAAGCCCTCAGAGTTACTCTTGGTGGGTGCAGCAATGGGCCCTGCTGTGAATTATTAGATCAAGAATTGTAATTACATGCCCCTTTTGAACAGGGGCTGAAAAATTGGGCCTTTCGTGGTGGTGGTGGTGGTGGCGTTGCCACAACACTGTAAGCCCTCAGAGTTACTCTTGGTGGGTGCAGCAATGGGCCCTGCTGTGAATTATTAGATCAAGAATTGTAATTGCATGCCCCTGTTGAACAGGGGCTGAAAAATTGGGCCTTAGGCACTGGTGGCACAACACTACAACCCCTCACAGATACTGTACTTGGAGCACAGCAATGAGCCCTGTTGCAAAGTATTGCTTCAAAAATTGTAATGACACGCCCCTGTTAAACAGGGGCTGAAAAATTGGGCCTTAGGCACTGGTGCCACAACACTCCAACCCCTCACAGATACTGTACTTGGAGCACAGCAATGAGCCCTATGGCAAATTATTGCTAAAAAAATTGTAATTACACGCCCCTGTAAAACAGGGGCTGAAAAATTGGGCCTTAGCCACTGGTGGCGGCACCCATAAACAAAAATGATCTTCCAAGCTATCATCATCAATCGTATCATTGAGGACTCGGAGGAGGAGGATAGCCAATCAACATAACAGCACAGGCACTCAGCATCAGCATCAGTCTTGAAGGGATGTGACATGTTAAAATCAATTAGTCTGTTATATCAGCATCAGGTGTGTGGTAGCTGGTGGTGATCCAAGACTGGTTCATCTTGATGAAAGTCAGTCGATCAACCGAGTCGGTGGACAGGCGCACCCTGTGATCCGTGACAAATCCTCCAGCAGCACTGAATGTGCGTTCCGAAAGAACGCTGGATGCAGGACAGGCCAGTAGCTCAATTGCATACTGTGCAAGCTCTGGCCAGTGATCCATCCTCAAGACCCAGTAAGCCAGAGGATTTTCGGTGGGGAAGGTGTCCAAGTCTGACCTTGCCCCTAGATATTCCTGCACCATGTTTATCAGACGCTGGCGATGGTTGCTGGAACCGATCATACTTTGGGGCTGCGGACTAAAGAATTGTCTGAACGCATCGGTCAGACGGCCACCTTCCCCACCGCTCCTTCTTTGACTGGCCGAAGCCTCAGCAACTCGTTGTCCAGGACCAGGAGTTTGTAACCTCCCAGTCTCTGGGAACGCGTTGCACAGACCTTTCTGCAAGGCCTCCCGGAGTTGTCTCATCCTCTGCTCCCTCTGCGACGGTAACATAAGGTCCACAACCTTACCCTTGTACCGTGGATCAAGGAGAGTGGCCAGCCAGTAATGGTCCCTCTCCTTGATCCGAAGAATACGAGGATCCTTCCGCAGACTTTGCAGGATCAGGGAGGCCATGCAGCGTAGGTTTGCTGAGGCATTCGCTCCGGAGTCCTCTGGGTCACTAAGGACGACATGATCCGCAGCCACCTCCTCCCAGCCACGTACAAGTCCACTGGTTTCTTGGGACTGTAAATCATCCCTAAAAGACTGCTGCTGATGATGCTGAGTGCCAGCCTCCACCTCCATGCTGACACAATCCTCCTCCTCCTCCTCCTCCTCTTCCTGTGCGATGGGTGGGACAGAAGGAACACTGTCTGGGTAAAGGGGGCCTTGAGAGGCAAGGAAGTCCTCCTCTTCCTGCCTCTGTTCTGCCTCAAGTGCCCTGTCCATTATTCCACGCAGCGTGTGCTCCAACAGGTGGACAAGAGGTACAGTGTCACTGATGCATGCACTGTCACTGCTCACCATCCTCGTGGCCTCCTCAAATGGTGCCAGGACAGTGCATGCATCCCTGATCATGCCCCACTGGCGTGGAGAAAAAAAACCAAGCTCCCCTGACCCTGTCCTGGTGCCGTAGTCGCACAGGTACTCATTGATGGCCCTCTGCTGCGTGTGCAGCCGCTGCAGCATGGCCAACGTTGAGTTCCACCTGGTGGGCATGTCACATATAAGGCGGTTCTTGGGCAGGTTCAACTCCTTTTGCAGCTCAGCCAGGCGAGCACTGGCATTATAAGATCTGCGGAAATGCACACAGACTTTCCTGGCCTGCCTCAGGACATCCTGTAAGCCCGGGTACCTGCCCAAGAACCGCTGCACCACCAGGTTAAGGACGTGAGCCACACAGGGCACATGGGTCAGTTGTCCCTGTCGGAGGGCGGAGAGGAGGTTGGTGCCATTGTCGCAAACCACCATTCCTGGCTTAAGCTGGCGTGGCGTCAACCACCTCTCGGCCTGGCCCTGCAGAGCAGACAGGACCTCTGCCCCAGTGTGGCTTCTGTCCCCCAAACACACCAGCGCAAGCACGGCATGGCATCTTTTTGCCTGCGTACTTGCGTAGCCCCTTGAACGCCTACGGAGCACCGCTGGTTCCGAGGACAAACCACAGGAAGAGGCCATGGAGGAAGAAGAAGAGGAGGGGGTGGAGGAGAGAGGTGTGTCACAACCAGTAGTAGCATTTTGGAGGCGTGGCGGTGGAACAACCTCCAACACTACTGCACCTTGTCCTGCATCCTTCCCAGCTGCCAAAAGAGTGACCCAATGGGCCGTGAAAGAAAGGTAACGTCCCTGTCCATGCCTGCTGGACCATGAGTCAGCGGTAATATGCACCTTACCGCTGACCGCCCTGTCCAGCGAGGCCAAGACATTGCCTTCCACATGCCGGTAGAGAGCCGGAATAGCCTTCCGTGAGAAAAAGTGGCGTTTGGGAACCTGCCACTGAGGAACCGCACATTGCACAAACTCACGGAAGGGGGCCGAGTCTACCAACTGAAAAGGCAGCAGTTGAAGCGCTAGCAATTTAGCCAAGCTAGCATTCAACCGCTGGGCATGTGGATGGCTGGGAGTGAACTTCTTTCGACGGTCCAGCAGCTGGGGCAGGGAAATTTGCCTGCTAGAATCAGACGTCGGTGTACTGCTAGCAGAGTGGCCGCAAGTACTTGGCTGTGACACACCTAATTCTACACCTTCATTCCTCTCAGTGCATGTTTCAGAGAGGACTGAAGTTATAGTGGGGTTGGAGATCCCAGCTGATGCGGTGCAAGGAGAGGTCCGCTTTGTTCTTTGGTGTGGGTCTTTGAGGTAGGCTTGCCAACGAGCTGCATGGCAGGTCAACATATGTCTGGTCAGGCATGTGGTACCCAAGCGGCTGATGTTTTGGCCACGCGATATACGCTTGAGACATATGTTGCAAACAGCAGGCCCACACCAAAGAACTTTTTGAATGACGGGCAGAGGCAGCGCCCTGCACAGGCGGAGCTCTGCGGTGTGATTCCGTCGGTGTACTGCCCTTACGCTGGCCACCAAAGGGCATCCTGCCTCGTTGGAGATGTGCCTCCTCCTCATCCTCCTCCTCCTCCTCTCTCCTATTAGGCACCCACGTGGAGTCAGTGACCTCATCATCCCCTCCCTCCTCATCACTGGAGCCAATCTGGCAGTATGCTGCAGCTGCTGGAACATGACTGCCAGATTGGTGTCCTTCTTGAGCATCCCCTCTGTCTGCTCTCACGCTACTGCCTTCCTGTAGCTGGGTTTCATCATCAGACCCTTCGAAACGCTGGGCATCCTCCTGGAGCATGTACCCAACACTGTGCTCAAACAGTTCGGGGGACTCCTCAGGAGGAGGACATGGTGGGTCTAGGGAAGGAGTGACTGATGATGAGTCTGACATTGATACCAGGGAAGAGGACACTTTGGCAGCTGCTTTTCCAGTACCCTGAGCCTGGGTGAGAGAGGATGAGGAGGAGGAGGAGGGCTTGGTCATCCACTCTACCAAATCTTCGGCATGATGTGGCTCAACATGTCCAGCTGCCGAAAAGAAGGACAAGCGTGTCCCATGGCCATGTGCTGATGACAATGCACCGCGTCCACGACCAGCACTGTTGCCCCCAGACACAGAGCCTGCTTGCCCTCTTTTATTGCCTCCTGACTGTCTGCCTCTCCTTGTTTGCCTTCCAGACATTCTAATAGATGGCCTGCAGAGAGATGGGAAAAAAGCAATAAGGGCTACCTTCAGGTGTCCTTCTCTGTCCCTTTACTTAAGGATTTCTAAATATGGTTGAGGATGATTGCTTTTGCACAGAATAGCACAACGACAATTTCCCTGACTGTCCAAAAAAACAAGGATTTCAAAGATGGTTGATGAGGAATGCTTTAGCACACTATAGCACAAGGAGAATTTCCCTCACTGTCCTTCCCTGTCCCTAGAAACAAGGATTATCACAGTGAAAGAAACTGACACTCTCCCTACCTATAGTTTTCTGTCCCTAGAAAAAATGTTTTTTTAAAGCACACTATAGCACAAGGAGAATTTTCCTCACTTTCCTTCCCTGTCCCTAGAAACAAGGATTATCACAGTGAAAGAAACTGACACTCTTCCTACCTATAGTTTTCTGTCCCTAGAAAAAATGTTTTTTTTAAAGCACACTATAGCACAAGGAGAATTTCCCTCACTGTCCTTCCCTGTCCCTAGAAACAAGGATTATCACAGTGAAAGAAACTGACACTCTTCCTACCTATAGTTTTCTGTCCCTAGAAAAAATGTTTTTTTAAAGCACACTATAGCACAAGGAGAATTTCCCTCACTGTCCTTCCCTGTCCCTACAAACAAGGATTATCACAGTGAAAGAAACTGACACTCTTCCTACCTATAGTTTTCTGTCCCTAGAAAAAATGTTTTTTTAAAGCACACTATAGCACAAGGAGAATTTCCCTCACTGTCCTTCCCTGTCCCTAGAAACAAGGATTCGCACAGTAAAACACACTGACACTCTCCCTACCTATAGTTTTCTGTCCCTAGAAAAAATGTTTTTTTAAAGCACACTATAGCACAAGGAGAATTCCCTCACTGTCCTTCCCTGTCCCTAGAAACAAGGATTATCACAGTGAAAGAAACTGACACTCTTCCTACCTATAGTTTTCTGTCCCTAGAAAAAATGTTTTTTTAAAGCACACTATAGCACAAGGAGAATTCCCTCACTGTCCTTCCCTGTCCCTAGAAACAAGGATTCGCACAGTAAAACACACTGACACTCTCCCTACCTATAGTTTTCTGTCCCTAGAAAAAATGTTTTTTTAAAGCACACTATAGCACAAGGAGAATTCCCTCACTGTCCTTCCCTGTCCCTAGAAACAAGGATTCGCACAGTAAAACACACTGACACTCTCCCTACCTATAGTTTTCTGTCCCTAGAAAAATGTTTTTTTAAAGCACACTATAGCACAAGGAGAATTCCCTCACTGTCCTTCCCTGTCCCTAGAAACAAGGATTCGCACAGTAAAACACACTGACACTCTCCCTACCTATAGTTTTCTGTCCCTAGAAAAAATGTTTTTTTAAAGCACACTATAGCACAAGGAGAATTCCCTCACTGTCCTTCCCTGTCCCTAGAAACAAGGATTATCACAGTGAAAGAAACTGACACTCTTCCTACCTATAGTTTTCTGTCCCTAGAAAAAATGTTTTTTTAAAGCACACTATAGCACAAGGAGAATTTTCCTCACTGTCCTTCCCTGTCCCTAGAAACAAGGATTATCACAGTGAAAGAAACTGACACTCTTCCTACCTATAGTTTTCTGTCCCTAGAAAAAATGTTTTTTTAAAGCACACTATAGCACAAGGAGAATTTCCCTCACTGTCCTTCCCTGTCCCTAGAAACAAGGATTCGCACAGTAAAACACACTGACACTCTCCCTACCTATAGTTTTCTGTCCCTAGAAAAAATGTTTTTTTAAAGCACACTATAGCACAAGGAGAATTTTCCTCACTTTCCTTCCCTGTCCCTAGAAACAAGGATTATCACAGTGAAAGAAACTGACACTCTTCCTACCTATAGTTTTCTGTCCCTAGAAAAAATGTTTTTTTAAAGCACACTATAGCACAAGGAGAATTTCCCTCACTGTCCTTCCCTGTCCCTAGAAACAAGGATTATCACAGTGAAAGAAACTGACACTCTTCCTACCTATAGTTTTCTGTCTCTAGAAAAAATGTTTTTTTAAAGCACACTATAGCACAAGGAGAATTTCCCTCACTTTCCTTCCCTGTCCCTAGAAACAAGGATTATCACAGTGAAAGAAACTGACACTCTTCCTACCTATAGTTTTCTGTCCCTAGAAAAAATGTTTTTTTAAAGCACACTATAGCACAAGGAGAATTCCCTCACTGTCCTTCCCTGTCCCTAGAAACAAGGATTCGCACAGTAAAACACACTGACACTCTCCCTACCTATAGTTTTCTGTCCCTAGAAAAAATGTTTTTTTTAAAGCACACTATAGCACAAGGAGAATTCCCTCACTGTCCTTCCCTGTCCCTAGAAACAAGGATTATCACAGTGAAAGAAACTGACACTCTTCCTACCTATAGTTTTCTGTCCCTAGAAAAAATGTTTTTTTAAAGCACACTATAGCACAAGGAGAATTCCCTCACTGTCCTTCCCTGTCCCTAGAAACAAGGATTCGCACAGTAAAACACACTGACACTCTCCCTACCTATAGTTTTCTGTCCCTAGAAAAAATGTTTTTTTAAAGCACACTATAGCACAAGGAGAATTCCCTCACTGTCCTTCCCTGTCCCTAGAAACAAGGATTCGCACAGTAAAACACACTGACACTCTCCCTACCTATAGTTTTCTGTCCCTAGAAAAAATGTTTTTTTAAAGCACACTATAGCACAAGGAGAATTCCCTCACTGTCCTTCCCTGTCCCTAGAAACAAGGATTCGCACAGTAAAACACACTGACACTCTCCCTACCTATAGTTTTCTGTCCCTAGAAAAAATGTTTTTTTAAAGCACACTATAGCACAAGGAGAATTCCCTCACTGTCCTTCCCTGTCCCTAGAAACAAGGATTCGCACAGTAAAACACACTGACACTCTCCCTACCTATCCTTCTCTTTCCCTAAACTAAAGGAATCCAGGTTAAGCAAAAAAAATTAAATGTCACTGTCCCTGCCTATGCTTCTCTTTCCCTGCTCCGGAACACACTACACTAGGCCGCCGTGCTGGCGGCCTTTTATAGTGTGGGGCGTGTACTAAACACCCTCAGCAATAATTGGCCACAGGCATCCTGCCTGTGGCCAATCATTGCTCTCCTCGCTGCCGGCGCTGTGATTGGCCAAGCATGCGGGGTCACAGTGCATGCTTGGCCAATCACAGCGCCTGGATGACACTGCGATGGCGTAGTGCATTGTGGGCCGTTCACGTCACTCGAATTTGGCGCGAACGGCCCAAATCGTTCGATCTTCGTCGAACGATCGAACAGCCGATGTTCGAGTCGAACGTATGTTCGACTCGAACACGAAGCTCATCCCTAATGGTGGCTGACTAAATACTTTTTTGCCCCACTGTATATATATATGTAGCGCTACCCCCAGTTAAGAGAGCCGCTGGTTTGATTTCGGGCCCTGAGTACAGCTCCACCAACCCCTGGCAATCAACTCAACCCACTTATGGCACAGTCAGTCTAGGGGATATTATCTGTTACAATCTATACCTAACTGTACACACACCCCAATTATATTGAGAAGCAAGCACTATGTACAATGATAACACACTAATGGCAAGTGGTAAAGTATAACTGTTTTACTTTAGGTTAAATGGCATAGGTTAGAACATAACACATAACTCGCTTACAGAGCCCTGCAGCAATGGATATAGCGTACAATAATAGCCCAGCGCGGTCATACACCACGCGCAGCTATTATTATCTACGCGCCCTGTGGCGCACCAAACAATACTCCACCCCTGGTCAGGCCTGACACAGATTTAACACAGTCCTTAGAATAACACTTTCTTCGCATGCAACTTGAATGGTGGTGCACGTATAGAAAAAACACTTGTAATCCACAGGGTAGGCAATCAAGAAAAATAACAGTTCACTGGAGACCACTCACTCAGTTCCGCTACTAGTCTCCAGTAAAAATAGCAAATAGAGGCCGGTGGGCCAAGGCAGTCTCTAGGCCTGGCAACAGTACAGCCTATTGGATTGAGCAGGTGCTCGCTCACCACTCCGGACGCGATCCCAGTCCGGGACTTCCACCACTGTGTCTCCTCACACAGCGTCTCAACGATCGGGTCTCTGATCCAGCGAATGTCAGCAACTTGAAGAAAGTCAGATGCCACCCAGGCTCGCTACAAGGTGGAAGGCTCTTTGGAAGTTGTACCAGGCCCCAGGCTTCAGGCCTGATACTCCAGCAGATCCGCACAGGAAGACCGGTTGATAGCCGCGCGGTGTCCAAAGAGGCCGAGCTTAGCCTCGCCCCCTCCTTTTATCTCCTCACCCACAAGTCTCTGCACCAGCGACATTGCACCCTGGGTGCCAAACGGGGTTCTGGGAAATGCAGTCCTAGAGTCTTAAAGGAGACCCCGCTACATATATATATATATATATATATATATATATATATATATATATTTTTTTTTTTCTGATTTGTTCTATTGTTTTTTTTATGATATTTTTTCCTATTACTGTATATACTCGAGTATAAGCCGAGATTTTCAGCCCTTTTTTTGGGGCTGAAAGTCCCCCCCTCGGCTTATACTCGAGTCATAGAAATTTTTACATTGTAAATATTACCTGTAAAGAAGTTGCGGCTGCGGCGTCCATCGTTCAAATTCCGTGGCGTCCATCGTTCAAAATTCCGCGGTCTCTTCCTGTTCCTTCCTTGATAGGCGAGTCTCAGCAGACACTCTCCGCCTATCACGATCATTCTCTCATCCTTATTTTTCCAGCAGACGTCTGTGATTGGCGGAACACCCAACACAGTGTCTGCTGGGAAAACTAAGGATGAGAGAATGATCGTGATAGGCGGAGAGTGTCTGCTGAGACTCGCCTATCAAGTAAGGAACAGGAAGAGACCGCGGAATTTTGAACGATGGACGCCGCAGAATTCGAACGATGAACGCCGCAGCCGCAACTTCTTTACAGGTAATATTTACAATGTAAAAATTTCTATTTACAGGGAACAGCGAGCTAGGGAACAGTGGGGCATCGGCTTATACTCGAGTCAGTAAGGTTTCCCAGTTTTTTTGGGCAACATTAGGTACCTCGGCTTATACTCGAGTCGGCTTATACTCGAGTATATACAGTAGTTTTGAATATTTTCTATTCAAATTCGATTTAATTCTATATGAAATTCGAATTTCGGGAAATGGTTATAGAAATAGAAATAGAAAAGAATAGACTAAGAATAGACTATAATAAAATATAATATATATTATTTTAGTTTCCATTGTTTTGAGTTATTTTCCAATCTATTCTAGAATTCGAATTTATACTATTCAAAATTAGAATTTCAGAAGAAGGTCATATTCTTCTATTGTTTTTTATTACATTCTATTAAATTCTATTCTGTTCTTTATTACTATTCTTTTATTTTCATTCTATTGTGTTATTATTTTATATTCTATTTTATTGTATTATTTTTCAGAAATCGATTTATATTTTTTCGATTTCGATTCAAATTTGTTTTCGATTTCGATTCGAATTGTTTTCAAATTCGATTCGAATAGAATTTGTTTTCAAATTCGATTCAAATTTCTTCCGTGGTTTTTCGATTCGAAACGTTATTTCGGATTCGGTTAAATTTGTTAGTATTGTAAATCGGTTGCATCCGAATGTCCGAATAATGAAAAATTTGTCCGAATTTCGATTCGGAACAAAACGAAATGCACATGTCTAGTGCCAACGCACCTGGCTCCTACAGACCCAAGCTAGAGGTGTGGGGTGGCTTCTGACGGCTTTATATTGGCACTAAGCCATCCCTCGGTTATTGCCAAGCAAAGTATTGCACCGTGCAGTCCTCTCTATCAAAGTTATTTACTCAGTCCCTCTTTTGCAAATCCTGAAGTTCAAGAGACTGTTCTACAGGCTTTCTGCTACATAGGCCAGTTCTTGTCTGCTAGCTGAGGCTTGTAAAGGGGTGAGAGTTCCAGCTGCTCTCTCTCTCTTCCACCCGCTTTCTCCTTTTCCTGTCCTTCCTTTTGCACAGGGGCAGAGCCCCCCAGCACAAGGGTCATTTCCAGGGGACTGGACCCTGGACTCTGCTCTCTCACTGACAGGCTCCTAAACATTTATTGCCTATTTCCCCACCTTCTGGGCCTTATCTCTCCAGGGATTGGTAGAAACTCTATAAATATTCAGGATTTAGTCTCTGTTCCTCCACACTCTAAGTTCCAGAACTATCTAGCAAGTTCTAGAAGCCAGGGTAACAAGTAACAGAGGCCCAGCCCTTGGAGCTCTGCCCAGCTAAGCACAAACAAATTAACCCCAACTCCTCTGCCTATAGAAAAAACAAGATAAATTTACCTACCCTGTACACTGAGGGTTCTACACACATATAGTAATTTTGGTTGCTCCAGAAAGAAATGTAGGTTTAACACTAGTTTAAAGAAGAAAAATGTACATCTATATTTTTTCCATGTTTTGAAACCTGTCACCACTGGTGCAGTTAAACGCGTTGAAGAATTATGCCCTCTAAATGCTGGATGGTGTAAAGTATAATATGACTCTATGACTGCTGGCTCTAAGGGCAATAACTACATCTGATGGGGCCCCATATCAAAATAATTCAGGATCCCCTGCCTCAAGCCACATTTTTTACTGACACTACATAAAATTTATGTTTTAATTGCGAAAGAGTGCAAATATCAATATTAGTGCTATTAGTACGGGGAGACTACATTATGGCTACTGCCGATGTTGCCTCCCTGTACACTTGTATACCCCACCAGTTGGGGATTGAAGCAGTCCGCCATTTTTTGAGTCGCGAACATTCTCTCACTAAACTTCAGAGTAGCTATATCATTGAACTATTAAGCCCTGTACACACAATCGGATTTCCTATGGATTCAAATTCGATGGATTTTTCCATCAGAATTCCGATGAAGCTGACTTCCATCAGTCTTGCCTACACACCATCAGTCAAAAATCCAACCGTCCCAAACGCCGTGACCTAAAACACTCCGATGAGCCGAGAAAAATTAAGTTCAATGCTTCTGAGCATGTGTCGACTTGATTCTGAGCATGCGTGGGTTTTTTCTCCGATGGAGTTCCACACAGACGATCGGAATTTGCTAACGTTTTTTTTCCATCGGATAAATTTAAAACATGTTCTATTTTTTCTCACCGATGGAAAAAAGACCGATGGGGCCCAAACACGATCGTTTTGTCCGATGAAAAAAGTCCATCGGACTGTTTTCATCTGTAAAACCGATCGTGTGTACAGGGCATAAGAGTTTGCACACCAAACAAACTATTTGTAGTTTGATCATCGCTTCTGTCTCCAGCAGAGAGGCGTGGCGATGGGGGCTAAATTTCCCCCCAGCCTCGCCATTCTGTTTATGACCAAATGGGAGGAGGATGTCATCTTTGCCCAAGAAAGACCGTCATTAGTTCTGTGGGTTAGGTACATTGACGACATCCTCCTCCTATGAGATGGCAGTGCGGACTTTTTAGATACATTTTTTATCTTTTTGAACAGGAACAATCGAGGCATCTCCCTGTCCTATGAATCTAGCCAAACTAAAATTCACTATTTAGATATTGAAATTGAGATCAGGGCTCGACAGTTTAAATTTCAAACTTATTTTAAACCTACTGGTCATAACGGCTTTATCCCCATGGATAGTTGCCACCATAGATCGTAGCTTCGATCTGTCCCACGCAGCCAATTTCTGCAGTTACGCAGAAACTGTACTGATACAGAGGCTTTTTAAACACAAGCCATGATTCTTAGACAGGTTTCTCGATAAGTGTTATGACCATGTTGAAGTTGACTCAGAATTACAGAACACCTTAGAAGTGGATAGGTGTTCACTATTGGTTGACACACCCAGACGAGACTCAGACGATAGCTTTAAATGGTCACTGGTAACCCCATTCTCTGTACAACATAAACAAATTAAAACGATAATTAATAAACATTTGAACATATTAAAAAGTGACTGCATTCTAGGCACCCTGTTACCAGATCAGGCCAAAGTAATCTACAAGGGTGCTCCCTCTATACAGAGCAGAATTGCACCTAATATTATTAATCCACCAGTTCATGCTTCGTTCTTCCACAATTTGGTGGGGTAGGCGGAAAACTATGGAATTTAGATCCACCATTACCCATCGTGTGTACCCATCAAACAATTTTGCACATGTGCTACTAAGCATGTTGTTTACTTGAAAACCTGCCCTGTGGCAAACAATACGTCAGACGAACGATTTGCACATTCAAGACTAGAGTCAATGAACATATTGCTTTAATTAAGAGTGGAGACACCAAACACAGTGTACCTAGACACTATAGACAGTTCCATAATCAAGATCCTAACGGCACTGGGTTTTTGGTCATTGACAGATACATTCCCCCTTGAGACTTTCTGGATCTATGAGTTACAGTCCCACTCCCCATTTGGTATGAACATAGAGTGGGACATCAACGCCTTTATTAATAAGGCGTAAATTCAAACCAAGAATAAAAGATACTAAATAATCTGGCCCCCTTCTTAGTATCACTCTGCGCTAATAAAAAAATTCAAACCATCTAATTAGGAATTCTGTGTGTATATAACGGAAAATTTATTACCAAATACTTACCGTAATTTTCCTTTCCTGATAGACTCCATGGCAGACTACGTGTGGGTTAACCCCGCCTCCTCTCCACAGCTATAGGACCCCTTACCCATAAATTTGAGCTCACCTCCACAGACAGGTGTTACGTAACTAGCCGACTCAAATTTCAACTCATATTTTTATTCATGGGTGGGAATTCCGTCTGCCATGGAGTCTATCAGGAAAGGAAAATTACGGTAAGTATTTGGTAATAAATTTTCCCTTTTCCTGACAGACTCCATGGCAGACTACGTGTGGGAAATAACTAGCCAATCCACACGGGAGGGTATGCTGAACAAAAAATATTTAATCTTTCCCGTCAACTGACAGGATTTTTCGACCAAAATTAACAGAGGAAAGGGAAGCAGGCTCAATACAATAATGAGTCATAAATGTATTAATAGAAGACCACGAAGCTGCCTTGCATATCACTTCAGGAGCCACGTGTCGAGCTGCTGCCCATGAGGCTGCCATGCCTCTGGTGGAATGAGCCGTCACCGCCTCTGGAGGGGCCAAACCCTTTGCCCTGTAGGCCTGTTGAATTGATTGAACGATCCAGGCCGCTATCGTTCTGGAGGAAGCCCTCTTTCCTTTGTTGCTACCAGTGTGTAACAAGAACAGGTAGTTCGAGCTTCTAAAAGATGAAGTGACTCGCAAGTATTCTTTTAGAGTCTCGCCTACATCCAAGGGATGAGAGTCTGCTGTTTCCGGAGAATTGAAAGTAGGAAGGACTGTTTCCTGATTCTCGTAAAATACTGACGTGACTTTTGGTTTTGACCCAAGCATGGGAATAAGGACCACTCGGTCCGGGAAGAAAGTCAAAAAGGGTTCTTGACAACCCAGGAAGCTTATTTCTGAAACCCTTTTGGCTGAAGTAATGGCCACTAGAAAAGCCAGTTTGATTGATAAGTCCTTAATAGAAAGATCATTGTTGTTGAGTGCTGAAAGAGCATCAAGGACGAGCGGAAGATCCCATTTGGGGAATCTGGGTTTCCTCTGAGGCCTGATTCTCGAAGCCCCCCGGAAGAACTGTTGAATGAGGGGATGAGTTGCCCATGATGTTCCTGAAAATGCAGATAAGGCTGAAACTTGTACCCTGAGGGAACTGATCGACAAAGGAAGATCCAAGCCTGATTGGCGAAAACTCAAAACGTCTTGAACTCCAGGATTTCTAAAAGATTTTCCATCAGAAGTCATGAAGCTGACAAACCTGGTCCAGATTCTGTTGTAGGTTTTGTATGTGGTAGGCTTTCTGGAGCTCATAAGGGTAGAGATTACCCCTGAAGCACACCCAAGAGACTCTAGCCTCTCCCTCTCAAGAACCAGACCATCAGTCTCAGTATCGCTGGACAGGGGTGCAGGGTCGCCCCCTGAGAAAGAAGGTCCGGCCTGAGAGGAAGAGGCAACGGGTCCCTGAAGCTCATTAGATTCAGGAGAGGAAACCATGGCCTGCTCGACCAGTATGGTGCTATTGTTATGACTTCGACTTTCTCCAACTGGAGCCGCTGCAGAAACTTTAGCATGATCGGAGGTGGAGGGAAGGCATATGCCTTGTTAAATTTCCATTGGCTTGTTAATGCATCTTCTCCGAAAGCTTGACTGCACCGACCTCGAGTGTAGTATCTGTCTACTTTGTAATTGCAGGGGGATGCAAACAGATCCACCTCTGAATCGATTCCCAACGATAGGATCCACTTGAACGTTTGTGGGTGCAGTGACCATTCGTTGTTGTCTAGGTTGCTGCGTGACAGAAAATCCGCTTCAATGTTCTGCTCCCCTGGAATGAAGACTGCTGTCAAGTTGAGCAGATTCCTCTGAGCCCAGATCATGATTGGCTCGACCTCTTGGAGAAGGGCGGAGCTCCAGGTGCCCCCTTGCCTCTTCACATATGCCACAGCTGTGGTATTGTCCATTTTGAGAAGGACCGACTTCCCTTTCAGAAGGTGGGCAAAGGCTTGAAGGGCGCACCATGCCACGCGATTTCCAGAACGTTTGACCCTGGAATGTGGAGACGGGCATTCCATTTGCCCTGAGTCAGTTCTGCCCCACAATGTGCCCCCCAGCCCGCATTGCTGGCATCGGATGTAACAGTCACCCACTGGATGGGAGCAAGGGAGTGGCAAGTTAACAAGTTCTTGGTTTGAAGCCACCAGAGGAGACTGTTCCTCATTGACGGAGTTATCCGGATCAACTGATTGAGATCGTCCGACCTCCACTGCTGGAGGAATCCTGATTGAAAAGGACAAAGCTTCCACATTGCCCATTTGACCATGGGGGATGTGGCCACCATCGTGCTGATTATCTTCAGGCACTGTGATGCCCTTAGGTGAGAGTAGTCTAGGGCTAAGGATATTCTTTCCCGAACGACCGGGATTTTTTCTTTCGGCAGAGAGATGGTACTCTCTATGGTGTTGAACTGAGCTCCTAGATAGGTTAGGCGTTGGGTCGGCTCTAGCTGACTTTTCTCCTGGTTTAAGAGCCACCTGAACTCTATCAGTGTAGGGATCACTTGATCTTTGTGGATCAACAGCTGCTGCTTGTCTTAAGACAGTACTAGCAAATCGTCCAGATAATGATATAGACGCACACCCCGTATTCTGATAAGGGACACAACTGCCAACAGTACCTTGGAAAAGACTCTTGGAGAGGTCGTTAGCCCAAATGGAAGACAAATAAATTGTAAGTGCTCTTGTTCGACCTGGAACCGCAGATATTTGTGAAAATCTTCCGCCACGGGAACATGAAAGTACGCGTCCTTTAGATCTATTGAGATCAGCCAGTCACCTGGTTGAACGATTTTTTGGATAGTTGAGAGTGACTCCATTTTGAACTTCTCGTGCTTTATATATCTGTTTAGAAAGGTGAGGTCTATAACTGGGCGCCAAGAGCCGTTTTTCTTCTGTACTAGAAAGAGAGGGGAGTATACCCCCTGGAATTCCTCGTCCTTTGGCACGGGCACCACTGCTCCTTGATCTTTCAGGACATTCACATATGAAAGAAGAACTTGTTGTTTTTCTTCTGATTGAGGAAGTGACGTTGGCATTGGTCTGCATGGAGGGATCTTGGTGAAGGACCATGTGTGGCCTGTTGAGACCGTTTTGATGGTCCAATAATCTGAGATCGAGGCCACCCAGACGTGCCGGAAGAGGCGTAGTCGAGCCCCTACCTGACCCGCCTGGGCGGGCCCAATCTCAAAAGGACTTGGTTGGCTCACGCCCACCAGGCGTCTGTTTCTTGCCAGACTTTTGAAAGGAAGTTTGCCCTCTATTCCAATTCCAGCTGCTTCTCCTAAAATCCCGTCCGGGTTTATAGGAGTGTGCCTCCCTCGAACGCTCTGTACTGTGTCTCCGTTGAGGTTAAACGGACGTCTGTCCTGAGTGAGGAACCCCGATTTCCCACATGTAGCTTTTGAAATGGCGTTATCTAGTTTGTTTCCAAACAAGGAAGTTCCTTCAAAAGGAATTTTACACCATGCCTGTTTGGAGGCTGGATCAGCAAGCCAGGGGCACAACCATAGTGCTCGTTTGGCCGTGACTGAAGATAGCATGGATCTAGCCATCAAGCGGATGAGATCAATTAATGCTTCTCCCAAAAAAGCGACAGCCAGTTTAAGTTCTTGCACTGCTGAACTTTGTGCCAATTCCTCGGAGACACCTTTCAGGACGGAGTCAACATTTTCCACCCAGGCCTCCATTGCTTTGGAGGTGACTGCAAGGGCTAGGGCTGGTTTGCAACCATACTGTTCAAGTTATATATTCTCTTAAGGTCTTGGTCAATTTTCCGCTCCAGACCATCTTTAAAAGATACAGTATCATCTAGCGGGAGGGTGACATGCTTCGCTAGGCACATTACTGCTGCATCTACTAGGGGAGCATTTTCCAAATGCTTAACGTCCTCAGATTTAAAGGGATACAGTCTAGAGGTTTTGCTTAGCATAGAAACCTTCTTATCTCCCTTGCTCCATTCTTCCTCAAATACTCCTTTCAGCTCAGAGGGAAGTGGGAAATTGGAGCGTTCTTTCCCCAGTTGCTTAAACAGTTTTCTTTGTTTCTCTGGGGGGGCAGTGTTATCTTCCAACTTTAAGGTTTCCTTCACTGCCTTGATTAGTGGAGAGACTAAAGCGTAGTCGAATCCCACCGTAGAATCATCTCCCTCCATCTCGTCTTGTGAGGAATTATGGGAGGAATCATGGGGCTGGAATTGGCCTGGATCCTCCTGGGCCTCGTCAGCCAAGGAGCCAGACAAGGTGGTGGACTGGCTCCTCGTGTGGGGGGCAACTATTTCTTTCATAGATTGCTGTACCACACGTTTAACAAGAGACTCAAGATTTTGTTTTTCGGTCTCTTTCTCACCAACCGCTCGGGCATAACATGGGTCGCATAGCGATTTGCCCTCCGGGATTCTGGTCTTACATCCCCAACAGGCTCTGTGGTCAGAGCGACTATCGCGGTGGTGGTGGCGGTGACTAGAGGAGGAATGGGAACGTCTCCTATGTCTAGAGGGGGAATGTGAACGTCCCCTATGATGATGGGTCCTAGACGTAGTGTCGCGTCTGGACCTGGAGGATGAATGATGATGCTGATGTTGCCTGGCAAGGTCCCTGTCTTGTGACTGATGAACTGAAATAGCTGGGCTGTAAGAGATAATACAGACAGAGGGAGGGGGAAGAAGGTGGGCAGGTAGTAACCGTTAGCAACCACCGGAATTAGAAACATAAAAGACACCATCCCCCTACCCACTCCGCACATACCTTGTGCGAGAGGACTGGCCACACGGCGGTGAAGATGAGTCCATGACGAGGAAGACACACAATGATCCGTAACTACACTACCTAGACGAAGGATAAGCAAATCAATGCAAGAACGGTACACACAAAAAAAATGTTTTTTTTTTTGTTTTTTTTAAAACTGTCCCTTTAAGAGACACTAGGCATTAAAAACAATACATTGCAAAATAAGTGCTTACCCCGTCCTAGCAGTATTGAGGCTCCGGGAGGCTACCGCTTGTTTTGCTTTACGTCTATCTATTAAAGTTCTTGTGGTAAAATCAAGGAAACTTAAACTTCTGTAGTGTATCAATGCTTTACTAAACAAGGAAAAATCTGCACATACAACTGTAGGATGCACAATACAACGCAACTTATAGCTTACAAAATATATATCTACAAATATATATAAGCATGTACAACATGTACCGTATACATTAAGTAAACTAAATAATTACTCAATTTAGAGGTCAAGATGTAATGTCCATAGTTCCTTGCTCAGTCCAACTCCCAAAAACGTCTTCAAAGTTATCCAGCTTCAGGCAGGCATGTCTACTTCCTTTTTCCTTCCAAAGACCAACTCATTCCTTTGTCCTTCCCAAACACCAACTCTTATTCAAAACATGTCTCTCCACCAAACACCTTTTCAAACCCCCCCTTTCCTGTTTCCTGATCAATGGAGGGGGAGGGGCCCCTCCCACCCATTTCCAGCAAAGAACTTCCAGTCAATGGAGGGGGAGGGAAGGGGCTCTTTACACATCCTGTTACTACCTAAACTCTATATTATTATTATAAAGTCACCATAGAAATCGCCATAGCAACACATACCACCTCTTGACTTTATAGAATAATATAGAAAACTTCTTAAAGCCTTTTGTCCAGAAAAGGGCGAAAACCCCCCTAAACGGGAGGAAAAAATTCCCTTTTGACCCCCATCTGGGCGATCAGACTTTTGCTTCGTCCCTGGAAGGCTGCAACATTACTTTTGAGCAGGGTTAATGTCTTTGGCAGTTTGTGTAAAGAAAGTCCCAGATGAAAGTCTGTTGTCCTCTTGGTCATAAGGAAATGCTCAGATGAAAGTCCACTCCAATTCAGCCACCTTTAGGACATCATCCGCATCTTCATCAAGCTCTCTTCTGGTCTTCCTCCTCCCACCCAGCATGGTCGTCTGCTCTGCCTGCTCCACCTCTCGATGCTCAATATCTGAAAAGAGTAAGAGACAAAAGCAGATTATATGTTAATTTCCAACTGTGCCAAAAACATAGCTCACTGCTCACATTTCTCTATCTGCCCATTTCTAACTGCAAAACTATTGTAGGGTGCCCACTGTTGCCTTGAAACACCTTCACGGAAAGGCATTGACTTCCAACGTAACGAATAAACTTGCATGTGTCTCCGTGCCATCCTTGGAAGAACAGAGGCCTGCTGCTTCACAATATGGCACATTTTTGCAAAATGCCCCATTTTGTGGCAACAGAAACACTTAATGTGACTGAATCTACCATTCCCAACCATTTGCTTCCACTTCTTAAACAATGCTGGTGTAGGAATCCCATCTATTTCCTCTCTAGGGACCCCCACCTTAAGTAAATCAATCCACATGTGTCTCCTGGAGATCATAGGCCTTGTCTTCCTTGTATCTGAATCAACTCTGTAATTTGAGCTGATCAAATCCTTCCCGGTTATGAGAAGTAACAGTAGCACATGCCCTACTTCTGCTTACAGGCTTTGGGCCTTTGTCCTTTGTTAAACCATCATTAGACTTGGTCATGAGGGCTGCACACCGCTCATTCAAATCTTCAGCTCGGCCTACAGTGGTTTGAACACACTTCGAAGCCACTGCAGGTTTAACTTTGATTACCCTACTTTCTAAATCTTTTGCCCTGCTTGCAGTTTCTTCCAAACACTTGGATGCTACTGCAAGCTGCTCCTTCATTAAATCTCTTTCTAATTCTGCCTTTTCCCTCTTTTCAGATTCAATAGGTAGAGCATGCAGGAAATGCAAACCAAACACAGCAACTGCCCGCATCTCTCCCTTACTGAACCCAAAACTTTTGAGACTAAAATCTGAGGAAAGATCAGAGACTCCATCCCCCCAAGCTCTGTTCAAAGGAGAAGCATATCCAGCCAGCTCCTTTGCAACAGACATCCACTGACTATTTCTGGCCCAGATAGGAAGGGTGCACACCTTCAAGTCCTCCTGGACACCAGAAACCTTTGCAGCTTTACTCTTCCTAAACAGTGTACGCAGCATTTTTCCCCCCAGTACAAGCAACAAAACACACCACAGAAAACAGGTCAGCTTCTGTTTAAATTTTAGCACAAATCCCGGACGAGCCCCCATTGTTTTGCTTTACGTCTATCTTTTAAAGTTCTTGTGGTAAAATCAAGGAAACTTAAACTTCTGTAGTGTATCAATGCTTTACTAAACAAGGAAAAATCTGCACATACAACTGTAGGATGCACAATACAACGCAACTTATAGCTTACAAAATATATGCCTACAAATATATATAAGCATGTACAACATGTACCGTATACATTAAGTAAACTAAATAATTACTCAACTTAGAGGTCAAGATGTAATGTCCATAGTTCCTTGCTCAGTCCAACTCCCAAAAACGTCTTCAAAGTTATCCAGCTTCAGGCAGGCATGTCTACTTCCTTTTTCCTTCCAAAGACCAACTCCTTCCTTTGTCCTTCCCAAACACCAACTCTTATTCAAAACATGTCTCTCCACCAAACACCTTTTCAAACCCCCCCTTTCCTGTTTCCTGATCAATGGAGGGGGAGGGGCCCCTTCCACCCATTTCCAGCAAAGAACTTCCAGTCAATGGAGGGGGAGGGAAGGGGCTCTTTACACATCCTGTTACTACCTAAACTCTATATTATTATTATAAAGTCACCAGAGAAATTGGCATAGCAACACACCGCTATATGCCCACAGGTTATCCCACCTGTATAGGGCACTTCAGGGGTTTAAATAACCCGCCGAAATGACGACACGGCCGGCCCCGCTGCGCGCATGCGCCGGAGGGACCCGACCTACTGCGCCTGCGCAGCCCCTGACCCCTCCGCCGCACTATGCATGTGAGAAAACCAAGCCTTGGTTTCACCGCGGCTCGGCGAATGCGCAGATGCACAGCGGACCAGGACCCGGAAGAGACATGGCGTCCTGGAACGCAGAAGCGCTCCACACATGCCGGGAGGGATATATAGAATACAGGGAAAAGACACAACACACAAAAACATGTCTGCCATACAGGAAGAGAGTTTAAACTTCAGACCTTGCCAGCCGGAGATTCGTGTGCCTGACGTCTGTTCTGGTACTCTGGGGCTACATCCCTCCACCATAGGGGTATCATCCAGGCCTGTAACCACTCGCCCGCTTATAGCTGGGCCCTGGGTGCACCGCAGCAACAGTACCAAGAATCCACACATCCTGGACATAGCACAGAATCGCAGATGAAGGTCCATGTGAGGAGGACAAAAAAGGAACACCTGTCTGTGGAGGTGAGCTCAAATTTATGGGTAAGGGGTCCTATAGCTGTGGAGAGGAGGCGGGGTTAACCCACACGTAGTCTGCCATGGCGTCTGTCAGGAAATATTTTTTCCACGCATTTTCACCTTCCATTTTTTTTTCCATTTTAGTATCATGGTTGGTATTGTTCATGACTAATAGATATTTATTATTGTTGACCCCAGTTGAGTGTCAGTCCCGCTGGATCGTCGGGACATTTTTTTAAAACAAATCAATTTGTTCAGTTTTTCATTTTTTTATCCTTTTTTATTACCTCATTATATCTATATGGATTTTTTATTAATACATGTGTAGCGGGTATGTACTTTCCCGGGTGTAAATTTGAACTTGACAAAGACATTAGTGATGTGTAATTCCCTGCAGCCCAGCAGGTGGCGCTGTCGCTCTGGGTTGGGGTTGAATCATTGCTGTGTGTTGTGCCTCCTTTCCTCCCTCGGCAGCGGTATGGTGGGGCGGGGAACCCGCTGTGCTTGCTGGGAGAGGGTATAAAGGGTCCGGCCATCTTTGTCACGGGTCGGAGTCCAGGGCACCTTCAGCCTGTGGACGGTGGTTCGTGTTGGTTCTCTAGGCGGGCCTAGGCCTAGAGGACAATCGGAGGTCGTGTTCCATCCCAGGCACCTTTAGCCTGGGGTGAGGTACTCAGATGGAGGTCCGGAGCTCAGTGCCCAACACTGAGTTCCGCAAGGGAAGGAGATCCTAGGGGACCCCGGGAGTGGGTACCCGAATCCGGGAAGCGCAATGGACCGGGGAGAGCTCCTCATTCGAAGACCTGGTGCAGCAGATTGCCAGTGACGGGTGAGTCTCTCACCGGAGACCGCTTGGAAGGAAATCCCCCCTCGTTCAGAGACTGCAACCCACTTTCAGGGAGGAAAGTGAAGAACACATTGTGTCTGGGCCTATTCGCATCCACACCTCCTTTTCTGTTCTGTTTCTATCAAGGGAGTTCAACTGATTGTGTTCATTCGAGAAGAATAAAGGAGTGTTGAACTTTAATGGTGTGGGGCTCATTTCCTGACAGACATTGTTCAAGGTAACTCTTGGTGGAGGCTCCAGGTGCACAGCACTGAGCCGAAGGTAAAAGAACTTTGCTTGTATCACACTGACACCGGTGATAAAGGCCTGGCGTAGTGTCCCCGCTCCCTTCCCCTCTAAAAGATACCCCTAGACAAGAGACAGACGAGCTGAAGAAAGAGGGGAGTGAGGAGGCCGCTACACGTGGGGGCTCGGGTCTGGTATAGTGTTTGTGCACCACAGTATTGAACGTGTCTGCTGGAAGAATTAAGCGAATAGGCAGGCCTTTTTTTGCCGAAGTGCATCCCTGCTCGAAGTTGTGGACATGACCCAATGGAGGGAAAGGCCCGCGCTGAAGAGTGGAAAGAGGGGGAAGTTCAGCCGTGTGAAGTACTACACGTGGGGGCTTCTATTGCACTGCGCCACCAGGCACACCCCCATCGCTTAGTTCGTGGGCGTGACTCAGAAACAGAAAAGCCCGCGAACTGGAGCAACGGGGAGGAGTCCAATATGTGTGAAGGACTACACGTGGGACATTGGCGCAAAAACTCTGCAGTGTGCAATGGATCAGCAACAGGTCGCCATGTTCGAACATACGTCGTGGATTCCGGTTCACCCTTCCACCACGACATTGACTGCTGCTGCTCCGGTAACAGTTACGGGGATTCGGCTAAAGCCAAGGGGTCGATTCGCCCTGTATTCGTGCATGGACGTTGAGGCCCTGGGTGTGATTTGTCCCGGCTGTTCGGGACTGGTGTGCCAGCTGAAGCCATTCGGGCGATGTGAGGCCTGTGGGAAATTCCTGTTCGAAGTGGATCCGGCGGTTGAGAAGCCGAGAACCATCTACCCCAGCCGTGCGGTGGGCAACACCACTCAGAGAGGAGGAATCACTGCTGTGACAGCTATCCCTGCGCACACTGCAGCAACCGCGGAGGAGGTCGTAAAACTTCAACGGGAGAAATCCGAGGATGCTGACTCGGTCACCACGATCTCGCAGCATCCACCACCGAAGAGAAAGACCGGCATGGTAGCCCCGACCAGCGGTTGTGGTGGACCGTCTCGCCCGCTTACGCCCGGTCAGGATGGATCCGTCGACAAGAGTTCCGGACGTCCCGGTTCAAGTAAAGGCCGAGGTAAGCCTGGCGGAGAGATTTGGTGTGTAGGGAGGAGGTGAAAGCTCGGTCTCCACTACAGGATACCTGCCTGTGGAGGAGTGTGACACCTCTGACCTAGAGTCGCTCTCGGACATGGGAGACAGCGTTGCTATAGACAAACTGTTTGCAGAGAAGGGCTGGGACAAAGTACCTCTCGCTTCATTCCGGAGGACCAGGGATCCACCCATGTCTACAGGGGAAAGTACACCCCGGGTGGAGGCACCAGCGCCTGAAGAGAGGTCCCATCCCCAGCATGCCTCTACATCCCCGGTGCCATCTGTACCGAAGACCGGGGAAAAGAGACTGTTACTGCGGGCACCAATGGCCAGATCAGATGTGATTAAGGTCCCTCGCCACCCGGACTCGATAGTGTTGCCTGGCGAAGGGGACAGAGCTACCATGCCTCCTTTGGCGAGACTACAACGGCTATTTGGCCAGAAGGTTGCTGCAGACTATGGATGGGAGTATCCGTACTTGTCGAAGGAACTGCTCTATGAGGTGGAAGTGTGCCGGGAGCGCTGGTACAATGACTTTGTGTGGACCCACCTTCAGGTTCCCCACGCCCGCAGGTACCTGACATGCTCTCCAAAGGCCTCTCAACGTTTTAAAGACTGCAAGGCAGAATGGATGTTGGGACGACACATCCATGCAGATAAAGTGTTGATCCGGCGCAAAGAAGGAGAAGATATGGAGTATCATCTGGAAACAATGGATCAGCACTTGAAGCCACTTGTTCTGCCGCATCCCGGGTTTTACCTGTAGGAGAAAAGAGACTCCGTTCTTATCATGCTGCTGAACTTTCTGAGGCCCGATGCTTCTGTGCCTTAAAGAAGTGAAGGACTGTTCCTGTTATTTTTCACTTTTATGCAAGAGATCATAGACTCTGGGTAGATAGGACCAAAGAGAAGAGAAAAGTTCTACGAGTGCAGTTACCGCGGTGCTGTCACTAGGTGGCAGTGTTGCGCAACATTAAGACACTTTTCATGCACTCACTCTTGGAGAAAAGGGATTTCTTTCCGGAGAAGTTTATTTTCCATTACACAAATACAGGTGTCAGGGTTATATGTGTTAATCCTTTCTTTTCCCTCTGCAGGAGAACATCCCATCAAGTCCACTGAGGATGGGGTGGGTCTTAGTCAGGATGGGGGGGGGGAAGTCAAATGTGAATATGTGATTCAAAGTTATGAGTCAATGCTATTGTTTCTTTTTTTGTCTTTTATTCCCTTTCTTTACAGGGCTCAGACACAATGTTTTAGTTGGATAATTTTCTAAAGTTTTATATTTTGTACAATTGTTAGTCGGTTTCTGGATTGGAATATGTCAGCCATTGAGGGAATGATTTACTCCAGACACTGGGGACCAGTGTCAAACTACCAGGGGGAGAGTGTAGCGGGTATGTACTTTCCCGGGTGTAAATTTGAACTTGACAAAGACATTAGTGATGTGTAATTCCCTGCAGCCCAGCAGGTGGCGCTGTCACTCTGGGTTGGGGTTGTATCATTGCTGTGTGTTGTGCCTCCTTTTTGTCCTCCCTCTGCAGCGGTATGGTGGGGCGGGGAACCCGCCGTGCTTGCTGGGAGAGGGTATAAAGGGTCCGGCCATCTTTGTCACGGGTCGGAGTCCAGGGCACCTTCAGCCTGTGGACAGTGGTTCGTGTTGGTTCTCTAGGCGGGCCTAGGCCTAGAGGACAATCGGAGGTCATGTTCCATCCCAGGCACCTTTAGCCTGGGGTGAGGTACTCAGATGGAGGTCCGGAGCTCAGTGCCCAACACTGAGTTCCGCGAGGGAAGGAGATCCTAGGGGACCCCGGGAGTGGGTACTCGAATCCGGGAAGCGCAATGGACCGGGGAGAGCTCCTCATTCGAAGACCTGGTGCAGCAGATTGCCAGTGACGGGTGAGTCTCTCACCGGAGACCGCTTGGAAGGAAATTCCCCCTCGTTCGGAGACTGCAACTCACTTTCAGGGAGGAAAGTGGAGAATACATTGTGTCTGGGCCTATTCGCATCCACACCTCCTTTTCTGTTCTGTTTCTATCAAGGGAGTTCAACTGATTGTGTTCATTCGAGAAGAATAAAGGAGTGTTGAACTTTAATGGTGTGGGGCTCATTTCCTGACAGACATTGTTCAAGGTAACTCTTGGTGGAGGTTTCAGGTGCACAGCACTGACCCGAAGGTAAAAGAACTTTGCTTGTATCACACTGACACCGGTGATAAAGGCCTGGCGTAGTGTCCCCGCTCCCTTCCCCTCTAAAAGATACCCCTAGACAAGAGACAGACGAACTGAAGAAAGAGGGAAAGAGGGGAGTGAGGAGGCCGCTACACATGTTTTCACAATTTCAGGTTTATTTTTAATTTATCAAATGAGTATTATTATACCATATGCTAACCGGCCTCTATTGCATGATGTTGCTGATATAGGTCTGTTCTCGCCATTTGTCCATGTGAGACTGTGCCTATGACCATTCATTCTTTGAGACTGGCAGCGTGGCATTGTGGGTTGTTTGTTGCTCACTGATTGTGATCAGTCTCCTGTGGTGGATGGTGACAATTTGAAAACGAAGCTCTATCCACATTCTCAGCTTCTTAAAACGAGGCTTGGTTTACATTACTAATATGGTGCCGAATAAATTACGCTGGCTCCGCGTCTATGACCCTCTCTCCAGAGTGAGGCGTGACGCGCATGTTTTTGCGCCTTCCGGCTGTGACAGGAAGTGACCCACTTCTCACCATGAGGCTTGCAACACACGCCACAGCGCCATCTTGTTTATACAGGAAATGACTGCGGAACCATACATCCGCTCTTGATGACACACCACCGGTCTGTATCTCATCATTGGGGACAAACTATTTATATAAACACAATGGCTGCAGTGGGCTAGCACCCCCATATGATGTATTGTTAGACGAAACGTGTCGAGACGAGCTCCACTGCTGCCATTATACATGTACCAACGCGCTGTTTTATCTTCCTAAATGTGAGTTTTCCTTCTTTTAATAAATACCCCATATTTTTTATGGAATCACACTATGTGGCATTTTGTTCTTCTTTCTAATTATACCTATGAATGCATGGGAGAATATATCCATCCCGCTCTGAGTGTCCACCCTGGGGGTCACTACCTGACTTTCATATCAGAGGTCGCCTGCATTGATGCCCTTACCTACATCACCACAAGCCTTTTAGACTCATTGGGTGTACGCCCATTTGGCTCCAAGTATTCTGGTAAGCCTTCATCTAATTGGTGGTGGATACTCTACTTGCAAATGTCTTCACTAATTGTTTTCATCCTTGATGTCAAAAGGATGTTATGAACATTTAGTTTATGAACATTTAGTTTGGACTTATTGGGTTTTTCTATCCGTGGACTTCACGTTTATTTATTTTTTATACACAGATTCATTATCACTGTGGACATATCTAACTAAGTTTTTTTCACACATTCCTAATATTGGTTTTGAGTAGGGATGAGCTTCGTGTTCGAGTCGAACATACGTTCGACTCGAACATCGGCTGTTCGATCGTTCGACGAAGATCGAACGATTTGGGCCGTTCGCGCCAAATTCGAGTGACGCGAACGGCCCACAATGCACTACGCCATCGCAGTGTCATCCAGGCGCTGTGATTGGCCAAGCATGCACTGTGACCCCGCATGCTTGGCCAATCACAGCGCCGGCAGCGAGGAGAGCAATGATTGGCCACAGGCAGGATGCCTGTGGCCAATTATTGCTGAGGGTGTTTAGTACACGCCCCACACTATAAAAGGCCGCCAGCACGGCGGCCTAGTGTAGTGTGTTCCGGAGCAGGGATAGAGCAGCATAGGCAGGGACAGTGACTGTTATTTCTTTCTTGCTTAACCTGGATTCCTTTAGTTTAGGGAAAGAGAAGGATAGGTAGGGAGAGTGTCAGTGTGTTTTGTGCTTGTGCTATAGTGTGCTTAAAAAAAACATTTATTCTAGGGACAGAAAACTGTAGGTAGGGACAGTGTCAGTTTCTTTCACTCTGCAAGTCCTTGTTTCCAGGGACCTGGAAGGACAGTGAGTGAATTGTCCTTGTGCTATATTGTGCTTAAAAAAACATTTATTCTAGGGACAGAAAACTGTAGGTAGGGAGAGTGTCAGTTTCTTTCACTCTGCAAGTCCTTGTTTCCAGGGACCTGTAAGGACAGTGAGTGAATTGTCCTTGTGCTATATTGTGATTAAAAAAAACATTTTTTCTAGGGACAGAAAACTGTAGGTAGGGAGAGTGTTTTTTTTCTTTCACTCTGCAAGTCCTTGTTTCCAGGGACCTGGAAGGACAGTGAGTGAATTGTCCTTGTGCTATATTGTGCTTAAAAAAAAACATTTTTTCTAGGGACAGAAAACTGTAGGTAGGGAGAGTGTTTATTTTCTTTCACTCTGCAAGTCCTTGTTTCCAGGGACCTCTAAGGACAGTGAGTGAATTGTCCTTGTGCTATATTGTGCTTAAAAAAAACATTTATTCTAGGGACAGAAAACTGTAGGTAGGGAGAGTGTCAGTTTATTTCACTCTGCAAGTCCTTGTTTCCAGGGACCTGGAACGACAGTGAGTGAATTGTCCTTGTGCTATATTGTGATTAAAAAAAACATTTTTTCTAGGGACAGAAAACTGTAGGTAGGGAGAGTGTTTTTTTTCTTTCACTCTGCAAGTCCTTGTTTCCAGGGACCTGTAAGGACAGTGAGTGAATTGTCCTTGTGCTATATTGTGCTTAAAAAAAACATTTATTCTAGGGACAGAAAACTGTAGGTAGGGAGAGTGTCAGTTTATTTCACTCTGCAAGTCCTTGTTTCCAGGGACCTGTAAGGACAGTGAGTGAATTGTCCTTGTGCTATATTGTGATTAAAAAAAACATTTTTTCTAGGGACAGAAAACTGTAGGTAGGGAGAGTGTTTTTTTTCTTTCACTCTGCAAGTCCTTGTTTCCAGGGACCTGTAAGGACAGTGAGTGAATTGTCCTTGTGCTATATTGTGCTTAAAAAAAACATTTATTCTAGGGACAGAAAACTGTAGGTAGGGAGAGTGTCAGTTTATTTCACTCTGCAAGTCCTTGTTTCCAGGGACCTGTAAGGACAGTGAGTGAATTGTCCTTGTGCTATATTGTGATTAAAAAAAACATTTTTTCTAGGGACAGAAAACTGTAGGTAGGGAGAGTGTTTTTTTTCTTTCACTCTGCAAGTCCTTGTTTCCAGGGACCTGTAAGGACAGTGAGTGAATTGTCCTTGTGCTATATTGTGCTTAAAAAAAACATTTATTCTAGGGACAGAAAACTGTAGGTAGGGAGAGTGTCAGTTTATTTCACTCTGCAAGTCCTTGTTTCCAGGGACCTGTAAGGACAGTGAGTGAATTGTCCTTGTGCTATATTGTGATTAAAAAAAACATTTTTTCTAGGGACAGAAAACTGTAGGTAGGGAGAGTGTTTTTTTTCTTTCACTCTGCAAGTCCTTGTTTCCAGGGACCTGTAAGGACAGTGAGTGAATTGTCCTTGTGCTATATTGTGATTAAAAAAAACATTTTTTCTAGGGACAGAAAACTGTAGGTAGGGAGAGTGTTTTTTTTCTTTCACTCTGCAAGTCCTTGTTTCCAGGGACCTGTAAGGACAGTGAGTGAATTGTCCTTGTGCTATAGTGTGCTTAAAAAAAACATTTATTCTAGGGACAGAAAACTGTAGGTAGGGACAGTGTCAGTTTCTTTCACTCTGCAAGTCCTTGTTTCCAGGGACCTGGAAGGACAGTGAGTGAATTGTCCTTGTGCTATATTGTGATTAAAAAAAACATTTTTTCTAGGGACAGAAAACTGTAGGTAGGGAGAGTGTTTTTTTTCTTTCACTCTGCAAGTCCTTGTTTCCAGGGACCTGGAAGGACAGTGAGTGAATTCTCCTTGTGCTATATTGTGCTTAAAAAAAACATTTATTCTAGTGACAGAAAACTGTAGGTAGGGAGAGTGTCAGTTTATTTCACTCTGCAAGTCCTTGTTTCCAGGGACCTGTAAGGACAGTGAGTGAATTGTCCTTGTGCTATATTGTGATTAAAAAAAACATTTTTTCTAGGGACAGAAAACTGTAGGTAGGGACAGTGTCAGTTTCTTTCACTCTGCAAGTCCTTGTTTCCAGGGACCTGTAAGGACAGTGAGTGAATTGTCCTTGTGCTATATTGTGCTTAAAAAAAACATTTATTCTAGGGACAGAAAACTGTAGGTAGGGAGAGTGTCAGTTTATTTCACTCTGCAAGTCCTTGTTTCCAGGGACCTGGAAGGACAGTGAGTGAATTGTCCTTGTGCTATATTGTGATTAAAAAAAACATTTTTTCTAGGGACAGAAAACTGTAGGTAGGGAGAGTGTTTTTTTTCTTTCACTCTGCAAGTCCTTGTTTCCAGGGACCTGTAAGGACAGTGAGTGAATTGTCCTTGTGCTATATTGTGCTTAAAAAAAACATTTATTCTAGGGACAGAAAACTGTAGGTAGGGAGAGTGTCAGTTTATTTCACTCTGCAAGTCCTTGTTTCCAGGGACCTGTAAGGACAGTGAGTGAATTGTCCTTGTGCTATATTGTGATTAAAAAAAACATTTTTTCTAGGGACAGAAAACTGTAGGTAGGGAGAGTGTTTTTTTTCTTTCACTCTGCAAGTCCTTGTTTCCAGGGACCTGTAAGGACAGTGAGTGAATTGTCCTTGTGCTATATTGTGCTTAAAAAAAACATTTATTCTAGGGACAGAAAACTGTAGGTAGGGAGAGTGTCAGTTTATTTCACTCTGCAAGTCCTTGTTTCCAGGGACCTGTAAGGACAGTGAGTGAATTGTCCTTGTGCTATATTGTGATTAAAAAAAACATTTTTTCTAGGGACAGAAAACTGTAGGTAGGGAGAGTGTTTTTTTTTCTTTCACTCTGCAAGTCCTTGTTTCCAGGGACCTGTAAGGACAGTGAGTGAATTGTCCTTGTGCTATATTGTGATTAAAAAAAACATTTTTTCTAGGGACAGAAAACTGTAGGTAGGGAGAGTGTTTTTTTTCTTTCACTCTGCAAGTCCTTGTTTCCAGGGACCTGTAAGGACAGTGAGTGAATTGTCCTTGTGCTATAGTGTGCTTAAAAAAAACATTTATTCTAGGGACAGAAAACTGTAGGTAGGGACAGTGTCAGTTTCTTTCACTCTGCAAGTCCTTGTTTCCAGGGACCTGGAAGGACAGTGAGTGAATTGTCCTTGTGCTATATTGTGATTAAAAAAAACATTTTTTCTAGGGACAGAAAACTGTAGGTAGGGAGAGTGTTTTTTTTCTTTCACTCTGCAAGTCCTTGTTTCCAGGGACCTGGAAGGACAGTGAGTGAATTCTCCTTGTGCTATATTGTGCTTAAAAAAAACATTTATTCTAGTGACAGAAAACTGTAGGTAGGGAGAGTGTCAGTTTATTTCACTCTGCAAGTCCTTGTTTCCAGGGACCTGTAAGGACAGTGAGTGAATTGTCCTTGTGCTATATTGTGATTAAAAAAAACATTTTTTCTAGGGACAGAAAACTGTAGGTAGGGAGAGTGTTTTTTTTCTTTCACTCTGCAAGTCCTTGTTTCCAGGGACCTGGAAGGACAGTGAGTGAATTCTCCTTGTGCTATATTTTGCTTAAAAAAAACATTTATTCTAGGGACAGAAAACTGTAGGTAGGGAGAGTGTCAGTTTATTTCACTGTGAAAGTCCTTGTTTCAAGGGACAGAGAAGGACACCTGAAGGTAGCCCTTATTGCTTTTTTCCCATCTCCCTGCAGGCCATCTATTAGAATGTCTGGAAGGCAAACAAGGAGAGGCAGACAGTCAGGAGGCAATAAAAGAGGGCAAGCAGGCTCTGTGTCTGGGGGCAACAGTGCTGGTCGTGGACGCGGTGCATTGTCATCAGCACATGGCCATGGGACACGCTTGTCCTTCTTTTCGGCAGCTGGACATGTTGAGCCACATCATGCCGAAGACTTGGTAGAGTGGATGACCAAGCCCTCCTCCTCCTCCTCATCCTCTCTCACCCAGGCTCAGGGTACTGGAAAAGCAGCTGCCAAAGCGTCGTCTTCCCTGGTATCAATGTCAGACAAATCATCAGTCACTCCTTCCCTAGACCCACCATGTCCTCCTCCTGAGGAGTCCCCCGAACTGTTTCAGCACAGTGTTGGGTACATGCTCCAGGAGGATGCCCAGCGTTTCGAAGGGTCTGATGATGAAACCCAGCTAGAGGAAGGCAGTAGCGTGAGAGCAGACAGAGGGGATGCTCAAGAAGGACACCAATCTGGCAGTCATGTTCCAGCAGCTGCAGCATACTGCCAGATTGGCTCCAGTGATGAGGAGGGAGGGGATGATGAGGTCACTGACTCCACGTGGGTGCCTAATAGGAGAGAGGAGGAGGAGGAGGATGAGGAGGAGGCACATCTCCAACGAGGCAGGATGCCCTTTGGTGGCCAGCGTAAGGGCAGTACACCGACGGAATCACACCGCAGAGCTCCGCCTGTGCAGGGCGCTGCCTCTGCCCGTCATTCAAAAAGTTCTTTGGTGTGGGCCTTTTTTGAGGCTAGTGCATCAGATCGCACAGCTGCTGTTTGCAACATATGTCTCAAGCGTATATCGCGTGGCCAAAACATCAGCCGCTTGGGTACCACATGCCTGACCAGACATATGTTGACCTGCCATGCAGCTCGTTGGCAAGCCTACCTCAAAGACCCACACCAAAGAACAAAGCGGACCTCTCCTTGCACCGCATCAGCTGGGATCTCCAACCCCACTATAACTTCAGTCCTCTCTGAAACATGCACTGAGAGGAATGAAGGTGTAGAATTAGGTGTGTCACAGCCAAGTACTTGCGCCCACTCTGCTAGCAGTACACCGACGTCCGATTCTAGCAGGCAAATTTCCCTGCCCCAGCTGCTGGACCGTCGAAAGAAGTTCACTCCCAGCCATCCACATGCCCAGCGGTTGAATGCTAGCTTGGCTAAATTGCTAGCGCTTCAACTGCTGCCTTTTCAGTTGGTAGACTCGGCCCCCTTCCGTGAGTTTGTGCAATGTGCGGTTCCTCAGTGGCAGGTTCCCAAACGCCACTTTTTCTCACGGAAGGCTATTCCGGCTCTCTACCGGCATGTGGAAGGCAATGTCTTGGCCTCGCTGGACAGGGCGGTCAGCGGTAAGGTGCATATTACCGCTGACTCATGGTCCAGCAGGCATGGACAGGGACGTTACCTTTCTTTCACGGCCCATTGGGTCACTCTTTTGGCAGCTGGGAAGGATTCAGGACAAGGTGCAGTAGTGTTGGAGGTTGTCCCACCGCCACGCCTCCAAAATGCTACTACTGGTTGTGACACACCTCTCTCCTCCACCCCCTCCTCTTCTTCTTCCTCCATGGCCTCTTCCTGTGGTTTGTCCTATGAACCAGCGGTGCTCCGTAGCCGTTCACGGGGCTACGCAAGTACGCAGGCAAAAAGATGCCATGCCGTGCTTGCGCTGGTGTGTTTGGGGGACAGAAGCCACACTGGGGCAGAGGTCCTGTCTGCTCTGCAGGGCCAGGCCGAGAGGTGGTTGACGCCACGCCAGCTTAAGCCAGGAATGGTGGTTTGCGACAATGGCACCAACCTCCTCTCCGCCCTCCGACAGGGACAACTGACCCATGTGCCCTGTGTGGCTCACGTCCTTAACCTGGTGGTGCAGCGCTTCTTGGGCAGGTACCCGGGCTTACAGGATGTCCTGAGGCAGGCCAGGAAAGTCTGTGTGCATTTCCGCAGATCTTATAATGCCAGTGCTCGCCTGGCTGAGCTGCAAAAGGAGTTGAACCTGCCCAAGAACCGCCTTATATGTGACATGCCCACCAGGTGGAACTCAACGTTGGCCATGCTGCAGCGGCTGCACACGCAGCAGAGGGCCATCAATGAGTACCTGTGCGACTACGGCACCAGGACAGGGTCAGGGGAGCTTGGTTTTTTTTCTCCACGCCAGTGGGGCATGATCAGGGATGCATGCACTGTCCTGGCACCATTTGAGGAGGCCACGAGGATGGTGAGCAGTGACAGTGCATGCATCAGTGACACTGTACCTCTTGTCCACCTGTTGGAGCACACGCTGCGTGGAATAATGGACAGGGCACTTGAGGCAGAACAGAGGCAGGAAGAGGAGGACTTCCTTGCCTCTCAAGGCCCCCTTTACCCAGACAGTGTTCCTTCTGTCCCACCCATCGCACAGGAAGAGGAGGAGGAGGAGGAGGAGGAGGAGGAGGATTGTGTCAGCATGGAGGTGGAGGCTGGCACTCAGCATCATCAGCAGCAGTCTTTTAGGGATGATTTACAGTCCCAAGAAACCAGTGGACTTGTACGTGGCTGGGAGGAGGTGGCTGCGGATCATGTCGTCCTTAGTGACCCAGAGGACTCCGGAGCGAATGCCTCAGCAAACCTACGCTGCATGGCCTCCCTGATCCTGCAAAGTCTGCGGAAGGATCCTCGTATTCTTCGGATCAAGGAGAGGGACCATTACTGGCTGGCCACTCTCCTTGATCCACGGTACAAGGGTAAGGTTGCGGACCTTATGTTACCGTCGCAGAGGGAGCAGAGGATGAGACAACTCCGGGAGGCCTTGCAGAAAGGTCTGTGCAACGCGTTCCCAGAGACTGGGAGGTTGCAAACTCCTGGTCCTGGACAACGAGTTGCTGAGGCTTCGGCCAGTCAAAGAAGGAGCGGTGGGGAAGGTGGCCGTCTGACCGATGCGTTCAGACAATTCTTTAGTCCGCAGCCCCAAAGTATGATCGGTTCCAGCAACCATCGCCAGCGTCTGATAAACATGGTGCAGGAATATCTAGGGGCAAGGTCAGACTTGGACACCTTCCCCACCGAAAATCCTCTGGCTTACTGGGTCTTGAGGATGGATCACTGGCCAGAGCTTGCACAGTATGCAATTGAGCTACTGGCCTGTCCTGCATCCAGCGTTCTTTCGGAACGCACATTCAGTGCTGCTGGAGGATTTGTCACGGATCACAGGGTGCGCCTGTCCACCGACTCGGTTGATCGACTGACTTTCATCAAGATGAACCAGTCTTGGATCACCACCAGCTACCACACACCTGATGCTGATATAACAGACTAATTGATTTTAACATGTCACATCCCTTCAAGACTGATGCTGATGCTGAGTGCCTGTGCTGTTATGTTGACTGGCTATCCTCCTCCTCCGAGTCCTCAATGATACGATTGATGATGATAGCTTGTAAGATCATTTTTGTTTATGGGTGCCGCCACCAGTGCCTAACGCCCAATTTTTCAGCCCCTGTTTAACAGGGGCGTGTAATTACAATTTTTGAAGCAATACTTTGCAACAGGGCTCATTGCTGTGCTCCAAGTACAGTATCTGTGAGGAGTTGCAGTGTTGTGCCACCAGTGCCTAAGGCCCAATTTTTCAGCCCCTGTTTAACAGGGGCGTGTCATTACAATTTTTGAAGCAATACTTTGCAACAGGGCTCATTGCTGTGCTCCAAGTACAGTATCTGTGAGGAGTTGCAGTGTTGTGCCACCAGTGCCTAAGGCCCAATTTTTCAGCCCCTGTTTAACAGGGGCGTGTCATTACAATTTTTGAAGCAATACTTTGCAACAGGGCTCATTGCTGTGCTCCAAGTACAGTATCTGTGAGGGGTTGCAGTGTTGTGCCACCAGTGCCTAAGGCCCAATTTTTCAGCCCCTGTTCAACAGGGGCATGTAATTACAATTCTTGATCTAATAATTCACAGCAGGGCCCATTGCTGCACCCACCAAGAGTAACTGTCAGGGCTTACAGTGTTGTGGCACCAGCACCACCATCAAAGGCCCAATTTTTACTACCACTGTTCAACAATTATATGTAATTAAAATTCCTGATATAATAGTTGACAGCAGGGCGTTCCAGCACCAACCAAGAGTAACTGTGAGTGCTTACAGTGTTGTGCCAACACCAACAACTAAGGGGCCTATTTCTGCAGAGTATATACGGCAGGTCCCTACTTTCAAACATCCAACTTACAAACGACTCCTACTTGCAAACGCAAGAAGACAACAGGAAGTGAGAGGAAATCTACCACTAGGAAGGAAAATTCTCTCCTGTAAGAATAAATATGGGAGAAAGGTGTCTCCTCTGTACTGATGCTTTATCAGCAATCCTTGTTTCAAGAAAAAGACCACATTTCAAAAAGAGTTGTCATTGGGACGGAAAGTGAGGTGAAATGTTCTGAACAGGGGCACAGACAGCAAAACAAATGTTACAGGGGTGATAACCCTTACCTATGTTTTCCAAAAAGTTTAAAAATAGATTTTTGGTCTGGAGCTACACTTCAACAATGTACCTGTTCAAAATTACAAACAGACTCTACATAAGAACAAACCTACAGTCCCTGTCTTGTATGCACCGCCTGTATAGGGCTGTTCAGAGTATATAGGGCCTTTTTTATTTTATGTGCGGGGTTCCCCTTAATATCCATACAAGACCCAAAGGGGCTGGTAATGGGCTGGGGTAGGGGGGGGGGGGTCATGGGGTAGCTATGCCATTTTTCTTAAAGAATTTCATCCATATTACCGGGACCAGACATTACATTAAAGCCGCAAGCAGTTTTAAATGGCTTTTTTTTCCTTTAGAAGTGTCATTTTGTGCAGGGACAGTTCTAAACACGGGAAACACGTGGCACTTCACAGGCATACTTTAGACACCCCCCAGGTACGATATTTAAAGGAATATTTGACTTTTTTTTTTTCACTTTATGCATCATTAAAATGACTGCTCCCGAAAAACGACCGTTTTTAAAACTTCTTTTTGCATTGATACATGTCCCCTGGTGCAGAACCCGGGTTCCCAAACCCTTTTTAGGACAATAACATGCATAATAGTTGTTATAATTAGCACTTTAGAATTCGAACGTTCGCATCCATTGTATTTAATAGGGTTCTAATGTTCGTTCGAACTTTCGGTCCGTTCGCGGGTTCTGGTGCGAACCGAACCCGGGGGTGTTCGGCTCATCACTAGTTTTGAGATTCACATGAACATTTATGGTCTCAATTTATTCAGAGATGTGTTTTTAGCGCTGCACTTTTATCCTCCTTAATAAACATATAGATAGTGCTTTTAGAAATGTGTTTAAGTTGCAAGGAAATTCAAAAAGCATATTTCTCCATTTCCATTAAGGTCAGGTTAATATAATACAGAGGTTTTATCATCTGCCTCCAGCTGAAGAGATTTCTCTTCAATTTCTGTCCCATAGACAATTAGATACCAACACAGAAATTGAGGGGAAATCCCTGGTAGCCACCAGAATCAATAGAATAGAGGCCCCCCCTCAATTTCTGTTTTGGTTTGGATGATACAAGAGATGGTTAGGGATTGTGGACATGATACAAGAGATGCTCCGAGATTGTGGACATGATACAGGAGATAGTTAAGGTCTGGGGACATACTACAGGAGATGGTTACAGGCTGTGTACATGATGCAGGAGATGGTTAGAGGCTGTGGACATGATACAGGAGATGGTTAGAGGCTGCAGACATACTACAGGAAATGGTTTACAAGCTTCGGACATACTACGGGAGATGGTTACAGGCTGCGAAAATACTACGGGAGATGGTTAGAGGCTGCGGACATGCTACATGAGATGGTTTATGCTGCGGACATACTACAGAAGATGGTTAGAGGCTGCAGACATGCTAAAAAAAGATGGTTACAGGCTGAGGACAGGGTACAGATGATTTTTAGGTGCTGCGAACATGATATGGTTAAAATCTCAACACCAAAGGCTTAGTCAGGCTGCAGAGTGGATGGGATGGAGGTATGTGCTGTTGCAGCTACTGAGTGGAGATAGTAGATCTCAGAGGAAGTGCATGATAACTATTTCATTGCTAGAAGATCCCTGGTGACTGGACATTCACTTTTTTCTTGCTGGCAGATGAGATCTCAGTTGGAAGTGCATGGTGAATAACCCTTTCAGATCTGTGTTAGAAGTGTATGAATAACCATTTCATTAATAGCAGATCCCTGGTGGTAATATTATGCATTTCCACTAGGGATATGCTAGAAATTAATGGCTTTGTGGTTTCTTACACTGGGGCCCTGAAGGTTCTAGTTAGGCCTCTTCTATACATTTAATGGCTCCTTATGTTTCTGAACTCCATTAACAGTTGTACTGCCTGCTATGGGTTTTTTAGTAATCTAAATGCAGCCTGTTGTTTTCAATGTGTTTTCAATGTACACACAGATGCATAAACATGCGCTGCGTATAGATAAGAAAAAAAAAATACAGAAATCTGAGTTGCTGTCAGTATTTTATGCGCATATGCACATATGCATGCAAATTTTAAATTTTTATTCGAGGTTACATTTAAATTCTGAGACCTAGAATTTATTTTACTTGTGCAAATACGCGCAAAATAAAGGCAAGAAATTTTGGCCAGGAATACTGATGTTCAAACGTCAGTACTGTGTGCAAGTATCCTAATGCCTCGTACACACGGCCAAGAATCTCATCGTTAAAAACATGTTGTTTTTTTCGACGAGATCCTTGGACAAGAAACTTGTCCCGGCCGAGTGTACACACGCTCATTTCAAAGAACCCGCGGTTCTTTGAATGGAGCGTACGCGGTGACGTCATCGAAAACGACGAGCATGCGCTCGTCACATTCGATGCCGTCGCCGCCATCTTGGTTCACCCTACCTATGCCTAGGAAGCTACCACGCATGCGTCGAAGTCATTTCGAGCATGCGCGGGCTTCCCGGCAAACAGGTAAGTGTACACACACACAATTTTCTCGTCGAGAAACAGGCTGACGAGAATCTCAACGAGAAAATAGAGAGCAGGTTCTCTATTTTCTCGTCGAGATTCTTGCCGCTTTTCTTGACGAGAAGCCATACACACGAACAAATTTCTCGGCAAGAAATCTCTGCCAGCAAGTTTCTTGCTGGTTTTTGACGAGAAACTCGGTCGTGTGTATGAGGCTTAACACCTTTGTTTTGTTGCCAGTCAGCGGGATCTAGCAAACCACAATCTTCCAGTATCTACAACTGATGCCTATTAAAATGATTGGACATTTGTCAATCCTCCATACTTATAGACGTAGTGTATCCAATGACAGATGAAGAGTTTGTTTATCCTATATAAATGAAGAAATTATTTTATCAGTATCTTTATAATATCTAATAGTTTAAAAGGTAGCAATATTGTTTGTCTAAAGACATCTGTAGAGCCTGAGTACAATAGTATTTGGCTGGAAATGTGTCCAGGCTAGGGATGAGCTTCGTGTTCGAGTCGAACATACGTTCGACTCGAACATTGGCTGTTCGATCGTTCGACGAAGATCGAACGATTTGGGCCGTTCGCGCCAAATTCGAGTGACGCGAACGGCCCACAATGCACTACGCCATCGCAGTGTCATCCAGGCGCTGTGATTGGCCAAGCATGCACTGTGACCCCGCATGCTTGGCCAATCACAGCGCCGGCAGCGAGGAGAGCAATGATTGGCCACAGGCAGGATGCCTGTGGCCAATTATTGCTGAGGGTGTTTAGTACACGCCCCACACTATAAAAGGCCGCCAGCACGGCGGCCTAGTGTAGTGTGTTCCGGAGCAGGGATAGAGTAGCATAGGCAGGGACAGTGACTGTTATTTCTTTCTTGCTTAACCTGGATTCCTTTAGTTTAGGGAAAGAGAAGGATAGGTAGGGAGAGTGTCAGTGTGTTTTGTGCTTCTGCTATAGTGTGCTTAAAAAAAAACATTTATTCTAGGGACAGAAAACTCTAGGTAGGGACAGTGTCAGTTTCTTTCACTCTGCAAGTCCTTGTTTCCAGGGACCTGGAAGGACAGTGAGTGAATTGTCCTTTTGCTATATTGTGATTAAAAAAAACATTTATTCTAGGGACAGAAAACTCTAGGTAGGGACAGTGTCAGTTTCTTTCACTCTGCAAGTCCTTGTTTCCAGGGACCTGGAAGGACAGTGAGTGAATTGTCCTTTTGCTATATTGTGATTAAAAAAAACATTTATTCTAGGGACAGAAAACTCTAGGTAGGGACAGTGTCAGTTTCTTTCACTCTGCAAGTCCTTGTTTCCAGGGACCTGGAAGGACAGTGAGTGAATTGTCCTTTTGCTATATTGTGATTAAAAAAAACATTTATTCTAGGGACAGAAAACTCTAGGTAGGGACAGTGTCAGTTTCTTTCACTCTGCAAGTCCTTGTTTCCAGGGACCTGGAAGGACAGTGAGTGAATTGTCCTTTTGCTATATTGTGATTAAAAAAAACATTTATTCTAGGGACAGAAAACTCTAGGTAGGGACAGTGTCAGTTTCTTTCACTCTGCAAGTCCTTGTTTCCAGGGACCTGGAAGGACAGTGAGTGAATTGTCCTTTTGCTATATTGTGATTAAAAAAAACATTTTTTTCTAGGGACAGAAAACTGTAGGTAGGGAGAGTATTTTTTTTCTTTCACTCTGCAAGTCCTTGTTTCCAGGGACCTGTAAGGACAGTGAGTTAATTGTCCTTGTGCTATATTGTGCTGAAAAAAACATTTATTCCAGGGACAGAAAACTCTAGGTAGGGACAGTGTCAGTTTCTTTCACTCTGCAAGTCCTTGTTTCCAGGGACCTGGAAGGACAGTGAGTGAATTGTCCTTTTGCTATATTGTGATTAAAAAAAACATTTATTCTAGGGACAGAAAACTCTAGGTAGGGACAGTGTCAGTTTCTTTCACTCTGCAAGTCCTTGTTTCCAGGGACCTGGAAGGACAGTGAGTGAATTGTCCTTTTGCTATATTGTGATTAAAAAAAACATTTATTCTAGGGACAGAAAACTCTAGGTAGGGACAGTGTCAGTTTCTTTCACTCTGCAAGTCCTTGTTTCCAGGGACCTGGAAGGACAGTGAGTGAATTGTCCTTTTGCTATATTGTGATTAAAAAAAACATTTTTTTCTAGGGACAGAAAACTGTAGGTAGGGAGAGTATTTTTTTTCTTTCACTCTGCAAGTCCTTGTTTCCAGGGACCTGTAAGGACAGTGAGTTAATTGTCCTTGTGCTATATTGTGCTGAAAAAAACATTTATTCCAGGGACAGAAAACTCTAGGTAGGGACAGTGTCAGTTTCTTTCACTCTGCAAGTCCTTGTTTCCAGGGACCTGGAAGGACAGTGAGTGAATTGTCCTTTTGCTATATTGTGATTAAAAAAAACATTTATTCTAGGGACAGAAAACTCTAGGTAGGGACAGTGTCAGTTTCTTTCACTCTGCAAGTCCTTGTTTCCAGGGACCTGGAAGGACAGTGAGTGAATTGTCCTTTTGCTATATTGTGATTAAAAAAAACATTTATTCTAGGGACAGAAAACTCTAGGTAGGGACAGTGTCAGTTTCTTTCACTCTGCAAGTCCTTGTTTCCAGGGACCTGGAAGGACAGTGAGTGAATTGTCCTTTTGCTATATTGTGATTAAAAAAAACATTTTTTTCTAGGGACAGAAAACTGTAGGTAGGGAGAGTATTTTTTTTCTTTCACTCTGCAAGTCCTTGTTTCCAGGGACCTGTAAGGACAGTGAGTTAATTGTCCTTGTGCTATATTGTGCTGAAAAAAACATTTATTCCAGGGACAGAAAACTCTAGGTAGGGACAGTGTCAGTTTCTTTCACTCTGCAAGTCCTTGTTTCCAGGGACCTGGAAGGACAGTGAGTGAATTGTCCTTTTGCTATATTGTGATTAAAAAAAACATTTATTCTAGGGACAGAAAACTCTAGGTAGGGACAGTGTCAGTTTCTTTCACTCTGCAAGTCCTTGTTTCCAGGGACCTGGAAGGACAGTGAGTGAATTGTCCTTTTGCTATATTGTGATTAAAAAAAACATTTATTCTAGGGACAGAAAACTCTAGGTAGGGACAGTGTCAGTTTCTTTCACTCTGCAAGTCCTTGTTTCCAGGGACCTGGAAGGACAGTGAGTGAATTGTCCTTTTGCTATATTGTGATTAAAAAAAACATTTTTTTCTAGGGACAGAAAACTGTAGGTAGGGAGAGTATTTTTTTTCTTTCACTCTGCAAGTCCTTGTTTCCAGGGACCTGTAAGGACAGTGAGTTAATTGTCCTTGTGCTATATTGTGCTGAAAAAAACATTTATTCCAGGGACAGAAAACTCTAGGTAGGGACAGTGTCAGTTTCTTTCACTCTGCAAGTCCTTGTTTCCAGGGACCTGGAAGGACAGTGAGTGAATTGTCCTTTTGCTATATTGTGATTAAAAAAAACATTTATTCTAGGGACAGAAAACTCTAGGTAGGGACAGTGTCAGTTTCTTTCACTCTGCAAGTCCTTGTTTCCAGGGACCTGGAAGGACAGTGAGTGAATTGTCCTTTTGCTATATTGTGATTAAAAAAAACATTTATTCTAGGGACAGAAAACTCTAGGTAGGGACAGTGTCAGTTTCTTTCACTCTGCAAGTCCTTGTTTCCAGGGACCTGGAAGGACAGTGAGTGAATTGTCCTTTTGCTATATTGTGATTAAAAAAAACATTTTTTTCTAGGGACAGAAAACTGTAGGTAGGGAGAGTATTTTTTTTCTTTCACTCTGCAAGTCCTTGTTTCCAGGGACCTGTAAGGACAGTGAGTTAATTGTCCTTGTGCTATATTGTGCTGAAAAAAACATTTATTCCAGGGACAGAAAACTCTAGGTAGGGACAGTGTCAGTTTCTTTCACTCTGCAAGTCCTTGTTTCCAGGGACCTGGAAGGACAGTGAGTGAATTGTCCTTTTGCTATATTGTGATTAAAAAAAACATTTATTCTAGGGACAGAAAACTCTAGGTAGGGACAGTGTCAGTTTCTTTCACTCTGCAAGTCCTTGTTTCCAGGGACCTGGAAGGACAGTGAGTGAATTGTCCTTTTGCTATATTGTGATTAAAAAAAACATTTATTCTAGGGACAGAAAACTCTAGGTAGGGACAGTGTCAGTTTCTTTCACTCTGCAAGTCCTTGTTTCCAGGGACCTGGAAGGACAGTGAGTGAATTGTCCTTTTGCTATATTGTGATTAAAAAAAACATTTTTTTCTAGGGACAGAAAACTGTAGGTAGGGAGAGTATTTTTTTTCTTTCACTCTGCAAGTCCTTGTTTCCAGGGACCTGTAAGGACAGTGAGTTAATTGTCCTTGTGCTATATTGTGCTGAAAAAAACATTTATTCCAGGGACAGAAAACTCTAGGTAGGGACAGTGTCAGTTTCTTTCACTCTGCAAGTCCTTGTTTCCAGGGACCTGGAAGGACAGTGAGTGAATTGTCCTTTTGCTATATTGTGATTAAAAAAAACATTTTTTTCTAGGGACAGAAAACTGTAGGTAGGGAGAGTGTTTTTTTTCTTTCACTCTGCAAGTCCTTGTTTCCAGGGACCTGTAAGGACAGTGAGTTAATTTTCCTTGTGCTATATTGTGATTAAAAAAAACATTTTTTCTAGGGACAGAAAACTGTAGGTAGGGAGAGTGTTTTTTTTCTTTCACTCTGCAAGTCCTTGTTTCCAGGGACAGAGAAGGACACCTGAAGGTAGCCCTTATTGCTTTTTTCCCATCTCCCTGCAGGCCATCTATTAGAATGTCTGGAAGGCAAACAAGGAGAGGCAGACAGTCAGGAGGCAATAAAAGAGGGCAAGCAGGCTCTGTGTCTGGGGGCAACAGTGCTGGTCGTGGACGCGGTGCATTGTCATCAGCACATGGCCATGGGACACGCTTGTCCTTCTTTTCGGCAGCTGGACATGTTGAGCCACATCATGCCGAAGACTTGGTAGAGTGGATGACCAAGCCCTCCTCCTCCTCCTCATCCTCTCTCACCCAGGCTCAGGGTACTGGAAAAGCAGCTGCCAAAGCGTCGTCTTCCCTGGTATCAATGTCAGACAAATCATCAGTCACTCCTTCCCTAGACCCACCATGTCCTCCTCCTGAGGAGTCCCCCGAACTGTTTCAGCACAGTGTTGGGTACATGCTCCAGGAGGATGCCCAGCGTTTCGAAGGGTCTGATGATGAAACCCAGCTAGAGGAAGGCAGTAGCGTGAGAGCAGACAGAGGGGATGCTCAAGAAGGACACCAATCTGGCAGTCATGTTCCAGCAGCTGCAGCATACTGCCAGATTGGCTCCAGTGATGAGGAGGGAGGGGATGATGAGGTCAATGACTCCACGTGGGTGCCTAATAGGAGAGAGGAGGAGGAGGAGGATGAGGAGGAGGCACATCTCCAACGAGGCAGGATGCCCTTTGGTGGCCAGCGTAAGGGCAGTACACCGACGGAATCACACCGCAGAGCTCCGCCTGTGCAGGGCGCTGCCTCTGCCCGTCATTCAAAAAGTTCTTTGGTGTGGGCCTTTTTTGAGGCTAGTGCATCAGATCGCACAGCTGCTGTTTGCAACATATGTCTCAAGCGTATATCGCGTGGCCAAAACATCAGCCGCTTGGGTACCACATGCCTGACCAGACATATGTTGACCTGCCATGCAGCTCGTTGGCAAGCCTACCTCAAAGACCCACACCAAAGAACAAAGCGGACCTCTCCTTGCACCGCATCAGCTGGGATCTCCAACCCCACTATAACTTCAGTCCTCTCTGAAACATGCACTGAGAGGAATGAAGGTGTAGAATTAGGTGTGTCACAGCCAAGTACTTGCGCCCACTCTGCTAGCAGTACACCGACGTCCGATTCTAGCAGGCAAATTTCCCTGCCCCAGCTGCTGGACCGTCGAAAGAAGTTCACTCCCAGCCATCCACATGCCCAGCGGTTGAATGCTAGCTTGGCTAAATTGCTAGCGCTTCAACTGCTGCCTTTTCAGTTGGTAGACTCGGCCCCCTTCCGTGAGTTTGTGCAATGTGCGGTTCCTCAGTGGCAGGTTCCCAAACGCCACTTTTTCTCACGGAAGGCTATTCCGGCTCTCTACCGGCATGTGGAAGGCAATGTCTTGGCCTCGCTGGACAGGGCGGTCAGCGGTAAGGTGCATATTACCGCTGACTCATGGTCCAGCAGGCATGGACAGGGACGTTACCTTTCTTTCACGGCCCATTGGGTCACTCTTTTGGCAGCTGGGAAGGATTCAGGACAAGGTGCAGTAGTGTTGGAGGTTGTCCCACCGCCACGCCTCCAAAATGCTACTACTGGTTGTGACACACCTCTCTCCTCCACCCCCTCCTCTTCTTCTTCCTCCATGGCCTCTTCCTGTGGTTTGTCCTATGAACCAGCGGTGCTCCGTAGCCGTTCACGGGGCTACGCAAGTACGCAGGCAAAAAGATGCCATGCCGTGCTTGCGCTGGTGTGTTTGGGGGACAGAAGCCACACTGGGGCAGAGGTCCTGTCTGCTCTGCAGGGCCAGGCCGAGAGGTGGTTGACGCCACGCCAGCTTAAGCCAGGAATGGTGGTTTGCGACAATGGCACCAACCTCCTCTCCGCCCTCCGACAGGGACAACTGACCCATGTGCCCTGTGTGGCTCACGTCCTTAACCTGGTGGTGCAGCGGTTCTTGGGCAGGTACCCGGGCTTACAGGATGTCCTGAGGCAGGCCAGGAAAGTCTGTGTGCATTTCCGCAGATCTTATAATGCCAGTGCTCGCCTGGCTGAGCTGCAAAAGGAGTTGAACCTGCCCAAGAACCGCCTTATATGTGACATGCCCACCAGGTGGAACTCAACGTTGGCCATGCTGCAGCGGCTGCACACGCAGCAGAGGGCCATCAATGAGTACCTGTGCGACTACGGCACCAGGACAGGGTCAGGGGAGCTTGGTTTTTTTTCTCCACGCCAGTGGGGCATGATCAGGGATGCATGCACTGTCCTGGCACCATTTGAGGAGGCCACGAGGATGGTGAGCAGTGACAGTGCATGCATCAGTGACACTGTACCTCTTGTCCACCTGTTGGAGCACACGCTGCGTGGAATAATGGACAGGGCACTTGAGGCAGAACAGAGGCAGGAAGAGGAGGACTTCCTTGCCTCTCAAGGCCCCCTTTACCCAGACAGTGTTCCTTCTGTCCCACCCATCGCACAGGAAGAGGAGGAGGAGGAGGAGGAGGAGGAGGAGGATTGTGTCAGCATGGAGGTGGAGGCTGGCACTCAGCATCATCAGCAGCAGTCTTTTAGGGATGATTTACAGTCCCAAGAAACCAGTGGACTTGTACGTGGCTGGGAGGAGGTGGCTGCGGATCATGTCGTCCTTAGTGACCCAGAGGACTCCGGAGCGAATGCCTCAGCAAACCTACGCTGCATGGCCTCCCTGATCCTGCAAAGTCTGCGGAAGGATCCTCGTATTCTTCGGATCAAGGAGAGGGACCATTACTGGCTGGCCACTCTCCTTGATCCACGGTACAAGGGTAAGGTTGCGGACCTTATGTTACCGTCGCAGAGGGAGCAGAGGATGAGACAACTCCGGGAGGCCTTGCAGAAAGGTCTGTGCAACGCGTTCCCAGAGACTGGGAGGTTGCAAACTCCTGGTCCTGGACAACGAGTTGCTGAGGCTTCGGCCAGTCAAAGAAGGAGCGGTGGGGAAGGTGGCCGTCTGACCGATGCGTTCAGACAATTCTTTAGTCCGCAGCCCCAAAGTATGATTGGTTCCAGCAACCATCGCCAGCGTCTGATAAACATGGTGCAGGAATATCTAGGGGCAAGGTCAGACTTGGACACCTTCCCCACCGAAAATCCTCTGGCTTACTGGGTCTTGAGGATGGATCACTGGCCAGAGCTTGCACAGTATGCAATTGAGCTACTGGCCTGTCCTGCATCCAGCGTTCTTTCGGAACGCACATTCAGTGCTGCTGGAGGATTTGTCACGGATCACAGGGTGCGCCTGTCCACCGACTCGGTTGATCGACTGACTTTCATCAAGATGAACCAGTCTTGGATCACCACCAGCTACCACACACCTGATGCTGATATAACAGACTAATTGATTTTAAAATGTCACATCCCTTCAAGACTGATGCTGATGCTGAGTGCCTGTGCTGTTATGTTGACTGGCTATCCTCCTCCTCCGAGTCCTCAATGATACGATTGATGATGATAGCTTGGAAGATCATTTTTGTTTATGGGTGCCGCCACCAGTGCCTAACGCCCAATTTTTCAGCCCCTGTTTAACAGGGGCGTGTAATTACAATTTTTGAAGCAATACTTTGCAACAGGGCTCATTGCTGTGCTCCAAGTACAGTATCTGTGAGGAGTTGCAGTGTTGTGCCACCAGTGCCTAAGGCCCAATTTTTCAGCCCCTGTTTAACAGGGGCGTGTCATTACAATTTTTGAAGCAATACTTTGCAACAGGGCTCATTGCTGTGCTCCAAGTACAGTATCTGTGAGGGGTTGCAGTGTTGTGCCACCAGTGCCTAAGGCCCAATTTTTCAGCCCCTGTTCAACAGGGGCATGTAATTACAATTCTTGATCTAATAATTCACAGCAGGGCCCATTGCTGCACCCACCAAGAGTAACTGTCAGGGCTTACAGTGTTGTGGCACCAGCACCACCATCAAAGGCCCAATTTTTACTACCACTGTTCAACAATTATATGTAATTAAAATTCCTGATATAATAGTTGACAGCAGGGCGTTCCAGCACCAACCAAGAGTAACTGTGAGTGCTTACAGTGTTGTGCCAACACCAACAACTAAGGGGCCTATTTCTGCAGAGTATATACGGCAGGTCCCTACTTTCAAACATCCAACTTACAAACGACTCCTACTTGCAAACGCAAGAAGACAACAGGAAGTGAGAGGAAATCTACCACTAGGAAGGAAAATTCTCTCCTGTAAGAATAAATATGGGAGAAAGGTGTCTCCTCTGTACTGATGCTTTATCAGCAATCCTTGTTTCAAGAAAAACACCACATTTCAAAAACAGTTGTCATTGGGACGGAAAGTGAGGTGAAATGTTCTGAACAGGGGCACAGACAGCAAAACAAATGTTACAGGGGTGATAACCCTTACCTATGTTTTCCAAAAAGTTTAAAAATAGATTTTTGGGCTGGAGCTACACTTCAACAATGTACCTGTTCAAAATTACAAACAGATTCTACATAAGAACAAACCTACAGTCCCTGTCTTGTATGCACCGCCTGTATACGGCTGTTCAGAGTATATAGGGCCTTTTTTATTTTATGTGCGGGGTTCCCCTTAATATCCATACAAGACCCAAAGGGGCTGGTAATGGGCTGGGGTAGGGGGGGGGGTCATGGGGTAGCTATGCCATTTTTCTTAAAGAATTTCATCCATATTACCGGGACCAGACATTACATTAAAGCCGCAAGCAGTTTTAAATGGCTTTTTTTTCCTTTAGAAGTGTCATTTTGTGCAGGGACAGTTCTAAACACGGGAAACACGTGGCACTTCACAGGCATACTTTAGACACCCCCCAGGTACGATATTTAAAGGAATATTTGACTTTTTTTTTTCACTTTATGCATCATTAAAATGACTGCTCCCGAAAAACGACCGTTTTTAAAACTTCTTTTTGCATTGATACATGTCCCCTGGTGCAGAACCCGGGTTCCCAAACCCTTTTTAGGACAATAACATGCATAATAGTTGTTATAATTAGCACTTTAGAATTCGAACGTTCGCATCCATTGTATTTAATAGGGTTCTAATGTTCGTTCGAACTTCCGGTCCGTTCGCGGGTTCTGGTGCGAACCGAACCCGGGGGTGTTCGGCTCATCACTAGTCCAGGCCTTGTATTTTCCTAGTAGCTTATACAGGGTATATAAGGTACTTAAAGCTTTTGTTACCCCAACATTTCATGTTTCTGATATGTGCCTGCTGTACCATACTTGTATGAAAAAGTATACAAGGGAAAAAGATAACGCGCTGACATGCACTAGCTGCTAGCAAAACCAGTCAGACAAAAAACTGTGCAATCAAAATAAGAAAAAAATGCAGCACTAATAATGTAAAATATGAAATAATAATGGGCAAAATTCATTCAAAAAAGGTTAAACACACATCCATGAATGTTCAAATGAATGAATAAAACATAAGTCCCAAAGAAAAAAGTGTCTGTGCAATCATGAAATCATAATTATCAAAATGCATATGTAATCTGATTCCTCCACGTGATCCACCACAGTGATAAGATGGACTCTTACCAGATAGGTAGGACTCTATTACGGAGTCATAAATGCCAAAATATAGTGATAAACAAGGCAGCTTGTGTCATCCAACCACACGGATCAAAGATGAGGTAGGTTCAAATAGCAGCTCAGTAGATGTACAAAAATGGACTCCAATCATGAATATGCAATAAAACAAAGAATCCACATAGCGTAAGTCCATAAAGAACACTATTAAAACAAAGGGTTGGAAGTACTCAAAATGTCTCTGAATTGATCAGGCTTATTCGATCAATAAAATGTGGCGAGGAACCATAAAACAGCTTGTGTACACAGCAAGGCAGGCGCGGCGACGACACATATGTAGACTAAGCCCTACATGTTTAGTCACAACTGATGTCATAGGGGGCATGTACGTGCCCCTGCTGGACACATACAAATACTAGCGTGGCATGTACATGCCCCTGATTATTATTATTATTATTTTTTATATCTATACAAAAATGTTTTACATTTCTATTTTAAAATGAATAGATTGATTTACAAGGTGATAGTTTACAATCACTTTAAATTTAACTTTAAACTTAATTTCCTAATCTTTAATCAGGAGTATCTGCTTGCTATGAAAACGGTCAATTTTAGATAAGGTGGGGACCAACACAGTCAAGGTGTGATCTAAATTATATGGTGATCATAGGTGTGCGCAGTCTATTGCTTAGGGTGTGCACCACAAAGCTCAAACACACATTCCTGTGTGTGTATATACAATATATATATATATATATATATATATATATATATATATATATATATATATATACATACATACCCTCCACACATATACACTCTTATACTGTAAAATAAATGTAAACAGACATTTTAAAATAGATGGTGTCAGATAAGCAGAAATTTGTGTCAGTAGATAATTTATTATTTTAGAGTTTTTTTACAATTTAAAAAAAAAATGTTTTAATTTTTTTTAGAAGCCCTATATGGGGGGCTTTCGTGAAATATCAGGGATCTGAACAGATCCCTGAAGTCTCACATTTGAGATGTTGTGTTCATTCAGAAATAGAAGGGGTCGATAAATTACATATTTACTGACCCCTTGCCCCGCTCCCCATCTTGAAACATCCCTCGCAGCAACTGGCGGGAGAGGAGAGGAGGGAAGCTGTCAGCACTGTGGTGGGGACACAGGGCAGCAGAGGAAATCTGAGTGGCACGGAGTGATTAGGGTGTGCCCATGCACATCCGGCACACCCCGTGCCCACACCTATGATGGTGATAGATTTGGTTGAATAGAGCTAACTATAGTAAGTCATAGACTGTAAGCTCTAACGAGCAGGGCCCTCTGCTCCCTCTGTATTGAATTGTATTGTGATTGTATTGTCTTCCCTGATGTTGTAAAGCGCTGCGCAAACTGTTGGCGCTATATAAATCCTGTATAATAATAATAATAATAATAATGGTGTATTTATATTTCTTGGGTTTGTAAGTGTATGAGCTTGGGATATTTCCAAACCAAGTATATTTATAACAGCATTTTGTTATATTCATTACTAGGCTAGTGGCTTCCCAGGTTTCTTTTTTTTTTTTCTAAATGCACCCTTATTGATGTAACTGGGAATTTTGGATGTCATTCTTTTATTTAAAGAATCATTTATTTTCCGCCTTCTGCAGATTTCGATGTGCCAAACCCAAGAGAACCAGACATTAGAAGGTATTGTTTGAATTTCTACTTAAAAACATGCTTCGAAATTAAAGTGGTGCAGCAAGCAGAGTTTTATAAAAGACAAATGCAGAAAATAAGGACAATTGCTGTCTGTGTGTTTGGTTATCTGTGCTGCCACTGTAAAGCCTGGTACACACGATCGGATTTTCCGTGGACAAAGCGTAGGACTTTTGTCCGAAGGGCGTTGGCCGTAAACTTGTCTTGCATACAAATGGCAAAGAATTGTCGGCCAACAAACTCAAAACAACGTGGTTTTCAGATCTTTAGCGCCACCCTTTGGGCAACTTCTGCTAATGTAGTGTTATGGTTAGCATTGCTGCTGAGCATGCGTGTTTGTACTTTGGATTTTTGTCTGAAGGACTTCTGTACACACGATCGGATATTCCGACAACACACATTTGTTGTCAGAAAATGTTAAAGCATGCTATCCAACATTTGTTGGTAGAAAATTTGACAACAATTTTCCGATGGAGCATACGAACGGTTGGATTTTCCAACAACAGCCTGTCATCACACAATTCTCGTCGGAAAATCCGATCATGTGTATGAGCCTTAAGACACAGATGACACAGATATCTGTCACTGCTTTTATTTTTACTTTTTGAGGTATCTAGTGATATAACCAATCATCTGTTTGTTAAATCGTGATAAACCTCTTCACACATTGAAGTATGTCTGTGAACTAAAGAGCCAGGTGTTGATATAAGGAGGAAAAAAATATTTAATGGTTTTAAAAAGTTTCCCTATTTTGGCAAAACAATGATTTTTGTTATGTCTTTTAATTAATATTTTGCCAAAATAATCTTCGATGGCATAGTGCACCCCCATCACTTACTGTATACACTGTTACTTTTTCTCTCTTTCTCTCTCTCTCTCTCTAAAATTGCCCATAAAATATCAGGTGCTGGTGGGATTTAGCGTACCCTTAGGATCCCCAAGCCATAAAGTCCATGAAGCTATAAAAAGCTCCCAAGTTTGCTCTTTGCATGCACATCATTTTAGTTTAGTTTACATTGGGGGTTATTTCCTAAAACAGGAGCATGCAAAATCTGATGCAGCTTTGCATAGAAACCAATAAGCTTCCAGGTTGTATTGCTGAAATTTAGTTACTGATTGGTTACCATGCACAGCTGCACCAGATTCTGAGTGCACCAGTTTTTTTGTAAATCTCCGCCATTGTGTCACCTCCTTTATCCTTGCACAGGATAACGGAAAATTGTATCATACTTACCAGTAATTTTCCTTTCCTGGTGCCTATCCATGGCAGCTGTGATACAGCTCCACCTCGACTCCTCCTTCAGGACTAGTGAATAGTATAAATTAAAGGCATAGTCCCTCCCCCAACATTCTCTGTAATATAGAATACCGAGGGTGGGAGCGTATGCTGCCATGGATGGGCACCAGGAAAGGAAAATTACTGGTAAGTATGATACAATTTTCTGTTTTCCTGGTGCCTCCATGGCAGCATACCTGTGATAAATAACTAGCTGACACGGGTGGGATAATACTTAACAATAAATGTTTAATTAGAAGAGGACATAGCAGCCTGAACTGCCCTTCTTCCGAACTCAACAGTCGTGAGCGCTCCTGGATCAATATGGTAGTGTCTGAGGAACGTATGGTGAGAAGACAAGGTGGCGGCCCTGCACACCATCTCCAACGAAACATTAGACCTTGCTGCCCAGGAAGCTGAGACTGCCCTTGTAGAATGAGCATTCACTCGGGATGGAGGCTCCATATTCTTCACCCTGTAGGCCTTCTGGATTAGCTTTACAACCCAAGATGCCAGAGTTCTGATGGAAGCTTCTTTGCCCCTGTATTTACCGAATGGTACAATGAAAAGTCCCCCAGAATTTCTAGGTAGGCCCTGAGCACTCTCTGGATACGTCCAGCTCGTGACAAGACTCTGAATCTGTGTCTGTAATCACTGGTAGTGCTAAGGGTTCCAACAGGTGGCTTGGAGTAGCGACCTTTGGTGTGAACCCCCGAAGGGGGCGAAGTTCCATTCTGTCGTGGAAGAAGGAGGTCGTCACCTATCCCTAAAGAGTGAAGTTCCGAGATCCTTCTGCCAGATGTAATGGCTAGCAGGAAAGCCATCTTTAGTGTCAGGTTCCACATTGTTACTTGTTCCACTGGAACAAAAGGATGGTCAGATAGAACTTCCAGGACCAGGGACAGATCCCACTTAGGAAATGATCGTCTGACAGGAGGTCGAATCTTCAATACACCTCTGAGGAAAGTGACTACTAAAGGATCCTCCACCCATCTCTTATTTGTTGCAGCAGAGATTGCTGCTACCTGCACTTTGAGGGAGCTCAGACCAAGTTCCAGATCAAGTCCTGTCTGAAGGAATCCTAGAACATGAGGTGTAGAGGGAAGGATTGGATCAAATTAATTTCCGGAAGCAAATGACAAGAACTTGTCCCATATTCTTGAATATATGGCATTAGTTGCAGTCTTCCTAGCTTTTAGAAGGGTTGATATGACTCCTGGGGAACACCCTAGGGACTCGAACCTTCGCCTCTCAACCTCCGGATTCGAAGATTCAACTTCTGGGGTTTTTGATGAACTAGACTGCCCTGCGACAGAAGTTGAGGGAAAGGAGAGATCTTGATTGGAGAGCCCACACTGAGGCGCATGGCTAGAGGAAACCAGGGTCTCTTCGGCCAATACGGAAGTACTGCCACCACCTGGACTGACTCCCTGAGGAGCCTCAGGAGGAATTTGAATATCAATGGCCTCGGAGGAAAGGCATATGCTGTGGGGAACCTCCAGGGGCATGACAGGGCATCCACTGCCTCGGCTTGTGGATGCGGCAGCCGAGAGAAGAATCTGTCCAGCTTGGCGTTCTTCGGGGAGGCGAACAGGTCTACCTGAGGGGGATCCCATATGTTGGCAATCTGAAGGAAGACGTGGAGGTGAAGAGCCCACTCGTTGTTGTCCAGGAAGTTTCTGGATAACGTGTCTGCTTCCGTGTTCAACCTGCCCGGCAGATACATCACTCTGAGGTCCAGGAGGTTCTTTTCTGCCCAGAGCATGATCGGCTCTACCTCCTTGAGGAGTGACCTGCTGCGAGTGCCTCCCTGCCTCTGCAGATAAGCGACAGCTGCCCTGTTGTCTAGGCGTAGAAGTATTCTCTGGCCTCTGATTTGAGATGCAAAAGAGGTCAGTGCCAAGAAGGCTGTTCTCATCTCCAAGATGTTGGATACCACTCCCTGGGTGGAACATGACCATCTCCCCTGTATTCTGGTTTCCCCACAATGGGCTCCCCAGCCCTGCCCGCTTGCATCGGACGTAATTGTGATCCAAGGAAGGGAGCCCAGGTGACGAGGCTTGGAGAGGTTTTCCGGAACTGTCCACCAGTGAAGACTCCTGCGCATTTTTCCCGTCAGCAGGATCGTCTGAGATAGTTGTTGTTTCTTCCACTGCGCCAAGAAACCAGTCTGGAAATACCTCAAGTGCCAATGGGCCCAAGGAACCATGGATATACAGGAAGACATTGTGCCAATGAGGCTCAGGCATTGTGAAGCCGTCAGATACGGGCTCCGGATGACTTTGATCATTCTCTGAATGACAATCCTTGCCTTCGGCGGTGGTAATGACACTGTCCCCTCCTGAGTGTCGATCGTTGCGCCAGGTAGATCATCTGCTGTGTTGGCGCTAATTGACTCTTGTCGGAATTTACCAGCCACCCTAGCTCTTTTAGGGTCTGTAGAAGAATTTCCCAGTGACGTACCAACTGATCCGGATTGCTCGCTAGGAGGAGGATATCGTCCAAGTAGTGATATATCCTCAAGCCCCTCTCCCGCAGGGGAACTAAAGCATATATTAGTATCTTGGTGAACACCCTGGGAGAGGTGCACAGACCGAAAGGCAGGGCTTGAAACTGTAGGTGGGTCAGTCCCACTGCAAATCTCAGATATTTTTGAAATGCAGGTAGAATTGGAACGTGTAGGTACGCATCCTGCAGATCGACCAAAATCATCCAATCTGATGGCTGGACTGCCTGAATAATCGTCTGCAGGGACTCAATTTTGAAGCTTTCGGGGCGGATATACCGGTTGAGCCTCTTTAGGTCTATCACAGGCCTCCACCCACCTGTCCTCTTTGGGACCAGAAATAGGGTGGAGTAGAAGCCTGCAAAGCGCTCTGCCAAGGGAACTGGAACAGCCGCCCCCTGAAGCTGGAGTGACATTAGGAAGTTTTTCAGAGCTTGAGCCTTCAGTGGAGAGGATGGAATCTCTGTTCCTTTGAAAGAGTTCCAAGGTGGGGGGTGAGAGAAATTCCAAAAGTGCCCCCATTGAATTGTTGACAGAACCCAGGGGTTGTGGCAGCGGGTGGCCCAGACTGGGACAAAGAACTTTAGCCTGGCTCCCACCGGGAGTGCCTGGGTTACTCTGGCATCAAAAAGACTGCTTCTGCTCCTGTAGGGCTGGAAGCACTTTCATCTTCCTGTTCAAGAAGGATCCCTTAGTACCTTTCCAAGGTCTTTTGTTGTCTCTGGGCTGTCTCGACTGCCTAAAATCCCTTGGATTTGACTGGCGGAACCTAGAGGAACCGCCTCTGAATCTTCGCATCCTTCTGTCCTGTGGAAGCATACCAGATTTCCCTCCTGACAGCCTGGAGATAGCTTTATCCATTTTGTCTCCGAATAGTGCCTTCCCATCAAATGGGATTTTGCACCAATTTTGTTTGGAGGATAAGTCAGCCATCCAGGGTTTCAGCCACAAGGCCCTCTTCGCCATCACTGAATGCAACATGGATCTTGCCGAGCACCTGATCGTGTCAATGGCCGCTACCCTGACAAAGTCTGCCGACAATCTAAGCTCTTCCAAGGCCTTAATTATATCCTCCATGGGGACATCCTGACGCAAAGCCGTCTCAATATTATCTATCCAAGATCGTATGGCATTTGATACTGATGTGAGGACGATAGCTGGCTTACACGCTGCTCCCTCGGCTAAGTAGCTCCTCTTCAGCTCCAGGTCAATTTGCCTGTCTAGAGGGTCTTTGAAGGAAGCGGAATCTTCCATTGGTAAAGTAATATTTTTTGCGAGTCGCACCACCGATGCGCCTACCACTGGCATGGAGTTTAGTGACTGCGTTCCCGACTCTGGTAAGGGGTATAGTTTATTGAACCGGCCCAATGAAAGCTTTTTAGCAGTCTTTGACCATTCACTCTGAATGACTTGGCTAATCTCGCCCATCAATGGGAAGAGAACCTACTTCCTTTTGAGGAATGGAAAGTAGCTTGTAGACTCTTGGGGAGGCTCTTCTGTGTTTTTCCAGGCGATTGCAGATTTGACTGCCTGGATGAACGGCTTTACCAAGGAGAGACTGAAGCTAGAAGGTTCTGACTCCTCTGAAGAGTCCCCTGAAGAGTATTCAGATGATGAATCTCTAGCTGGTTGGCCTGATGGTGGCAGAGGTGTACTGACTGCCGAAGGACCAGGGAGATTAGGATCTGTATCCTGAACCTGGGATATCTGCTGAACTGGTTGAGCGGGGACCGAAGACAAAAGCTCAGAGAAGGAGTCCTTCATTGTTCGCTTGAGCAGATCCACAGCGTGCTGATTTTCTAGCTCGCGGTTGGACGCATAGTCCGTAAAACAGTCCTTACAGACCACTCTGTCTGGTAGTGGTGTAGCCCCACATGTCTAGCATTTCTTCTTTCTATAGGTCCTAGGAGAGGGGGACCGATCACGTGCTCTGGATCTTGACCTCTCTGATCTATGACGTGAAGAATGGGACCTATGCCCTGATGAGCGGGATCGGTGGAGTGACGAATGAGATCTGCGGTCTGGGCTGTCGTCATCACGGTGTCTTGAAGATTTTCTGGACCTCTTGGAGTGAGCAGGGCTACGATGTAAGGAACTCACGTTAGACCAGTGAGCGCACTTTTTTTTTTTTTTTTATACTCATAGTTGGTCACATACCTAATAGAAGTATGAGGATCTTTGTTACGAGATGAATGACTCATTGCGGAGTTGGGCAGAAGGATCAGCTGCGGAAAATAATAGATAGAGAAAAAATCTATGGGATCATGAAATAGACAACACGAAACCGCCTGTCTATACCCATACAGACGAGCGTAAAAAAAAAAATACTGCCACTTTTTTTTTTAAAGAACCTACCACAGAGCTGGCTCAGGAGAACCTTGCAGGGCATAGCTGAAATTGCTCTGACAGCCATAACCCTGACAATAGTCCTTATATGCAGTCCAGGTGGGTGGGCTAATCCAACAACTCCACCCCTGGAATAATACTGGAAAGAAAGGGCAAATCGGACCCTTTTTCCAGAAACCAAGATGGCCACCGGCTCGTCAGACAACTGAGCATGCGCCCGCGCATGCACAGAAGCCTGGCGTCTGTAACACAGAAATCCCTGTATTAGACTGCCGAGTACCGCACGGACCGTGCATGCACCATAGGGCGGCGGGGACACCAACCTGCACCATTCGTCTTCTCCCAGCAAGAGAAAAACAGGGGAGAAGGGAAAGAAAAAAGTTCGCCCCCGGCCCCCCCGCTGCATACCGGACCTGCCGAGCAGCGAGAGGAGAGGTGCAAAAGCATGTCAGGAGAAACACCTGCCCTGGCAAGACAGACCAGCCCTGAAAAGTGTGTAAAAAGTTTTTTATTGTAGAGGGTAAATAACCTAGAGGAGGGAACAACAGGGAAAGTTAGAGGGGAGAGAAGGGGACATAACAAGGGGAGAGAGAGAGAGATCATTATGCTTTGATATAGTAATAATGAAAAAACTACCAGCCTGGGGACAAACAGTAGCTGATCCTTCTGCGACTCGCTTCACATTCATCATTACATGCGATAGCAGATTGCGTTCCTGTGAGGAAACTCTGCGAAAGACCCCAACAGATCCACAGAGGGGTTCCCAGTCTTATCAGCGCTGTGAGCGGCCCAAGAACAGGGACTGCGCACGGGAAAGGCTAAACCCGGCGGACGCTGCCGACTGCAGAGGTATGGACATACTGCTACTCTTCACCAGCACAAGAAGGTATGAGGAAAAAAAGGAGAATGTTGGGGGAGGGACTATGCGTTTAATTTATGCTATTCACTAGTCCTGAAGGAGGAGTCGAGGCGGAGCTCTATCACAGGTATGCTGCCATGGAGGCACCAGGAAAGTGGATTCTTATCTCCTGAAAGCCCGTTGTTTTTTTTGTTTTTAAGTGCATGTAAAGGCAAATATTTCTTTCCCTTTTAGATGGAAATTTGAAGGATTAGACCCTTTGTTGACTTTTTGTTGTTGTCTCTGTCAGACAGAAAGTAAGGGGAAATCCAGGTATTTTGAGTTTTGATCAGAGCAGGAGGTAATGGAGAAAATCCTCTAATGCCGACCTTTGTTCCTATGACAATTTTCTAAGATGAAAATTCTGTTTACTTTGGAGAGATTTCCACTCCTTTCCTGTCAGATTTTTAGGGAAATGTCCCCTTTTTTATAGTTCTGTTGGCCATTCCTCATAAACTATAGTACCAAAAGTATTGGGACACCTGCTTTTACATGCACATGAACTCTAATGACATCCCACTCTAATGCCGTGTACATACGATCGATTTTTTCGACGGTGAAAACACAGTCGAGAAAATCGACGTGAAAAACGAGGAACAGCTTGTTCCCCTACACACGGCCGTTTTAAATGACATTTTTTTTCTTGGTCGAAAAAAACGACTGTGTGTAGGCTCCCCGGCAGTGTTTCCCTATGGGAAAACTGCCGCGGAAAAAAATGACGGAAATCACGACGAGAAAAATTAGAGCAGGTTCTAATTTTTCTCGTCGTGATTAATGCCATTTTTCCCGTCGGGAAAAATTACAAAAAGCCCACACACGGTCGTTTTTCTCGTCCAAAAGAAAAAACTTAATTTTTCCCGACGGGAAAAATGATTGTGTGTACGCGGCATTAGTCCGTAGTGTTCAATATTGAGTTGGCCAATCCTTTGCAGCTATAACAGCTTCAACTCTTCTGGGAAGGCTATCCACAAGGTTTAGAAATGTGTCTATGGGAATGTTTGACCATTTTTCCAGAAGCGCATTTGTGAGGTCAGGCACTGATGTGGATGACAAAGGCCTGGCTCGCCGTCTCCACTCTAATTAATCCCAAAGGTGTTATATCGGGTTGAGGTCAGGACTCTGTGCAGGCCAGTCAAGTTTCTTCACCCCAAACTCGTTCATCCTTGCTTTGTGCACTGGTGCTCAGTCATGTTGGAACAGGAAGGGGCCATCCCCAAACTGTTCCTGTAAATGTGCTTCTGGAAGAATGCTCAAACATTTCCATAGACACACTCCTAAACCTTGTGGACAGCCTTCTTTCCCAGAAGAGTTGAAGCTGTTATAGCTGCAAAGGGTGGGCCAACTCAACATTAAACCCTACGGACTAAGACTGGGTTACCAATAAAGTTCATGTGCATGTAAACGCAGGCGTCCCAATGCTTTTGGTAGTATAGTGTATGTCACAGAGGTTGTAACTCTTTTTCTAAACGAAAAAAATGTTTTAGCTGGAGTCCTAGGAAAGATCTGCTAACAATTTAACTTCATACTTCTTTTTACTGTGAAACAGATTCAGAGCATCTCTATGGTTGATTATTGTTAAGGTTCCTTGAGCTTAAAAACACAGTAATCATAACCATGTAGATCATAAAATGCATCAGATAGCACTAATGCCGCGTACACACGACCGTGTTTCCTGTCATGCAAAAAAACGAAGTTTTTCTCGACGTGATTCGTCGTGATTCCAATCAAGCCTGCCCTGCATACACACGTTCAGGAAAAAAAAACGCTCAAGCAAAGCGCGGTGATGTACAACACGTACGACGACACTATAAAGGGGAAGTTCCATTCGAATGGCGCCACTCTTTGGGCTGCTTTTGCTGATCTCGTGTTAGTAAAGTTTGGTGAGAGACGATTCGCGCTTTTCAGCCTCGTGCTTTTCAGTCCGTTACAGCGTGACGAATGTGCCATCTCCATTACAAACGCTAGTTTTACCAGAACGAGCGCTCCCGTCTCATACTTGATTCTGAGCATGCGCGTTTTTTCCCCCCTCGGAAAAGCATACACACGAGCGGTTTTCGCAACGAGAAAAAGTACGACGGGAAAAACGACGAGAATAAATAGAGCAGGTTCTAATTTTTTTGCGGGCAGTTTTCTCGTCGAGAAAAGTGCTATGGAGCATACACATGACCGGTTTTCACAACCAATCTAAAAAATGGCAGTTTTTTCGTCATGAAAAATGGTCGTGTGTACGCGGCATAATGGGAACAGGCATATCTTTTTTATGATTAGCTCATTGTATAGTACATATGTAATGCTTTAAATGCTTAAAATAAGAGCTTTTTAATACAAAGAATATTTCCTATAATAATAAATAAGGCAGTTGTGTTTATTTGTGTTTCTTAGGCCGGTCCTGGTCGGACATCTATAACCGTAGTAAGTGCCAGCCTCGATGGGTCCTTCTGAACCTCCTTCGTGAGTTTCCCCAGTTTTCAGAATTCCTGTTCAAGCCAGCATGTGTGTCAGTCCAGCGCTGTGCCGGGTGCTGTTTGGATGAAGCTCAGAGCTGCTTTCCCTTGCAGTCACACATTGTAAAAATGGAGGTGATTATTACTAATTGGGTATATAGGTCTCATACAAATAGAGATGATACCATACAACAGAGCTGAGTAAAAAGTTTTCATTGCTTGGCAAAAGGGGCCCATATTTGGCTTACATTATCCCCACTAATGTAATAGATGTTTTATTAGGCATTCACGCCATAAATTCCCATTAGGATAGTAAGGGAAGTGGACCATCAGTATTTATACAAAAGTGGAATCACCTTTTAAAATATATTTAAAGCCAAAACCTTTTTCTTCTTTTACAAGAAGTTTATTATTTTAAAAGGAGAAAATAAGAGAATACAAACATTGAATTCACAAGCCTGACAATGCATGGTAAGCAATACGTCATGAAGGAGGATCCCAAAGGAGAAGGAAAACAAGTCTGCAGGGTGTAAAAGATAAAATAATCCAAAGGTTCAAAGACAGCGTGGTTCTAGCTGTCAAGAGGCGCGACTGTAAAAGAACAGGAGTTGTAGGATGTGGGGGAGATTCAAGTATAAGGCCCCGTTCACACCTATGCGAATTGGTTGCGGCTTACACCGCATCCAATTCGCATAACATTATAAAATACATTGGTTTTAATGAGGCTGGTTCACATATGTGCGATGCATTCGCACTGTGCATTGCCCAAAAAACGTGTGCGTTTTCTAGGCATTGTGGTGCGGCTCAGGTGCGAATTCAGGCCCATTATCTTCTATGGGCACGCATCTGATTCGCAGATGTGTTCAGTTCTCAACAGGATTTCTCTCCTTCTCCTCACTACACTTCCCCCCTCCCCCTCCCCTCTCCCTCCCCTCTCCCAGATCACCAAATTTGCAGCTATAACAGAGATGATCTGCTGAACAGCTCTCTTATCTCTTTGTAGAGATAACAGAGCTGGAATTCACACCGCACAAGTGTGAACCCAGCCTTAGTCATATCAGAAGTACACCAGTGGGGTAGACTGGTATGTGTATGTACAAATTAGATGGTCGAGGGGAGGTATCAATGGGGGTCAGCTGGGGGCGAAGTCAATAGGATAAAGAACCTGGGGAGTGCATACCGATGGGAGGTTGTGAAAAGAAAAAAAAGAGGGGGGGTTGAGGAAAGATGGGAGGAAAAGAAGTGGAAGGATGGTGAGTGTAGATACGAAGGATTATCATAAGAGTGGGAAGGGATAAAAGATGGGGAAGGGAGAGGAGATGCACCTCCCTCCATACAGAAACGATTGGCTTAGGCCAGGATGGGGTCTATTGTGGCCAGTCGAGAGGGTATTTATAGATATAGTAGGGAAGGATTCGGGCCCAGTGGGTTTGTGTAGCCAATTCATAGCTGCCAAGCCGCCAGAAATTTGTTATGTCTATCCAGGAATATAGCTGCAAGTTTTTCTTTTATGAAGATGTCTTTTAATATATTGCCAGCCTCCTGAAAGGAGACTTTATGCTTTGCCAATGATTTGTTTGGTGGCATTAAATCTATGGGAAATCGGGAGCTGTGCTTTTTTGGGGAAACAATCTGAAGCTTGAAAGAGAAGCACTTCCCAATAATTTTTTGGCATTGATCTACAGGATAGAGTTCAAGCAGTATTACATTTTTTTTTTAATAGGTTAAATATCCTGGTATTTAAAGTAACCAATAAAGCATTCCCCAAATAAAACAGTTTCTTCTAATATGCGGACTAGCACTTACATTTTCTACTGTTGGAAGCTGCGCATCCTGGATCAGCCACTTCCCAAAGTTCTACTTGGAATGTGCAAACTGAGCACTGCATAGAATTGTCACATAAATGTCCTCATTAAGACTACATGTCCCATCATTCCTAGTGCCATGTAAACAAAGCACATGAGTCAGGGAGCCACTGTCAATCAATTAACTTGGAGGAAGAGCAATGGAGTTGCGTAATGTCCTGGTGCTTTGGTGCTGCCTGTGTGTATTGGCGCATTCAGACACTATTAAATAAAACAAATGGGTTTAATAACTGGCATCCTTGGAAGTAGTGAGGAGACTAGGATGATATATATTTGGATATTCTGACTTGGGTCAAGTACCAGTGAAACAAAACATTTTCTATGAATTTTCTAAAGAGTCAATAATAATGGAGCCTCTTTCAGTAGAGGACCAGGGTTCTTCCCACTGTTCTTGAATCAGGGAAGTGTTTCTCTTTCCCAAGCTTGGACATAAGAGGCAACAGTTGTGTAAGTTTGAGGAAGGAAGGATGCATATAAAAGTAGGCAAAATGTTTTTTTTTAAATTTTTATGGATTAGTGAAAGGTTAAAACCACTGTGCATCTTTTTAGATTTTTTGCAATCTGTGTCACATTAAGGAGATTTCTATTCACTTACTGTTCTGTTAGACTCAACAGGAAGTTTTCAATGTGAAGCAAATGTCGCCATTTTTGAAAGAACAAAGTTTATTACTTTCTTGTATAAATTGTGTTATTCTGAAATAAAATTTTGCAAGCAGTTAAAAGATGGGTTGGGTGATTAATGGTTAATAAATTCCTTTAAAGGTAACTAGTCCCCAAGGGGCATCTGTAATAATTTGAATCTCACCTTGAAACTGTTAGAATAATTCGGCTTTACCCCTTATGAAAATTTTTATTTTTAATTATTTGTGGGTTTTTTTTCTGTGAGAGAAGTGTCTGTCTGTCATGCTGTGAGATCCCTATGGAATCTCAGTGCTGATAACAGACACTCAAAACACAGTCATATAACAAAAGTCACAGGCAACCACCAGCTACAACCCATGTTCCAGTCATTGTCAAAGTAATCTGCACTCAAGGTGTTGTTACTGACAACATCACTTCCCCCCCTGTTACAAATAGTAGCTTTACAGTAAAAAAAGAAACTGCATGGAAAAAGTTATTAAATATCTTTGCTCTACCCCTGGCTTCTTCCCGTGGCACCTACTGTGTTTCCACGACAATAAGACCTACCCTGAAAATAAGACCTAGCGTTACTTTTCAGGAGGGCTGCAATATAAGCCCTACCCCGAAAATAAGCCCTAGTTAAAAATGCTTGTAAAATCCTATAGTCCACTCTATTACAGTAGTATATAATGTACAATGTGTGTGTTTCTGTAATATAATTGCGGGGAGGAGAGCTCTGGAGGGTCACAGAAGCGCAGAGTGGCGCTATAACAAATGTATTTGGCACAATTATATTACAGAAACATACACATTGTACATTATATACTACAGTAATAGAGTGGATTATAGGATTTTACAAGCATTTTAACTCAGTTTACACTGGGGATTCCTATCAAGCAGGGAGAGAGAGGGGGAGAGAAGACAGCACATTACATGGTAAGACCTACCCCGAAAATAAGCCCTACTGTGTCTTTTGTTGCCAATATTAATATAAGACCCGGGCTTATTTTTGGGGAAACATGGTAGACAAGTGTGATGTCATCCTTCTTGAGATCCTAGACCTTTCTGAGTACCCCAAATTTTGTGAGAACACGATCCTGCACTGTGCTGGAGTGTCTTTTTTATGTGGTCTGGTATACTTAGATTTCTCCAGGATCTTGCTGTAAACGGTGTTACATCACCTCTGAAGTTCAGAAGCTGGGGGAAAGATAAATATATGTGCTTTTTTCACTACAGATTTTTATTTTTTAACTGTAAAGCTGTTATGTATGAAGGAGGATTGGCTCTGATATATTAAACAGACTTTGCATTATACTGACTGCAAGGTCTACTTTAGGATACTTTCACACTGGCAGCGCAGACCGTTTTTGCGGCACTTTCTAGTGCTAGCGGGGCAATTTTTACCCAAAAAAAAGGTAAAAACGTTCAAAGCGCTTTTAAGCCATTCAGTGCAAAGGGTAGGGGCATTTTGGGAGCGCTAAATACAGCACTCCCTACCCACCCCAAAGATGTTGCTTCCAGGACTTTTCCTAAAGTCCCGCAAGCGCACCGCCCCAGTGTGAAAGCATACACTGGACAGAATGGGAGGCAGTTTTTAGGCCTTTTTTAGAGGTTATTTCAAGCGTGAAAATGCCTGAAAACTGCCTCAGTGTGAAAGGGGTCTAGAAACAAAAAAATAAAAGTAAGCAGCTACAAATACTGTAGCTGCTGACTTTTAATAATAGGACACTTACCTGTCCAGGGATCCAGTGCGTCCTTATCTGAGTTGACTTATCGACCGTCTTCGTGTCCAGGCACAGGCATCTTTACCTTTGAGGGCAAGCAGTCACTGCCGGCTTCCTACTGCACTGGGCCCGCAGCTTTCTGGGTCCTGTGACATGTCCCAGAAGTCTGCAGGGGTAGGAGGGGGCCAAACCTTGTTTCCCCATGGCGATCCAACCGGATGTGGGAGCGGAGCAGGTACCTGTCAAAACCAGGTACCCCCCCCCTAAAAAAAGTATCAAAACTTAAAAGAGAAGTATGGGTTTTCGTTTATTTAGATTCATACTTACCTCGGTGGATGGAGCATCAGACCGATGCTGCAGCTGTCACCCCCGCATCTCTGCACTGAGAATCGGGCCACCGAACACCGCCGATGGCTCGATTCTCACTCCTCCCTGAACAGAGAGATGCTGCCTGTCAGTCAAGATCTCTCCTGCTCTCATCCTCCACGCTCATTGGAGCGATGAGCTGTGGAGGGGCGGGAAGCGGCCGTCTCAGCGGCTCACTGAGACGCTGAGGCTGCCATCAATCAAGGCAGCTGGCGGGTTCCAGACTTGGGAAGTCGGGATGACACGCTGCCTCGACTGATTGCAGTGATGTCAGTGGAGAGCGGATTTTAGACCGCTCTCCGCTGAAAACAGGTCACATAGAAGAGGGGGGGGGGGTAAGACAAGCTGAACTTCCTCTTTTGGGTGAAGTTTTGCTTTAAAGTGACCTTATGCAGCAAAGTGACTTAACTTTCTCTCTCCCCAGCATCATTTTTCCTTTGCTGCCCTGCTGTACTGTTCAGCTCTCAGTAGATAGTGAAGGCAGCTTTGCATAAGCTCCAAACTGATTTATTGAAGAGTCCTATGAGCTGAGTGCTAGGCTGTCACATGGGAGAACAGGAGTAAGTTACATGCTCCGTGTGGGGTATTTTGCTTCTTGTGGCTCAATGGAACAACAGGAGAGTGAATGAAACTGTCATGGATATGCAGTAATGTTTGTCTGTCAGCTTACCTTCCTCCCCATGTGTTCACCTTAGAGGCCAGACACACTCACCTGGCTGCTTTTATAATCTCTCCTCCCAGCATGGCTCCACCCCAGGCCCTATCAGAGAACTCTGTATTAACATGTGCACTGCAAGTCTGCCTTGCTGACCAACGTTGTTTGTTAAGCATTGTGTGTTTGTGTTCCTGCTTGCCGTGTGCTACGTCTGTCTTTGTGTCAGGGGCGTACCTAGAGCATTTGGCACCCGGGGCGGATCCAATATCTGGCACCCCCCCCCCCCCCACGTTAAAATGTAAAAACACCCCTCTGTGTCCCCTGCATACCTCTGCATCCTTCAATATCTCTTTGTTACTACTGTGTAGCCCCTCTACACAACTGCACCTCTGGACCCCTTTACATTACACAGCATCCTGCACCTCTGCGTCACTTTACATTACACAGCCCCCTGCACCTCTGGACCCCTTTACATTACACAGCCCCCTGCACCTCTGGACCCCTTTACATTACACAGCCCCCTGCACCTCTGGACCCCTTTACATTACACAGCCCCCTGCACCTCTTTACATTACACAGCCCCCTGCACCTCTGCACCCCTTTACATTACACAGCCCCCTGCACCTCTGGACCCCATTACATTACACAGCACCCTGCACCTCTGCACCTCTTTACATTACACAGCCCCCTGCACCTCTGCACCCCTTTACATTACACAGCCCCCTGCTCCTCTGCACCCCTTTACATTACACAGCCCCCTGCACCCCTTTACATTACACAGCCCCCTGCACCCCTTTACATTACACAGCACCCTGCACCTCTGGACCCCATTACATTACACAGCACTCTGCACCCCTTTACATTACACAGCACCCTGCACCCCTTTACATTACACAGCACCCTGCACCTCTGGACCCCATTACATTACACAGCACCCTGCACCTCTGCACCCCTTTACATTACACAGCCCCCTGCACCTCTGGACCCCTTTACATTACACAGCACCCTGCACCCCTTTACATTACACAGCACCCTTCACATTACACAGCACCCTGCACCCCTTTACATTACACAGCACCCTGCACCTCTGGACCCCATTACATTACACAGCACTCTGCACCTCTGCACCTCTTTACATTACACAGCACCCTGCACCTCTGCACCCCTTTACATTACACAGCCCCCTGCACCTCTGGACCCCTTTACATTACACAGCACCCTGCACCTCTGGATGCCTTGACATTACACAGCCCCCCGCACTTCTGGACCCCTTGACCGTACACAGCACTCTGGACCCCTTTACATTACACAGCACCGCACCTCTGGACCATTTTACATTACACAGCACCTCACAGCTCTGGACCCCCTGCATGTTACACAGACCTCCCTCAGTGCAAACCTCCCCCCCTCAGTGCAGACCCCCCTCAATGCAGACCCCCCCTGTGCAAACCTCCCCAGTGCAACCCCCCCTCAGTGCAAACTTCCCCCCTTAATGCAGACCCCCGTACAAACCTCCCCCCTCAGTGCAGACCCCCCCAGTGCAACCCCCCCTCCCCCTCAGTGCAAACCCCCCTTAATGCAGACACCCCCCCTCAGTGCAAACCTCCCCCCATGCAAACCCCCCCCCTCTCAATGCAAACCCCCCCTCAATGCAAACCTCCCCCCTTAATGCAGACCCCCGTGCAAACCCCACCACAGTGCAAACCTCCCCCTTAATGCAGACCCCCGTGCAAATCCCCCTCAGTGCAAACCTCCCCAGTGCAACCCCCCCTCAATGCAGACACCCCCCCTCAGTGCAAACCTCCCCCCTTAATGCAGACCCTCGTGCAAACCCCCCCTCAGTGCAAACCTCCCCCCCTCAGTGCAGACCCCCCAGTGCAACCCCCCTTCCCCTCAGTGCAAACCCCCCTTAATGCAGACACCCCCCCCTCAGTGCAAACCTCCCCCCATGCAAACCCCCCCTCAATGCAAACCCCCCCTCAATGCAGACACCCCCCCTCAGTGCAAACCTCCCCCCCTTAATGCAGACCCCCGTGCAAACTCCCCACAGTGCAAACCTCCCCCCTTAATGCAGACCCCCGTGCAAACCCCCCTCAGTGCAAACCTCCCCAGTGCAACCCCCCCTCAATGCAGACACCCCCCCTCAGTGCAAACCTCCCCCCATTAATGCAGACCCTCGTGCAAACCCCCCCCCTCAGTGCAAACCTCCCCCCCTCAGTGCAGACCCCTCAGTGCAAACCCCCTTTAATGCAGACACCCCCCCTCATGCAAACCCCCCCCCCCCATTCAGTACCTTAGATCAGCGTGAGGCAGCACATGCACAGAAGGTCCCCTCCCCCTCTGTACACATAAACAGAAAGGAGGGGGAGGCGACTTCACACGGCTGTGCCTGTGTTCTGTGAGAAGTGCCGAACATCGGGATAGCTCAGCCGCGGCCGTGAGGAGGGGATGGATGGTGCAGCAATGTCACCCCCCCTCCCTTCGTATCGTGATATATCTGCCTGTGCCTGCCTGGAGTCTCACTGCAGGCAGCTCTTACTTGACGGAGCGGCGCCGGCGCTATCACCGCTTAAGTCACGGGGGGGGGGGGGGGCGCCGGCCTGACACCCCCCAGTGTGTGGCACCCCGGTGCGGCCCGCCCCCTCCGCCCCCCACTTAGTACGCATCTGCTCTGTGTTAACGATAGGCTCATTCTCGACTATCCCTGTCTGCTTGTGACCTTGACCTTTGGCTTGTCCTTTGTTTATCCTTGTCTTGCTTGTCGCCCTGACCTTGGCTTATCTCCTCACTATCTCTTGTATCCTGAGCTGCTGCTTCCCCTCTATCCTCTATACCCCACGGAGCGTGAGCTAGGGGACTCTGAGGGCCGTGACCTGGATCCAGCTGCAGCTTAGGCCATCCTCACCACTAGAGGCTCTGGTGAACACCTACTGGATCTTAGAGTCTGCGCCCTGGGGAATCTTGGGCTCTAGCTCCCTGTGGGATCCCTGTTGTGCTCCAGTGGATCTGTCATCCTTACCACCCAGTGTTCCATCCGCAGCAGTCAGCCATAGGGTTCACTACCTTGTGGTGCACTCCTGACCTACGGTGTGCATCTGTCATCTGGCAACTCAGGTGACCTGACAGTTTGATCAGCCATGGACCCAGCTGACGTGCCGCTTCCCGCAGATGATCCATTGCAGGGCATAGTCCGCAGACTTGAGACCCAGGAATCGAATCAGACTCGGGGTGATGCGATTCCTTCAGGATCTGGCTTCCCGCTTCGAGCACATCCAGGCCTCCTTGGGAACCCTGAATCAGCAACCTCAAATACAACCAGAGGCTGCACCTATCGCACCAGTCGCAGCCACACACTCACTACAACTGCCAGCTCCGTTCCGTTTCTCTGGGGACTCCAAGGCCTGCAGGGGGTTTATCAGCCAATACACTATTCATTTTGAGCTTCAGCCTCAAAACTTCCTGTCTGATCAGGCAAAGGTAGCCTATATCATTTCCCTCCTCTCCGGTGAAGGTTTAGCCTGCACTCCCTTCGTCCCGTGGAGCATCCTCTGCCTGCTGAGGAACCTATGCAGCTGGGCCAGACTAGAATAACCCCCGAAGAACGTGCTAGGCCTAGAATTCTGGGCTTGTGTCTCTATTGTGGGGGCAAGGGTCATTTTCGTGACTCCTGCTCGCTTCGCCCGGGAAACGCTCGGGTCTAATAAATTTGGAAGGTGGAGTATTGGACCCAGAAACATCACCTTCTCGTCTTCTTCTGCCGGTGTTTCTTCATGTAGGCACTTCTCCCCAATCGACCCTTGGATATCTGGATTCCGGGGCTGCTGGCAATTTTATGGACTGGAGAACTGCTTCTTCTATGAAGCTTACCCTTTCACCCCTCACTACACCATTGGTAGTCTCGGCAATTGATGGCACTGTTTTCCCAGGGGGCCCTAATCGCTTCCAGACGCTACCTATTAGGATGTCGGTAGGGATTCTCCACCAGGAGTGGATATCCTTTCTCATTCTGCCCAAGGCCTTTACCCCCATTGTATTGGGCCTTCCTTGGCTACAGCTCCACTCTCCACATGTGGACTGGGTCTCTGGGCAGATCCTGGCTTGGGGTCCCTCATGTTTCTCGTCATGTCTTCTCAAGGTGGCCCCCAAGGAGAGACTTCCGGTTGCTACCACATCTGTATCTTCTGATCTTCCTGCTGCATACAGCGATTACCGGGATGTGTTCTGTAAGAAATCAGCTGAGGTGCTTCCTCCCCACAGGTCTTTTGACTGTGCTATTGACCTTGTCTCCGGAGAAACTCTGCCCAGGGGTCGTACCTACCCTCTGTCCATCCCAGAGACCCAGGCCATGTCTGAGTATGTCGCAGAGAATCTAGAGAGAGGTTTCATCCGGAAATCCTCATCGCCTGCAGGGGCAGGGTTCTTTTTCGTTGCCAAAAAGGATGGTACCTTGAGACCCTGCATGAACTATCGAGGTTTAAACGTGGTTACTATCAAAAATCAATACCCCTTACCCTTAATATCTGAGCTATTCGATAGGTTGAAGGGTGCCTCCATTTTCACCAAGTTGGATCTCAGAGGCGCGTACAATCTCATTCGAATACGGGAGGGTGACGAATGGATGACTGCATTTAACACTAGAGACGGGCATTACGAATACCTGGTTATGCCTTTTGGTTTGTGTAATGCCCCAGCTGTGTTTCAAAATTTTGTCAATGAACTCTTCAGGGATCTGCTGTACCAGTTTGTTGTCATCTATCTGGATGACATTCTGATCTTTTCGGAAAATCTGCTGGTCCACAGAAACCATGTCCGCACTGTACTTCAGCATCTTAGAGAGAATAATCTCTATGCCAAGCTGGAGAAATGTTCCTTTGAATGTTCTGAAGTCCTGTTTTTGGGATGCTTTGTCTCAAGTTTGGGTCTTCGTATGGATCCTGGGAAGGTCTTGGCCGTTACCAACTGGCCTCTTCCTGCTAGCCTCAAGGCCACACAGCGCTTTCTTGACTTCACAAATTATTATAGGCAGTTTATAAGGAATTACTCTTCCATTGCCGCGCCTATTATCGCTTTGACCAAGAAGGGTGCAAATGCCAAAGACTGGCCTCCCAAAGCTGTCTCTGCGTTTCACGACCTGAAACAGGCCTTTGTTTCTGGACCTCTCTTGAGGAGACCAAATCCTGGGGATGCATTTTTTATTGAAGTGGACGCTTCTTCAATGGTGGTGGGAGCTGTGCTTCTTCAATTCTTTGAGAAGAGACGTCAACCATGTGCGTTCTTCTCCAAAAAAAAATCTCAGGCAGAGAGAAATTATGCCATCGGTGATCGGGAACTTCTCGCAATTAAATTGGCGTTAGAGGAGTGGCGTCATCTCTTGGAGGGTTCCCCTCACTCCATAACGATTTTTACTGATCACAAGAATTTACAGTACCTACAGAATGCTAAACGTCTAAATCCCAGACAGGCCAGGTGGAGTCTCTTCTTTTCCTGTTTTAATTTCACGATTACGTACAAACCTGGTTCCTGCAACGGTCGGGCTGATGCGCTCTTTAGGTCATTTGACACTTTGGACGAGGAGTCCACCCCTGAACCTGAGCCGATCATTCCAACCTCATGCATTGTTGCCCATTCTACCACCCTGGAGTCAAAAATTCCTCCTGGTAAGACCTTTGTCCCCACTGAGCTAAGAGCTAAGATCCTTCGTTGGGGACATGATTCCAAGGTGGCAGGTCATGCTGGATTCCTCCGATCCTTCTTACTCATCAGTCGTCACTACTGGTGGCCTAATCTCCGCTCAGATGTCAAAGACTACGTTAAGGCTTGTTATGTCTGTGCTCAGTCTAAATCCTCCACACAAGCTCCTGCTGGTCTCCTCATGCCCTTGCCCATTCCTAAGGAGCCCTGGGCTCACATTGCCATGGATTGGTTGGGTAACAGTTTGGAAACATCTTTCTTTTTTGAATGGTGTTGCTGTTTATTTCTCAGGCCTAACCTTGCAAAATTCAACTGTTTGCTCGTATTCTCACATTTACCTAAACATACAGTAAAAATCTATTAAACAAAATTTCTAATATTTTTTCAGGTTTTGAGGATTAGATCTCCCCATGAAGAATACACAAACATATCTGTTATTCAGAATACAGACTGTGAATGCAGGTAAGATGAACTGATACAATGTTGCCTTTCTCAGTAATTTTTACACACATTTTTCCTAACATATACTGATACATTTATATTTGGGAGAAGAGAATTAGATTTATTTTGTAGTAAATTGAATATACTCTGAAAGGGCAAACTGTCAGGCAAGCCGGGCTAGGGGATGGGTAGAAGGGAGCTGCCCTGGGCACAGCATTTACTGTAGGGATGGAGGCACTGCAAGTTCCTTCTACTATAATGCCGCGGACACACGATCGATTTTCTCGACGGTGCAAACACCATCAAGAAAATCTACGGGAAAAATGAGGAACGGCTTGTTCCCCTACACACGGCCGGTTTTCCAGACATTTTTTCTCTTGGTCGTGTGTAGGCTCCCCGGCAGTGTTTCCCTATGGGAAAACTGCCACGGAAAAAAATGCCGTGAATCACAACGAGAAAAATTAGAGCATGTTCTAATTTTTCTCGTCGTGATTAATGCCGTTTTTCTCATCGGGAGAAATGATCAAAAGCCCACACACGGTCGTTTTTCTCATCAAAGAGAAAAAATTTAATTTTTCCCGACGAGAAAAATGGTCGTGCGTACGCGGCATAAGGCTAACAGGAGTAGTGGAAGTGGCATTATTACTTCTGTCAGCCCAGTGCTGAAAGCAGCAAGGAGAAAAGGAGAGAGTCGGAAGGAGGTGCAGGCTGTGCTTTCTCTCCCCCTCCTAATCATAAGCTTGCACATAAAAAAGGGGGGCGCAATTTGTCATCTTTGCCCTTGGCACTGAATGATCTTATCCCAGCACTGCTGAAAGGTTCTGCTGTAAGAACAACCTCTTGTTGTCAGGGCCAGATTAAGAGCATCATGGGCCTGGTGCTGAGGATTTTGGCGGGCCTTTTTATGGAAACAAAATGAAAATGCAAACAATTTTTCGCTAAAACAAATTAAATATACTCTCACCAGTAATACCAGCCGTGCAGCAGCAACACCACCTGCTATGCAGTCTCTCACCAGCAGCAACATAGGGAGCCCACATTTCCAAACTGCCATTCAGGGACACCCCCCCTTCACAAAAAAAGATGAAGGTGGGGGGTGTAGTCTCGGGGGCTGATGGGGAAATCGGCAGTGGGGGTGATTTGTCAGGCAAATGGCTGGTGTTAGCACTTAAAATCATCTTGACACCATGCTTGATATGGTGTCAGGATGATCAAATTCCATTATTTCTATTACTACATTGTAATATATAGTGAAATAGTTCAACTCACTAATGCAGAATCAGCTTGTCACTTGCCACCAGATGCAACTTGTTACCTTGCCACCCATAGCCTGCCACCAGATGTAGTGTATCACTTTCCACAGCTGCCTGCCACCAGATGTAGCATGTCACTTGCCACCAGCAGCCTGCCACCAGATACAGTGTGCCACTTGCCACCAGCAGCCTGTCACCAGGTACCGTGTGCCACTTGCCACCATATAGTGTGCCACTTGACACCAGCAGCCTGCCACCAGATACAATGAGGCCCCTTGCCACCAGATACAGTGTGCCACTTGCCACCAGATGCAATGTGCCACTTGCCACCCACAGCCTGCCACCAGATACAGTGTGCCACTTGCCACCAGCAGCTTGACACCAGATACAGTGTGCCCCTTGCCACCATATAGTGTGCCACTTGCCACCAGCAGCCTGCCACCAGATACAGTGTGCCACTTTCCACCCACAGCCTGCCACCAAATACAGTTTGCCACTTGCCACCAGCAGCCTGCCACCAGATACAGTGTGCCACTTGCCACCCACAGCCTGCCACCAGATACATTGTGCCACTTGCCACCAACAGCCTGCCACCAGATACACTGTGCCACTTGCCACCAGCACCTTGCCACCAGATATAGTGTGCCACTTGCCACCAGCAGCCTGCCACTAAATACAGTGTGCCACTTGCCACCAACAGCCTGCCACCAAATACACTGCCACTTGCCACCAGCAGCCTGCCACCAGATACAGTGTGCCACTTTCCACCCACAGCCTGCCACCAAATACAGTTTGCCACTTGCCACCTGCAGCCTGCCACCAGATGCAGTGTGCCCCTTGTCACCAGCAGCCTGCCACCAGATACATTGTGCCACTTGCCACCAACAGCCTGTCACCAGATGCAGTTTGCCACTTGCCACCAGCACCTTGCTACCAGATATAGTGTGCCACTTGCCACATTATAGTGTGCCACTTGCCACCAGAAGCCTGCCACCAGATAGTGTGCCACTTTCCACTCAGAGCCTGCCACCAGATAGTGTGCCACTTGCCCCTGGATACAGTGTGCCATTTGCCTCCCACAGCCTGCCCCAGATACAGTGTGTCACTTGCCACCAGCAGCCTGCCACTCCCTCCAGGACTCTGCCCCGTACTGGCACTGAAAGGTGGCACTGATGAGCTGGACTAATGGGCAATGATAGGTGGCACTGAGCTGCACTGATAGGTGGCACTGATGAGATGCACTAATGAGCACTGATAGGTGGCACTGAGCTGCACTGATAGGTGGCACTGGCTAGCTGCATTTATGGGCACTGATAGAGGGCACTCACTGAAATTTGGCACTGATAAGATGCACTGATGGGCTGCCTGCACTGAGATAGCCCCCCCCCCCAAAAAAAGTTAACCACTTAAGGCTTCAGCCAGTACTGTACTAGTACACACTTCTTCTGCATAATTAGACCTATCTGTCTGACAGTGACCTCCCCAGCAGTGGGTCAGCGCTCATGGCTTACTTACTTTAATTTTTACTGTCCTTCTCCTGGCTCTCACAGCACCGCACACACAGCACTCCTTTCGCAAGGCAATCGAGCCTCATAGGATGCCGGGGACGGCCTCTGGATGATGACGTCACGCCGCTGAGACGTCAAGCTCCGCCTACAGTGTTTGTGTTGAGTACTGAAAGGGGAGGAGCACGCTCAGTCTTGGCGCACTGGCACTGCCTGCGCCGCAAGAGGCTCTGCTGTGGATGATAGCCGCGGCTCACGGCCGCTACTCGCGGCCTGCGATTAAATGATGTTCGGCAGACTGACTCAATATTGGGCCTATGAATAATGCAGATGCAGGCTGCAGCTGCCTGCTGCCTGGACAATGTGGATGTATTATATAGCAGCCGACGGCCGGGCCCTGGTGAGAGAGTTTGGGCCTACATTATGATGGGGGCCTGGAGCTGCAGCTCCATCAGCCCCTATGTTAATCCGGCCCTGCTTGTTGTTTGTGATTTGCCTTTGGGGCCAAAAATCCCAACTCCCAACCATTTTAGTTCTGGTGTTTTCCTTACATTATTTGTCCTAGACAAATGATGTATAATGTGGTAGTCCCATTGGCTCCTGGGATAAATATTCACAGTTCCCAGGAGTCCTCAGACTTTTATTTTTTTTCTTATCATGAGAGTAAAAAGCTGGAGGACAGCTGGGGGAGGGCTAGATATTGGCTGGTCGGTGGCCTAGAGGACAGATGGGGACTGGCTAGACTAGAGGATGGCTGGGGGAGGACTAGAGGACAGCTGGGGGTGGGCTAATCACAGCTGGGGGAGGGCAGAGACGGGACCATATGGCTTTCCATCCCTTTGTGTACACATTCCTAAAGCAGCGGCAGCGAACTGCCGCTGCTATAACTACATGTACACAAAGGACGTGAAGCACTTTGTCTTTATTGCAGTTGCTATAAAACACAATAGACCTGGCACTGGAGGACTAATGGGCTTAAAACCACTAGGAATACGTCCATAATAGTTCATAAGAGTTCATCAAAGTCCATATAAATTATGTCAAGCAATTGACATGTAGGTGGTAAACACTGAACACCCACGGCAGCACCCTTAAGAGTGCATCAGACTCTGCAAAAAACGAACAGAAGACGGAAGGGACTTAGTGCAGTGGTTAAAAGTATGGGTTTAATGAGACACAGTAAAAATTGCCAACTCACATTTGAGTAGATAAAAAAAAAGTGTATAAGTAGATAGCATGGCTGGAATCAGGAGTGTCCCTGGGAAGATGGCATCGGTATCTTGTGGAGACGTGGTAAAGTGGCCTGGACCGGAGGGGAAGCCGTCAGCTGCAGTGGGCCCAGCGTGAAACGCAAATGGCGCCGATACCGGAACTGTCGCCAGCAGGAAACGTGATGCCGTGGTTGGGCTATAACGCGTTTCTGAGGTCTTCAGACCTCTGAAGAAGAAACAGGAAGTTTCAAAATATATTACTGCCGATCCACTGCATCACGTTCCCCGCTGACGTCGGTTTCGGTATTGGCACCATATGCTGGCTCCACCCTGGCCAACAGCTTCCCCTCCGGTCCAGGCCACTTCACCACCACGCCACAAGATACCGGTGCCATCATCCTGGGGACAGCCTTGATTACAGCCATGCTATCTACCTACATGCTTGTTTTTATCTTCTCAAATGTGAGTTGCCAATTTTTACTGTGTCTCATTAAACCCATGCTTTCTGTGAGGCAGAGTTCAGTCTTCTGTTGTATGTAAAGCCTTGCTGTTGATATATGGTGGAAGTTTACATCAGATTGTCATGAGTTTGATATAATTTTTTTATTTCCACCAGCCAGAGTCCTTAACCGAGTCCCGAAGCCATTCTCTCATGCAAAAATGGACTGTTTGTCTATTTACATCTGTTTTTCATCCGATTCGTTTTTTTTAACTGAAGGAAAAGAGGGCTTTGATGGAAGCGGATGTAAATGGACGATCATCCATTTACATAAACTTTTCCATTGAGATGCATTGATGTACGTTTTTCATCCGTCAACGGATGGATAAAAAACTGACAAATGGTCCGCATGTGTGAAAGGTGCCTTACCTGTCACAGTGTTATCCTGCTCAATGTGGCAGGCTGATCTCAATTTTTCAGCTGTCCTACAACATGTCCAGTAGGAATCTGAATGAGTAACAGGTGCTGAGCAGCTGGGTGCCCCCCTTCTGAGTCAGCGAGCAACTGGTCAGATTAGGTCACTTCAGGAAATAATTGGACCATGTTTGGCATACATGGGATGATAGAATAATAAAGCAAAAAAAAATTCTTCAGTCTTGTTAAAATTTTGATTTACTATAATAAAGCTAGAGTTATTAAAATACAGAAGTTGTGCCCCAAGAGATGTGGGTGATTTAAGACACATGTTCTGGTGATGCCCAAAATGATTCAGATATTGGAAGGATATTTTTAATACTCTTATTCCACAAGACCCAGTGGTATACCTTCTGAGTTCGGTAGACAAGGGATTTTTTACTCCCCCAAGTCATATTGCAGTGGCAAGGCTTCTTTACATTGTCCGAAAAATGATAGCTCACTATTGGTTATCACCTCATACCCCCACCACCAGAGAACTGTGGATTGAACAGGTGAACTCCATCCTAATATGCGAAAAACAATTCTACCAACATTGCAACTCCCCAAATAAATTTATGTCTAACTGGCAAACTGTCTGACTACTCCAAAGCTAGGTCCCCATCAATTGATTCTCCATTGACTCCTCTGGGCATAATTTATTTTGTATTCAGGGGGATCTAAATTGGACACTTGCTGATAGATAATGACAGTGCTAGGGATCAGATAATTTCTCTGTCTAACTCTGTTGATCCTGGATAAATTATGTCAATTATTCATACTTTTATCATGGTTAGTAACTTGGTGTGTAATATTTTAGGCTGGGTCCACACTATTGCGAATTGAATGCGGGTTTCCCGCATCCAATTTGAATGCCAGACCTGGTTCACACATCTCCAGAGCTGCTCCGGAGCGAATTGCACAGGAGTCCTGTGCTTCTTCTGGTCCGTTTCAGGTACTAATTCAGCCCAAAATTCGGACTGAAATTGGACCTGAAATGGTGAACAGGGACGCACCCGACCCCTGCTGTAAGCTGCTCCCTGTGGCAGTGTGAACACAGCCTTACACTAAAAAAAATAAAACAATACTTTGTATGGCTTGTACTTATGCCTTGTCTACCTGTACGACTGAATTAATATCACTGCTGTCAAATCTGTATGCTGGTACTATTTTGCGCACCTAAACTTGTTTAATAAAGAACTACTATACATGATTTAAAAAAATACAGAATTTAGTTGTAGAAGCAGTTCAGATATCATACTTTCAAAAACTTGGCTGTTGCTTTAAAAATGATCCTAGGTTTATGGAATTACTGTACATATTAACAAGGTGTTTAGCAGTGTCTTTTTCACATAGGATATGCAATGTATTATTCTTTTAAATGCTTTTGCCAAAGTAATAGAAAAGCTAACACTTTAGGAAACAAGTAAATCACAGATGCTCACAAATTTACACAATGGCAGTACATAGGCTCAACATTTTTTTTAAGAATTTACAATGATGGGCCAAGGAAGGTAGTCATTACCTTGGTTGTCTTCTGTGCTCACTAATTAATTTTGCTCCTGTACAAATCATTAGTAAGACCTCATCTGGAATATGAAATTCAGTTTTGGGCACCAGTTCTCAAAAAGGATATCGGGGAACTGGAGAAAGTGCAGAGAAGGGCAACCAAACTTATAAGAGGCATGGAGGAGCTCAGCTATGAGGAAAGATTGGAGGAACTGAATTTATCCTCACTTGAGAAGAGGAGATTAAGGGGGGATATTATCAACATGTACAAAAATATAAGGGGTCCATTTTTGGAACTTGGTGTTGAGTTATTTACTTTAAGGTCAACACAGAGGATAAGGGGTGCACTCTTTATGTCTGGAGGAAAAGAGATTTCATCTCCAAATACGGAGAGGTTGCTTCACAATAAGAGCTGTAACTATCTGGGATAGTCTCACTCCAGAGGTGGTTCTGGCCAGCTCAGTAGATTACTTTAAGAAAGGTCTGGATTATTTCCTAAATGTACATAATATAACTGTATACTATCATTTATAGTTCGAGATTTGTAAAAGAACAGCTGACAGACTTTAGCAGTATCAGAAAAGGACAATGAAGATCCAATAGATAAAATATTGTCTTTTATTACAAAAGTTAAAATAGTTTAACATACTTTTTCTAAAAGAAAATCATTAGCTCAATACATATACAACATGTCAATTATTACTCCTATGTGACTCTATTACTGCTATGTCAAGGGGTCGACGCATTTCAGAAATATAGCTTCCTTAGGACCTCTATAGCTTGACCACAGATAGAGATGGCCTATCCAAAGAGTAAGAAAAAGCTGTTAATCATGCTGTATCAAAACATCAACACAATGCACATATCAACCTGCTTTTGGGGTTCCCCTAAAAAAAATGGGAACCTCAAAAGCAGGTTGATATGTGCATTGTGCTGATGTTTTGATACAGTATGATTAACAGGTATGGATAGGCCATCTCTATCTGTGGTCAAAATATAGAGGTCCTGAGGAAGCTATAATTCTGAAACGCGTTGACCTCTTGACATAGCAGTAATAGAGTCACATAAGAGTAATAATTTACATGTTATATATGTATTGAGCTAATGGTTTTCTTTTAGAAAAAGTATGTTAAACAACTTTAACTTTTATAATTAAGAAAATATTTTTTCTATTGGATTTTCATTGTCCTCTTCTGGTACCGCTAAAGTCCGTCAGCTGTTCTTTTCCTATTTTCGAAGTATCTTATAGGATGAGCCATGTAGCCCATAATTCTCTAAACTAACATTTATAGGTAAAGTTAATGAGGAAGGAATTTTTTCCTTCCTCTGGACAAACTGTGGGTATAGGATTGTGTATATGGGATTGTAGGATTTTATTTATTTTTTGTTATTGGTTGAACTAGGTGGACTTGTGTCTTTTTTCAACCTGACTAAATATGTACAGTATCTCACAAAGTGAGTACACCCCTCACATTTTTGCAAATATTGTATTATATCTTTTCATGTGACAACACTGAAGAAAGCTTGTATATCAAAATAACGCAACACAGCCATTAATGTCTAAACCGCTGGCAACAAAAGTCAGTTGTAAGTGAAAATGTCCAAATTGGGCCCAAAGTGTCAATACTTTGTGTGGCCACCATTATTTTCCAGCACTGCCTTAACCCTCTTGGGCAATGAGTTAACCAGAGCTTCACTGGAGTCCTCTTCCACTCCTCCATGATGACATCACGGAGCTGGTGGATGTTAGAGACCTTGCGCTCCTCCACTTTTCATTTGAGGATGCCCTACAGATGCTCAATAGGGTTTAGGTCTGGAGACATGCTTGGCCAGTCAAACACCTTTACCCTCATCTTCTTTAGCAAGGCAGTGGTTGTCTTGGAGGTGTGTTTGGGGTCGTTATCGTGTTGGATACTGCCCTGCGGCCCAGTCTCTGAAGGGAGGGGATAATGCTCTGCTTCAGTATGTCACAGTACATGTTGGCATTCATGGTTCCCTCAATGAACTGTAGCTCCCCAGTGCCGGCAGCACTCATGCAGCCCCAGACCATGACACTCCCACCACCATGCTTGACTGTAGGCAAGACACACTTGTCTTTGTACTCCTCACCTGGTTGACGCCACATGCGCTTGACACCATCTGAAACAAATACGCTTATCTTGATCTCATCAGACCACAGGACATGGTTCCAGTAATCCATGTCCTTAGTCTGCTTGTCTTCAGCTAACTGTTTGGGGGCTTTCTTGTGTTTCTTTCTATTTCCCAAAGACAACCTCTGGATATGACGCTGAGCAAGTGCACTCAACTTCTTTGGTCGACCATTGCGAGGCCTGTTCTGAGTGGCACCTGTCCTGTTAAACCGCTGTATGGTCTTTGACACTGAGCTGCAGCTCAGTTTCAGGGTCTTGGCAATCATCTTATAGCCTAGGCCATCTTGATGAAGAGCAACAATTCTTTTTTTCAGATCCTCAGAGAGTTCTTTGCCATGAAGTGCCATGTTGAACTTCCAGTGACCAGTATGAGAGAGTGAGAGCGATAACAACAAATTTAACACACCTGCTCCCCACTAGAACCTGAGACCTTGTAACAAGTCCCATGACACCAGGTAGGGAAAATGGCTAATTGAGCCTAATTTGGACACTTTCACTTAGGGGTGTACTCACTTTTGTTGCCAGAGGTTTAGACATTAATGGCTGTGTGAGTTATTTTGAGGGGACAGCAAATTTACACTGTTATACAAGCTGTACACTCATTACGTTACATTGTAGCAAAGTGTCATTTATTCAGTGTTGTCACATTAAAAGATATAATAAAATATTTACAAAAATGTGAGAGGTGTACTCACTTTTGTGAGATACTGTAACTATGTATTGAAACTACACTCCAGTCAGAATTATAAATGAAACTGACAGGCATAGAAGGAGCAAAACCCACCTGATTGGTGCTTCACTTTTTCTTCCAGGTTTTGTAGTAGTGTACCAGTCCACCCAATCTGTTTGGTCAGCAATTTAGTGATCTAAAACTCACCTGCTTGTAATGTTGGGACATCCAATGGATTGCCCTTGCTGCACGTCACATAGAGCAAGGCCAAAGTAAAAAATAAAAGCAAAAAATATGGAAAAAAAATCAATATTGGGTTTAAGTATTCTTTAACATACACTTTATTGCCAAAATTATTGGGACACCTGCCTTTACACGCACATGAACTTTAATGACATCCCAGTCTTCGTCCATATGGTTTATTATTGAGTTGGCCCACCCTTCAGCTATAACAGCTTCAACTGTTCTGGGAAGGCTGCCCACAAGGTTTAGGAGTGTGTCTATAGGAATGTTTGACCATTCTTCCAGAAGCGCATTTGTGAGGTCAGGCACTGATGTGGACGAGAAAGCCTGGCTCACAGTCTCCGCTCTAATTCATCCCAAAGATGTTCTATCGGGTTGAGGTCAGTCAAGTTCCTCCACCCCAAACTCGCTCATCCACGTCTTTATGGAAAACAAAGGAATGCAGCGATAAAAAAAATACAAAAACCCCGGAGGTCCCTCAAGGGTAAGTACTCAAAAGTGGGATAATGAATCATAAATATAATATATATTCAGAATGGTGAAAGTGCTCAAGAATAGCTAAATACACTCCTGTGGAAACAATAAACTCTTTCAGAGCAAAATACCATGAGCAAAAAGAATGTATATAGTCCATATAGCTATAGCGCTTACCACCCTCTCCTCCTTGTCTTTGGCTCTTTGCAGGAAGAGAGGGCACACCCAGTTCTATATGCCCGTACCCTCCTGTGTAAAGAGGTTGAGCGGTGTTATGAAACAGGTCTCCACAGCCAGGTTCTCCAGAGAATGGCCCTTATCTCCATGCTCAATAAAGACAAGTCTCTATTTCCCCTAATGACTTCAATGTCCACACCAGCCGTAACTCCAACGTAGAGTTTATTTCTCTTAAAAGTCTCTGATAGGAAAGGTTTGAGAGATAACAGGACAGCATAAGGTATGGGAGAGGTCCATTCACAAACGTAATACACTTCACTGCTTGGCTTCTCAAGCAGACTTAGCCCATTTGGATAGTCTCCCTAGATAGGGACTAGCAGCCAAAATGGTACTTTAACTAACCGCACAATCACTACACAAACTGGTGCACTTGGTCTCTGCCACAGACCTGGTGAACTTGGTCTCTGCCACAGACCTGGTGAACTTGGTCTCTGCCACAGACCTGGTTTTCAAAGCTTGGCCTCTTTGTAAGGAGAAGACATCCCTCCAGAGAGTTACCGGGCCCCTTCCTTCACTGTGACTTCTCACCAGTCCCTCGGAACGGTCTTTCCCCGGCCTCCTCGTCTAAGATGCGGGTCCCCTCGCAAGGCAGCACCCTGAGATTCCTCGATCCTTGATGGGCCCCAGCCAAAGGTGCTGGGCCCAAGGCCTTTAGTTGCAGCCCCAGGGCTAAAGGTGCCTGGGACTGATTCCCCGACCACCGCCCCTGGGCCAAAGGTGCCCAGGGCGGACAGGAACACACACTCCCTAGGAGTAGGACTCCCGACAACGAACGAGAACGAGAGGGGACACACAAGGCACATCACTGTATCAGCGGTTCAACCCTGGCCCACTATGGCAGCGCCACCTGCAGGCCACAGGGAACGGTACACCGATACTCTTACTGCCGACAAAAATGGTTGATAATGTCCTAACAATTTAGGTGTTTGAGCATAACTACCACTCAAACACTACCCCTAAATTGAGGACCCCGCTGCATAGCAATTATACATAGAATGTTTGCTGACCCCAGTTGAAGTACCTTTTGTACGAAACATGTCGGGTACATAGCGTGCCAAGCTTTATACACCACGCTTTTTACCGGTTTTTGTGATCACGATATGTACGCATCTGATGCGATGCCTGTACGTTTTTATATTTGTTTTATCTGAATAAATTCTTAAACCTCAGATTTATCTGCACTATGTGGAGGCCTTTTTTGTTTTTTCCTATGATTCATGCCACTTTTTGGATATAAAGAGCACAACCTTGCTGGAATCTTCACCGTCACAGCTTATACCTTGTGCCATCACTGGTCCCTTGGTCGTGGATGTAGGCGTACATCATTCCCCCCACAGGAGTTCCAGCTGGAGAGTGTGCCCTGGAGGGTCGTTTCTTGCTTCATTGACCCACCGCTGCTGGCGTGTGTGTCCACGATTTGGGGGAAAGAGTACCCATTCCCCTTCCCCTGGTGTTGGATACACGTCCCTGGGTGCTGCGTGTGAAAATCACCCTGTATGCTACAGCTTCATCATTTTCCTTTTTAAGATTAACAGCAACCTATTATTACACCTAGGAGATTGAAACACTGAATGTCTTCACAAACTTTTAAGTGTATACTATAATCATGTGGAACAGTTTTGGTCAGCAAACATTCTATGTATAATTGCTATTTGGACTATATACGTTCTTTTTGCTCATGGTATTTCGCTCTGAAAGACTTTATTTTATCCACAGGAGTGTATTTAGCTATTCTTATTTATGCACTGAGCACTTTCACCATTTTTACTCACCTTTTTGAATATATATTCTATTTATGATTCATTATCCCACTTTTGAATACTTACCCTTGAGGGACCTCCGGGGTTTTTGTATTTTTTTAGCGCTGCATTTCTTTTTTCTTTATTTTTCACACACAATACGTCTTAGTGTTGATGCTGGCTGCTGTTTTTTGGTTTTAGTAGCGCAGCTTTTTCTTTATACAGGTCCTTCTCAAAAAATTAGCATATTGTGATAAAGTTCATTATTTTCTGTAATGTACTGATAAACATTAGACTTTCATATATTTTAGATTCATTACACACAACTGAAGTAGTTCAAGCCTTTTCTTGTTTTAATATTGATGATTTTGGCATACAGCTCATGACAACCCAAAATTCCTATCTCAAAAAATTAGCATATCATGAAAAGGTTCTCTAAACGAGCTATTAACCTAATCATCTGAATCAACTAATTAACTCTAAACACCTGCAAAAGATTCCTGAGGCTTTTAAAAACTCCCAGCCTGGTTCATTACTCAAAACCGCAATCATGGGTAAGACTGCCGACCTGACTGCTGTCCAGAAGGCCATCATTGACACCCTCAAGCAAGAGGGTAAGACACAGAAAGAAATTTCTGAACGAATAGGCTGTTCCCAGAGTGCTGTATCAAGGCACCTCAGTGGGAAGTCTGTGGGAAGGAAAAAGTGTGGCAGAAAACGCTGCACAACGAGAAGAGGTGACCGGACCCTGAAGAAGATTGTGGAGAAGGACCGATTCCAGACCTTGGAGGAGCTGCGGAAGCAGTGGACTGAGTCTGGAGTAGAAACATCCAGAGCCACCGTGAACAGGCGTGTGCAGGAAATGGGCTACAGGTGCCGCATTCCCCAGGTCAAGCCACTTTTGAACCAGAAACAGCGGCAGAAGCGCCTGACCTGGGCTACAGAGAAGCAGCACTGGACTGTTGCTCAGTGGTCCAAAGTACTTTTTTCGGATGAAAGCAAATTTTGCATGTCATTCGGAAATCAAGGTGCCAGAGTCTGGAGGAAGACTGGGGAGAGGGAAATGCCAAAATGCCTGAAGTCCAGTGTCAAGTACCCACAGTCAGTGATGGTCTGGGGTGCCATGTCAGCTGCTGGTGTTGGTCCACTGTGTTTTATCAAGGGCAGGGTCAATGCAGCTAGCTATCAGGAGATTTTGGAGCACTTCATGCTTCCATCTGCTGAAAAGCTTTATGGAGATGAAGATTTCATTTTTCAGCACGACCTGGCACCTGCTCACAGTGCAAAAACCACTGGTAAATGGTTTACTGACCATGGTATTACTGTGCTCAATTGGCCTGCCAACTCTCCTGACCTGAACCCCATAGAGAATCTGTGGGATATTGGGAAGAGAAAGTTGAGAGACGCAAGACCCAACACTCTGGATGAGCTTAAGGCCGCTATCGAAGCATCCTGGGCCTCCATAACACCTCAGCAGTGCCACAGGCTGGTTGCCTCCATGCCACGCCGCATTGAAGCAGTCATTTCTGCAAAAGGATTCCCTACCAAGTATTGAGTGCATAACTGAACATAATTATTTGAAGGTTGACTTTTTTTGTATTAAAAACACCTTTCTTTTATTGGTCGGATGAAATATGCTAATTTTTTGAGATAGGATTTTGGGGTTTTCATGAGCTGTATGCCAAAATCATCAATATTAAAACAAGAAAAGGCTTGAACTACTTCAGTTGTGTGTAATGAATCTAAAATATATGAAAGTCTAATGTTTATCAGTACATTACAGAAAATAATGAACTTTATCACAATATGCTAATTTTTTGAGAAGGACCTGTACACCTTGCACATGTCTTTATGGACCTTGCTTTGTGCACTGGTACGCAGTCATGCTGGAACAGGAAGGGGCCATCCCTAAACTGTTCCCACAAATTTGGGAGCATGAATTTGTCCAAAATGTCTTGGTATGCAGAGACCTTAAAGAGGAAGTAAACCCTGATGGGTTTTACTTCCTCTGTATTTCCCTGCAAAGGTAAATCATAATGGGCTACTATGCATCACATAGTAGCCCATTATGTGTCACTTACCTGAAACTGAAGCCTGCGATGTTACCGCTGTCCCCACTGGCACGAATCGTCCATCTTCACCCCTCTTCCTTCCGGGGCCACGAACTCCGGCTCTGTGACTGGCCGCCAGTCACGGCATGATTCCTTTAGAAACGGCACAATGGTGCCCTTTCTAAGGTCCGCATGCGTCGATTAGATCAGCAGACTCATACATTGTAAATATATCCTAAACCGTGCAGGTATTTACAGCACCTACAGCACCTATTTACAGCACCTACAGGTAAGCCTTAATATAGGCTTACCTGTAGGTAAAAGTGGTTGTACTGAGTTTACAACCACCTTAAGTGTTCCCTTCACCGGAACTAAGGGGCCAGGCCCAACCCCTGGAAAACAACTCCACACCATAATCCTCCCTCCACCAATTTATTTGGACCAGTGCACAAAGCAAGGTCTATAAAGACCAGAGTCCTGACCTCAACCCGATAGATCACATTTGGGATTAGAGTGGAGACTGCGAGCCAGGCTTTCTCATCCAACATCAGTGTCTGGCCTCACAATTGAGGAATGGTCAAACATTTCTATAGTCACACTCCTAAACCTTGTGGACAACCTTCCCAGAAGAGTTGAAGCTGTTATAGCTGCAAAGGGTGAGCCAACTCAATATTGAACCCTACGGACTAAGACTGGGATGCCATTAAAGTTCATCTGCGTGTAAAGACAGGTGTCCCAATACAGTATATGTCGGGTTGGGGAATGGGACTGGTTTATACTTTACTTTTTTCCCTTTAAGATTGCAATGTAACACAAAATATAATCTTAAGATTTTTGGACACTCCATTTGCTACATTTCTGCGCAGAGTATACTTTAGATGTCCACTTAGCTTTTTTATAGGTCCTGTTGGTTTTTTATGGGAAGAAATTGCTATATGTATGGCATCAAGCTCCAAACATTGTAACTACACCTTACAGTCTATTCTCCTTTTATATGTTACTTTTGTTGCTTGCATGGGAATTGCTCCTTAGGGCTCCTTCAGATGCGCAGCTAGGGGACTTTTGGATAGAGTAATGCCGCGTACACACGACCGTTTTTCTCGTCTAGAAAAATTAAATTTTTTCCTTTGGACGAGAAAAACGATCGTCTGTGGGCTTTTTGTCGTTTTTCTCGACGGGAAAAACAGCATAAATCACGACGAGAAAAATTAGAACATGCTCTAATTTTTCTCGTCGTGATTCCCGTCATTTTTTTCCACTGCAGTTTTCCCATAGGGAAACACTGCCGCGGAGCCCACACACGGTCATTTTTCTCGACCAAAAAAAAAATGTCGGGAAAAACGGACGTGTGTAGGGAACCAAGTCGTTCCCTCGTTTTTCCCGTCGATTTTCTCAACGGTGTTTTCACCGTCTAGAAAATCAATCGTATGTACGCGGCATTAGGGATGTTTATAACCCCAGTCAGATTTGTTTCACCATCTGTGTCCCAATGCACAGATTTCCCTTCACTTTCTGTTTCAAATCCAAACAGGAAGTGAGAAATCCTGCAAATTAAGGGAATTCCTTGGGGATCCCCAGGTTACCAGAACTAGTGTCCCCATTTTCCACTCTATTACTTTCCTGGGGACAACCCCAAATTTGGGATTTTCCTTTAATTTCACTTTCAATGATAATGGTAAATAGAACAGATAGAGAGGGTGAATCTCCTTAACGGGGGCACAGACAGCAATGAAAACTGTCAGGGGTTCCAATCCCTCTCCACTCTATCCAAAACAAAAAAAAAAGCGTTTGCCTTTAGTTGTACTTTAAGTCCCTGACTCAGACCAAGTATGACAATCAGGAGTTATGATATCACTCTGAAATTTTAAACTGAGAGAATAAGCATGACAGCCATGCAATTAGCATTTTATAAGTCTTCATGTTTTCTTCTAGTAGGTTTTCTTTAAAGCATAGACTGCTGTCATAATTAAACAGCTGCTCCAAGCTTGGCCCCAAATCTGCCCTGGTAGGTGGTGTGTACTGGCATGTGGAAAGAAGAGCCAGCTGGTACACAGATGCAGCAGCAAAAACCTGTTAAAGGACAAAGGAAGGACTTTTATGGAAGCTGAAACTGTGCATTTTTGCAGTGTTGTTGCTGAGGACATGCTACCTAGGCAGAGAAGAGTTGCTGAAATAAGGGGAAGTTCACATCAGCCACTGCATTACAACACAGTGGCTGATGTAGGGTTGCCACCTTTTCTTCAAGTCAAAGTCGAACACTATAGCTGCGCACTGCAATTTTTTTTTTATTGTATAAGCTATACATATATTTTGCTATGAAATAACATTTCTAATCATATGAAGTTATTAACAAGAGTCACCCTTCATATCAGAGTCCACATAGTTCCCCTTTTACATCTGAATCCACAGAGTTCCCCTTTTAATTTTTGAACTGGCAGAGTTCCCTTTCACTGTAAGGGGGAACTCTGAAGACTCTAATGTAAGGGAGAACTCTGGGGCCTCTAACATAAGGGATGCTCTGGGAATCCTAATTTAAGGGGGGACACTGAGAACTCTGATGTACGGAGAAGACTCTGATGTAAGGGGGAACACTGTGCCCTTTGGTGTAAAGGGGAACTCGGATGTAAGGGGTGCTCTGAGAGCCCTGATTTGCCTTAGACCCCTTTTACACTGGGGCGGTTTGCAGCCGATATTGCACTAAAAATAGCGCCTGCAAACCGACCTGAAACAGCGGCTGCTGTTTCTCCAGTGTGAAAGCCAGAGGGCTTCCACACTGGAGCGGTGTGCTAGCAGGACGGTAAAAAAAGTCCTGCTAGCCGCATCTTTGGAGCGGTGAAGGAGCGGTGTGTTTGCCGCTCCTCCATCGCTCCTGCCCATTGAAAGCAATGGGACACCGCGGCTATACCGCCGGCAAAGCGCCTCTGCAGAGGTGGTTTTTAACCCTTTTTCGGCCGCTAGCGGGGGATAAAACCGCCCTGCTAGCGGCCGAATACCGACGCGAAATTAGCGGTAAATCGCCGCTAAAAATAGCGGCGCTTTACCGCTACCGCCCCAGTATGAAAGGCGCCTTAGTGTACTTACTCAGAGGCAGGAGAGAGAAGGGGGGAGACTTCAATCACAGACAGTGATGAAAGGTGAGCTCACTCACCCCTTGGCAGTCAGCATCTCTCATTCAGATATATCTGAGGCTGCTGGGCTTCAAATTTCCATCCGCAACTTTTCTTTTCTAAAGGCACAGCGCCGGGGATTGGAGTGTGGGCAGACACAGAAGGGTAGGGGTGGGGGGCAGAGGTGCAGATCGAGCCCTCTCTCCTCTCCCGTCTGTGTGTGTGTTTAGAGGGGTGGTTGTTAGTGCTGGCTTTGGGCAGTGTGAAGGAGTGTAACGGAGACTCTTAGCTTAGACAACTGCAGCCAGCAACCCTGCTGGGAAGCCATAGTCCATTCTGAATAATGTGTCCAGGTTTCAAGCAGTGTGAAACCCGGATGCATGATTCCAAACCCGAACTGTCCGGGTGAATCCTGGACAGGTTGTAAACCTAGGCTGGTGTGTGGTGCAGTCCAGCCAGATCAGTGCAGTACTAATGCGCCAAACAGTGCATTGTACTGTTAGCTTTTTTTTTGTAATTAACTTTATTGAAATGTCACACAATGCCTTGCACTGCAGTGAAAAAAAAGAATTTTGCCTTGTCGTGAGATGGGATCAGTATTGCCAACCTAACAAACTGAAATTTACTGACACGACACCCACAGTTTACTGGCACAGCCACGTTTTTACTGACATTTTCAAAAGTTACAAAATTACAGTTTTAAGTGCAAATTTAAGTATTTCTGTTACAAATGAGTACAATTTTCAATTAACATTGTGATTAAAGGTAGATATTGGGGCAAAAAACATATTTCTTTTTTTATTTTCCATATAGTAAGTAGCTCAGGGACAGGACTCAGGAGCAGGGGCAGCCCGTCCATTAAGGGCATACCTCCTCTATCCACGCCACCCCCTATATGATTAATAGATAGATTCATGTATAGCGCACCCACCCTAGACTTTACCTGCTTTTCTTAACTTGGCTCCTCTGCAGGAAAGACTGAGGCACACCGCACTAGCAGCCTGTACCCTCTGGGATGGGGAGGTTGAGCGGTGTTAGTTTTCTCGGGCCTGCCTGCGGCTGGTGTTTGAATCCTCCCGAGCTGATCTCACTTCTGGCTTGGCCAGAAACAAGTCCTTAATTCTCCCCAGTAAAGTAACTGTCCACACCAACTGAAAGTCCAACTTCTGTATTTATTTCACATGGATAATAAATAGTCCCTTTAAGAGCAGACAGGTTGAGACGAGACACAGGTCAGATAAGGTGGGAGAGAGGCCCAGGCACAAACTCAAATCTTGGTTCCCTTACTGTTCTGATATGCACGAACAGGTTTGGCGTGCGATCTTTATCACAGACCTAATGAATATGAAAGTCACTGCCACTGACTTGGTGAAGATGGTCACTGCCACTGACCGGGTGAATAGGGCCTTGCCCTATTTGGTCACTGCCACTGACCTGGTGTGCGTAGAGTCACTGCCACTATGACCTACAGAACATGCACTGCCTTCTTGAAGAACTTGGCCCATGTCAAAGAGAAAAGCATCCCTCCGGAGAGTTACCAGAGGCCCTCACTGTCACCACGACTCTGCGCTGGGTCTATAGAAAGGGTCACCTCCCTGGCCTCCTCGATCCAAGATACGGGTCCCCTCGCAAGGCGGTACCCTGGGAGCTCTCGATCCTTAGCGGACCCCAGCCGAAGGTTGCTGGGCCCGGGCCTCCTATTTAGTACCTCACCCCAGACTGAAGGTGTCTGGGATGGAACAGCAACTTCACCTCCAGGCTTAGGGCACCCAGAGGCAACACACACACCCAGGCCCCCGGGCCTAGGGCACCCGGAGGCGACACACCCAGGCCTAAGGTGCTTGGGCGTCGACCCCGACTGGAAGATGCCTGCCCCTTTTTATACCCTCTCCCGACAGGCACAGCAGGTTCCCCACCCCGCCGCACTGCTGTCAAGAGGGGACAAGAAAAGGCACAACCCGGGCCTATGGCAACAGCGCCACCTATAGGCCCCAGGGAACTACACATCAGTACTATCTCCCAGGGACAGAAATGATCCATGAACCCTAACAATTTGTGTATCTGAGCCTTATTACCACTCAGATACTTCCCTTAAATATAGCACCCCGCTACACATGCATACCATGAATCTATCCATGGCCACCCCCTATTTATGCGTCCGGCCCTATTTCAGGACGCTGGGCGCATGAATTAAAGCGGCGGGGGGTGTTTTTTTGAAGCATAGGCTCTAATAGGCTTCAAAATAGGGTGGACTCGTGGTGCAGAGCATTGCGCTCGGAGCCTACCCAGGTGTGTTAGAAAAGCAAATGAATATTCGCTATTCTAACACTAAATCTCCTCTCCGCCAATCAGGAAGCGCGAGTCTGATACCGTTTCCCAATTGGCTGAAAGGTCAGGCGATCCTATTGGACGCCTAGGAGGAGGAGGGGGATGCACGGCAGAAGCTGCCTTCATCCACACCACAGGAGGAGGAAGAAAGCTGGCGGACACGCTGTCCCCCGTCTGCTTCCTAGATTGGGTAAGTGCGGTGCTTTGATGTCCCGACTTGCCCTCCTGACCCACCACTGCTCAGGAGGGCAAGAAATTAGAATGGGCAGGCGCACTCACACATGAAATTGACTCTCACAGTGACACTGACAGCAGTGTGCAACAGCACAGATGATGACTCCTCACCGACACAACACGTCCCCTCCTTCCTGAGTCACAGTGACAGTCTCTCTTAACGCCAGGTGGTCCCTTCAGTCCACTCCAGTCCAAACAGCACTGACAGTCCTGCTCCCGGCTTGCCTTGCTCCAATCCCGCACACGAGGCTCTGGCCGCTCTGCTCGGCTCTTTTGCACCATGACAGCACACATCACACGCCAGTTTTTTTACTAGTTGCCCAATGCAGTCTCACCGCATCTGGTTTGAATGTACCCTAAAATGCATGGTGTGTTGAAGCAAAGCAGGAACATCAGCTAAATCCTTAGTACTCGAGTTCTGAGCAATGCTGAGATTTGCTGAACATAAATTGTAAAAAGTCACATAGACACACAAGATACATATGTTGTGCATGCACACCTGTTTGGAGCATCCAGAAAATTCCTACATTCTATTGCCTATATTATTAGGTAAAAAAGTTTGTATATCTGGAAAATGGAGAGACTCAGATTTGGATACGTGGTTGCCATTTGAGTAAAAAATTATTTTATTTAACATATAAACATTGTAGAAAAAAGTTAATTGAAAATTAAACATGTTACATATGAGGTACAAATTGTTAAAACATTACATATATTGAGAAAAACAAAGTGGTAGTTCCCACTACTTGTCCTGTAACCACCAGTGAAAAGCCGGTGGTGACGAGTAGAGGTTTATCCAATGCGTTTTGATTTAGTGATTAAATCACTAATTTAAATACATATTAGAAATTGGAAATATAGTAGAAGCATTCCCCATATTGTGGTGAAAAAAGAGGGCTCATATCCACATGTAGCGCCCTGCTCCTATTGGGTGGGCGCTATATGTAAATTTAAGTTTATCTGAGCTGTAGTTTAGCTCAGAGTATTATGTTAAATTGCTGGTTTCTGTTCCAGTTCAGCTGTGTTGTGCGTTTTCCACTTGGCCGTGGGTGTCGCTGTCGCCTCCGGTCAGTGTTGGAAATACAGCAGGCTGGATGCATTGAGTACCTCTTTACCCAGAAACAGCCCAGTGGGAGTGGTTCACCCGCTGTGCATTCTGGGAGAGGGTACTTAAGGGACAGACACCGTTTTCGCGGTCTCTCTGACCTGATGGCCCTCCTGGCCTAAGGTATGTCGTAGCAGTTCTTCTGCCTCAGGGGCCTGCTGGCCCGAGGCCTCGTTACTGAAAGTAGGCCCAGGAGTTTCTGGGGCCTACTTGTCCAGGGGTGGTCCTGAGCTGTCTTGCCTGCGGGGAGAAGCCGAGCAATTGGAGACTCAATTGGAGGACGCATCCCGGCCAAATCTACCTCACAGTATCACCGGATGGCTGAAAGATACTGGTACTGTGAGATTGTACTTTGACTTTGCAAAAGTTCTTGGTTAAACAATCCTGTGGCAGAGGATTGTACAACAAGTGAAGTTATTTTCAACAAGTCTGTGGCAGAGACTATGACCGAGCACCACACCGGCTGCTAGGTCAGTGAGAGAGGCCTATACAGTGGTTGCTAGATCCAGTTGTGGAGCTGTTTGTCCTCTGGATCAAAGAAGTACCCGTGATCTGCAAAACAAGGTACCTGAATCTCCCCTAACCCTCCATCCCTCTGTCTGACATTTGTTAATAAAAGCATTGGAAAAAGAGCCTAAGTGTTGGTGCGGACATCTGTGAACAACTCTCCAATGGGACCCCTATGGCGTATATGGTTAACAGTGAGGTAACGGCAGACCCAAAATTAAACCAGCCGCTCGTACGGGGATAGTGCTACACACATTAAATACCCTTCATTCTCTACAGGACTGCTGGATGTAATTGTAGCACTACCCCCGTAGGAGCTGCTGGTTATATTTTTGGGTCATGCTGTTACCTGTCTGTTCACCATATCCGTCATAGGGGTTACATTGAAGAGTTGTTCATAGATATCAGCACCAACACACAGTCTCTTTTTGCAATGTTTTTTTATTTAACAAAGTCAGTTAGAGGGATGGAGGATTAGGGGAGATTCAGGTACCTTGTATTTGCGGATCACGGGTACTTCTTTAATCCAGAGGACAAACAATTTCCACCCTGGATATAGCAACCACCGGATAACCCTCTCTCACTGACATGGCAGCCGGTGCGGTGCTCGGTCATAGTCTCTGCCACAGACTTGAAGAACATCTTAGAGTCGTTAGACAATCCTCTGCCACAGGATTGTATAACAAATAGCTTTTTTTGTAAAGTCAAAGTACAATCACACAGTACCAGTTTCTTTCAGCCGATCCGGCAATACTGTGAGGTAGATGGGTCGGGATGTGTCCTCCAATTGAGTCTCCAGGCTCTTCCTGAGATACCAGCCTTTTTGCTCGGTCCTCTCTCCGAAAAGTCCTCCCCTGGTTTCTCCAATTGCTCGGCTTCTCCCCGCAGGCAAGACAGCACAGGACCACCCCTGACTAGTAGGCCCCAGAAACTCCTGGGCCTACTTCCAGTAACGAGACCTCGGGCCAGCTGGCCCCGAGGCAGTAAACTGCTACGGCACACCTTAGGCCAGGAGGGCCATCAGGTCAGAGAGACCCGGAAGATGGCGTCTGTCCCTTAAGTACCCTCTCCCAGAATGCACAGCGGTGAACCACTCCCACTGAGCCATTTCTGGGCAAGAGGTACTCAATACATCCAGCCTGTTGCATTTCCAACCTTGACCTGTGGTGACCGCGACACCTACAGTCAAGTGGAAAATGCGCAACACAGCTGGACTGGAACAGAAACCAGCAATTTACACAATTATTCTGAGCTAAACTACAGCTCAGACAACTAAATTTACAAATAGCGCCTACCCAATAGGAGCAGGGCGCTACACAATATAATCCAAAGGTCTAGCATTCAAAGACATAGAAATGAGTAGTGGGTAAGCAGATATAAAGATCCCTTCGACGGTGAACACCATCAAATGTCAGCAGCTCTATGGCTTTGAGTGCCAGACCTTTGGATTTTTAAATAGAATGGAAATGGATTTGAATACCTGTCAGGTTTTTATTGCTGTCTATGCCCCAGTTAGGGAGATTCACCTTCTCTATTTGTCCTGTTTTACCAAGTATTTACTAAGAATAGAGGAAATACCTCTAAAGTAAGGGACTCCCTTACTATTTTTCTCACTCCTTTTTTTGGCTATGAAATAGGAAATGAAAGAAAATCACCCCAATGGCATACCTACATTTTGGATGGGAATGAGGGACACCTACTAGCAAATGTATGTAGGCAGAGGACACGCCCCCTGCCACACCCCCTTAAAGGAGAATTAACAAAAAAAAGGTTAATTAAATCCACAAGGTTTTTTTTTTTTACCACTACTATTCCTTTATATTGGCTTTTAAATTTTACAATTTAGAAATTGGATGAAAGTATGAATTTAAGAATATACAGTAAATAACAATAAGGATTGTATTACATCTAAACCTATAGACTGTGAATGTTGTACATTTATTACACAGTTTGGTTATACTATGATACTCAGTTCCACTCTTTTTCTTTTTAATACTTTGCAGGCCCCGTGACAGTGATATGCTGAGGCCTAGCAGGTACAGTTTTCCGTTATTTCTCTTAAATCGTTTGTCATTGAATGCTTTTATTTTTCAGTGATATCTTACAGTTAAACATGCTGTACTGTGCTACATTTTGTCAGCTCTTCTGTGACAGATGCAGACCGGCTGTGAGCTCTGCAGTGCTTAGATGCCATTCTTATGGCTGAATTTATGTCAGTGAGGCTTGAACACATTAAGCCTTAAAGTGTTGCTAAACCCACAATAGTAAAATCAGTCTGTATATGCAGTAAAGCATGCTTGTTATACTCATTGTGGTACCTAAGGGGTTAATCCTCTGCATTGTGTTTGATCCTATCTCCTCTGATCCCCCCCCCTCCTTCCACTGTCCCCTGATGATTTCCTGATAACACAAAATCTATGGAGTCAGGCTGCACATGCTCAGTTTGGTGTGTATTGCTAGAGAGGGTTTTTTTTTTTCTTGGGAGAATGCATGTGATCAGCACAGGGCCAATCAACACTGTCCAGACAAAGGGTCAGGGGTCCTGCAGTCTCATAGGAAAGGCAGAAAACTCCTCCTACAAGCTTTAACTAGTGCTTGGCTGGACACTAGGGTTGTCCCGATACCGATACTACTAGTATCAGTATCGGGAATGATACCAAGCATTTGTGCGAGTACTTGTACTCGCACAAATGCTTCCGATGCCTAATCCGATACCTGGGAATGCAGCGGAAGTCAGCAGGCGGAAACTGAAAGTCAGCAGTTGGAGAGGGCGGAGCAGAGAGCGAGTCAACAGGCTGGCAGCAGTGGAACTAGGGGTAAGCTGGCCGGGGCAGGGGTGCAGGTTACAGCTGCATGTTTCGTCAAAATCGGTGACCAGAGCCGTCACATTCGGTAAAGGGAGTGACGTTCCATGTCTCTGTCAGAAGTTAAACATCACGATGCCCATCTTGCTACACCCTGCGCTCAGCCGCAGTAAGCCAGTAGCGGACACCTTGTTACACCCAGCCCATATAGTTCGGGCTGGGTGTAACAAGAAGTCTGTTGTTGCTTACTGCGGCCGAGTGCAAGGTGTACCAAGATGGGTGTCGCAGCATATAGTATATACTATATGATAAATTACATGAATGATGAGAGGAAAGGAAGGATTTTGCAATGCTATATGCCATATAGCATTGCAAATCCGTCCTTTCCTCTAATCATTCATGTCCTTTATTATGCCAGGCCAGCAATTGCCAATCAGTGCTGCATTTCAGTGCCCATCAGTCAGTGCCACCTATCAGTGCCCATCAGTCAGTACCACCTATCAGTGCTCATCGGTCAGTGCCACCTATAAGTGCTCATCAGTGCTGCATAATTAGTGCCACCTATCAGTGCCCATCAGTGCTACTGTCACATGACATTAAAAAAAAGTATTGGTAATCGGTATTGACGAGTACTTGAAAAAAGTATCGGTACTTGTACTCGGTCTTAAAAAAGTGGTATCGGGACAACCCTACTGGACACTGATAGAAGTCACAAGACTGCTCTAACTTCTCATGAGAAAAGATATTTAGCAGTTTATATTTACTAAAATAATTGCATTTTCGTGTTCTGTGTACTGTAGGAGACCAGATATAGTGTATGCAGGGTCCTGGGTTTAGAAACAATTTAAGCCAGATACTGTTTTTGTATGAAGTATTCCAAGTCCGAATAGTCAGTGAGCACAATATACCAGCACCATATCCAGTTGTTCATATATGGCACCCATGTGCCTTGGCTATACCAGGAAATTCATAGCTGTTATTGCCATGAGGTGAGGTAGGACAATGGTGATCTCTGAGAGATTTAACCACTTACCGTCTGTCATCTCATTAGGCTACAGAAGATTTTTAGTAGCTCAAAGATGTTACTAAAATCAATATCATTAGCAAATAAACACTAAAGAAATGAATCCCTATGGAGTGAATTATGCAAATAGCATGTAATGATCTTGTAGCAATTAATTATACATGCTTGGATTCATTGTACAGACATACAAGATTGATCACTACTACATGCTACTTGTATAGTTTACTCCCTAGGGAGCCACAACGAGTGCTTACAGCTCTCAGTAGCAAGACATTAAAATCACCGGTGTGGCTTAGCCCTTATGCAGCACTAAATTTTTCCATAACACTTGATTTGTAATGTCCTAATACTATTGTAAAAATGTTGAAATAAAGAAAAAAAGCACGGTTAATTTTAAAAAATATGAAGCACATTTATTATTAGTTTACATCCAGTTTCCCATTTCTGTCTGCAAATAATTGTGGTAATGATGGTGCTAAAACTGGTCACAGATGAATTGAAATTTGTCCGGTTCAGCAGGGACTGAACAAATTTTGATCAATCTAGTGATCAACTCCTCTCAAACAACATAGTTGGAAAATTTGTGTTCGATTAGTGCATGTAGCCAATAGGCTGCAGCACTGATCAGTATATTCTGATAGTGGAGTAGTCCCTCGGTGAGAATACAATAGAGCAGTGAGGAGGATTCCTCCATCCGTCTTGAATTTGTGGCTGGGGCAAACATTTTTTTTTGTTTTTTTTCAGACGGCTGGCTGATCAAAAAAATAAAAACAAATTATCTATGGCCAGGTTAAAGAGTTCAGCAAAGATGCCCATGATTACTAGTGAAAGTGGACCTATTGGGTGGGCACTTGGCATCTGACACACCTATAGGCTTATAAGGACACCAAAATCCACAGCTTTGCCTTCCAATGCACTCTTTACATTCGTGCTTAGAGATCTTGGGAGGCCAGTGAAGCTCCTCTACATATTCCTTTTCTACAAAGAATTTTAAAGCGAGACCGAATTACTTGGCTCACTATGAAGGTGTATAGGAAAAATCATGGAAAAAATGGTTGGCAGTGAGAACAATGGAATGTAGCAAAAATAATTGCAAGTCAAAAGAAGCTAGTGAATCTTAAAGCCTAGTATACACCACTAGTTTTTTTTTCGTTCAACTCGGAGCCACTGTACTAATGATCCATCGTTAGTGCACCAATCTCCCCTGATGTTATTTGTGTTCTGATAGGGGGACGGCAGCGCTCTCTGGCATTGGCCATTGGAGCTGGTCGGCTACTGGTTTTCCAGCATGCTCATCCAATAGAAGCCGTCACATGGCCGGCTTCTGGCAGACCGGCTGCCATACACACGGGCCAAATGTTGGCCATTTTTTTATTGAACCAGCCAATGTTGCCCAAGATTCGGCCCGTGTGTACTGGGCTTTAGTCACCTTGCATCAAAATCAAATTAAACTAGGACTGAATTAGGTCTTAAAGCAGAATTAAACCCATCAATTTAACTCTTTCCCAAAACAGTTACATTGAAGGCATGCCATGAATGATAATTTCCACAGTTGCTTGTGCGCTCAGCTTAACTGTCAAGCCATCAAATGGCTGGTGTCATAACTGATCACATATGCAGCAAAGCAAACAGAGGCTAAGATGGCAATTTTCTTGGTTGTAAAGGATTGGAGGGTTGAGTGCTGCTTTAAAGCATATGTAAACGATCACCTTGTAAAACAACCCATTCAGTTTAAAACAGAAATGAAAGGCGAAATATTTGTGTATAGATATAAAAAACATTATAGACGCTTTTTTTAACCTTTTTTTAATTCAATCTTATTTTATTGATAGGTAAGATAGAACAAGGATTTAAAGTAACATATATATTTTTTATTAAAGTATCGTATAAATAAAGCATTTCCTCTGTTCAGCTGCATAAGAGCTGGGGGGGGGGGGGGTGTCAGGACAAGTCTGATCATTGGATGAGAGTTGCTAAGTTCCCAGCATAGCTAGAGAACTGACCATAGCAGGTTCTCATGTTTAGTGTGGTCAGTTTTTTTCATAGGAATACAGAGGGACTGACAACACCAGAGATTTCACACAAATGAAGCAATACAAAGAGGACAGAATACTTTCTCATACAAGTACAGCAGGCACATATCAGGACTATAAAATGTTTGGGTAACATATTCTTTAAGTCTTTTACGGCCCCCATGGTTCACACTGCTTGTGATCTTTAACAGAAACTCGGTTCTAAAACATTTTAACTGTTTTTGGTAATAAAATGTCAGGCCTTTTAAGAAATGGACAACCTTTAAAGAGAAGTGTGGTAAGCTCTCCCGGGTCCCCTCCTCATTGGCCAGTGAGGAGGGAGCAGGAGGCGGGGCCAAGCTGTGCTCTGTGTGTCTCTGTGATACACATAGGCGGCTCAGGAGTGAGCATGCACGAGTGCCCCCAGAGCAAGCAGTATGCTATGGGGGTACTCAGCATGGGAGAGGAGCCAAGACCATCGGTAGGGGACCCGAGAAGAGAAGGATTGGGGCTGCTCTGTGCAAAACCACTACACAAAGCAGGTAAGTATAACATGTTTGTTCATTTTTAAACGAAATCTGAACCTTTGCAAATGCTTTAACTTATAAAAGCAATCTCTTGCCATGGATTTTCTTGTATGCATCAGTCCACATTCATTTGCTTTGTCTGTTTTTATTTATTATAGCTCTCATAAATGTTCTTTTTGCTTCTCACAGACTCTCTACAACCTTAGGTTTAAAGAAACCAAAGAAGCGGAGGCGAAAAGGGAAGAAAGGCATGCACACCCCTAAAAGTGCCAGGTTTGTAGATAAATGAGATTTGAAAAAAACATGCTAAGATTAGGGATGAGCTTCGAGTTCGAGTCGAACTCATGTTTGACTCGAACATTGCCTGTTCGCCGAACAGCGAACAAATTGGGGTGTTTGCGGCAAATTCGAAAAGTCTATGGGAGAAATCTATAGTGCTAATTATAAAGGCTAATATGCAAGTTATTGTCCTAAAAAGTGTTTGGGGACCCGGGTCCTGCCCCAGGGGACATGTATCAATGCATTTTTTTTTTTTTAAACGCCCGTTTTTTTGGGAGCAGTGATTTTAATAATGCTTAAAGTGAAACAATAAAAGTGAAATATTCCTTTAAATTTCGTACCTGGGGGGTGTGTATGATATGCATGTGAAGTGGCGCATGTTTCCCGTGTTTAGAACTGTCCCTGCACAAAGTGTCATTTTTGAAGGAAAAAAAGTCATTTAAAACTCACTCGCGGCTATTAATGAATTGTCGGCTCCTGACAATACATACAAAAGTCATTGATAAAAAAAAAAAAAAGCGTGGGGGTCCCCCAGAATTCAATTACCAGGCCCTTCAGGTCTGGAATGGATATTAAGGGGAACCCTGCCGCAAATTAAAAAAAAAAATGCGTGGAGTTCCCCCAAATATCCATACCAGGCCCTTCAGATCTGGCATGGATTTTAAGGGGAACTCCACCCCAAATTTTTAAAAAAATGGCGTGGAATCCCCCCAAAAATCCATACCAGACCCTTATCCGAGCACGCAACCTGGCCGGCCGCAGGGGAAAAGGGGGGGACGAGAGAGCGGCCCCCCTCCCTCCTGAACCGTACCAGGCCACATGCCCTCAACATGGGGAGGATGTCCTCATGTTGATGGGGACAAGGGCCTCATCCCCACAACCCTTGCCCGGTGGTTGTGGGGGTCTGCGGGGGGCTTATCGGAATATGGAAGACCCCTTTAACAAAGGGGACCCCTAGATCCCGCCCCCCCCATGTGAATTGGTAAGGGGTACATTGTACCCCTACCATTTCACGAAGAAAGTGTAAAAAAATGTAAAAAAAAAAAACACACAAACACCTTGAAAAAGTCCTTTATTAAAAAAAAAACAAAAACATTCCAGCGGAGAAATCCAGCGATCCGATGTCCAGCGCTGTCCGTCATTGGCTGAGCCTGAGCGAACCTGATGGGGAACTTCCTCCGCAGTCTATTACATGTATAGACCCGCCCCTTCTAAAGTTCCCCATCAGGTCCGCTCAGCCAATGACTCGGTGTAAGGCTGAGGACCTGATGCGGAACATGAGAAGGGGCGGGTCTATACATGTATTACAAAGTGAGAGAAGTTCCCCATCAGGTCCGCCCCCTCGGTATGTCGGACCCCGCCTACGTCATTGGCCTGAGCGGGGAACTTCCTTCACTGTGTAAGTGAAGTTTCCCGCTCAGGCCAATGACGTAGGCGGGGTCTGGCATACCGAGGGGGCGGACCTGATGGGGAACTTCCTTCACTGCGTAATACATGTATAGAGTCTATACATGTATTACACAGTGAATGAAGTTCCCCATCAGGTCCGCCCCCTCGGTATGTCAGACCTCGCCTACGTCAATTACACAGTGAAGGAAGTTCCCCGCTCAGGCCAATGACGTAGGCGGGGTCTGACATACCGAGGGGGCGGACCTGATGGGGAACTGGATTTCACCGCTGGAATGTTTTTTTTTTTTTTTTTTTAATAAAGGACTTTTTCAAGGTGTTTGTGTGTTTTTTTTTACATTTTTTGACACTTTCTTCATGAAATGGTAGGGGTACAATGTACCCCTTACCAATTCACATTGGGGGGGGCGGGATCTAGGGGTCCCCTTTGTTAAAGGGGTCTTCCAGATTCCGATAAGCCCCCCGCCCACAGACCCCCACAACCACCGGGCAAGGGTTGTGGGGATGAGGCCCTTGTCCCCATCAACATGGGGACATCTTCCCCATGTTGAGGGCATGTGGCCTGGTACGGTTCAGGAGGGAGGGGGGGCCGCTCTCTCGTCCCCCCCTTTTCCCCTGCGGCCTGACAGGTTGCGTGCTCAGATAAGGGTCTGGTATGGATTTTTGGGGGGACTCCACACCATTTTTTTTTTATTTGGGGTGGAGTTCCCCTTAAAATCCATGCCAGATCTGAAGGGCCTGGTATGGATATTTGGGGGAACTCCACGCATTTGTTTTTTAAATTTGCGGCGGGGTTCCCCTTAATATCTATACCAGACCTGAAGGGCCTGGTAATTGAATTCTGGGGGACCCCCACGCTTTTTTTTTTTTTTTATCAATGACTTTTCTATGTATTGCCGGGAGCCGACAATTCATTAATAGCCGCGAGTGAGTTTTAAATGACTTTTTTTCCTTCAAAAATTACATTTTTTGCAGAGACAGTTCTAAGCACGGGAAACATGCGCCACTTTACATGCATATTGTACACACCCCCCAGGTACGAAATTTAAAGGAAAAATTCACTTTTATTTTTTCATTTTAATCATTATTAAAATCACTGCTCCCGAAAAAACTGCCGTTTTTAAAACTTCTTTTTGCATTGATACATGTCCCCTGGGGCAGGACATGGGTCCCCAAACACTTTTTAGGACAATAACTTGCATATAAGCCTTTATAATTAGCACTTTAGATTTCGAGTCCATTGTATTTTATAGGGTTCTAAAGTTCGCGCAGGTTCTGGTGCGAACCGAACAGGGGGGTGTTCGGCTCATCCCTGGCTGAGATGTTAAAGATTTACAAATTAAACTTAAAGTTCTGGAAAAAGAGCAAAGGGCGCAGTGTCCCTAAAATGTACACTTGATATTTGGTTTGATTTTGGGCTCATTTAGATTTATGTGTGTATGTCTGTATTGTAGCATTGGATCACCGTGTAGACATGCTTTATTGACCCATGTTTCCAATGCATTTTCGCAATTAGGATTTGCAGCGGACAGCATTAAATGTCATTGATCAAGGCTTGGTAAAACGCATGTAACATGAATTTTGATGGGTTGCATTTGACTTCTTTGGACTCCCAACACACTAAAAAAACAGAAAAAGATGGACATGTTGTATTTTTAAAAACTCACTGTGCTGTAACACTGCGATGGGAACAGTCACTATAGTTATTATGGGGAAGTTGGACACATGTATTTGCATTGCAGCATGTGCACACAACATCATAAATGGGTCCTAAGTCTTTTAAATCATTTTTTTCTAAAGGCTGAAGGTTTTCTATCTTCATGCATTCTATGCATGAAGGTAAAAAACCTTCAGTATGCAGCCCCCACCCCCCCCCCAATACTTCCCCAAGCCCGATCGTGATCCAGCAATGTTCACGAGAGCAGCTGCTCTCCTGGGTTTCTGCCATTGGCTCCCACTTCTGTCAATCACAGCCAGTGAGGAGGGAGCGGATGGCGGGGCTGAGCCCCATTCTGTGTGACTTATGGACACACAGAGCAGGGCTCGGCAGCGACCATGCACGGGTGCCCCATAGCAAGTGGCTTCCTATGGGGCAATTAGAGAACTGGGGGAAACAGGAGCGCTAACGGGGGACCCGAGAAGAGGAGGATTGTGGCTGCTCTGTACAAAACCATTACACAGAGCAGATAAGTATAACATGTATGTTATTTTTTTTTATGTAACTTCAATGTAGCGTAAGTCAATTGATTTTCTTCCTTTTTCACCTAGGTCTGTCTGTCCACCTTGTGACCAGCGGAGGACATTAAACCCTGAAAATTGCGAATGTGTGTGCCAGAAAAATGAGAAAAAGTGCAACCAACGAGGACTGATATTTAACCAAGAGCGATGCAGGTGCCACACTCAAACTGAGTTTAAAGTCTGCCCCTTCTTGTGCAGGTTGATAGGGAAACTATGACAATAATTTCCTTTAAAGCATTTTGTGACAGACGTATCCCAGACTGTTATTCCTATGGCACAATTGGCATTAGGCAGAACCAACATTCACTAGACTTTTTGGGTTAATTTTGTTTAAAAAAATCAGCTCCATCAAGCCACCAGCTTGGATTTTTTTTTTGCAAATGGATGTGTTAGAACAAGAGTTCCTAATAGTGATAATCTATGCATAACATACTTGCCATCACAGATCAATCAAGAAACTATAAACCATGGCTCCAATCTGTCAGATCAACTTTTTTACATTTTTTTACCCCAGTGTGGCATGTCCTCAGTCCTGGCTTGGCAAAGCACATTTTCCCTTTACAGTATGTAAAATAAAACTATTGCATATAGTAGGGGTGCAACGGACCAAAAAACTCACGGATCGGATCGATCCTCGGATCAGAGCCACGGATCGGATCATTTTCGGATCGGCAAAAAAAAAAAAAATTACTAATATCCACGTCATCCCCCCCCACTGTAATATCCACAATCTCCCCACCACAATCTCCCCCAGTAATATCCACAATCTTCCCCCAGTAATATCCACAATCTCCCCCCGTATGTAATATCCACAATCTTCCCCCAGTAATATCCACAATCTCCCCCCGTATGTAATATCCACAATCTTCCCCTGTATGTAATATCCACAATCTTCCCCCAGTAATATCCACAATCTTCCCCCAGTAATATCCACAATCTCCCCCTGTATGTAATATCCACAATCTTCCCCCAGTAATATCCACAATCTTCCCCCAGTAATATCCACAATCTCCCCCCGTATGTAATATCCACAATCTTCCGCTGTATGTAATATCCACAATCTTCCCCTGTATGTAATATCCACAATCTTCCCCCAGTAATATCCACAATCTCCCCCCGTATGTAATATCCACAATCTCCCCCTGTATGTAATATCCACAATCTCCCCCTGTATGTAATATCCACAATCTCCCCCTGTATGTAATATCCACAATCTCCCCCTGTATGTAATATCCACAATCTTCCCCCAGTAATATCCACAATCTTCCCCCAGTAATATCCACAATCTCCCCCTGTATGTAATATCTACAATCTCCCCCCGTATGTAATATCCACACTCTCCCCCTGTATGTAATATCCACAATCTTCCCCTGTATGTAATATCCACAATCTTCCCCCAGTATGTAATATCCACAATCTCCCCCCGTATGTAATATCCACAATCTTCCCCCAGTAATATCCACAATCTTCCCCCAGTATGTAATATCCACAATCTTCCCCCAGTATGTAATATCCACAATCTTCCCCCAGTAATATCCACAATCTTCCCCCAGTAATATCCACAATCTTCCCCCAGTAATATCCACAATCTTCCCCCAGTAATATCCACAATCTTCCCCCAGTAATATCCACAATCTTCCCCCAGTAATATCCACAATCTCCCCCCGTATGTAATATCCACAATCTCCCCCTGTATGTAATATCTACAATCTCCCCCCGTATGTAATATCCACAATCTCCCCCTGTATGTAATATCCACAATCTCCCCCCGTATGTAATATCTACAATCTCCCCCCGTATGTAATATCCACACTCTCCCCCTGTATGTAATATCTACAATCTCCCCCTGTATGTAATATCTACAATCTCCCCCCGTATGTAATATCCACACTCTCCCCCTGTATGTAATATCTACAATCTCCCCCCGTATGTAATATCCACAATCTCCCCCTGTATGTAATATCTACAATCTCCCCCCGTATGTAATATCCACACTCTCCCCCTGTATGTAATATCCACAATCTTCCCCTGTATGTAATATCCACAATCTTCCCCCAGTATGTAATATCCACAATCTTCCCCCAGTATGTAATATCCACAATCTTCCCCCAGTAATATCCACAATCTTCCCCCAGTAATATCCACAATCTTCCCCCAGTAATATCCACAATCTCCCCCCGTATGTAATATCCACAATCTCCCCCCGTATGTAATATCCACAATCTCCCCCCGTATGTAATATCCACAATCTCCCCCTGTATGTAATATCCACAATCTCCCCCTGTATGTAATATCCACAATCTCCCCCTGTATGTAATATCCACAATCTTCCCCCAGTAATATCCACAATCTTCCCCCAGTAATATCCACAATCTCCCCCCATATGTAATATCCACAATCTCCCCCCGTATGTAATATCCACAATCTCCCCCTGTATGTAATATCCACAATCTCCCCCTGTATGTAATATCCACAATCTCCCCCCGTATGTAATATCCACAATCTTCCCCCAGTAATATCCACAATCTTCCCCCAGTAATATCCACAATCTTCCCCCAGTAATATCCACAATCTCCCCCAGTAATATCCACAATCTTCCCCTGTATGTAATATCCACAATCTCCCCCTGTATGTAATATTCACAATCTTCCCCCTGTATGTAATATCCACACTCTCCCCCTGTATGTAATATCCACAATCTCCCCCAGTAATGGGCATCTCCCCCACTTACCAGTCTCTCCTGCCGGCCAGTTCAAATCCACGAGCAGCGAGGGGTGATGACGTCACAAGGCGGCCGCCGCCCCCGGGTGTACTAAGATGGCCGCGGCTCCGGAGCTAGGCCGAAGCCGCGGCCTTTCCTAAGGCCGAGGCCGCGGATCGCGGTGTGTGCCGATCCGAACGGGGTGACCCCTTCGGATCACGGATCGTCACCGATCCGTTGCACCACTAGCATATAGTATAAAAGACAGAGAATTGGATTTATTATAACTGGAGCAGCCAGAATCTGGAGCAGCTGTGTATGACTAACAATAATATATCTTTCATTTTCAAAGCTTAAAGTGGTTGTAAACCCACTTATGCAACTTGCACCTACAGGTAAGCCTAGATAAAGGCCTCGTACACACGACCGATTTTCTCGGCAAGAACCAGCAAGAAACTTGCTGGCAGAGAGGTCTTGCCGAGTAAATCGGTCGTGTGTACGCTGCTATCGGGTTTCTCGTCGAGAAAACCGACAAGAAACCTCGACGAGAAAATAGAGAACCTGCTCTCTATTTTCTCGTCGAGATTCTCCTCGGCATGTTTCTCGACGAGAAAAGTGAGTGTGTGTACACTTACCTGTCCGCCCGGAAGCCCGCGCATGTTCGAAATGAATTCGACGCATGCGCGGTAGCTTCCTAGGCATACGTAGGGTATACCAAGATGACGGCATCGAATGTGACGAGCGCATGCTCGATGTAGTCGATGACGTCACCGCGTACACTCCTTTCAAAGAACCGCGGGTTCTTTGAAACGAGCGTGTGTACACTCGGCCGGGACAAGTTTCTTGTCCAAGAATCTCGTCGAAAAAAACGACATGTTTTTTTCAACAAGAATCTCGGCCGTGTGTACGAGGCCTAAGACTTACCTGTAGGTGTTTGCAATATCTCCTAAACCTACACGGTTTAGGAGATATTTTCCAAAAAAGAATGCACTGTCGTCTACGGCGCATGCGCGCCATAGATAACGGCGCTGCCGCACTGTCAACGCCGGTTTTATCAATGGATAATGCCGGCTTTGACGGCTCCCGCGCGCATATGACGTCATCGCCACACCGGCCAATCAGAGCGCCGGAGCGGTGATACCTGGAAGTAACCTTCCGGAGCGATGTCTGCGGCCGGAGGGGGAGACGAGGACGGCTTTGGGGGCTTCGATCTAAGGTAAGTAATGCATAATGAGCTAGTATGCTAGTCATACTAGCTCATTATGCCTTTCTCTTGCAGGTTAAAAAAATATAATTGTATTTACAACCACTTTAACTGAACAAGCTCAAGATAGAAGCTAATTGGTTGCCATGCACAGCTGCTCCAGATTTTGTCTGCTCCAGTTTTTTATAAATTCCCCCCAAAGAGTGCTAAACCCATAGTAAAAATCCAATTATATTTATTGAGCAGAATGTCCAAAAGTAACCTGTTTCAGGGGTTGGTTCATCTCAGATAAAAATGCCAGAAAAAGGGAAAATACCTAAACTATGAAGTATTGAAGAATAATTTTAGAGGGTACCGAAACACACTGATAACACAACTATAATGCCGCATACACACGATTGAAAATTCCGACAAGAAAAGTCCGATGTGAGCTTTTGGTCGGAAATTCCGATCGTGTGTAGGCTCCATCGGAATTTTTCTGTTGGAATTTCCGCCAAGAAAAATTTCAGATCTGGTTCTCAAATTTTCTGACAAGAAAAGTTCTTGGAGGAAATTCCGATCGTCTGTATGCAATTTCGACGCGTAACAAAAAACGCATGCTCTCAATCAATTTGACGCATGCTCGGAATCATTGAACTTAATTTTTCTCGGCTCGTTGTAGTGTTGTACGTCACCGCGTTCTTGACGGTCAGAATTTGGTGTGACCGTGTGTATGCAAGACAAGTTTGAGCCAAGATTCCGTCGGAAAAAAATCCTCGGTTTTTTTGTCAGATTTTCCAATCGTGTGTACGCGGCATAAGTCTATAAAGTCCAGGAAGTATATGTATGCAGCATTAGTGGCCACTCCCTTGAGAGACAGGCAGTCTTTGGAAGAACAATGGGAGAAAAACAACGTGCACCAAAAACTAAGTACAGCAGAAGATGCAACGAATGGTATATTTAATTAAAATCAGCCAAATGGCTTCTCACACTAATATAAAGATCAATAGGTATTTAACAATCAGGGCTTTTTTTCTCAGACAATAGGTGCAGGAACTCCCCTTTTCCGAGCCACTTGGTTTCTCCGCCCCTACCCACCTCCGAGCAACGTCCCTTGGTTCCATCCCCTAACCCACCTCCCAGTACCGTCCCTTTTAGACAATACAGAACCAAGTATCATTTTGTTGTGCTAAGTAATTTGTATGGAATTTGGTTTCCCCTTCAGCCAGCAACAATAGATCCCCCTAACAATGTACCACCCACAACAAATTCCCCCCCCCAGCAACAATAGACCCCCGGCAGCATCAACAGATCTCCGCACAGCCAGCATTAATAAACTCTTTGGCAGCCATCAACAATAGACCCCACCCCCAACAGTATATCTCCTTCAGCAACAACTGACCCCCCAGCAACAATAGGTCCCCCACCAGCAACACTAGACCTCCTCAGCAATAATAGACCCCCCTGCAAAAATAGATCCCCTCCAGCTAGAATAGATCCGCCAGCAGTGAGCATCAATATCCTGCAGCACACCCCAGCACCCCTTGACATTACATACAGTCAGTCCAGGAGGTGCCGGAACTGCGTTCCCCCGCGTTCCCGCTGAAAAAAAGCCCTGATAACAATATAATACTGTGGTCACTTAGTGGGTTCCCGGTGGATGGTGGTGTGTAGATGTTAACACGAGAGGAGAGGAACAACCGGCCGGACATCCGTCTTGTCGTCTCGAAACCAGCATGGAACACACTCAGAGTCACATCGGAAGTGACGTCAGAACATGGAGAGAACGTTTTTTTTTCAATGATCACATGACTAGCTGGTTTTGCAGCTTTGCTTTGGTTAACTATGGTTCATTAGTAAAAATACTTGGACTGTTATGATCGGTTTGATGCACTCTGTCTTTGATACCATTTGAAGTTGTCAGAAATTGCACTTTTGCCTTGTACACACGATCGGATTTTCCGTCGGGATAAACTCCGACGGATTTTTTAGACGGAATTCCATTCAAGCTGTCTTGCATACACACTGTCACACCAAATTCCGACCGTCAAGAACACGGTGACATACAACACTACGACGAGCCAAGAAAAATGAAGTTCAATGCTTTCAAGCATGTGTTGATTTGATTCTGAGCATGCATGGTTTTTCCGATAGAAAATTTTTCCGTCAGAAAAAAAGAAAACATGTTCTCTTTCTAAATTCCGATGGAAAAAATTCCGATGGGGCACACACACGGTCGGAATATCCAATGAAAAAATTCCGTCTGACTTTTTCCATCGGAAATTCCGATCGTGTGTACAAGGCATTAGTAGCCTCTTGATCTGAGAGCCGTGTATCCAGAGCAGCGTTTCTTAAAACAGGGTTCCTCCAAAGGTTGCCAGGGATTCCTTGAGCAAGGGGAAATTTCTGCTACTCAGATAAGTTACCACTGATCTGTTTAGCTATCTGTTATGGAATGATTATTCCCCCTGACCCCAAATGTAGGGAGAATTTTTCTCCTTGATCGTCACACTAATGTACCGTGAGCTGTAGATGCAGTCATTTTTTATCAGGGGTTCCCTAAGACCAGAATCATATTTCAAGGGTTCCCCAATTTTAAAAAGGTTGAGAAAGGCTGCTCTAGAGTTACTACACGCCAATACAGGTATGTGTACTGTATGGAGCAATTAATAAGAGACTGAACATTTTGGGATCTAGTGCTCCTAAACAACATCAGTTATTAAATAAAAATATTGGTAAGTTTGGGGATTGGTTAGTGGAGAAAGATGCCAGCGAAAAGATACAGGATTTAAGGGAGCGTCAACGGAATAGCAAAGTAGCAGTGACCAGTAGGGATGAGCTCCGCGTTCGAGTCGAACATACGTTCGACTCGAACATCGTATGTTCGATCATTCGACGAAGATTGAACGTTTTGGGTCGTTCGCGCTGAATTTGAGTGACGCGAACGGCCCAAAATCCCGGCGCTGTAATTGGCCAAGCATACTGTGACCCCGCATGCTTGGCCAATCACAGCGCCGGCAGCAAGGAGAGCCATAATTGGCCACAGGCAGGATGCCTGTGGCCAATTATAGCTCAGGGGGTTTAGTACACGCCCCACACTATAAAAGGCCGCCAGCGCAGCGGCCTTGTGTATTGTGTTGGCGTGCAGGGAAAGACGTACATAGGCAGGGACAGTGTTAGAGAAATTGTGTGTAGGGAGAGAGGATAGGTAGGGACAGTGTCAGTGATATTGTGTGTAGGGAGAGAGAAGGATAGGTAGGGACAGTGTCAGTGATATTGTGTTCAAGGAGAGAGAAGGATAGGTAGGGACAGTGTCAGTGATATTTTTGCTAAGCCTCCTACACAGTATACACCTGAAGCTAGCCCTTATTGCTGTGATTTCCTGTTGTGTAACACAGGCAGGCATCTGCAGCACTTAAAGCGCTCCTGCGCTCACCAAGAGTAACTGTGAGGGCTTAAAGTGTTGTGGCAACACCACCACCACCACCACCAAAGGCCCAGTTTTTCAGCCCCTGTTCAACAGGGGCATGCAATTACAATTCTTGATCTAATAATTCACAGCAGGGCCCATTCATGCGCCCACCAAGAGTAACTGTGAGGGCTTACAGTGTTGTGGCACCAGCACCACCACCAAAGGCCCAATTTTTCCTACCACTGTTCAACAATGGCATGTAAATATAATTCCTGATATAATAGTTCACAGCAGTGCGTTCCAGCGCCCACCAAGAGTAACTGTGAGGGCTCACAGTGTCGTGGCAACACCAACATGTAAGGGGCAAATTTCAGCAGAGTATATACGGCAGGCCCCTATTTTCAAACATCCAACTTACAAACGACTCCTACTTGCAAACGGAAGGATACAACAGGAAGTGAGAGGAAATCTACCACTAGGAAGGGAAATTCTCTCCTGTAAGAGTTAATATGGGAAAAAGGTGTCTCCTCTCTACTGATGCTTTATCACCAATCCTTGTTTCAATAAAAACCCCACTTTTTAAAAACAGTTGTCATTGGGACGGAAAGTGAGGTGAAATGTTCTGAACAGGGGCACAGACAGCAAAACAAATGTTACAGGGGTGATAACCCTTACCTATGTTTTCCAAAAAGTTTAAAAATAGATTTTTTGGCTGGAGCTACACTTAAACAATGTACCTGTTCAAAATTACAAACAGATTCTACATAAGAACAAACCTACAGTCCCTGTCTTGTATGCACCGCCTGTATACGGCTGTTCAGAGTATATAGGGCCTTTTTTATTTTGTGTGCGGGGTTCCCCTTAATATCCATACAAGACCCAAAGGGGCTGGTAATGGGCTGGGGTGGGGGGGGGGGGGTGATGGGGTAGCCATGCCATTTTTCTCAAAGATTTGCATCCATATTACCGGGACCAGACATGACATTAAAGCAGCAAGCAGTTTTAAATGGCTTTTTTTCCTTTAGAAATGTCATTTTGTGCAGGGACAGTTCTAAACACGGGAAACACGTGGCACTCCACAGGCATACTTTAGACACCCCCCAGGTACGATATTTAAAGGAATATTTGACTTTAAAACTTCATTTTGGATTGATACATGTCCCCTGGTGCAGAACCCGGGTTCCCAAACCCTTTTTAGGACAATAACATGCATATTAGTCATTATAATTAGCACTTTAGATTTCGAACGTTCGCGTCCATTGTATTTAATAGGGTTCTAACGTTCGTGCGAACTTTCGGTCCGTTCGCGGGTTCTGGTGCGAACCGAACCCGGGGGTGTTCGGCTCATCACTAGTGACCAACATTCAGGGGGCTCTTGGGGGTTCTGGCCCAGATTTAAAAGTGTCTTTCACATTGTTTATGGCACCAAAAGCATTATCTTTGGGTGTTTAACAGTCAGGCAGCACTTTCAAGTTCACAAGTTTATAATAGCTGTATATCATTGTTTTTATTGCTGTCTGTTATCCCATTCGGGAGGTTTCAACTCACTTGGATGGTTGTCAGATAGAACAAGAAGTGAGTGGTGCTCTCCACTTCCAATCTGTTCAATAGATGTCAGAGCAGAATATGAAGAATAGTCCCCATAATCAGACAATAAAAAAAAGTACAGTGAAGAAGGTTTAGAACCTCTGTTAAGATTTTATGATGTCTGTGTTCCAATGAAGGAGATTTCCGCTCACCGTCTGCCTAGCATATGGAACAGAGGGACAATAGTAATCTTCTCTCTGTGGACAAAGAATGCGTTTAATGGATTCACATAACACTGATTTGTAGAAGGCATTATACTACCACCATTTAATGCCACTGCAGAAAATAAAATATCTCCTATGTTTTCTCCAAACAGGTGTGAAAAACCAAGAAGCTGACAGTCGCCTAGTAAAGAAAAAGACTACACTTTAAATGGTTTCATATCCAGAGCCATATGACTTTGCACTTTACCACATCAGTCCTCAACCCCTCACTGCTAAAATGTGGATCACAGCTGAAAAACATCCACTGACGAATACCATGACCAACGTTAAATACGGAGAATTAGCAGTCAGGTTGGTGGCCTGGCCTACTGTACTTGGTTGACCTATATAAGGCAGATTTGCTGAAGAGTGAACTCAGGATTTTATGCAAAAGGGCAAAGACTTTTTTTATATACATTTTATTTTATGTTTTACTATAGACTTACTTAAGTCCTTGTACACTGGCGATTCTGCTTATATATTAGCAAATTGTACACCAAGCTTTTGCTTTGTGAAAGCCTTTAAAGCACAATTTACCTCTACTACTGAGATGCGAAACACCTATCTTTAATAAAGGGTTGACTGTCACTTTAAACATGGTGCTATCAGACTTCATTAGGGTTAGGCTTGTCTAAAATGACTGTACAAGAATTTACGTTTTCTTCAAAGACTTGAAAATAACTGCCTAAAGCTTGCCAAAAGCTTTGCAAAAGCTTGCTGTACACACTGTTCTTATACAAGCTGAAGCCTGTGTAGGAGGTCCAAAACATCTATTAACCTTTTCCATTTGCATTTTACTAAAAGAATACTAATATAAAGTGAATATAAGATACAAAAAAAATGAAAACCCTATATGATGTGAGATAAATCAGGAAAGAACGACTTGGCAGCAAAAATCTCAAGAAGTTTCAGATATTCTAAATTCCTAAATTAACATTTAAGAACTCTAGAAACCTGGCACTGTGATAAAGTCACATTTTTTAAATATCAGCTACAGAAGTGTAAGCGTTGAAGTTAAATAATTGCTTTCAAACAACAAATTATGCAAAACTTGTCAGCCATTGGCTGAAATAATAATTTAAGTTGAGAAGTTTTCATTATTGTATTGGTAATGCTAAAAACTAACTCCCGTGAGTTACTAACAAGGACTTTATTTATTTGTCCATATATTATGTATCATTTTATTTATCACTGTATAAATCTTTGTTCTGTAGGTCTCTGTTACTTCTAAGCAAATATACTGTATGTGCAAATGTATTTATAAATTTCTTTGCCGCAATAAAAAAATTTTTTTTTAAAGTCATGTAATGTCTGTTTTTTAACCACTTCAGCCCCGGACCATTTCGCTGGCCAAAGACCAGAGCATTTTTTACGATTCGGCACTGCGTCGCTTTAACTGACAATTGCGCGGTCGTGCGACGTGGCTCCCAAACCAAATTTATGTCCTTTTTTTCCCACAAACAGAGCTTTCTTTTGGTGATATTTGATCACCTCTGCGGTTTCTATTTTTTGCGCTATAAACAAAAATAGAGCGACAATTTTGAAAAAAATGCAATATTTTTTACTTTTTGCTATAATAAATATCCCCAAAAAATCGATAAAAAATCAAAATTTTTTCACAGTTTAGGCTGATGTGTATTCTTCTACATATTTTGTGCAAAAAAATCGCAATAAGCGTATATTAATTGTTTCGCGCAAAAGTTATAGCATCTACAAAATAGGGGATAGTTTTATGGCATTTTTTTTTCACTAGTAATGGCGGCGATGTGTGATTTTTATCGTGACTGCGACTTTATGGCGGACACATCGGACACCTTTGACACATTTTTGGGACCATTGTCATTTTTACAGCGATCAGTGCTATAAAAATGCACTGATTACTGTGAAAATGACACTGGCAGTGAAGGGGTTAACCACTAGGTGGCGCTGAAGGGGTTAAGTGTTTCCTAGGGAGTGATTCTTACTGTTAGGGGGCGTGGGTAAGAGTGACACATCACTGATCGCTGTTCCCGATGAGAGGGAACAGACGATCAGTGACAGTGTCACTAGGCAGAACGGGGAGATACTTGTTTACACTTGCCTCTCCCCAATCTGCAGCTCTGTGACCCGATCGCGGGACACCGGTGGACATCGAGTCCGCAGGTCCCGCGGGCACGGTCACGGTGCTCGCGGCAGGGGCGCGCGCCCGCACGGCGGGAATTTCAAAGTGATGTATATATACGTTACTTTGCCCAGCCGTGCCATTCTGCCGACGTATATGTACAGGAGCCAGTCGGGAACCGGTTAACTTACAGATTACCCAGTGTGCTGAAAAACATTCACATGCATTTCAGAAATTTGGGTCCCTATATTTAATGACATCCCAATGAACCTAACACTTTTTAGTGTTGGCCGGAGTTCAGCTTTATTTAGTCAAGTCCATTTAAAACTCCTAATCTAACACTACTCTCTCCCCAGATTGACAATGGTGCTGTCCAAAGGTGTCCCTGTTGCTTCTCCATGCAGTGGAGACACCCTAAGGCAGGAAGTGCGTTATAGTAGAACTATAGGCAAAACTTTATTTTTAATTTTGGATAGAGTAAGGGAGGGTCATAACACCAGTCAGTTTTTTTTTTTTTTTTGTCATCTCTATCCCACTGGGTAGAATTCCCTTCACTTCCTGTTCCATAACCAAAACAGAAAGTGAGAGGAAATCCTTACAAATAAGGGACTTCCTTGGGGACCCTCAGGTCTCCAGAACTAGTGGACTTATTGGAAGATTTCCCCTCTATTACTTTTCTGGGGACAACCCAAAATTAGGGAATTTATTTTACTTTCAATAATAGCGGTAAACAGGATAAACAGGGAGGACAAATCTCCATAGCGGGGTCACAGACATCAATAAAAACTGACAGGTGTTCTAATCCCGCTCCACTCTGTCCAAAACGTAAAAAAAATAAGTTTTGCATTTAGTTGTACTTTAACCACTTGCTGACCAGCTACAGTACATATACTGCAGCAGGTTGAGCTCTATTGCGCGAAACAACGTACCTGTACATCATTTCGTGCAATAGCCAGTGGTGGGGCCCGCACGCCGACACCGGCGCATGCTCTGATTGGCCAGAGGGGAAGCTAATTAGCGATCACTCTCCAGAGAGACAGAACGGTGATCTGCAGATGTAAACAAGGCAGATCGCCGTTCTGACAGGGATGAACAGTGTAATCTTGTGTTCCTGATAAGCAGGAACACGGATCTCTCTGTTCATCCAGTGAGTCCATCCCCCACACAGTTAGAAAGCATCCCCTAGGGCAGGGATATGCAATTAGCGGACCTTCAGCTGTTGCAGAACTTCAAGTCCCATGAGGCATAGCAAGACTGACAGCCACAAGCATGATACCCAGAGGCAGAGGCATGATGGAACTTGTAGTTTTGCAACAGCTGGAGGTACGCTAATTGCATATCCCTGCCCTAGGAATGCACTTAACCCTTTGATCGCCCCTGGTGTTAACCCCTTCCCTGCCAGTGTCATAAGTAAAGTAACAGTGCATATTTTTAGCACTGATCACTGTAATAATGTCACAGGTTCCCTCAAAAGTGTCAGTTAGGTGTCCGATTTGTCCGCGACAATGTCGCAGTCCTGCTAAAAATCGCTGATCACTGCCCTTACTAGTAAGCAAAATAAATAAATAAAAATACCCTAAATTATCCCATAGTTTGTAGACGCGATAACTTTTGCACAAACCAATCAATATACGCTTATTGCCTGAATTCTTTGTGGCATAGATTCAACAAGGTGTTGGAAACATTTCTCAGAGATTTTGACATGATAGCTTCACACAGTTCCTGCAGATTTGTCGGCTGCACATTCATGATGCAAATCCCCCGTTCTACAACATCCCAAAGGTGCTCTATTGGATTGAGATCTGGTGACTGTGGAGGCTAGGGATGAGCTTCGTGTTCGAGTCGAACATACGTTCGACTCGAACATCGGCTGTTCGATCGTTCGATGAAGATCGAACGATTTGGGCCGTTCGCGCCAAATTCGAGTGACGCGAACGGCCCACAATGCACTACGCCATCGCAGTGTCATCCAGGCGCTGTGATTGGCCAAGCATGCACTGTGACCCCGCATGCTTGGCCAATCACAGCGCCGGCAGCGAGGAGAGCAATGATTGGCCACAGGCAGGATGCCTGTGGCCAATTATTGCTGAGGGGGTTTAGTACACGCCCCACACTATAAAAGGCCGCCAGCGCGGCGGCCTTGTGTAGTGTGTTCCGGAGCAGGGAAAGAGAAGCATAGGCAGGGACAGTGTCATTTTTTTCCTTTACTAATCCTGGATTCCTTGTGTTTAGGGACAGAGAAGGATAGGTAGGGAGAGTGTCAGTGTGTTATTCTGTGCTAAACCTTGTTTGTAGGGACAGAGAAGGACAGTGAGGGAAAGTGTCAGTGTGCTATTCTGTGCTAATCCTTGTTTGTAGGGACAGAGAAGGACAGTGAGGGAAAGTGTCAGTGTGCTATTCTGTTCTAAACCAATCTTGCTGAACCATATTTGAAATCCTTGAGTTTAGGGACAGAGAAGGACACTCGTGGAAACTATCAGTGTGCTATTCTGTGCTAATCCTTGTTTGTAGGGACAGAGAAGGACAGTGAGGGAAACTATCAGTGTGCTATTCTGTGCTAAACCAATCTTGCTGAACCATATTTGAAATCCTTGAGTTTAGGGACAGAGAAGGACACTCGTGGAAACTATCAGTGTGCTATTCTGTGCTAAATCTTGTTTGTAGGGACAGAGAAGGACAGTGAGGGAAAGTGTCAGTGGGCTATTCTGTCCTAAACCAATCTTGCTGAACCATATTTGAAATCCTTGAGTTTAGGGACAGAGAAAGACACTTGTGGAAACTATCAGTGTGCTATTCTGTGCTAAATCTTGTTTGTAGGGGGGGCGTGGCCTGACGCAGCATGTGAGCAGACGTTCCTCTCTGCAGCTCCAAGATCCCTCTGCACAATCCTTTGCAATCCTGCTAACCTGCCAAACCAATCGGCCCAAAACCTTCTCCAGACACCCAAGAGGGACCCTGCTACTCATCCACGGAAGAATTTTGGTGGATGGGAGGAAGAAAAGGGAGAAAACAGCCCCCGGTCAGGATGAATATTACCACTTGGTCCTCCCAAGATGGCCGCCGCTCCACCATGCTACATGTGCCTCTCTCATCTACACCGGAACTCTTCGGTGACGATCTGGACCCCTCACTACCACCATCCCCTGGGGCTTCAGCCCCTTCAATACCCCTGGCCCACCCCGCTCCGAGTGATGACGGTCTCGAGGAGGGGCCGGAACCGGAGCCCACCTTGCTGGATGTTCTCAAAATCCTGAAGGTAAATCATTCTGATATTATGGGGAAGGTGGAGGAACTAAAGCTGGACATTACTATAATGCGCCAGGACATGCATAAGGTCAGGGACCGGGTCGCTGAGACAGAACTCCGCATTAGTGACCTGGAAGACACTGTAGGTCCGGCCCTGCCTGTGCTGAAAACCCATGGCAACAGAATTCAATCGTTGGCAGATAAGATCGACGATTTGGAAAATCGTTTACGTAGGAATAACCTGCGCCTGGTGGGCCTCCCTGAACGGGTCGAGGGTGCAGACCCGGTATCCTTCCTTGAATGCTGGTTTACCCAGGAATTTGGCAAAGACTGCCTGTCCCCATGTTTTGTGATCGAACGGGCCCACAGGGTCCCTGGGAGACCGCTCCCTGCTGGAAACCCCCCTCGCACCATGGTTATCCATCTCCTAAATTATAGGGACAGGGACGCTATCCTGAGGGCTGCCCGCATAAAGGGAAGCCTGAAAATCAACAACGCATCGGTCTCCCTCTACCCAGATTACTCCCCAGCAGTTCGTGCTGCGAGAGCCAAGTATCAACATGTTAAACAGAAGTTGAGAGAACAGACCATACAATACTCCATGCAATTTCCCGCGACGCTGAGAGTCGTCCACCAGGACCAAGTGCACTTTTTTCAGAACCCTGCTACTGCGCTTTCCTGGTATGAATCCCTGTCCAAACCTGGCCGCGCATCTGACCGACCACCTGCAACCTGATCGGGGTATCCCCCCCGCACTGGCTACAAAGCCACTTCCTTTTCTTTTTCTCGCCCCAATTGGGGGCTCTTTGTGCCTATGGCAGGTACCTTATTCTACAGCTCGACAAGAGGATATGGATCTTTAAGGGGAAGATTGGGATGCTGCAGTTGTTTTCCTTTTTCTTTCCCCTTTGGTTTTTTTTTTTTTTTTTTTTTTGTTCTCTGATCATTGACTGATCGAAATAGTTTGCTGACTTGCCTGTATTGGCCATGTTCCTAGTGTCTACTAGCAGTTTTGGGACAAAGCTGGCCCCTTGTTCTTGGGGTACGGCAGGGGTAGTAACGAAATCAATGTGGATTTCAACTGGTAATGTATGTGTAATGGTTTGTGTGTTTGCATGGATGGTGGTTGTGTGGATGTGTTCATGGGTACTCCTTTTCTCCTGCTCCCCCCCAGTGTTGGATTGCAGCCGCGCCGGTGACAAGTGTCTGATTTGTATTACCATATATGGGCCCCTTTTTAACCCCCCGCCATGTCTATAATCACATGCATCTCCTGGAATGTCCAGGGGTTAAATTCTAAATTTAAAAGAGCATCCTTATTTGAATTTCTCAAGCCACATAGGCCACAGATACTATGCCTACAGGAGACACATCTCCTAGGCTCCAAAATACTTGCTTTGAAAAAACACTGGGTGTCACAGGGGTATCATTCCACGTACTCAAATTATGCTAGGGGAGTCTCTGTCCTCATAAGGAAGGGACTCCCTTTCTCCTGTGACCAGGTAGTTATTGACCCAATGGGTCGGTACGTTTTTTTACTGTGTAAAATCCACGCCTCCCCATTGCTCTTGGTGGTGGTGTATGCCCCCCCCCCCTGTCACGGCTGCAATCTTCACTGACTTAAGTTTACAGTTTTCTAAATTGCCGGGTCTGCCTACCCTTGTGCTGGGAGATTTCAATTCTGTCCTGGACCCAGGTCTGGACAGGTTGAGGCCCCTCCAATATGAATCCAAGCTATTTAGCCACTGGTGTGCCTCCTTTGGTTACGTCGACCTTTGGCGGCGTGGCCATCCACTGATAAAAGAATACTCCTGTCAATCCAGAACATATGGTACTCTTTCCAGGCTGGATTATGCCCTGGGAACCTCTGATATGGTCCCTTATGTTAAGTCGGTCGCATACATCTCGCAGACAATCTCAGACCATTCGGCCCTTAAGATAGAGTTGGTGATGGGTCACCGACCCTCTTTTCGGCAGTGGAGGCTCAGCCCTTGCTGGATCTCCACCCCCGAAATACAGGACCCGGTGGGACAGGACATGTCCCACTTTTGGGCGGATAATGAAGGATCTGCCTCCCCTGGCCCCACATGGGATGCCTTTAAGGCGACTGTGCGGGGTTCATACATCTCTAACACTACCAGACATAAAAAAAACCTCCAGGCCACTCTTTTAGCCCTAGAGTCCTCCTTGGAGATTGCGAGGGCCCAGTATTCTGCGTCCCCCACCCCGGACTCCCACGGGGTCCTGGTGGGGGCGCATAGGGCCCTGGACCTCCACAGGGTGGATGTAACGCAGAAACAACAGAGATATCTGACGGCCAGGCTGCTTGAACACAGTGGGAAAAATGGCAAGATGTTGGCATATCTCTCCCGCATGGACTGTGTTGATAGGACTATTCCGCAAATCCAGGTGCCGGATGGCTCCATCGCTTCAGACCCTAGGACCATTAATCTAACTTTTAAATCCTTCTATGAGGACCTATATTCGTCCCAGCCCTCTCCACCTGAATGGGAAACTATGGGTTTCTTCGAGTCTCTCCGGTTCCCTGTACTGGAGGACTCACACAGATCCATCTTAAATGAACCTTTGACGGTAGAAGAAATTACCACTGCCATATACTCACTCCCCCGAACAAAACTCCTGGATTGGACGGTTTGCCCGCTGAATGGTACAAACACTATGCTAGGGACTTGGCACAGAGGTTGCACTCTCAGTTTGGGCAGGCAATGGAGGAGGGCGTTCTCCCCTCCTCCATGTGTGAGGCCCTGATTGTGGTGATCCCCAAGCCTGATAAAGATCCAACGCTATGCGGCTCATACCGTCCAATCTCCTTACTCAATAGCGATGTTAAGATACTGGCCAAGGTACTGGCAGTGAGACTACAAAAGATTATCCTACACCTTATCCATAGGGACCAAACTGGATTCATGCCTGGAAAGAGTACATATGACAACATTAGACGATTGTTCATACATATCCATAGAGCTGACACTGAGCATAAAAGTGGCCTGGTGTTGTCACTGGATGTAATGAAGGCCTTTGATACTGTGAAATGGACCTTTTTGTGGGAAGTCATGCACCGAATGGGTTTTAGTCACCAATTTATAAAATGGGTTCGCCTGCTATATATCAATCCCAGGGCAAGAATATGTACTAACAAGGATGTATCGGATGTCTTTTCTTTGCACAGGGGAACACGGCAGGGCTGCCCGCTCTCGCCACTCCTGTTCGCACTTGCCATAGAGCCTTTGGCTCTGGCGGTGCGACAGACGGCGTCGGTGGGCGGCATATGTTATGGTAATCTTACAGAGAAGATCTCATTATATGCTGATGACGCATTAATATACCTTGATGGCACAGAACAGTCCTTTAAATCTTTAATGGAAGTGGTGGAGGAGTTCGGGAGGGTCTCGGGACTAAAGGTGGGCTGGGACAAGTCTGTTGCTTTTCCCATAGGCCCCAAACAGGACTATACTTACTTATCTCACTCTAAACTGTCAGTTAGATCCACATTTAAATATTTGGGCATTCACATTAATGCAGACCTGGCCCTCTTTGAATCTCTTAACATTGCCCCAGTTGTTACACACATGGAGACCAGGTTGCAAACTTGGGCCTCATTACCTTTGAATTTGATAGGGCGGGTGAACATATTTAAAATGATATACCTACCTAAATTTTTATATGCCTTTAGGGCATCCCCTATTTTTCTCTACAAAAAGCTCTTCAAAAGAATAGACTCGTTATTATCCTCCTTCCTATGGCAGGGGACCAATCCCAGAATAGCGAAGGCTTCCCTCCAGGCCTCTAAGGGTGATGGGGGACTGGCCTGCCCCAACTTGCGACACTATTTCATAGCAGCCCAATTAACCTATGTCTATGAATGGTTCCAGGGGGCCTCCGCATCCTGCTCTACCTATCTACTGCAGGCACTTGCTGGCCTAGAGACCCCATTGGTAGATATTATGCATAGATCTTTACCAAAACGATGCTCCCGCGGCTCCCCGATAGAAGTGAGTTGGTTGGCCTGGCATGAAGGGAATAAGACGATTTCAGAATTGGGGGGGGTCTCACCGAAAACCCCCCTATGGCATAACCCCAATCTTCTGGAGCTCATGGGTCACCCCGATGCATTGTGGTGGACACGGCTGGGCATTACCCACGCTGCCCACATTTTTCTCAATGGTGAATTTATCTCTTTTGAAGTCCTAAAAGCTACAAGTGGATTATCAAATAAATTCTATTTTAAATATCTTCTCATACGACACGCTGTCCGTGCACAGTTTCATGGCCTGACTCTTGAGCTCGCTGAATCCCCGCTTGAGGCATTGATGTCGTGTTCTGGCATTACGAAATTAGCCACGACCATTTACTCCCGACTGCAGACGGGTGGGAGTTCTCCCTTCCGTGCTGCACAGCGGAAGTGGATGGTCGACATCCCTGGGCTTTCAGAGGAGGGGTGGGAGGAGGCCTCTGGGGCCTGTTTCTTGGATATTGTTGGGTCTAACGACCAATATATACAGTTCAAATTTATTCATCAACTGCATTACACGCCGGCCCATCTGGCTCGCATGGGTTATGTTTCAGGGGCCCTCTGCCCTAGATGTAAGTGCACCAATGCTGGTTATGTACACATGTTTTGGTCCTGCCCGGCCCTCTTGGGGTTCTGGGTGGACCTATTCTCTTTTTTTGAAAACAATCTATGCCTAGTGACCCCCCACACTGTTGAAGTGGGGCTCCTGGGCATCCTTAATGACCACATACCCAGAACCCACGAATGGACCCTAGTCCGCTTGATACTCTTTTATGCCAGAAAACTGATATTACTACAATGGAAGTGTGAATCTGCTCCCAACATCCAACTGCTGTACCGCATGATAAACAAAGTCGTACCAACCTTTAAACTAATCTATAAAGGAAGGGCCTGTATACAGAAATTCTACAAGATCTGGCAACCTTGGCTGGATATAGACAGCTCCTTTTGGAAGGATACCCCTCTGTCTCAGCAGTAGTGGGCCCTGATTCAGCCCCTCCTGTTTGATGGGGGGGGGGGAAGAACTACCTCCTATCCTAAATAAAGAAGCTGGGGGCATGAAACGTATCCCACATAAATGTGGGGGGGAGTGGGAGGAGTGCCCCCCCAGCTGTAGTTTCGGCTGGGGAAATGGGTGGAAGTGCTGGGTGAATGGGTATGAGTGTTGTGTGAGTGAATGCAAGCACTTAAGTATTACTGAATAACGATAACCGAATGAGTCCTGTAAAAATCACAGTTAAATACTCTCGATACACCTTTGGTATTAGGGTTTTGTGTTTCTTTTTTTTTTTTTTTTCTCTCTTCTCCTCCGTTGAGGAACTGGGACACCTATGTGGCCATGTGGCCACAAGCTGTAGGCCTTATTAGGCTTGTATGTTATTTCGAGACTATATTGTTTATGCTCCCGTTTCACGGTGTAATACTGGTATATTGCTACTGAATACAAGAAAATAATGTGTAAGCGTGTATGTTGATATGCTCTGTAATTTTTCTCTGTTCAATGGAAAAATCAATAAACATAAATTTAAAAAATAAAATAAAATCTTGTTTGTAGGAACAGAGAAGAACAGTGAGGGAAACTATCAGTGTGCTATTCTGTTCTAAACCAATCTTGCTGAACCATATTTGAAATCCTTGAGTTTAGGGACAGAGAAGGACACTCAGGGAAACTATCAGTGTGCTATTCTGTGCTAAATCTTGTTTGTAGGGACAGAGAAGGACAGTGAGGGAAACTATCAGTGTGCTATTCTGTTCTAAACCAATCTTGCTGAACCATATTTGAAATCCTTGAGTTTAGGGACAGAGAAGGACACTCGTGGAAACTATCAGTGTGCTATTCTGTGCTAATCCTTGTTTGTAGGGACAGAGAAGGACAGTGAGGGAAACTGTCAGTGTGCTATTCTGTTCTAAACCAATCTTGCTGAACCATATTTGAAATCCTTGAGTTTAGGGACAGAGAAGGACACTCGTGGAAACTATCAGTGTGCTATTCTGTGCTAATCCTTGTTTGTAGGGACAGAGAAGGACAGTGAGGGAAACTGTCAGTGTGCTATTCTGTTCTAAACCAATCTTGCTGAACCATATTTGAAATCCTTGAGTTTAGGGACAGAGAAGGACACTCGTGGAAACTATCAGTGTGCTATTCTGTGCTAAATCTTGTTTGTAGGGACAGAGAAGGACACTCGGGGAAACTGTCAGTGTGCTATTCTGTTCTAAACCAATCTTGCTGAACCATATTTGAAATCCTTGAGTTTAGGGACAGAGAAGGACACTCGTGGAAACTATCAGTGTGCTATTCTGTGCTAAATCTTGTTTGTAGGGACAGAGAAGGACAGTGAGGGAAACTATCAGTGTGCTATTCTGTTCTAAACCAATCTTGCTGAACCATATTTGAAATCCTTGAGTTTAGGGACAGAGAAGGACACTCGTGGAAACTATCAGTGTGCTATTCTGTGCTAAATCTTGTTTGTAGGGACAGAGAAGGACAGTGAGGGAAACTATCAGTGTGCTATTCTGTGCTAAACCAATCTTGCTGAACCATATTGCAAATCCTTGTGTTTAGGGACAGAGAAGGATAGGCAGGGGACAGTGTCAGTGTCTTTGTTGCTAAGCCTCCTGCACAGTATACACCTAAAGGTAGCCCTTATTGCTATTTTTCCCATCTCCCTGCAGGCCATCCATTAAAATGTCTGGAAGGCAAACAAGGAGAGGCAGACAGTCAGGAGGCAAAAAAAGAGGGCAAGCAGGCTCTGTGTCTGGGGGCAACAGTGCTGGTCGTGGACGCGGTGCATTGTCATCAGCACATGGCCATGGGACACGCTTGTCCTTCTTTTCGGCAGCTGGACATGTTGAGCCACATCATGCCGAAGACTTGGTAGAGTGGATGACCAAGCCCACCTCATCCTCCTCATCCTCTCTCACCCAGGCTCAGGGTACTGGCAAAGCAGCTGCCAAAGCGTCCTCTTCTCTGGTATCAATGTCATCATTAGTCACTCCTTCCCTAGACCCACCATGTCCTCCTCCTGAGGAGTCCCCCGAACTGTTTGAGCACAGTGTTGGGTACATGCTCCAGGAGGATGCCCAGCGTTTCGAAGGATCTGATGATGATACCCAGCTAGAGGAAGGCAGTAGCGTGAGAGCTGAGAGAGGGGATGCTCAAGAAGGACACCAATCTGGCAGTCATGCTCCAGCAGCTGCAGCATACTGCCAGATTGGCTCCAGTGATGAGGAGGGAGGGGATGATGAGGTCACTGACTCCACGTGGGTGCCTAATAGGAGAGAGGAGGAGGAGGAGGATGAGGAGGAGGCACATCTCCAACGAGGCAGGATGCCCTTGGGTGGCCAGCGTATGGGCAGCACACCGACGGAATCACACCACAGAGCTCCACCTGTGCAGGGCGCTGCCTCTGCCCGTCATTCAAAAAGTTCTTTGGTGTGGGCCTTTTTTGAGGCGAGTGCATCAGATCGCACAGCTGCTGTTTGCAACATATGTCTCAAGCGTATATCGCGTGGCCAAAACATCAGCCGCTTGGGCACCACATGCTTGATCAGACATATGTTGACCTGCCATGCAGCTCGTTGGCAAGCCTACCTTAAAGACCCACACCAAAGAACAAAGCGGACCTCTCCTTGCACCGCATCAGCTGGGATCTCCAACCCCAGTATACCTTCAGTCCTCTCTGAAACCTGCACTGAGAGGAATGAAGGTGTAGAATTAGGTGTGTCACAGCCAAGTACTTGCGGCCACTCTGCTAGCAGTACACAGACGTCCGATTCTAGCAGGCAAATTTCCCTGCCCCAGCTGCTGGACCGTCGAAAGAAGTTCACTCCCAGCCATCCACATGCCCAGCGGTTGAATGCTAGCTTGGCTAAATTGCTAGCGCTTCAACTGCTGCCTTTTCAGTTGGTAGACTCGGCCCCCTTCCGTGAGTTTGTGCAATGTGCGGTTCCTCAGTGGCAGGTTCCCAAACGCCACTTTTTCTCACGGAAGGCGATTCCGGCTCTCTACAGACATGTGGAAGGCAATGTCTTGGCCTCGCTGGACAGGGCGGTCAGCGGTAAGGTGCATATTACCGCTGACTCATGGTCCAGCAGGCATGGACGTTACCTTTCTTTCACGGCCCATTGGGTCACTCTTTTGGCAGCTGGGAAGGATGCAGGACAAGGTGCAGTAGTGTTGGAGGTTGTTCCCCCGCCACGCCTCCAAAATGCTACTACTGGTTGTGACACACCTCTCTCCTCCACCCCCTCCTCTTCTTCTTCCTCCATGGCCTCTTCCTGTGGTTTGTCCTCGGAACCAGCGGTGCTCCGTAGGCGTTCAAGGGGCTACGCAAGTACGCAGGCAAAAAGATGCCATGCCGTGCTTGTGCTGGTGTGTTTGGGGGACAGGAGCCACACTGGGGCAGAGGTCCTGTCTGCTCTGCAGGGGCAGGCCGAGAGGTGGTTGACGCCACGCCAGCTTAAGCCAGGAATGGTGGTTTACGACAATGGCACCAACCTCCTCTCCGCCCTCCGACAGGGACAACTGACCCATGTGCCCTGTATGGCTCACGTCCTTAACCTGGTGGTGCAGCGGTTCTTGGGCAGGTACCCGGGCTTACAGGATGTCCTGAGGCAGGCCAGGAAAGTCTGTGTGCATTTCCGCAGATCTTATAATGCCAGTGCTCGCCTGGCTGAGCTGCAAAAGGAGTTGAACCTGCCCAAGAACCGCCTTATATGTGACATGCCCACCAGGTGGAACTCAACGTTGGCCATGCTGCAGCGGCTGCACACGCAGCAGAGGGCCATCAATGAGTACCTGTGCGACTACGGCACCAGGACAGGGTCAGGGGAGCTCGGGTTTTTTTCACCACGCCAGTGGGGCATGATCAGGGATGCATGCACTGTCCTGGCACCATTTGAGGAGGCCACGAGGATGGTGAGCAGTGACAGTGCATGCATCAGTGACACTGTACCTCTTGTCCACCTGTTGGAGCACACGCTGCGTGGAATAATGGACAGGGCACTTGAGGCAGAACAGAGGCAGGAAGAGGAGGACTTCCTTGCCTCTCAAGGCCCCCTTTACCCAGACAGTGTTCCTTCTGTCCCACCCATCGCACAGGAAGAGTAGGAGGAGGAGGAGGAGGAGGAGGATTGTGTCAGCATGGAGGTGGAGGCTGGCACTCAGCATCATCAGCAGCAGTCTTTTAGGGATGATTTACAGTCCCAAGAAACCAGTGGACTTGTACGTGGCTGGGAGGAGGTGGCTGCGGATCATGTCGTCCTTAGTGACCCAGAGGACTCCGGACTGAATGCCTCAGCTAACCTACGCTGCATGGCCTCCCTGATCCTGCAAAGTCTGCGGAAGGATCCTCGTATTCTTCGGATCAAGGAGAGGGACCATTACTGGCTGGCCACTCTCCTTGATCCACGGTACAAGGGTAAGGTTGCGGACCTTATGTTACCGTCGCAGAGGGAGCAGAGGATGAGACAACTCCGGGAGGCCTTGCAGAAAGGTCTGTGCAACGCGTTCCCAGAGACTGGGAGGTTACAAACTCCTGGTCCTGGACAACGAGTTGCTGAGGCTTCGGGCAGTCAAAGAAGGAGCGGTGGGGAAGGTGGCCGTCTGACCGATGCGTTCAGACAATTCTTTAGTCCGCAGCCCCAAAGTATGATCGGTTCCAGCAACCATCGCCAGCGTCTGATATACATGGTGCAGGAATACCTAGGGGCAAGGTCAGACTTGGACACCTTCCCCACCGAAAATCCTCTGGCTTACTGGGTCTTGAGGATGGATCACTGGCCAGAGCTTGCACAGTATGCAATTGAGCTACTGGCCTGTCCTGCATCCAGCATTCAGTGCTGCTGGAGGATTTGTCACGGATCACAGGGTGCGCCTGTCCACCGACTCGGTTGATCGACTGACTTTCATCAAGATGAACCAGTCTTGGATCACCACCAGCTACCACACACCTGATGCTGATATAACAGACTAATTGATTTTAAAATGTCACATCCCTTCAAGACTGATGCTGATGCTGAGTGCCTGTGCTGTTATGTTGACTGGCTATCCTCCTCCTCCTCCTCAATGATACGATTAATGATGATAGCTTGGAAGATCATTTTGGTTTATGGGTGACGCCACCAGTGGCTAAGGCCCAATTTTTCAGCCCCTGTTTAACAGGGGCATGTAATTACAATTTTTGATGCAATACTTTGCAACAGGCCTCATTGCTGTGCTCCAAGTACAGTATCTGTGAGGGGTTGCAGTGTTGTGCCACCAGTGCCTAAGGCCCAATTTTTCAGCCCCTGTTCAACAGGGGCCTGCAATTATAATTATTGATCTAATAATTCACAGCAGGTCCCATTGCTGCGCCCACCAAGAGTAACTGTCAGGCCTTACAGTGTTGTGTCAACACCACCACCACCACCACCACCAAAGGCCCAATATTTCAGCCCCTGTTCAACAGGGGCATGCAATTATAATTATTGATCTAATAATTCACAGCAGGGCCCATTGCTGCGCCCACCAAGAGTAACTGTCAGGCCTTACAGTGTTGTGGCACCAGCACCACCATCAAAGGCCCAATTTTTACTACCACTGTTCAACAATTATATGTTATTACAATTCCTGATATAATAGTTGACAGCAGGGCGTTCCAGCACCCACCAAGAGTAACTGTGAGTGCTTACAGTGTTGTGCCAACACCAACACCTAAGGGGCCAATTTCTGCAGAGTATATACGGCAGGTCCCTACTTTCAAACATCCAACTTACAAACGATTACTACTTGCAAACGGAAGAAGACAACAGGAAGTGAGAGGAAATCTACCCCTTGGAAGGAAAATTCTCTCCTGTAAGAGTTAATATGGGAGAAAGGTGTCTCCTCTCTACTGATGCTTTATCACCAATCCTTGTTTCAATAAAAACACCACATTTCAAAAACAGTTGTCATTGGGACGCAAAGTGAGGTGAAATGTTCTGAACAGGGGCACAGACAGCAAAACAAATGTTACAGGGGTGATAACCCTTCCCTATGTTTTCCAAAAACCTTAAAAATAGATTTTTTGGCTGGAGCTACACTTAAACAATGTACCTGTTCAAAATTACAAACAGATTCTACATAAGAACAAACCTACAGTCCCTGTCTTGTATGCACCGCCTGTATACGGCTGTTCAGAGTATATAGGGCCTTTTTTATTTTGTGTGCGGGGTTCCCCTTAATATCCATACAAGACCCAAAGGGGCTGGTAATGGGCTGGGGTGGGGGGAGGGGTGATGGGGTAGCTATGCCATTTTTCTTAAAGATTTTCATCCATATTACTGGGACCAGACATTACATTAAAGCCGCAAGCAGTTTTAAATGGCTTTTTTTTCCTTTAGAAATGTAATTTTGTGCAGGGACAGTTCTAAACACGGGAAACACGTGGCACTTCACAGGCATACTTTAGACACCCCCCAGGTACAATATTTAAAGGAATATTTGACTTTTTTTTTTTTTACTTTATGCATCATTAAAATGACTGCTCCCGAAAAACGGCCGTTTTTAAAACTTCTTTTTGCATTGATACATGTCCCCTGGTGCAGAACCCGGGTTCCCAAACTCTGTTTAGGACAAAAACATGGATAATAGTCGTTATAATTAGCACTTTAGAATTCGAACGTTCGCATCCATTGTATTTAATAGGGTTCTAATGTTCGTGCGAACTTTCGGTCCGTTTGCGGGTTCTGGTGCGAACCGAACCCGGGGGTGTTCGGCTCATCACTAGTGGAGGCCATTGGAATACAGTGACCTCATTGTCATGTTCAAGAAACCAGTGGTGAGATGATGTGAGCTTTGTGACATGGTGCATTATCCTGCTGGAAGGAGCCATCAGAAGACGGGTACACTGTAGTCATAAAGGGATGACATGGTCAGCAGCAATACTCAGGTAGGCCGTGGTGTTTAAACAATGCTCAATTAGTACTAAGCCATTACACCACCACCACCAGCCTGAACCATAGATACAAGGCAGGATGGAATCATTCTTTCATGTTGTTTACGCCAAATTCTGACCCTACCATCTGAATTTGGCAGCTGAAATCGAGACTCATCAGACCAGGCAACGTTTTTCTGATCTTCTATTGTCCATTTTTATTGAGCCTGTGCGAATTGTATCAAAGAAAAAGAATAAGCTATTGCGCTGACTGGAACCCAACGGTTATTAAACAGGGCATATAAAAGGGTCAGGAGAGTGGTCGGGAACACCAGGTAAAATGGAAAAAAAAAAGTTACACCTAGACGGAGGCGCCCTCTTGTATTTGTTTTTTTATATCTGTGCAAACTGTAGCCTCAGTTTTCCATTCTTAGCTGACAGAAGTGGCACCCGGTGTCATCTTCTGCTGCTGTAGCCCATCTGCTTCAAGTCTCGATGTGCTGTGTGTTCAGAGATGGCATTCTGCATACCTTGGTTGTAACAAGTGGTTATTTGAGTTACTGTTGCCTTTCTATCATCTAAAACCAGTCTGCCCATTCTCCTCTGACCTCTGACTTGAACAAGGCATTTTCGTCCACACAATTGCCACTCACTGGATATTTTCTCTTTTTTGGACCATTCTCTGTAAACTCCTAGAGATGGTTGTGCATGAAAATCCCAGTAGATCAGCAGTTTTTGAAATACTCAGACCAGCCCGTCTGACACCAACAACCATGCCACATTCAAAGTCACGTAAATCCCCTTTCTTCCCCATTCTGATGCTCGGTTTGATCTTCAGCAAGTCATCTTCACCACGTCTAGATGCCTAAATGCATTGAGTTGCTGCCATGTGATTGGCTGATTAGCATATTGTGTTACCAAGCTATTGAACAGGTGTTATGAAAAACAAACTTGTCCACCGCCCTCATCTATAGCTGGCCATCGCAGTAAGCAGCATTGGAAGATTGAAACAGATAACAACAAAAGCCTGGGGAATGCCCAGGAAAAAAACAGGGTGCCATGACGTGGCTCAGGCATGCGTTCGCAAATGCGTGCGGACAAAACCCCTGTTTCTTGTTGATACATCACAGGACACAGAGTGTCAGGTAATTACTTAGTGGGTTAGATAGTCACCACAGGAGATTGGACACTGGCAACCCTAATTACAAGGCAAGTTCCTCCCCTATATATCCCCTCCCATATGGAGAGCACCTCAGTTTTTTCGCCAGTGTCTAAGGTAGTTGGTCACGTTGAACATGTGCTAAGAAGAAAGTTCTGTTGATGGTTTCTGCGGAGGCCTAGGAGCTATACAAACCGGATCCATGCCTTGGGCTATTAATAAACGCCTAAGATGGTTGGTACCCGGGCCTCGTGTAAAGAAGAAACAAAGTTTGCCTGTAATGTCTCTCTTCGGAGGTCTGGGCTCTGGGATCCAGTCTTTGGTGTACTATTCTAAGTGGCATGAAAATCTCCTGGCAGAGTCTCTGCAGGGGTACACAAGGAAGCGTGCTATTCCATTCTCTACCTGGACTGCATGTGTCCAGTCCCTTAAAAATACATATGCCCAAAAGTTTGTGAACCCATGACAATCACACCCCCATATTATATGGCTATAAGTATGTTTTCACCTCTTTAAATTATTGAGTTTTTCTACAGGATACAAAGACATTTTAAACAACTTTGTGCCTCTAAGCTGGGGGCAGCACATTGGAAAAGGCCCTTTTCTGTTCCAGTATGACCATGCCCATATGCACAAAGCCAGCTCCATAAAAGCATGCTCTGAAATGTTTGATGTGATTGAACTTGAGTGTCCTGCACAAAGGCCTGACATCAGCATTTCTGAACACCTTTAAGATGAATTAGAATGTCAACTTAAGTTAGGTCTTCTCGTTCGATGTCAGTACCTGACTTCACAAGTGCCCTTTTGGCTGAATGGGCATATATTCCCACAGACACACTCCAAAATCTTGTGACAAGGCTTCTAGAAATATAGGTTCTGTTTTAGCTGCAAAGCATAGACTAACTCAATTATAAGGCCGGTTTTGGAAGTCGATGTCCAACAATCTCATATGCTGTAGGTGTGAAATTTTGGCCATATAGTGTAGCATCAAATTGTCATATGGTTGGGTTATTTCAGGCTGCCATGGCTGTGACAAGACCAGGAAACGTCTTTGTGAAGCTCTGTTGATCAGTTAGAAAACCAATCTCTTTCTTCAGGTTTCGCTCTCTAGGACAGAGCCCCTATCACACCAGGATGCTCCAGGGCAGTGTGAAAGTGTGCTATGTTTCAAAATGGCCTCTTAGGCGTCTATGTATAAACAATTTGCCATGCGGTTGTCTTAAGCATTTGCACAGCCACACAGAATGATCCCCCAAATTTTTTGTGATATGATCTCCTATGATCGTCAGCTCCATCTAGTGGCTTTTTCTGAGGTACCTCAATATAAAAAAAAAAACATTATGACCACTAGATGGGGCTGGTGATCATAGGAGATAATCACATTACAAACAATACATGCATCATTCGTGGTGTCTGTGCAAATGCCTAATGCTAATCCCTAGCTGTGAGGGAAATTTAAATTGTTAATTTTGACCAAGCTGGTATTCTATGAATGATTACAAAGCTTCCTCTGAATGGCGAGATCATGACGTAATTGACGTGCTTTTCCACCTCAGCCAAATACAAAGCTCCCTGTGAATGGCTGAGCAGCACCTTGCACTCTCCTGTATGGAGCGGCGGATGTCAGCGGTGACATGTCCGCTGACATCTGCCGCTATCCAATCTGATCCTGTCCGCAAAATCCAGACGGGTGGTGGTCCTATTTTCCATCCACCTGTCGGATAAGATAGGATTGAATGAAAATGGACCGGTGGTCTGTTTACACCAGATTGTCCCATAGAAGAGAGTGGGATTGTGTCCGTCTCCACTCTGCACAGTGAGCGGAGACGCAGCGGTCATCCTCCTGCTCAGTGGAGATGAGTGGAGTGATCCCCCGCTGAGCAAGCAGAGTCCGCCAAAGGGAGGTGCCTGCGTGAAAGGAGCCTTATTGAAGTAAATAGCTTGTTTGGACCAGAAATATTTACACTTCACTAAAAGTTGGAGTTCAGCTTTAAGATATTCACATGGCAATTTTTTATACATAGACCTCTTAGTATATACAGTGCAGTTTATCTCCTCCTCTCTCTCCATCACATTCTCCCTCTGCTTGGCAGTTTGTTTTGGGACAGCTTTCCTCAATACAAGCTCTCACTTTTTAAAAATAGCACGCTTTGCAAACAGCTCACTCATCCATTTAAACACAACTCTCTGCACTGGCATGGGTGGGCATCATAATTTTGCTCCCATGATTTGTAGTTATGCCCTTGGTGGTAATGATACATTCTAATCTTGTTATATGACTTCCTTAAGACTCAAAGCTGAAGATTCCACAGATTTTTTCCTTGGCCCAAAGAATACCTCTCCCAGTATGCATACAAATAGACACGAGCAAACAGTATCTTGAAATCCAATGAGAAATGTGTGCACAACCTGCTCAATGGTTTAAAGTGCCTTTTTATTTGTTTAATAAAGTTGAGGATTTTGTGCTTATTTTGGTCAAAGTGTTGTTATGATTGCCAACCAAACCATGGTACACCCAGGCTTAGCTATTAACAGACTACTGCATTTTTGGCTTTGCATGTCCCTTTTTCTGTAGTGAATAAACACAGTGTTTGGTCTCACTGGGCTGAATTGTTGGTTTGATAAAGATAAATAGGAATGTGAAGACCAGTTGTATCTTCACATTCCTATCTAAATGTCCTCTAAGTGTTACCAAACCCAGGACCCTGCATTCAATATACCTTGTCTCCCACAGTACACAGAACATGGAAATGCAATAATTTTAGTAAATATAAACTGCTAAATACCTTTTCTCATCAGCAGTAATTGTAGTTTTGTGGTGACTTCTATCAGTGTCCGGCTGAGCACTGGTAAAGCACTGGTAAAGCCTATAGGAGGAGTTTTCATTCTCCGCTGACTGTCCTATGAGGCGGCATGACCCCTGACCCTCTGTTTGGACAGTGCTGATTTGGCCCTGTGCCGATCACATTCACCATCCCAGAAAAAAAAAACCTCTCTAGCAATACACACCAAACTGAGCATGTGCAGAGTGCCCCCAAGGCTCTGTTCCATCAGGAGATGGATTGGGGACTGTGGAAGAAGGGTAGGATCAGAGAAGACAGGATCAAACAGCTGAATTATTTATGTACTGGACAAAAAAAGGGGCATGGTGTTTACCACCAAAATTTTTATAATTTCATATACTGTATACGGGATATATGTGCATGTGTGGTTATACATACATTTAGTGGGCGCTATCTCTCTGTTTTTCAATTGTCACCATTCCCATAATGACCTCCTTGGCAGGTATCACCAGGTTATTCTTCCCCATCTCTTTGTTAAGAACCTGTTTTTTTTACAGCACATCTTTATTTTTATGTTTATCTTAATTACACCAGTCACTTTATTTTTCCTATTTATATGAACCTGGTGGTTTTATCATCACCCCTGTATTTTTACCTAATGCCTCCCCTTATGGAATGTCTGTTCCCCCCATTTCCAGAGCTACTATTGCCCTACCTAAGGACTGATTTGGTCCCTTTTCCTCCCTCCATCCACAATTCCCAGAGAGGACGGTACGGACCATTGGGCAATTTTCCCTATTTTTGCATTCGCACCTATGTTTGTGAGGTCTATGCTATAGGATATACCATGTAGAAGACATCTTTTGATAAAGTATGGATTCTAATTGAACATTAACTGTAAGTATTTTTGCACCTTGCGTGTCCAAACAAGCATGCGTTTTGTTTTTATCTAATAGCTTGGTCTCTGTTTTCAGATCTTTAGATATATTTCTCCTGAGGAAGAGAGTGCTATCTTGCAAAACGCGTTAAGATTCAATGTATAGACATCTGTTCCCTGGATGTGCATCTACTTGGAAAATATGTCCTAAAACCATTTAATGTGACTGTCAAAAATGTTTTTAGATTTTGTATTTGCATAATAAACTATACCCTTTTCCTTTTTATAAAAAAAATGGTTTGTGTCTCCTAAAGTCCCGTGGGCACTGAATTGTATTTGAGGATCAAACAGCCTTTTTAACACAATGCAGAGGATTTACCCCTTAGGTTCCACGGTGAGTAAAACAAACATGCATTACTACATATACAGACTGATTTTACTGTTGTGGTTTTAGTAACACTTTAAAGTGATATTAAACCCAAAAATATACTGTATATACTTGAGTATAAGCCGAGATTTTCAGCCCTTTTTTTGGGGCTGAAAGTCCCCCCCTCGGCTTATACTCAAGTCAGCAAAATTTTTCCATTGTAAATAGTACCTGTAAAGAAATTGCGGCTGCAGCGTCCATCGTTCAAATTCCGCGGCGTCCATCGTTCAAATTCCGCGGTTTCTTCCTGTTCCTTCCGTGATAGGCGAGTCTCATCAGACATTCTCCGCCTATCACGAACGTTCTCTCATCCTCAGTTTTCCAGCAGACGTCTGTGATTGGCGGAACACCCAACACAGTGTCTGCTGGGAAAACTGAGGATGAGAGAATGATCGTGATAGGCGGAGAGTGTCTGCTGAGAATCGCCTATCAAGGAAGGAACAGGAAGAGACTGCGGAATTTGAACGATGGACGCCGCGGAATTTGAACGATGGACGCCGCAGCTGCAACTTCTTTACAGGTACTATTTACAATGTAAAATAGGGAACAGCGAGCTAGGGAACAGTGGACAGTGAGGCATCGGCTTATACTCGAGTCAGTAAGGTTTTCCAGTTTTTTTTTGCAACATTGGGTATCTCGGCTTATACTCGAGTATATACGGTAAACGTAATATATTGCAGCTTACCAATCCTTAAATGTGGTGGCTGCATTTGTTGTATATTTTTAGACCCTTTAGCCTTTATTTTCACACCTCCTGTCTTAGGATGTCTCAACTCTGAATAGATTAGCAATGGAGGCACCTTTGGAAAGCAGCATTATTGATCTGGATAAAAGAGGGTAGTGTCAAATGATACTAGCAGATTTAGATGGACTTGACTAACAAATTCAAACCAAACTCATCCTAACACTTTTGTGTTTACAGCAACAGTTTTTTTTTTTTTTCGGGATAAAGGTTTTACATAAATGAATAAAAGCTGACCATTGTATGCACCCCTGCCCGTGTCAAATGGTTTGTCTCAACTGTCTATTTGCCACTTTTGTTGTACAGCTTGGTCTGTCAAAGCAAGTTAAAGTGGAACTAAAGGGTTAAAACTCACCTTTCGATCGGTCCCTTGCCGTTGCCAGCTTCTTCCCTTGTGTGCTGGTTTTAAGCCATCTCCATTGGCCGGCACGGGATGACGTCACTCCTGAAAATCCACAAGAGGTAGTCACTCCCGAACAAATGGATCTGGCCAGCCGCTATAAACTGAGCTGTGTATGCGCTTGTAACGCCGAGCGCTCCGGGTGTCCCATCCTTCCCGGAGCGCTCACGGCGTCGGTCCCCCTGCAGCGCCCCGGTCAGCCCTCCTGGCCGTGGGCGCTGCTCTGTCACCGGCGGGGATGCGATCCACACGGCGGCACATCTCCGTCCGCGGATCGCATCCCATCCTACTCACCTTCCCCCTCCTGCTCCTTCCCGGCACGCGCGGCCCCGCTGCGCTCTAGGGCGCGCGCGCGCCGGCCTTCTAAGATTTAAAGGGCCAGCGCACCATTGATTGGTGCCTGGCCCAATTACTGTGTGCACACCCAAAACATATATAAACCCACTTCCCCTTCCTGTCCTTGCCGGATCTTGTTGTCTTAGTACCCTGTGGAAGCGTTTTGTGAGTTGCCTTGCCTGTGTATCTGACCTGCTGCCATTGTCTCTGACTACGAACCATTGCCGCCTGCCCTGACCCTCTGCTACGTCTGACCTTGCCTCTGCCTAGTCCTTTTGTACCGCGCCTATCTCAGCCGCCAGAGAGGTGGAGTCGCTACTGGAGGACACGACCTGGTTGCTACCGCCGCAGCAAGTCCATCCTGCTTTGCGGCGGGCTCTGGTGAAAACCGGTAGCTGCTTAGAACCGGTCCCTCAGTACGACCCGTGCCATCCCCTCTCTGGTACAGAGGATCCACCTCCTGTATTCCCACTAGCCGTCAGTCCAGCTCGTGACAGTAGATCCGGCCATGGATCCCGCTGACGTGCCGCTGCCTAGTCTCGCTGATCTCACTACCGTGGTTGCCCAGCAGTCGCAATTGATTGCCCAACAAGGACAGCAGCTGTCGCAGTTGACCGCCATGATCCAGCAGCGTCTGCCACCACAAGCTCCAGCATCTTCCCCTCCCTGAGCTGCCGCTACTACCTCGAAGATCCGCTTGTCTCTTCCGGAGAAATTTGACGGGGATCCTAGGAGGTGCCAGGGATTCTTGTCCCAATGTTCCCTGCATCTTGAGATGATGTCAGACCAGTTTTCCACAGAACGGTCTAAGGTGGCATTCGTGGTCTGTCTGTTGTCTGGGAAGGCCTTGGCCTGGGCCACGCCACTCTGAGACCGCAATGACCCTGCTACAGCCACCGTTCAGTCCTTCCTCGCTGAGGTTCGTAGCGTTTTTGAGGAACCAGGCCGAGCCTCATCCGCTGAAACCGCCCTGCTTAACCTTGTCCAAGGAAACTCCTCTGTGGGCGAATATGCCATACAGTTCCGCAGACTGGCCTCAGAGCTAGCCTGGAATAATGAGGCTCTCTGCGCGACCTTCAAGAAAGGTTTATCCAGCCACATCAAGGATTGTCTGGCCGCACGAGAGATACCCTCCTCCCTGACGGAGCTCATCCACTTAGCTACCCGCATTGACATACGCTACGTTGAAAGACGCCAAGAGCTTCGCCAGGAGAAAGATCTTGTTTGCACCAGGCGTTCTCTGCGCCTGGCTCCTCTCTTCCTGAATCCAACGCATCCTGATACTATGCCTTCCGTCGAGGAGGCCATGCAGGTGGACCGATCTCGCCTGACCCTACAAGAGAGGACTCGCCGTAGGAATGAGAACTTATGCCTTTATTGTGCGAGCTCTGAACATTTCCTAAAGGACTGCCCTATTCGTCCTCTACGTCAGGGAAACGCCCGCACCTAGTGAACGTGGGAGAGGCGTTACTAGGTGTGAATTCTTCCTCTCCACGTCTGACTATTCCCGTGCGGATTTCCCCTTCTGCTGGCGCCCCCTTCTCTGCGGTGGCCTTCCTGGACTCTGGTTCTGCAGGAAACTTTATTGAAGCCTCTTTCATCAACAGGTTCAACGCTCCTGTTATCCGTCTCATCAAACCCTTCTTCATTTCCTCTGTAAATGGAGAGAATCTGGATTGTACCGTGCGTTACCGCACCTAACCCCTGCTCATGTCCGTTGGTGTTCTTCACCAAGAAAAAATTGAATTCTTTGTTTTGCCGAACTGTACTTCTGACATCCTTCTTGGCCTACCCTGGCTCCAGCGCCACTCTCCTACCCTCGACTGGACCACTGGGGACATCAAATCCTGGGGCTACTCCTGCCACAAGCATTGTCTTAAGTCTGTAACCCCCAGTCAAGTTCCCATCGCTACTCCTTTGCCCGGCCTTCCCAAGGCCTATCAGGACTTTTCTGATGTCTTTTGCAAAAAACAGGCGGAGGTCTTACCACCACATAGACCCTACGACTGCCCCATTGACTTGCTCCCAGGTACTACACCACCCCGTGGCAGAATTTACCCTCTCTCCTCTCCTGAAACCAAGGCCATGACTGATTACATACAGGAGAACCTCAAGAGAGGTTTTATTAGGAAATCATCTTCTCCAGCCGGAGCGGGGTTCTTCTTCGTTGCCAAGAAGGACGGATCACTACGCCCTTGCATAGATATCGTGGTCTCAATAAAATCACTATTAAAAATCGCTACCCTCTGCCTCTCATCTCGGAGCTCTTTGACCGTCTGCGCGGAGCAAAAGTTTTTTCGAAATTGGACCTCAGGGGCGCTTATAACCTCATCAGAATCCGTGAAGGAGATGAATGGAAAACCGCATTTAACACCAGAGATGGTCACTTTGAATATCTCGTCATGCCTTTCGGACTTTGCAACGCTCCTGCAGTCTTTCAGGATTTTGTCAATGAAATCTTTCGGGACTTACTGTATACCTGTGTGGTTGTCTATCTTGACGACATCCTAATCTTCTCTACCAACCTTGAGGAACATCGGCTCCATGTCCGTCAAGTGCTCCAGTGCCTCCGCGTAAATCATCTTTACGCTAAATTTGAAAAATGCCTTTTTGAGCGCAGCAGCCTTCCTTTCCTAGGTTATCTGGTCTCAGGACAAGGCCTTCAAATGGACCCTGACAAGCTCTCCGCAGTCTTGGATTGGCCACGCCCCTCTGGACTCCGTGCTATCCAACGCTTCCTTGGATTCGCTAACTACTATCGTCAGTTCATACCCCACTTCTCCACCATTGTTGCTCCTATAGGGGCACTGACTAAGAAAAACGCGAATCCAAGGTCCTGGCCGCCTCAAGCGGAAGAAGCCTTTACTCGCCTTAAGACCGCCTTCTCCTCTGCACCTGTCCTGTCTCGACCAGACCCCACAAAGCCGTTCTTCCTTGAAGTTGACGCCTCCTCGGTAGGAGCCGGAGCTGTTCTTCTTCAAAAAAACGCTAAAGGAAGAAACGTCACGTGTGTTTTTTTCTCTAAAACCTTCTCCCCTCCTGAAAAAAACTATTCCATAGGTGACCGTGAACTGTTGGCCATCAAGCTGGCATTAGAAGAGTGGAGACATCTCCTGGAAGGATCCCTTCACCCTATCTCCATCTACACTGACCATAAAAATTTGTCCTACCTTCAGTCCGCTCAGCGCTTAAATCCTCGCCAGGCCAGGTGGTCATTGTTCTTTGCCCTGTTCAATTTCCAGATCCATTTTCGTCCCGCAGACAAGAATGTCAGGGCTGATGCCTTGTCCCGTTCCTCCGATGCCTCTGAAACCGGGACTCCCCCTCAACACATCGTACCCCCTGAGTGTCTGATTTCCTCTGCTCCTGCGTCTCTGATGCCAGTTCCTCCAGGAAAAACTTTCGTTCCTCCACGCCTTCGTCTCCAGATACTCAGGTGGGGCCATTCCTCCCATCTAGCCGGTCACGCTGGGATCAAAAAATTCATACAATTGATGGCCAGACACTATTGGTGGCCTACCCAGGAAAAAGATATGACTGACTTTGTACGGGCCTGCACTATCTGTGCACGTGACAAGACTCCACGCCAGAAGCCTGCAGGTCTTCTCCTTCCTCTACCTGTGCCTGAACAACCATGGTCCCACATTGCCATGGATTTCATCACGGACCTTCCTTTGTCTCATAGTAACACTGTCATCTGGGTGGTCGTTGACCGCTTTTCGAAAATGGCTCATTTTGTCCCGCTTCCTGGTCTGCCTACTGCACCTCAGTTGGCGAAGCCTTTTTTTCTTCAAATTTTCCGTCTCCATGGGCTACCCTCACATATCGTCTCTGATAGAGGCGTTCAATTCATCTCAAAATTTTGGAGAGCTCTCTGTACTCAACTAAAGATTAAGTTGAATTTTTCTTCCGCTTATCACCCGCAATCCAATGGACAGGTGGAGAGAGTTAACCAGGTCCTTGGTGACTACTTACGACATTTTGTCTCCGCCCGTCAAGACGATTGGGTCGACCTATTACCCTGGGCAGAATTCTCATACAATTTCAAGAACTCTGAATCGTCCTCCAAATCACCTTTCTTTGTGGTCTACGGCCGTCACCCATTGCCCCCCCCTCCCCATCCCCACTTCTTCTGGAGTTCCTGCCGTGGATGAATTAACTCAAGACTTCACCTCTATCTGGAAAGAGACTCAAAAGTCGCTATCACTGGCCTCTGCCCGCATGAAGAGACATGCAGATAAAAAAAGAAGAATTCCTCCTGTCTATGTCCCGGGTGACAAAGTGTGGCTCTCCTCCAAATATGTTCGGTTTCGGGTACCTAGCTACAAGCTGGGCCCTCGTTACCTCGGACCTTTTAAAATCAAAAACCAAATCAATTCTGTCTCTTACAAACTCCATCTTCCTCCTTCTCTTCGTATCCGCAATTCTTTTTATGTGTCTCTTCTCAAACCCCTCATTCTTAACCGATTTTCCCCCAAGGTCACTGCTCCTGTCTCTGGTTCTTCCGATGTCTTCTCGGTGAAAGAAATCCTTGCCTCCAAGGTCATCCGAGGTAAAATATTTTTTTTAATTGATTGGGAGAACTGTGGTCCTGAAGAGAGATCCTGGGAGCCTGAGACCAACATTTTAGACAAGGAGCTCATCCGTAGATTCTTGGGTTCCAAGAAAAGGGGGAGACCTAAGGGGGGGTACTGTAACGCCGAGCGCTCCGGGTGTCCCATCCTTCCCGGAGCGCTCACGGCGTCGGTCCCCCTGCAGCGCCCCAGTCAGCCCTCCTGGCCGTGGGCGCTGCTCTGTCACCGGCGGGGATGCGATCCACACGGCGGCACATCTCCGTCCGCGGATCGCATCCCATCCTACTCACCTTCCCCCTCCTGCTCCTTCCCGGCGCGCGCGGCCCCGCTGCGCTCTAGGGCGCGCACGCGCCGGCCTTCTAAGATTTAAAGGGCCAGCGCACCATTGATTGGTGCCTGGCCCAATTACTGTGTGCACACCCAAAACATATATAAACCCACTTCCCCTTCCTGTCCTTGCCGGATCTTGTTGTCTTAGTACCCTGTGGAAGCGTTTTGTGAGTTGCCTTGCCTGTGTATCTGACCTGCTGCCATTGTCTCTGACTACGAACCATTGCCGCCTGCCCTGACCCTCTGCTACGTCTGACCTTGCCTCTGCCTAGTCCTTTTGTACCGCGCCTATCTCAGCAGCCAGAGAGGTGGAGTCGCTACTGGAGGACACGACCTGGTTGCTACCGCCGCAGCAAGTCCATCCCGCTTTGCGGCGGGCTCTGGTGAAAACCGGTAGCTGCTTAGAACCGGTCCCTCAGTACGACCCGTGCCATCCCCTCTCTGGTACAGAGGATCCACCTCCTGTATTCCCACTAGCCGTCAGTCCGGCTCGTGACAGCGCTGCTCAGTTTATAGTCCGGGATCGCTGTGAGCAGGCAGGTAAGTGTAGTTTGTTGCAGAATAGACATTGCATAATTGTTTTTTCATCTGAAGACTATGCCATTTATAGTAAATATTATACAAAAAAAATTCACTATCATACAGCTCAATGTTCTCCTTGCTGAAGAGGAAAATTGCAGTGGAAGGATCTCCCTAAATCTGCTTTATTCATACTGTGGATGCTTTATACTAAAAAGTAAGATAGATAGATAGATAGATAACCTCCACCAGTGGTAGTTATAGCAGCTCACCTCATCTAATGGATCCCTGAGTGAATCAGTCAGGTCTCATAGGCAGTTCCCTCAATGGGATGATATAGCCCGGAACTCTGGATAAGGAAGATACTATGCCAATAACTTGCTAGATCGTGAATGGACTCATCAACCATCTCATATGGGTTTAATACATGGAAAAGCAAAAACGAAATCTAGTGCTCTCCGTTTGAATAAGATTTATTAAAAAAGGATAAAAGAAGCACTTATAAACAAGGCACTGTTCCACAGTGCCAGGGATTCACAGCGTGTAGTCAATCTGTAGTCTATCTGTACTCCACGAAACACAGTGTATAGGACGCGGGTGACGTCACGATCATCGATCAGATGTTCCGTATGCGTTACGTCCCAAAAGGGGCAGGACTTCTTCAGAGGTGACGGAATGACGTGAAGCACCCGCTTAAATACACTGCTAGCCAGCGTCTCTTACCGATGACGACAGTCTTACACAAAAAGTGCCGCCCTAGCTACCCATTGCTGCGGTTGATACAAGGTAGAGAGCGTGACATTATTAGGAGGACTTCAAATAAAAGCACCACAGTTTTTAAAAAACGTTACTGATGCTGGCTATCGCAATAGCACCTTTCTTATAAAATAAAGGAATATATATATAAAATTACACACAACATGTATGAAACAACTCCAAATATAAATGTCATCCTGCGTCCAGACCGTGTCTCATGGGTATCACTATACAAAAAACAACAACAATATATGTATACTGAAATACTAACTAAAAAACTCAACACATAATTTAACGATCAGAAATAAAGCAATTAATATCAAATTCGACGTTCAAGCCGCTCGGCACCATAAAGCCCTGTACACACGATCGGATAACCTATGGATTTTCGTCCGATGGATTTGTCCATCGGAAATCCGATGAAACTGTTTTTCATCAGTCTTGCCCACACACCATCAGTCAAAAAACCGACCGTTCCAAACGCGGTGACGTAAAACACTCCGATGAGCCGAGAAAAATGAAGTTTAATGCTTCTGAGCATGCGTCGACTTGATTCTGAGCATGCGTGGGTTTTTGATCCGATGGACTTGCCCATAGACGATCAGAGTTTTCGATCGTTTTTTTATCGGAAAAATTTAAAACATGTTCTATTTTTTAAAACCGATGGAAAAAAGAACGATGGGTCCCATACACGATCAGTTGGTCTGATGAAAACCATCCATCGGACGGTTTTCATCAGTCAAACCGATCGTGTGTACAGGGCTTTACTTTAGTTTTATGAATCCAATAAGATTCCCTTCGGATGAGCTGTCGTAAAAAATTGCCACCTCTCCAATGTTTGGTTACCCTCTCAATGCCCCAGAACTTCCAGCCCCTGGGGTTTTAATTGTGAACCAATTTTAAATGTTTGGACACATTGTGCGTTTTGAGTCCTCTTTTGATGTTGTTTACATGCTCTCCCAGTCTGACATGGAGGGGTCTCGAGGTCCTGCCGATGTATTGGAGACCACACTCACATTTGAGCATGTAAACAACACCAACTGTAGCACAGGTAATAAGTTGATCTATCTTGTACTGTTTATTTGTGGCAGCAGCCAAAAACTCCTTGCGTTTTTTGATGTTGCATTTTGCATGCCTACAAGCAGTACAACGCCCGCAGGCGTAAAATCCTGAAAGGAAGGTAAAGAGCCTACTTTCCGCCTGTACAGGTGAGTCTACCACACCTGGGGCCAGTCGGTCATGTAGGAAGGGGGCTTTTTTATATATAAAAGAAGGACGATCAGGTAGTAGAGGGCCCAACACCCTATCCTGCTTCAGGATAGACCAATTATTGGAAATAATTTTTTCAATTTTTTAAAAAAATGTTTTATGATGTTCATTGTAATCCAATATCATCCTGAAATTAGAAACACTCGTGCTGGTCTCCCTGATTTTATCCGAGATCAGCACGGTTCTATCCAGACCCCGCACCTTCTCAATCTCTTTATTCAAAAATTCTTTATCATATCCCTTTTGCTGGAATCTAGATGATAATAGTTGGGACTGTGTAATGAAATCTTCTTCCCGTGTGCAATTACGCCTCAACCGAACGAACTGATCCCTGGGGATATTACACAGCCACGTTTTATGGTGGCAGCTCTCCAGGGGTATATAAGAATTTCGGTCGGTCGGCCTAAAGTGATTGCACAAACGGTAATTGTCCTTCCCAATCTCTAAATCAAGGAAAATCACACTCTCTGTGCTAATATTCCAGGTAAGTACTATATTTTTAGTGTTGTTGTTCATCGTATGGATAAAGTGATCCAAACTAGTTCGATCTCCCTCCCATATCATGATCAAATCGTCTATGAATCTCTTGTAACAGATTCATTCAGGGGGACGATTCCTGAAGACTACCTCTTCCTCCCAGTGGGCCATAAACAAGTTGGCCACACTGGGAGCAAAACGGGCCCCCATTGCGACCCCCCTAGTTTGTAGGAAAGATTGTCGTTGATACCAAAAATAGTTCCTGGTGAGGCAAAAATCCAAACTCTTCAAAAGGAACTTAATATTTTTCCTAGGGAGATCGGATGAGGGCAGAGCCCACTGTACAGAGGATAAAACATCCTCATGCCCAATAATGGTGTACAGTGAGCTCATGTCTGCAGTAATCAGAATACTAGATGAAGAACATGTTACTGATTCAATAACTTGGATGATATGTTTCGTGTCTTTGAGGTAAGCATCCGTCTTAGACACTAAGGGTTGGAGGAAACCATCAATATACTGTCCTAATCTAGAGGAAATAGATTCAATTCCATTAACGATAGGCCTTCCAGGTGGTTTGGCACTATCCTTATGGAAATCAGGGAGACAGTATATAATTGGAGTCCTACAAAATAGAGGGTCCAAATATGCTGCTTCCTTTTTATTCAATATACTTTGGGCTTTTCCTTCCTCTATCAACCAATGCAGTTGGTCTTTGTACGTTAACATGGGATCTTTATTCAGAATTTGGTAAGTATCGTGATCACTCAACAAACGATCCATCTCAGCTAAGTAGTCTATTTTATTTAAAATAACCAGACCCCCTCCTTTATCTGCCCGACATATATTATGATCTCTTTGCGTTTCTCTAGAGATTCCATACCTTTTTTGATATACTGAGGTTCAACAACTTTGCGTATCCTCATTTTATCAAGATCATTAAAGACCATGTTTTTGAACACTTCAAGATATTTTTTATCTGCATTTAAAGGATTGAATGTAGATTTATTACATAAGTTGGAATGGACACCAACATCTACTGTGGATGGTCTACTCGTATTGGACAGATACTAGATGTTCCTCATCTAGTATTCTGATTACTACAGACGTGAGCTCACTGTACACCATTATTGGGCATGAGGATGCTTTATCCTCTGTACAGTGGGCTCTGCCCTCATCCGATCTCCCTAGGAAAAATATTAAGTTCCTTTTGAAGAGTTTGGATTTTTGCCTCACCAGGAACTATTTTTGTTATCAATGACAATTTTTCCTACAAACTAGGGGGGTCGCGATGGGGGCCCGTTTTGCTCCCAGTGTGGTCAACTTGTTTATGGCCCACTGGGAGGAAGAGGTAGTCTTCAGGAATCGTCCCCTTGAATGAATCTGTTACAAGAGATTCATAGACGATTTGATCATGATATCGGAGGGAGATCGAACTAGCTTGGATCTCTTTATCCATATGATGAACAACAACACTAAAAATATAGTACTTACCTGGAATATTAGCACAGAGAGTGTGATTTTTCTTGATTTAGAGATTGGGAAGGACAATTACCATTTGTGCAATCACTTTAGGCCGACCGACCGAAATTCTTATATACCCCTGGAGAGCTGCCACCATAAATCGTGGCTGTGTAATATCCCCAGGGGTCAGTTCAATCAGTTGAGGCGTAATTGCACACAGGAAGAAGATTTCATTACACAGTCCCAACTATTATCATCTAAATTCCAGCAAAAGGGATATGATAAAGAATCTTTGAATAAAAAGATTGGGAAGGTGCGGGTTCTAGATAGAACCATGCTGACCTCGGATAAAATCAGGGAGACCAGCACAAGTGTTTCTAATTTCAGGATGATATTGGATTACAATGAACATCATAACATTTTTTTTTTTTAAATTGAAAAAATTCTTTCCAATAATTGGTCTATCCTGAAGCAGGATAGGGTGTTGGGCCCTCTACTACCTGATCGTCCTTCTTTTATATATAAAAAAGCCCCCTCCCTACGTGATCGACTGGCCCCAGGTGTGGTAGACTCACCTGTACAGGCAGAAAGTAGGCTCTTTACCTTCCTTTCAGGATTTTACGCCTGCGGGCGTTGTACTGCTTGTAGGCGTGCAAAATGCAACATCAAAAAACACAAGGAGTTTTTGGCTGCTGCCACAAATAAACAGTACAAGATAGATCAACTTATTACCTGTGCTACAGTTGGTGTTGTTTACATGCTCAAATGTGAGTGTGGTCTCCAATACATCGGCAGGACCTCGAGACCCCTCCATGTCAGACTGGGAGAGCATGTAAACAACATCAAAAGAGGACTCAAAACGCACAATGTGTCCAAACATTTCAAATTGGTTCACAATTAAAACCCCAGGGGCTTGAAGTTCTGGGGCATTGAGAGGGTAACCAAGCATTGGAGAGGTGGCAATTTTTTACGACAGCTCATCCGAAGGGAATCTTATTGGATTCATAAAACTAAAGTTATGGTGCCGAGCGGCTTGAACGTCGAATTTGATATTAATTGCTTTATTAACCGCTGAAGAAGTCCCGCCCTTTTTGGGACGTAAGGCGTACGGAACACATGATCGATGATCGTGCCGTCACCCCGCGTCCTATACACTGTGTTACGTGGAGTACAGATAGACTACAGATTGACTACAAGCTGTGAATCCCTGGCACTGTGGAACAGTGCCTTGTTTGTAAGTGCTTCTTTTATCCTTTTTTAATAAATCTTATTCAAACGGAGAGTACTAGATTTCGTTTTTGCTTTTCCATGTATTAAACCCATCGGAGATGGTTGATGAGTCCATTCACGATCTAGTAGGTTATTGGCATAGTATCCTCCTTATCCAGAGTTCCGAGCTATATCATCCCATTGAGGGAACCGCCTATGAGACCTGACTGATTAACTCAGGGGTCCATTAGCTGAGGTGAGCTGCTATAGCTACCACTGGTGGAGGTTGTCACTAAAAGTCACTTGAACATCATCTATTTCACTTTGGACACTTGCTGGTGTATGCTCATCACTCCCTTGTGTAGCACACAGATCCCTCTCTCCTGCTTACCTCCACCTGCAGAGTGGGACACACCATGCCACATGCCCAGTATCCTCCATCTTGTAGAGGGTGAGCGGTGTTAATAGTTTTGGGTCCTGCAGCGAGTTACCTCTTTCCATTGGTTCTCGTCCCTAGAGTGTAGGGAAGAGTCTATTCTCTCTGTCTTTGAAGAAGGCCATTGTCCAAACAGTATTAAACCCAATAAAAGAGTTCATTTTTCTTGCTCACAACTTGACCGGAAAGATTGGAGATAGAGAGAGTTGAACAGGGAGGCAGGTTCAGGCACGCGGCACTTAATTACCCTCGTCGCCACTCAAGCCTGAGTGGGTTTTGCTCACCCGGATAGTCCCCTCTCACGGTCCTAGCAGCCGTTGTGGAGCACAAACATTCACTTTAAGTTCTTTTCCTAAGGATACGATCAGGATATTAGCCTCTAAGTCCTGAACTTCCCAGCACTTGTAACACTTGAGACCTTAGGTGCCTATGGGGCACTTTACAAGGCTTTTGCCGGATAATGGAATCCTTCCCTCTGTCAGGTAACCAGGCCTCTCCCGAGACAGTAACTTCCTTCACCAATCTCCTGAATAGGTCCTCCCCAGGTTCCCTCTCCTTCAGAGCGGGTCACCCTCTCACGGGTATCCTGGGATTCCGCTGTTTGGCGTAGGCCTCATCCAAAGGTGCTGGGCCTACCTGGAACGATGCAGCCTTGGGCTAAAGGTGCCCGGGACTGAACACACACATGCACCCCTGGCCTGGAGGGCCAAAGGGCGCAAACTGCTATCCGAATAGTGGCGTCTGCCCCTTATGTATCCTCTCCCAGCATGCACAGTGGGTAGACCACGCCCACTGCATGGCTGCCAAGAGAGGACACCCAATAGCGCTGTAATGCCACCTGTGGTTCGACCTGAGACCTGGGCGACAGCGCCACCTACAGGTCACAGGGAACTGTACTGCCAGGCAACATCACAACAGAGCAGAGGCCTATTAAAATAATTCCAACAGCCTGAGCCTAACTATTTGCTCAGGCTAGCCCCTAAATTTAGGCATAGCGACCCCAGTTTTGGGGGGTCCGCTACACACACCCCCTCCTTCATTAGACACTGTCCCAGTGGCTAGAATAAATCAAAAGACCCCCTCAATCCTGAGTAGGTGTTGATTTATTCAACTATAATACAATATTTGAAAATGGTGCCTGAACCAATATTTTGGGAAATGGGAAATGGAAAAGAAGAAAGGAAAACATATTACAACTAGAGTTGAGCGGACACCTGGATATTCGGGTTCGACGGGTTCGGCCGAACTTCGGAAAAAAGTTCGGGTTCGGGACTGAACTTTAACCCGAACCCGAACCCCATTGAAGTCAATGGGGACCCGGACTTCTAAGGACTAAAAAGGCTCTAAAAAAGTAATGGAAAGGGCTAAAGGGCTGCAAATGGCAGAAAAATGTTGTTAAGAGCATGGCAAGTGCTCTGCAAACAAATGTGGATAGGGAAATAACTTAAAATAACATAAAAAAATAAAAATAAAAAAAAATATGCTGGAGGCCCCCTTTTCAGCAGAAGAGGTACGGGAAGTCATTAAGAACCTCAGAAACTCAACGGCACGATGCCACACATATGGTGGGAATGCCCCAGAATACGCCCTTTCTGGAATAAATTATTCAATTTAATGGATAAGCTAGTGGGAAAATAAAATACTTTGAAATAAAAATGTAGCGGGGTGCTAAATTTAAGGGAAGTGTTTGAGTGGTAAATAGGTTCAAACACCCTAATTCTGTAGGATTCATGGACCATTTTGTCCTCGGGGGACAGTATTAGTGTGCAGTTCCCTGCGGCCTACAGGTGGTGCTGCCATGGTAGGCTAGGGTTGAACCGCCGATACAGTGCTGTGCCTTTTGTGTCCCTTCTTGGCAGTAGTACAGCAGGGCGGGGAACCTGCTGTGCATGCCGGGAGAGCATATAAAAGGGGCAGACCTTTGGCCTGGGGGCTGATGTCCAGTGGGGTCCACGCCCAGGTGCCTTCGGCCTGGGTGCATGTGTTCCTCTTCCATCTCGGTTACCTTTAGCCTGGGGTGAGGTACTATCCTGGAGTTCCTGCTGCCCTGGGTATGGAGGCCTAGGTGCGGGAGTAAAGCCTGGAGTCCAGAGCCTTCGTCTGGAGTCCGCTAAGGGTCGAGGAGTCTTAGGGTGCCGCCTCGTGTAGGGGACCATGTTCCAGGGAAGGGAGGATCATTCTGATGGACCGATGCGGGAGTCACGGTGAAGGAAGGGTCTGTTGACTCCCTGGAGAGATGTCTTCCCCTTGATATGGGCTAGGTTCGTAGAAGGAGAAGCTCAAGGTCATCTTGACTGTATCAGAGGCCTTATTCACCCGGCCCGTGGCAGGGGCCTTATACACCCTGGTCTGTGGCAGAGACCAAAGTTCTCCAGGTCCGTGGCAGGGGCCTTGTACACCCGTTCTGTGGCAGAGACCAACCTCAAGGTCTGTGGCAGAGACCGTGCACCTAAAACTGTTTGAGAAACCTAAGCAGTGAAGTGAATGTGCTACGTTTGTGCCTGGACCTCCTCCACACCTTAAAGCGGAGCTCCGCCGGAAAATAAAATATTAAAAGCCAGCAGCTACAGCTACAGCAGCTGCTGGCTTTTAATATTTGGACACTTACCTGTCCTGGAGTCCAGCGACGTCCGCAGCAGAGGACGAGCGACCGCTCGTCGCTCTGCTGCTCCCTCCGCCATCCTCGCTGAGGGAACCAGGAAGTGAAGCCCTGCGGCTTCATGCCCGGTTCCCTACGGCGCATGCGCGAGTCGCGCTGCGCCGTTCTGATTGGTGCTCCTGTGTTCTGGGAGCCGAGTGTCTCCCAGAACACCAAGGGAAGTCTGCGGGAAGTGACGTAACTCCCGCAGATTCCCGGAGAGAGGACTCCCGGATGTGGGTGAAAATACCTGTCTTAGACAGGTATCTTCACCCCCCTCCCCCCTGAAAGGTGTCAATTGTGACACCGGAGGGGGGGAGGGTTCCAAATAGCAAAAGTTGCTATTTAGGGTGGAGCTCCACTTTAAGCTGTCCTGTTTCTTTGCTCTAACCTTTTCTATCCGAGTAGAGTTTATTTTGCCATGAGAGAATAAGAGTTGTAATTTCAGCTGGTGTGGACATTGACTTTACTGGGAATTAAAAGACTTGCCTCTACCTACAGTAGAGGTGAGAATCATCCTCTGGAGGAGTTTTGACTCCGGCTGTGGACACGGCCCGTCAAGTACACCGCTCAACCTCTTTATATAGGAGGGTACGGGCTGGTAGTGCAGTGTGCCTTTCTCCCTCCTGCGAGGAGCCAACAACATAAAGGCAGGTAAGGGGGAAAGGATCTGTGCGCTACAAAAAAATAAAATAAAAATTATAATCTTGACCTAGGAGGACGAGGTCCATATGGAGTAGGAGGTTGAGGTGGCGGTGGATGTGGCTGTGTAGGTGGAAGCGGCGGTGGAGGAGGACGAGGTAGCCAACACTGGTTCAAAAATACAACAATGGCTGGGTAAGGCCAGTGATGTGTCGAATTCTGTCCCCCGTCGAATAGTGTCCACCCTGTACTGCACTTGCTCAGTATGTAGGACAAGAGGATTTCGAAAATCTCCCAAGATGAACGGCGCCTGCGTGGTGAGTTCAGGTGAAGGCCACACCATCCGTGGTTCAAGCCGAGCCAAGTGAGGCCGTGCCCGAAGCGTGGTGATCGAAGCGAGTCCGTGAGGGGCCCTGTAACTATGTGCTACCGTATGTCCACTTGGATGTTGGGGCTTGTACCTGCACTCACGGCGCAGGCGCCGTTCATCTTCGGAGATTTTGTGAATCTCCTTGTCCTCTGTACTGCGCAAGCGCTGCGCCTTCGCAGTACGGGCCGGACACAATCCGATGGCCGGACAGTTTTTGTCACAACACCGGTATACATGTCTATTCTGCACAAGGTACGGACAAGTCCTGTGGGATCCATGCCTGGTTCATTTTAATGAACGTGAGCTTGTCCACATTGGCTCTGGACAGGCGGCTGCGCTTGTCTGTGATAACGCCCCCTGCCGTGCTAAATACACGTTCAGATAATACACTGGCTGCAGGGCAGGCCAGCACCTCCAAGGCATAAAGGGCAAGCTCAGGCCATGTGCCCAATTTGGAGACCCAGAAGTTAAAGGGGGCAGACCCGTCATCCAGTACGTGTAGGCCTGTGGACACATACTGCTCAACCATGTTGGTGAAATGCTGCCTCCTGCTAAGACGTTCCATCTCAGCTGGTGGTGCTGGTTGTTGTGGCGTGCTGACAAAGCTTTTCTACATTTCAGCCATGCTAACCCTGCCTTCTGAGGTGCTGCCGGTGCCCCGGCTGCGTTGGCGACCTCTTCCTCCTCCTCTGCCTTCGCCTTGTGCTTCCACCGTACGCCCGCTGTCAGGTGGGAATGCCACCAGCAGCGCGTCTACCAGCGTGCGCTTGTACTCGCGCATCTTACGATCCCGCTCCAGTGAGGGAATTAAGGACGGTACGTTGTCCTTGTATGGGGATCCAGCAGGGTGGCCACCCAGTAATCAGCACCAGTTAAAATGTGGGCAACTCGGCGGTCATTGCGGAAACACTGCAGCATGTAATCGCTCATGTGTGCCAGGCTGCCCAGAGGCAAAGAAAAGCTGTCCTCTGTGGGAGGTGTATCGTCTGTGTCCTCTGTATCCCCCCAGCCACGCACCAGTGATGGCCACGAGCTGGTCTGGGTGCCACCCTGCTGTGAACATGGCTCCTCCTCTTCCTCCTTCTCCTCCTCCTCCTCCTCCTCCATCTCCTCCTCCACCTCGTCATCCTCCAGAACTGTGCCCTTTCTGCCGGACAATTGTGTACCTGGCGTTTGTTGGTGCAGGAACCCACCCTCGTAGCTATTTGTGAAAGACTGCCCTGAAAGCCTTTGAAATGATCCCGCTTCCTCCTCCTCCTCATCCTCCTGTGCCACATCCTCTTCCATCATCGCCCGAAAGGTTTTTTCAAGGAGGCATAGAACTGGGATAGTAACGCTGAGAACGGCGTCATTGGCACTGGACATGTTGGTGGAGTACTCGAAACAGCGCAACAAGGCACACAGGTCTCGCATGGAGGCCCAGTTATTGGTGGTGAAGTGGTGCTGTTCCGCAGAGCGACTCACGCGTGATTGCTGCAGCTGAAACTCCACTATCGCCTGCTGCTGCTCGCACAGTCTGGCCAGCATGTGCAAGGTGGAGTTCCACCTTGTGGGCACGTCACATATGAGGCGGTGAGCGGGAAGGCCGAAGTTACGCTGCAGCGCTGACAGGCGAGCAGCAGCAGGGTGAGAACGCCGAAAGTGCGCACACACAGCCCGCACTTTCTGCAGCAGCTCTGGCATATTGGGGTAATTTTTAAGGAACCTCTGGACCACCAAGTTCAGCACATGCACAAGGCAAGGGATGTGCGTCAAACCGGCTAGGCCCAGAGCTGCTACGAGATTTCACCCATTATCGCACACCACCAGGCCGGGCTTGAGGCTCACTGACAGCAACCACTCATTGGTCTGTTGTTCCATGTCCCTCCACAACTCCTGCGCGGTGTGGGGTTTTTCCCCCAAACAGGAAAGTTTTAAAACTGCCTGCTGTCGTTTACCCCTGGCTGTGCTGAAGTTGGTGGTGAAGGTGTTACGCTGACCGGATGAGGAGGCGGTAGAGGATGAGGAAGCGGAGTAGGAAGAGTTAGCAACAGGAGGCAAACTGAAGCGCCCTGCAATCCTCGGTGGTGGAAGGACATGCGCCAAACTGCTATCTGCCTCAGGCCCAGCCGCAACTGCATTTACCCAGTGTGCTGTTATGGAGATATAATGTCCCTGACCGTGCTTACTGGTCCACGCATCCGTAGTTAAGTTGACCTTGCCACAGATGGCGTTGCGCAGTGCACACCTGATTTTGTCCCCCACTTGGTAGTGCAGGGAAGGGATGGCTCGCCCGGCAAAGTAGTGGCGGCTGGGCACGACGTACTGTGGGACAGCCAATGCCATCAGGCTTTTAAAACTCTGCGTCTCCACCAGACGGAATGACAGCATTTCAAAGGCCAGGAGTTTTGAAATGCTGGCATTCAGGGCCAGGGATCGCGGGTGGCTAGGGGGGTACTTCCTCTTCCGCTCCAATGTTTGGGAGATAGAGAGCTGAACGCTTCCATGGGACATTGTGGAGATGGTTGGTGACCCAGGTGGTAGTGTTGCTGGCAGATCCTCTGTTTGCGGGGTGGCAGGTGCCACTGTCACTACAGAGGTGGATGAAGAGACCGAGACTGCAGCATAAGAGGAAGCAGGAGGAGCCAGAGACCTTTCTTGGTTTTTGAGGTGTCTACTCCACTGCAGCTCGTGCTTTGCACTTAGATGCCTGGTCTTGCAGGTTGTGCTCAGGTTGAGAACGTTTATGCCTCGCTTCAGGCTCTGATTGCACAGCGTGCAAACCACTCGTGTCTTGTCATCAGCACATTGTGTGAAGAACTGCCACGCTAGGGAACTCCTTGGACCTGGCTTTGGTGTGCTCGGTCCCTTGCTGCGTTGGGCAGTAGCAGACATACTGTCTAGGGGACGGACGCTCCGCTTTTGCACCCTGCTCCCTCTTCTGCTGTGCTGGTGGCTCTGTACGACCACCGCCTCTTCCTTCAAACTACACTGGTCACCTGCATAACGTTGATTCCATGTGGGGTCGAGGACCTCATCGTCCTCCACATCATCTTCCACCCAGTCTTCACCCCTGCCCTCCTTGTCTGTCTGCACAATTGCGAAAGCAGCAGCAGTTGGCACCTGTGTTTCGTCATCATCCGAGACGTGCTGCGATGGTCCTCCCATGTACTCATCATGAAACATAAGTGGTTGGGCATCGGTGCACTCAATCTCTTCCACTTCTGGGGCAGGGCTAGGTGGATGGCCCTGGGAAACCCTGCTAACAGAGTCATCGAAAAGCAGAAGAGACTGCTGCATGATTTGGGGCTCAGACTGCTTGGCTGATTTGCAAGGGGGTGAGGTGAAAGACTGATGGACATGGGTTTCAGGTGCCAACTCTGATCTTTCATCAGAAGAGTGGGTGGGAGACAATGTGAAGGAACCCGAGGCACTGTCAGCAACCCAATCTACTATCGCCTGTACTTGTCCTGGCCTAAACATTCGTAAAGCCTCATTAGGCGCGACAAAATACCGCCGCAGGCTCGGTCGCCTACTCGCACCTGAGGAAGGTGTTTCACTTGTGCGTGTATCTGGCACAGATCCACCACGTCCTCTCCCTGCAACAGGAGCTCCACCAGCAGCACCACGACCGGGGCCACCACGTACCTTTGACCTTCTCCTCATATTTTCCAAATTTAGGATGTTGCCCTAAATGGGTGTTTTTGGAAGAGCAGAACACACCCACAGTACGTAACCGCTGAATCGCACAGCTACAGAACTGCAGAAAATGCTATTAAAAAAAAATGTGTTTTTTTTAGTATAGCACAGTAGAAGAAAAGTATATATAAATTGTTTATTTCACACACCTCCACATATGTATAACACACTGCAAAATATTTTTGGTGGCCCTAAATGGCGTTTTTTGGAAGACCACAATACACCCACAGTACGTAACCGCTGAATCGCACAGCTACAGAACTGCAGAAAATGCTTTTCAAAAAAAATGTTTTTTTTTTAGTATAGCACAGTAGAAGAAAAGTATATATAAATTGTTTATTTCACACACCTCCACATATGTATAACACACTGCAAAATATTTTTGGTGGCCCTAAATGGCATTTTTTGGAAGACCACAATACACCCACAGTACGTAACCGCTGAATCGCACAGCTACAGAACTGCAGAAAATCCTATTAAAAAAAAATGTATTTTTTTTAGTATAGCACAGTAGAAGAAAAGTATATATAAATTGTTTATTTCACACACCTCCACATATGTATAACACACTGCAAAATATTTTTGGTGGCCCTAAATGGCGTTTTTTGGAAGACCACAAAACACCCACAGTACGTAACCGCTGAATCGCACAGCTACAGAACTGCAGAAAATGCTATTAAAAAAAAATGTTTTTTTTTTAGTATAGCACAGTAGAAGAAAACTATGTATAAATTGTTTATTTCACACACCTCCACATATGTATAACACAATGCAAAATATTTTTTGTGGCCCTAAATGGCGTTTTTTGGCAAGCGTACATTAAAGTGCAAATTTTTATTTATTTATTTTGCCCTAAACGGGTCTTTTTTTGCACAAACAGGTAAACCTATGCAGATCGCTGAGTTATATCTCTGAATCTGGACTCCTATTCCTATATAATATATCTCTCGCCCTAAAAGCAAAAAACAGGAACCTGGCCCTACACTACACTGTCTCTCTATCTTTTCCCTCACATTCCAGAATCAGGACTAACTCATGTATTTTTCTATCTCTCCCTAAAAGCAGCAGCAGCAGACAAGATCCTCTCCCTATCTATTCTGAAGCAGAGTGACGTGTGTGCTGTGTGCCTCTAGCTTATATAGAAGCTGGGTCACATGTTGCACTGACCAATCACAGCCATGCCATTAGTAGGCATGGCTATGATGGCTTCTAAGGGCACACCAGCTAATCAAAAGGTGATTGGCTGGCCCCTGAAGCATTTCTAACTGCGTAAATAGATTGCCGAACCCGAACCCGGACTTTTGCGCAAAGTCCGGGTTCGGGTTCGGGAAAAAGCTAAAGTTCGGTACGGACCCAAACTTTACAGTTCGGGTTCGCTCAACACTAATTACAACATACACTTTGACATCCCATTCTCAATGTCACATGCTACACAAAATACACAAATATCACATATTAAATATCACATATTACACTTCCCACCCCCTCCTGAATAACTACCCCACCCATTCTCCGGTAGAGTTGACAGCAGATCACACCTGCAGAGGGAGAGAGAAAAAAAAACACAACATGCATTACTTCAAAACATCCTATTCCCTAATTATATGAAGAAGTGAGCCATTTCTCCGGAAAGAGATGACTCCCTTCCTTAAGTATAATATGCTAAGCCTAGCATTACTTGGCATTTTCTCTATTACTTTTCTTTTTAAACAAAAGAAAAAAATGAAAGTTCAGCAAATCGCTGCCACCTGGTGGCAGCGCAAAGTTACTACATTCACCATATTTGCGCATGGGAATGAATCACTGCACACATAAAACACTTCTCGTCTTGACCACGACGTCCCTAGTGCTTTGGCCCTGGCTACACTACTCCAAAGTTCAATTCAAAGAAGAAAAGAAAACTATTTCCTTTCTTTAAAGCGGTTGTATAGTCTTTTTTTTTACTTTTACCTACAGGTAAGCCTATACTAAGGCTTACCTGTAGGTAAAAGAAATATCTCCTAAACCTACACGGTTTAGGAGATATTTGCAAAAAAAGACATGCGCGCCGTAGACAACGGTGCATTCACAGGGTTAATCCCATTCAGAATTCCGGCGCTGCCGGAATAGAAAGCTCCAGCATGCATGCGCGGAGTGACGTCTTCGCTGCTCCGGCCAATCACAGCGCCGGAGCGGCGCTGTGATTGGCTGGAGCGGCGATACCCGGAAGTAACGTTCCGGGTATCTGAGGAGCGATGGCTGCGGTCGGAGCGGGGGACGAGGATGGCTTCGGGGGTCCCGATCTAAGGTAAGTGATTCATAATGAGCTAGTATGCTAGTCATACTAGCTCATTATGGCTTTTTCTTGCAGGTGATTTGAAAAAAAAAAATTTCGTCTGGGTTTACAACCGCTTTAAGAGCTGAGGAAGGAGAAGAAAGAAAAAAAAACACAACAGTTCTCCTTTTCCTCAACAGAGTAGACTTCCTCTATAGCAGAGGGCAAAGTTATTGAATCCAGGGCAGCTTGTCCATAAAACAGGATAAAGGAAAAAACACAAATTCCTGTTTTAGAGGTAGTAATGAGGATCCGGGAGAATGACCGATCTTCCACAATCATCTTTGGTGGTGATCGAATACTCCACATCTGCTCCCCATTCCGTACAAATGACCACTCGGTTAGCATAAATGTGCCGACTATAATTCTCCAATTTCTATGGAGCGTAAAGAACTCTTCTCTTGAGTCAAATTTATACTTTCTTCTGCGGGATTCAGGAGTATCTAAATAATCCCAAATAGTCTCGTTGTACCACGATTCCCTTTCGTCCTCAATCTTCCTCATTACACTATGAGGCACATAGGGAAACTCAAGACCGTATTTCCTCCATACACAATTTAGCATAGCTTTCTGTAACTGGGCAAGTCTTGGCAATGTCCTCCGGTTTCCCGTCCCAGGCAACACACACGAGTCGGGTGATCTGACAGGTTTACAAAGAGCCTCTTTCCTCGCTGTCAATGTCCATTTAGCATCACCCGGGGCCCTTACTCGTGCTGTCATCCTCCTGGGGTCCTTGGTTGTCAACTCTTTATAGCGACACGTAAGGGTAGCAACTATGCATTGGTTTGGCAACAGTTTCTGGGCCTTGGCCCCGGTCTCATCCTCTTTAATATGAAGGACGGGCTTCTTCCTTTCCCCAACAAACTCGTTGTCGTAGTCCCCTCCAGCCTCCTTACCATCACCCGACGTGGATTTCCCGGAGATCCCTCCACTTCAGAGATCCGGTTCAGGCAGGCTTCTACTGCGGCCGCGGGAGGCCTTAACGTATCCCACTTTACTTTTTGCAGGCGGGATGGAAGTTTCCTTAGTGACGGAGGCAGCATCCACAGTGGCATCCGTCGCTGGCTACGTGGTGGCGGGAACTTTATCTGTGGCATCCGCTGTAGCCGCGGTGATGCGTGTGGGTTCTGCTGTAGGGGCATAGTTGTCTTCCTCGGAAGTAACAGTCCCCGTAATACAATTGACCCGTTAGGCTCGGGGTGACATGGTGGGCTGGTCCACCTCGAACAGAAATTCCCCGCAGGTCAAGCACCTTTCCGAATGGCCGTATCTGCACAGCCAAACCACCGCATCTGGGACAGAGCACGTCCAGGGCCTCTGCATCTCGGCTCATATAGAGTGCGAAGTGGCCCCTAGGCTTGTGCTGGATCCCCTTATCCGTAAGGGGAGCAGTAATAGGAGCAATGTCCATGGCAGAGGTAGTTGGGAACATCCGAGGTCCCGATGAAATAGAAGTCCATGGAGCGGCAGACATGTTGCTTCTCCTTACTAGTCCAGGCTTTTACTGTCCCTTGGCGCCAAATGCACCACGTGCATCTCACAATTTGGCGGGGGCTCCTCCCCCTTTTCTCTTCCTGCAAGCAGCTTGCAGGCTTTTCTTCTATTGAGGCACGCCCACGAACTACGCAGTTAGAAAAAACTCAAAGCACAGTCCTGTACCTCCATTTCTCTCGATAAAACAGTAACGCAGTCCAATTTTCCTTAATGGTCGACCTCCAAAAAACAAAAAACACACAGATCGGAGAGCAATAGTCCAACTTCCAGGGGTAGCTGCAAATCCCGGACGAGCCACCACGTGTAGCACACAGATCCCTCTCTCCTGCTTACCTCCACCTGCAGAGTGGGACACACCATGCCACATGCCCAGTATCCTCCATCTTGTAGAGGGTGAGTGGTGTTAATAGTTTTGGGTCCTGCAGCAAGTTACCTCTTTCCATTGGTTCTCATCCCTAGAGTGTAGGGAAGAGTCTATTCTCTCTCTCTTTGAAGAAGGCCATTGTCCAAACAGTATTAAACCCAATAAAAGAGTTTATTTTTCTTGCTCACAACTTGACAGGAAAGATTGGAGATAGAGAGAGTTGAACAGGGAGGCAGGTTCAGGCACGCGGCACTTAATTACCCTCGTCGCCACTCAAGCCTGAGTGGGTTTTTCTCACCCGAATAGTCTTCTCTCACGGTCCTAGCAGCCGGTGTGGAGCAAGAACATTCACTTTAAGTTCTTTTCCTAAGGATACGATCAGGATATTAGCCTCTAAGTCCTGAACTTCCCATCACTTGTAACACTTGAGACCTTAGGTGCCAATGGGGCACGTTACAAGGCTTTTGGCGTATAATGGAATCCTTCCCTCTGTCAGGTAACCAGGCCTCTCCCGAGATAGTGACTTCCTTCACCGATCTCCTGGATAGGTCCTCCCCTCGTTCCCTCTCCTTCAGAGCGGGTCACCCTCCCACGGGTACTTTGGGATTCCGCTATTTGGCGTAGGCCTCAGCTAAAGGTGCTGGGCCTACCTGGAACGATGCAGCCTCAGGCTAAAGGTGCCCGGGACTGAACACACACACACGCCCCTGGCCTGGAGGGCCAAAGGGTGCAAACTGCTCCCCGAATAATTTTGTCTGCCCCTTATGTATCCTCTCCCAGCATGCACAGCAGGTAGACCACGCCCACTGCAGGCTGCCGAGAGAGGACACCCAATAGCGCTGTAATGCCACCTGTGGTTCGACCTGAGACCTGGGCGACAGTGCCACCTACAGGTCACAGGGAACTGTACTGCCAGGCAACATCACAACAGAGCAGAGGACTATTAAAAGAATTCCAACAGCCTGAGCCTAACTATTTGCTCAGGCTAGCCCCTAAATTTAGGCATAGCGACCCCAGTTTTGGGGGGTCCGCTACACTTTTTTGAAGATTTTTTTATGAAAAGCATGGACTATTCTTTCATAATGATAATAATTCTACAATTTTAGATGTGCTTTTGATGTTTGCGCTGCACTGCTGTTTTATATTTTGTGATTGGGGATTTTATATTTTGACCCTCAGTGTTCTAGCTGCTGTATTTTTAGGTTTTATTTGCGCTGGTTGATTTACTATTTTTTAGATAGATAGATAGCCTTGTAGGCAGATGCAGTTAGTCTTCCCACCTGTAGGTGGCCCAGAACCATTATTGGATGGGAAGAGCCATTAGAGATTCTATACAGGAAAATAATCTGATTGGGCACTGAACTTCTAAATAAGGACCCCCACATCATTCTGGCACACTTCTGGTGAGTAAACAGTCGAGGACAGGAACCTGCTTGTGAGTGACCACATGAAGCACTGGGAAAAGTTCCAGGTGAGAAGGGCAGGCTCCTTGTTCATTTCTTACAATCCGGGGATTGGTACGGAGGCGTGGAGCCGGTCCAAGCTGCAGAATTATCGGGTACACACGCCATGAAGGGACACTACCCCCGCTAACTGAAGAGGTTCTCTGGTAACACATCTGGTTAATACTGAGACTGTATTATTCTGCATCGCTATACATATAGCAAACGACCGGTTTCTTTAACAAACTGGCTCCAAACCTGTATAAAGGATATTGGTGCATTATACACTGTGTGCAAGTGATTACTCCCAAGTAAGGTACCTAAGATCGGCCCTGCCTACAGCCTGATATATACGTACAGTAGATAAATAAATATACAAGTACTTTACTAAAATACAGATTCTGGTGCAGCTGTGTATAGTAACCAATCAGCTTCCAACTTCAGATTGTTCAATTATGCTTTGACAATGAGCCTAGGTTCACATTCAGCTGAACTCGCATGATTTCAACCCGGCAATGCAGTCTGACTTCGGGGGGCGATTTGACAGACATCTGTGTGAGTTCCTGCGCAGATGTCTATACAAATCGTTCCTGGAAGTCGCCAAAATTAGTGCAGGAATTACTTTTGGAAATCTGTGCGGCGCAGCAAAGTCAGCGTCGCACCAATTTCGGACTCTGCCATTCCTGGCAATAGCCGCCGATTTGGCATGCAATTTGACATGTCAAATCGCATGCCAAATCGTACCAATGTGAGCCTAGGCTGAAACCTAGAAGCTGATTGGTTACTATGCTCAGCTGCACCAGATTCTGTGTCTTAGTAAATCCATACCTCCCAACCCGCACGGATTCTGGGACATCATCTTCCCGCGTACCCGTGCGGGACACTGTTTTCCCGCATAGAGTGGCAGCGAAAAGCAGGTGAGTTCGGCGGGCGGCATGTCACACCACTTCCGCGACCCGCGACGAACACCCCCCCGACCGCGACGAACCCCCCCCCCGACACGTCACGTCATACTTCCGCGACCCGCGACCCCCCCCCCCCGCTCAACAACTCCACCACCGTCCCTACAAAAAAAACAATGGGAAAGTTGGGAGGTATGGTAAATCTCCTATGTCACCAACAATATTTGTAGCTCTGTAGCTGAATTTATGTAATGTCTATATACTGTACATCACAAGGAAAAGAAAACTGAAAGAGAAGAACCTCAATTAATGTATCAATATGCATGAAAATATTTATGAAATGTGTCATATGGCTGGTCGACCTGTTTAAGAACTTACAGATTTCTTTGTGATAAATATGTGCAACCTGCTACTATAGAAAGCATCATACTGATGGTTAGTGATGAGCCGAACACCCCCGGGTTCGGTTCGCACCAGAACCCGCGAACGGACCGAAAGTTCGCACGAACATTAGAACCCTATTAAATACAATGGATGCGAACGTTCGGATTCTAAAGTGCTAATTATAACGACTATTATCCATGTTATTGTCCGAAACAGAGTTTGGGAACCCGGCTTCTGCACCAGGGGACATGTATCAATGCAAAAAGAAGTTTTAAAAACGGACGTTTTCCGGGAGCAGTCATTTTAATGATGCATAAAGTGAAAAAAAAAAGTCAAATATTCCTTTAAATATTGTACCTGGGGGGTGTCTAAAGTATGCCTGTGAAGTGCCACGTGTTTCCAGTGTTTAGAACTGTCCCTGCACAAAATAACATTTCTAAAGTGAAAAAAGTCATTTAAAACTGCTTGCGGCTTTAATGCAATGTCTGGTCCCGGTAATATGGATGAAAATCTTTAGGAAAAATGGCATAGCTACCCCATCAACCCCCCCCCCCCCTACCCCAGCCCATTACCAGCCCCTTTGGGTCTTGTATGGATATTAAGGGGAACCCCGCACACAAAATAAAAAAGGACCTATATACTCTAAACAGCCGTATACAGGCGGTGCATACAAGACAGGGACTGTAGGTTTGTTATTATGTAGAATCTGTTTATAATTTTGAACAGCTGCATTGTTTAAGTGGAGCTCCATGGCAAATTCCTTTTTTTTAGCTTTTTGTAAAACATAGGGAACGGTTATCACCCCTGTCACATTTTTTTTGCTGTCTGTGCCCCTGTTCAGAACATTTCACCTCACTTTGCGTCCCAATGACAACGGTTTTTGAAATGTGGTGTTTTTATTGAAACAAGGATTGGTGATAAAGCATCAGTAGAGAGGAGACACCTTTCTCCCATATTAATTCTTACAGGAGAGAATTTTCCTTCCAAGGGGTAGATTTCCTCTCACTTCCTGTTGTCTTCTTCCGTTTGCAAGTAGTAGTAGTTTGTAAGTTGGATGTTTGAAAGTAGGGACCTTCCGTATATACTCTGCAGAAATTGGCCCCTAAGGTGTTGGTGTTGGCACAACACTGAAAGCACTCACAGTTATTCTTGGTGGGTGCTGGAACGCCCTGCTGTCAAGTATAATATCAGGAATTGTAATAACATATAATTGTTGATCAGTGGTAGTAAAAATTGGGCCTTTGATGGTGGTGCTGGTGCCACAACACTGTAAGGCCTGACAGTTACTCTTGGTGGGCGCAGCAATGGTCCCTGCTGTGAATTATTAGATCAATAATTATAATTGCATGCCTCTGTTGAACAGGGGCTGAAAAATTGGGCCTTTGGTGGTGGTGGTGGTGGTGATGGTGGTGCTGGTGCCACAACACTGTAAGGCCTGACAGTTACTCTTGGTGGGCGCAGCAATGGTCCCTGCTGTGAATTATTAGATCAATAATTATAATTGCATGCCCCTGTTGAACAGGGGCTGAAAAATTGGGCCTTTGGTGGTGGTGGTGATGGTGGTGCTGGTGCCACAACACTGTAAGGCCTGACAGTTACTCTTGGTGGGCGCAGCAATGGGCCCTGCTGTGAATTATTAGATCAATAATTATAATTGCATGCCCCTGTTGAACAGGGGCTGAAAAATTGGGCCTTTGGTGGTGGTGGTGGTGGTGATGGTGGTGCTGGTGCCACAACACTGTAAGGCCTGACAGTTACTCTTGGTGGGCGCAGCAATGGGCCCTGCTGTGAATTATTAGATCAATAATTATAATTGCATGCCCCTGTTGAACAGGGGCTGAAAAATTGGGCCTTAGGCACTGGTGGCACAACACTGCAACCCCTCACAGATACTGTACTTGGAGCACAGCAATGAGGCCTGTTGCAAAGTATTGCATCAAAATTTTTAATTACACGCCCCTGTTAAACAGGGGCTGAAAAATTGGGCCTTAGCCACTGGTGGCGTCACCCATAAACCAAAATGATCTTCCAAGCTATCATCGTTAATCGTATCATTGAGGAGGAGGAGGAGGATAGCCAGTCAACATAACAGCACAGGCACTCAGCATCAGCATCAGTCTTGAAGGGATGTGACATTTTAAAATCAATTAGTCTGTTATATCAGCATCTGGTGTGTGGTAGCTGGTGGTGATCCAAGACTGGTTCATCTTGATGAAAGTCAGTCGATCAACCGAGTCGGTGGACAGGCGCACCCTGTGATCCGTGACAAATCCTCCAGCAGCACTGAATGTGCGTTCCGAAAGAACGCTGGATGCAGGAAAGGCCAGTAGCTCAATTGCATACTGTGCAAGCTCTGGCCAGTGATCCATCCTCAAGACCCAGTAAGCCAGAGGATTTTCGGTGGGGAAGGTGTCCAAGTCTGACCTTGCCCCTAGGTATTCCTGGACCATGTATATCAGACGCTGGCGATGGTTGCTGGAACCGATCATACTTTGGGGCTGCGGACTAAAGAATTGTCTGAACGCATCGGTCAGACGGCCACCTTCCCCACCGCTCCTTCTTTGACTGCCCGAAGCCTCAGCAACTCGTTGTCCAGGACCAGGAGTTTGTAACCTCCCAGTCTCTGGGAACGCGTTGCACAGACCTTTCTGCAAGGCCTCCCGGAGTTGTCTCATCCCCTGCTCCCTCTGCGACGGTACGATAAGGTCCGCAACCTTACCCTTGTACCGTGGATCAAGGAGAGTGGCCAGCCAGTAATGGTCCCTCTCCTTGATCCGAAGAATACGAGGATCCTTCCGCAGACTTTGCAGGATCAGGGAGGCCATGCAGCGTAGGTTAGCTGAGGCATTCAGTCCGGAGTCCTCTGGGTCACTAAGGACGACATGATCCGCAGCCACCTCCTCCCAGCCACGTACAAGTCCACTGGTTTCTTGGGACTGTAAATCATCCCTAAAAGACTGCTGCTGATGATGCTGAGTGCCAGCCTCCACCTCCATGCTGACACAATCCTCCTCCTCCTCCTCCTCCTCCTCCTCTTCCTGTGCGATGGGTGGGACAGAAGGAACACTGTCTGGGTAAAGGGGGCCTTGAGAGGCAAGGAAGTCCTCCTCTTCCTGCCTCTGTTCTGCCTCAAGTGCCCTGTCCATTATTCCACGCAGCGTGTGCTCCAACAGGTGGACAAGAGGTACAGTGTCACTGATGCATGCACTGTCACTGCTCACCATCCTCGTGGCCTCCTCAAATGGTGCCAGGACAGTGCATGCATCCCTGATCACGCCCCACTGGCGTGGTGAAAAAAACCCGAGCTCCCCTGACCCTGTCCTGGTGCCGTAGTCGCACAGGTACTCATTGATGGCCCTCTGCTGCGTGTGCAGCCGCTGCAGCATGGCCAACGTTGAGTTCCACCTGGTGGGCATGTCACATATAAGGCGGTTCTTGGGCAGGTTCAACTCCTTTTGAAGCTCAGCCAGGCGAGCACTGGCATTATAAGATCTGCGGAAATGCACACAGACTTTCCTGGCCTGCCTCAGGACATCCTGTAAGCCCGGGTATCTGCCCAAGAACCGCTGCACCACCAGGTTAAGGACGTGAGCCATACACGGCACATGGGTCAGTTGTCCCTGTCGGAGGGCGGAGAGGAGGTTGGTGCCATTGTCGCAAACCACCATTCCTGGCTTAAGCTGGTGTGGCGTCAACCACCTCTCGGCCTGCCCCTGCAGAGCAGACAGGACCTCTGCCCCAGTGTGGCTCCTGGCCCCCAAACACACCAGCGCAAGCACGGCATGGCATCTTTTTGCCTGCGTACTTGCGTAGCCCCTTGAACGCCTACGGAGCACCGCTGGTTCCGAGGACAAACCACAGGAAGAGGCCATGGAGGAAGAAGAAGAGGAGGGGGTGGAGGAGAGAGGTGTGTCACAACCAGTAGTAGCATTTTGGAGGCGTGGCGGTGGAACAACCTCCAACACTACTGCACCTTGTCCTGCATCCTTCCCAGCTGCCAAAAGAGTGACCCAATGGGCCGTGAAAGAAAGGCAACGTCCCTGTCCATGCCTGCTGGACCATGAGTCAGCGGTAATATGCACCTTACCGCTGACCGCCCTGTCCAGCGAGGCCAAGACATTGCCTTCCACATGCCTGTAGAGAGCCGGAATAGCCTTCCGTGCGAAAAAGTGTCGTTTGGGAACCTGCCACTGAGGAACCGCACATTGCACAAACTCACGGAAGGGGGCCGAGTCTACCAACTGAAAAGGCAGCAGTTGAAGCGCTAGCAATTTAGCCAAGCTAGCATTCAACCGCTGGGCATGTGGATGGCTGGGAGTGAACTTCTTTCGACGGTCCAGCAGCTGGGGCAGGGAAATTTGCCTGCTAGAATCGGACGTTGGTGTACTGCTAGCAGAGTGCCCGCAAGTACTTGCCTGTGACACACCTAATTCTACACCTTCATTCCTCTCAGAGCAGGTTTCAGAGAGGAGTGAAGGTATAGTGGGGTTGGAGATCCCAGCTGATGCGGTGCAAGAAGAGGTCAGCTTTGTTCTTTGGTGTGGGTCTTTAAGGTAGGCTTGCCAACGAGCTGCATGGCAGGTCAACATATGTCTGATCAAGCATGTGGTGCCCAAGCGGCTGATGTTTTGGCCACGCGATATACGCTTGAGACATATGTTGCAAACAGCAGCTGTGCGATCTGATGCACTCGCCTCAAAAAAGGCCCACACCAAGGAACTTTTTGAATGACAGGCAGAGGCAGCGCCCTGCACAGGCGGAGCTCTGCGGTGTGATTCCGTCGGTGTGCTGCCCATACGCTGGCCACTCAAGGGCATCCTGCCTCATTGGAGATGCGCCTCCTCCTCATCCTCCTCCTCCTCCTCTCTCCTATTAGGCACCCACGTGGAGTCAGTGACCTCATCATCCCCTCCCTCCTCATCACTGGAGCCAATCTGGCAGTATGCTGCAGCTGCTGGAACATGACTGCCAGATTGGTGTCCTTCTTGAGCATCCCCTCTCTCTGCTCTCACGCTGCTGCCTTCCTCTAGCTGGGTATCATCATCAGATCCTTCCAAACGCTGGGCATCCTCCTGGAGCATGTACCCAACACTGTGCTCAAACAGTTCGGGGGACTCCTCAGGAGGAGGGCATGGTGGGTCTAGGGAAGGATTGACTAATGAAGATAATGATACCAGAGAAGAGGACGCTTTGGCAGCTGCTTTGCCAGTACCCTGAGCCTGGGTGAGAGAGGATGAGGAGGATGAGGTGGGCTTGGTCATCCACTCTACCAAGTCTTCGGCATGATGTGGCTCAACATGTCCAGCTGCCGAAAACAAGGACAAGCGTGTCCCATGGCCATGTGCTGATGACAATGCACCGCGTACACGACCAGCACTGTTGCCCCCAGACACAGAGCCTGCTTGCCCTCTTTTTTTGCCTCCTGACTGTCTGCCTCTCCTTGGTTGCCTTCCAGACATTTTAATGGATGGCCTGCAGGGAGATGGGAAAAACAGCAATAAGGGCTACCTTCAGGTGTATATTGTGCAGGAGGCTTAGCAACAATGACACTGACACTGTCCCCTGCCTATCCTTCTCTGTCCCTAAACACAAGGATTGAAAATATGGTTCAGCAAAAAAGTTTTAGAACAGAATAGCACACTGACACTTTCCCTCACTGTCCTACTCTGTCCCTCCCTACAAACAAGATTTAGCACAGAATAGCACACTGATAATTTCTACGAGTGTCCTTCTCTGTCCCTAAACTCAAGGATTGAAAATATGGAACAGCAAAATTGGTTTAGAACAGAATAGCACACTGTCAGTTTCACTGACTGTACCTCTCTATCCCTCAACTCAAGGATTGAAAATATGGAACAGCAAAATTGGTTTAGAACAGAATAGCACACTGTCAGTTTCACTGACTGTACCTCTCTGTCCCTCAACTCAAGGATTGAAAATATGGAACAGCAAAATTGGTTTAGAACAGAATAGCACACTGTCAGTTTCACTCACTGTACCTCTCTGTCCCTCAACTCAAGGATTGAAAATATGGTTCAGCAAAATAGTTTTAGAACAGAATAGCACACTGACACTTTCCCTCACTGTCCTACTCTGTCCCTCCCTACAAACAAGATTTAGCACAGAATAGCACACTGATAATTTCTACGAGTGTCCTTCTCTGTCCCTAAACTCAAGGATTGAAAATATGGAACAGCAAAATTGGTTTAGAACAGAATAGCACACTGTCAGTTTCACTGACTGTACCTCTCTGTCCCTCAACTCAAGGATTGAAAATATGGAACAGCAAAATTGGTTTAGAACAGAATAGCACACTGTCAGTTTCACTCACTGTACCTCTCTGTCCCTCAACTCAAGGATTGAAAATATGGAACAGCAAAATTGGTTTAGAACAGAATAGCACACTGTCAGTTTCACTCACTGTACCTCTCTGTCCCTCAACTCAAGGATTGAAAATATGGTTCAGCAAAATAGTTTTAGAACAGAATAGCACACTGACACTTTCCCTCACTGTCCTACTCTGTCCCTCCCTACAAACAAGATTTAGCACAGAATAGCACACTGATAATTTCTACGAGTGTCCTTCTCTGTCCCTAAACTCAAGGATTGAAAATATGGAACAGCAAAAATTGGTTTAGAACAGAATAGCACACTGTCAGTTTCACTCACTGTACCTCTCTGTCCCTCAACTCAAGGATTGAAAATATGGAACAGCAAAATTGGTTTAGAACAGAATAGCACACTGTCAGTTTCACTCACTGTACCTCTCTGTCCCTCAACTCAAGGATTGAAAATATGGTTCAGCAAAATAGTTTTAGAACAGAATAGCACACTGACACTTTCCCTCACTGTCCTACTCTGTCCCTCCCTACAAACAAGATTTAGCACAGAATAGCACACTGATAATTTCTACGAGTGTCCTTCTCTGTCCCTAAACTCAAGGATTGAAAATATGGAACAGCAAAATTGGTTTAGAACAGAATAGCACACTGTCAGTTTCACTGACTGTACCTCTCTGTCCCTCAACTCAAGGATTGAAAATATGGAACAGCAAAATTGGTTTAGAACAGAATAGCACACTGTCAGTTTCACTCACTGTACCTCTCTGTCCCTCAACTCAAGGATTGAAAATATGGTTCAGCAAAATAGTTTTAGAACAGAATAGCACACTGACACTTTCCCTCACTGTCCTACTCTGTCCCTCCCTACAAACAAGATTTAGCACAGAATAGCACACTGATAATTTCTACGAGTGTCCTTCTCTGTCCCTAAACTCAAGGATTGAAAATATGGAACAGCAAAATTGGTTTAGAACAGAATAGCACACTGTCAGTTTCACTGACTGTACCTCTCTGTCCCTCAACTCAAGGATTGAAAATATGGAACAGCAAAATTGGTTTAGAACAGAATAGCACACTGTCAGTTTCACTCACTGTACCTCTCTGTCCCTCAACTCAAGGATTGAAAATATGGTTCAGCAAAATAGTTTTAGAACAGAATAGCACACTGACACTTTCCCTCACTGTCCTACTCTGTCCCTCCCTACAAACAAGATTTAGCACAGAATAGCACACTGATAATTTCTACGAGTGTCCTTCTCTGTCCCTAAACTCAAGGATTGAAAATATGGAACAGCAAAAATTGGTTTAGAACAGAATAGCACACTGTCAGTTTCACTGACTGTACCTCTCTGTCCCTCAACTCAAGGATTGAAAATATGGAACAGCAAAATTGGTTTAGAACAGAATAGCACACTGTCAGTTTCACTCACTGTACCTCTCTGTCCCTCAACTCAAGGATTGAAAATATGGAACAGCAAAATTGGTTTAGAACAGAATAGCACACTGTCAGTTTCACTCACTGTACCTCTCTGTCCCTCAACTCAAGGATTGAAAATATGGTTCAGCAAAATAGTTTTAGAACAGAATAGCACACTGACATTTTCCCTCACTGTCCTACTCTGTCCCTCCCTACAAACAAGATTTAGCACAGAATAGCACACTGATAATTTCTACGAGTGTCCTTCTCTGTCCCTAAACTCAAGGATTGAAAATATGGAACAGCAAAATTGGTTTAGAACAGAATAGCACACTGTCAGTTTCACTCACTGTACCTCTCTGTCCCTCAACTCAAGGATTGAAAATATGGAACAGCAAAATTGGTTTAGAACAGAATAGCACACTGTCAGTTTCACTCACTGTACCTCTCTGTCCCTCAACTCAAGGATTGAAAATATGGTTCAGCAAAATAGTTTTAGAACAGAATAGCACACTGACACTTTCCCTCACTGTCCTACTCTGTCCCTCCCTACAAACAAGATTTAGCACAGAATAGCACACTGATAATTTCTATGAGTGTCCTTCTCTGTCCCTAAACTCAAGGATTGAAAATATGGAACAGCAAAATTGGTTTAGAACAGAATAGCACACTGTCAGTTTCACTGACTGTACCTCTCTGTCCCTCAACTCAAGGATTGAAAATATGGAACAGCAAAATTGGTTTAGAACAGAATAGCACACTGTCAGTTTCACTCACTGTACCTCTCTGTCCCTCAACTCAAGGATTGAAAATATGGTTCAGCAAAATAGTTTTAGAACAGAATAGCACACTGACACTTCCCCTCACTGTCCTACTCTGTCCCTCCCTACAAACAAGATTTAGCACAGAATAGCACACTGATAATTTCTACGAGTGTCCTTCTCTGTCCCTAAACTCAAGGATTGAAAATATGGAACAGCAAAATTGGTTTAGAACAGAATAGCACACTGTCAGTTTCACTGACTGTACCTCTCTGTCCCTCAACTCAAGGACTGAAAATATGGAACAGCAAAATTGGTTTAGAACAGAATAGCACACTGTCAGTTTCACTCACTGTACCTCTCTGTCCCTCAACTCAAGGATTGAAAATATGGTTCAGCAAAATAGTTTTAGAACAGAATAGCACACTGAAACTTTCCCTCACTGTCCTACTCTGTCCCTCCCTACAAACAAGATTTAGCACAGAATAGCACACTGATAATTTCTACGAGTGTCCTTCTCTGTCCCTAAACTCAAGGATTGAAAATATGGAACAGCAAAATTGGCTTAGAACAGAATAGCACACTGTCAATTTCACTCACTGTACCTCTCTGTCCCTCAACTCAAGGATTGAAAATATGGAACAGCAAAATTGGTTTAGAACAGAATAGCACACTGTCAGTTTCACTCACTGTACCTCTCTGTCCCTCAACTCAAGGATTGAAAATATGGAACAGCAAAATTGGTTTAGAACAGAATAGCACACTGTCAGTTTCACTCACTGTACCTCTCTGTCCCTCAACTCAAGGATTGAAAATATGGTTCAGCAAAATAGTTTTAGAACAGAATAGCACACTGACACTTTCCCTCACTGTCCTACTCTGTCCCTCCCTACAAACAAGATTTAGCACAGAATAGCACACTGATAATTTCTACGAGTGTCCTTCTCTGTCCCTAAACTCAAGGATTGAAAATATGGAACAGCAAAATTGGTTTAGAACAGAATAGCACACTGTCAGTTTCACTGACTGTACCTCTCTGTCCCTCAACTCAAGGATTGAAAATCTGGAACAGCAAAATTGGTTTAGAACAGAATAGCACACTGTCAGTTTCACTCACTGTACCTCTCTGTCCCTCAACTCAAGGATTGAAAATATGGAACAGCAAAATTGGTTTAGAACAGAATAGCACACTGTCAGTTTCACTCACTGTACCTCTCTGTCCCTCAACTCAAGGATTGAAAATATGGAACAGCAGAATTGGTTTAGAACAGAATAGCACACTGTCAGTTTCACTCACTGTACCTCTCTGTCCCTCAACTCAAGGATTGAAAATATGGTTCAGCAAAATAGTTTTAGAACAGAATAGCACACTGACACTTTCCCTCACTGTACCTCTCTGTCCCTACAAACAACGATTAGCACAGAATAGCACACTGTCACTGACACTCTCCCTACCTATCCTTATTTGTCCCTAAACACAAGGAATCCAGGAATAGTAAAGGAAAAATAATGACACTGTCCCTGCCTATGCTTGTCTTTCCCTGCTCCGGAACACACTACACAAGGCCGCCGCGCTGGCGGCCTTTTATAGTGTGGGGCGTGTACTAAACCCCATCAGCAATAATTGGCCACAGGCATCCTGCCTGTGGCCAATCATTGCTCTCCTCGCTGCCGGCGCTGTGATTGGCCAAGCATTCGGGGTCACAGTGCATGCTTGGCCAATCACAGCGCCTGGATGACACTGCGATGGCGTAGTGCATTGTGGGCCGTTCGCGTCACTCGAATTTGGCGCGAACGGCCCAAATCGTTCGATCTTCGTCGAACGATCGAACAGCCGATGTTCGAGTCGAACGTATGTTCGTCGACTCGAACACGAAGCTCATCCCTACTGATGGTGGAGTCTTAGGTTTGCATCAGCTCTTCCATGGATGTAGCACTGATGATACAGTTGTATGTCATAGCAGCTGCATAGCAACTCATGATGTGGATCGCAGTCTCTGAGAGTTCTTTGCCATGTGCCATGTGACTAATTAGAAGTCTGTCAGACTTGGGGCAATGTCACATGACAGCTTTTCATTCCAGCGATTTCATGCCTGCGATCTCCCAAACAAAGCTGCATACGTGACAGGATCAGAGATGTTTCTATTGTCTTCTTCAGTCAAACGATGCAGCTCTAATCCCACATTCACGAGCAGGGCCCTGTGATTTCTACTGTAATAAACTCTATTGTAATTGTACTGTCTGCCTTTATGTTGTAAAGCACTGCATAAACTGTTGGCGCCAGTGCCAGGACAAGGTCATCTAGAGCCCAGGGCAAACATACCAAACTGTGCCCCCCCCCCCCAAAATGCATGAGCGTTATGTGTCAGCAAAAATCTCCACTGCCAAAAACCTTTGCTCCCCCCCCAAATCTTCCCTCCAAGCTCATATCTTCCCTCTCTCCAAATCCCCCATCCCCCCAAAAAAATTCTACAGCATAAATCCTCTACCCCTCAAATTTCCCCTCCCAGCACAAATCTTCCCCCTCCAATTTCCCCTCCTAGAATAAGTACACCCCCAACATCCCAACTAGCACACCCCCCTCCCCCCCAAAAAAAGAATTCCCCTTCCTAGCACAAATTACCTCCCCCCTCTACCATATCCCCTTTTCTAGCACAAACCCGCCAAACCCCCCCTCCTAGCACAAATCTTCTTCATGTCAACACAAATTCTCCCAAATCACCATTCCGAACCCCCCCCCCTTACTAATTTCCCACCCTAAACCAATTCTTATGCCCCGCCACCCTCCAAATTCCCCCTCCCAACACAAATCCCCACCTCAATCTCCTCAAGGTGACCCCCCCAAAAAGTGCCCAGGGCAGCCACCCCTTCTGCCCACCATCATATATGTATGTCCTTCCTGGCAGTTCCTTAAAAATTATAGAATCATTTTTTTACCATGTGACCTTCTATATCTAAGTATATAAACCACAATACTTGCTCTGCATTATACATACTAGGAGGAGTATAACTGGGGGGATCCGTAGTGGAGAAAGTTCTGTGGGTTTTGGTAGTTCATAAGCTCAATAATGGCATGCAATGCCAAGCTGTGGTTTCCAAAGCGGGCAAAGTCCTTTCTTGTATTAAGAAAGGTACGGACTCCAGAGAGAGAGATATAATTTTGCCCCTGTTCAAATCATTAGTAAGACCTCATCTGGAATATGCAGTTCAGTTTTGGGCACCAGTTCTCAAAAAGGATATCGGGGAACTGGAGAAAGTGCAGAGAAGGGCAACCAAACTGATAAGAGGCATGGAAGAGCTCAGCTATGAGGAAAGATTAGAGGAACTGAATGTATTCACTCTTGAGAAGAGGAGATTAAGGGGGATATGATCAACATGTACAAATATATAAGGGGTCCATATAGTGAACTTGGTGTTAAGTTATTCACTTTACGGTCAACACAGAGGACAAGGGGGCACTCTTTACGTCTAGAGGAAAAGAGATTTCATCTCCAAATACGGAAAGGTTTCTTCACAGTAAGAGCTGTGAAAATGTGGAATAGACTCCCGCCAGAGGTGGTTCTGGCCAGCTCAGTAGATTGCTTTAAGAAAGGCCTGGATACTTTCCTAAATGTACATAATATAACTGGGTACTGACATTTATAGGTAAAGTTGATCCAGGGAAAATCCGATTGCCTCTCGGGGGATCAGGAAGGAATTTTTTCCCCTGCTGTACCTTTGCTTTGCTGGGGTTTTTTGCCTTCCTCTGGATCAACTGTGGGTATAGAATTGGGTATATGGGTATATGGGATTGTATGATATTTTTTATTTTATTTATTTTTATGGTTGAACTAGATGGACTTGTCTTTTTTCAAGCTGACTAACTATGTAACTTGGTTGAACTTTATAAGTATCTTATTTGCAGTGTTAGGTAGGTCACATGATGACACGTGGAGGAACCTACCGTACTTTATGCGTTTATGGGTCCAACAGTCCCTTTCTTCAGGAGCAAGGACTTTATTCTTTAAATTAATAAACATGAATCAGTATACAATATATAGAGGACATTCCAAAGGTAAATATGTACCTACATTTCATCATTACTGTATATAGTTGAAACAACTCATATAACCTTCATAATCACACATCTGTTAGAATTCATTGCCTCGTAGAATGAGCACATGTGAGTACATCAGAATATGTTTTACACATTATAGGCTACAGTTGGGAGTTCTAACAAGGAATAGTAAATGCGAATAACATATGAAAAAATTCGAAATTAAAAAAATTTATGGATCTTTTTGAAATGAACAGATTCTTCAGTTGATAACTTTTCCTTTTTTTTTTTTTTTTAGATATACTCTTCTTGGCACACGGAGCCAAGTTTTCATTTTCACATTGGGCAAAAATAAAAAGAAACCTCTAAGAACAGGTCTCTTTTCATCAGCAAGCTATGTATGTTTATCCTGAAGCTTTATCACATGCAGCTGCGGGCTCAGGGGTTAAGGTATTCTGTGAGTTTGGTGGAGGAGGTTCCCTTGGAAATTTTCAATCTGAAGAGAGAACATTTTGTGGTTGGGGTCAAAAAGTAAGGAGCAATGACCAGAAGTTCACAGCAGGCATGTCAAACTGAATTTTCCTCTTATTTTATTTAAAGACTTATCACAGTAGATTTAGACATAAGCAGGCAAAAAGTGAGAGAAAAAACAGAAAGATAAAGGCGGATAGATTTCAGCTAATAAAAGGTGTAATATACAAGGCTGGATTTCCATCACTGCTATCAGTAGGTACATCAACCCTCTGGTAGAACCAACTTTTTTCTTATCCTACTGGTCCTAACCTGACGTGTGACAATTTGTATATACCATATATACTCAAGTATAAGCCGAGTTTTTCAGCACATTTTTTGTGCTGAAAATGCCCCCCTCGGCTTATACTCGAGTCACCTTTTTGCGCCTGATCTCACCGGACTTTGGGGACCCTGTACCAGCCGGTCGTAGGTTCCCTGGACCCCAAACGTGGCACACATGTAGCCTTAATCTTCTTCTACAATTTTGCAAAATTTGTTGTCCGGGGGTTACATACGGACGTGGAGCAACGATTTTTCAAAGCCGGGCACCCCTTTCATAGACTCCCATGTTAAACGTCAGTCTAGTCATGGACACAGTGAGGCATAGGCACGGTGAGGCATGGGCACAGTGAGGCATGGGCACAGTGAGGCATGGGCACAGTGAGGCATGGACATGGACACAGTGAGGCACAGAGAGGCATGCAGATGGACACCCTAGGCTTATACTCAAGTCAATACGTTTTCCCAGTTTTCTGTGGTAAAATTAGGTGCCTCGGCTTATATTCGGATCGGCTTATACTCAAGTATATATATGGTATGCTTATGTGAAATGACTGTATTGAATAAAAAGTATGGCCAACGGCTATACAGGGAAATACTTTCTCTTGCTAATGTTGCCTATAGGAACATGCCTACTGTGTCTACTGCAGGCGTGTGCAAGGGGTGTGCCAGGTGTGCCTGGGCGCACCCTAATCCTGGGGTTAGCAACCTGTCAATGGTGGGCAGGTGACAGGTAAACCACAATCCTTCCTTGCTGACCCTCAGAACCTGGACAGGAGGGGTGGTGGGAGTGGAATTTAGTGGAGCCGATCTGTATTTTCCTCCTGCAGCAGCTGAAAGTAGGCTTCTCCTCTTTTGTCAACATTCAGCTGCCACAGGAGGAAAATATAGGGGATTGGTGCTAATACATGCCACCCCCGCCACCCTCTCCACCCTCTCCTTTTCCTGTTCCTCTTCCTTCTGTTGCACGGGTCCCCCCCTTCCTCCCATTGTTTCAGGATGGAGAGCGGGGAAGAGGCAGGTAAAGATTTCAAATGCATATGTGTTGGAGCTTTGGGGTGCACACCCTAATGCAATAGGCTGCGCACACCTATGGTCTACTGGTAAATCAGGTACTGGTAACATATGGGGTTGTAAGTAGTGAAAAAGGGACAACAATCACTTCTACAATAAACTACTTTGAAGCAATGTGTGGTTGATCAACGTTGGGAAACCCAAATGTGCTACTGCAACAATGCTCATATAAACAGTAATGAACAGGGGTGGCATTTCTTAACCACTTAACGACCGCCCACTGTAAATATACGTCGGCAGAATGGCACCGACAGGCAGAATCACGTACATATATATTGCCTTTGTATAGTTGGGGGGTCCAATCGGACCCCCCTTCTTTACAGTGGGTGGTCGTTTTACCTTCGGGAGCGATCCGGCATGAGGGGACGGCCGTTCGATTCTGGCCCCCCCCTCTCAATCGCTCCCGGCGAATGAGAGAGCTTCCCCTGCCTGTGTACTGTTTACACAGGCAGGAGGAAGTGATGTCATCTCTCCTGCGGCGCTCACATATACCGAGCGCCATACAGGAGAAGATGCAGGTTAGTGCACAAAACAGCACACTGACACCAGGACACATAGGCACATAAATCGCCCCCCAGGCCCCCCCAGACACCCCCAGATCACCCCCCAGCCCCCAGTCACAGTGTCACTGATTGCAGTGACCATTTATTTAGTGATCACTGCAATCAGTGACATTTGTGACTGTAAAAGTGTCAGTACATTTAGTTTTAGGTCCAGTATAGCCCCCTAACCCCCCCTAATAAAGGTTTAACCCCCTGATCACCCCCCAGATAACCCTTTCACCCCCTAGCACCGCCGTCGCTAAGCGATCATTTTTCTGATCGATGTCTTAGCGTCGGTGATGCTGATCGGTAGCCAGTAATTTTTTTTAGGTTCGCCGCAGGTTTTTATAGCGTCGGGTACCCCCATATATTACCTAATAAAGGTTTAACCCCCTTGATCGCCCCCCAGGTAACCCTTTCACCCCCTATCACCACTGTCACTAAGCGATAATTTTTCTGATCGCTGTCTTAGCGTCGGTGATGCAGATCGGTAGCCAGTAATTTTTTTTAGGTTCGCCGCAGGTTTTTATAGCGTCAGGTACCCCAATATATTACCTAATAAAGGTTTAACCCCCTTGATCACCCCCCAGGTAACCCTTTTACCCCCTATCACCACTGTCGCTAAGCGATAATTTTTCTGATCGCTGTCTTAGCGTCGGTGATGCAGATCGGTAGCCAGTAATTTTTTTTAGGTTCGCCGCAAGTTTTTATAGCGTCAGGTACCCCCATATATTATCTAATAAAGGTTTAACCCCCTGATCACCCCCCAGGTAACCCTTTCACCCCCTATCACCACTGTCGCTAAGCGATCGTTTTTATGATCGTTGTCTTAGTGTCGGTGATGCCGATAGGTAGCCAGTAATTTTTTTTTAGGTTCGCCGTCAGGTTTTTATATAGCGTCAGGTACCCCCATATATTACCTAATAAAGGTTTTAACCCCCTAATTGCCCCTAGTTAACCCTTTCACCAGTGATCATCATATAAGTGTTACGGGTGACGCTGGTTAGTTAGTTTGCTTTTTATAGTGTCAGGGCACCCGCCGTATATAACCCAATAAAGGTTTAACCCCCTGATCGCCCGACGGGTGATATCAATTAGGTTTTAGCGTCAGAGAGGGTCTGCGTCACACCCCAGGCAGCGTCAGGTTAGTGCCAGTAACGCTAACACCCACGCGTGAAGCATACAACCCCCTTAGTGGTATAGTATCTGAACAGATCAATATCTGATCTGATCAGATCTATACTAGCGTCCCCAGCAGTTTAGGGTTCCCAAAAACGCAGTGTTAGCGGGATCAGCCCAGATACCTGCTGGCACCTGCGTTTTGCCCCTCCGTCCAGCCCAGGCCACCCAAGTGCAGTATCGATCGATCACTGTCACTTACAAAACAAAAACACACATAACTGCAGCGTTCGCAGAGACAGGCCTGATCCCTGCGACTCCAGTGCTGTAGGGGGTGATTTCACCACCACAGTTAAAAAAAAAAGCAAATATGCCGAAGCATTGGGGCAGCAGGGGCGGAGGAGCGATTTTGCTCCTAATGCCGCGTACATACGGTCGAAATTCCGACGGAGGCTTGCCCGTGGAAAAGTCAGACCGTATGTACGCGGCATAACTTTTGCGGGAAGATGCCCCCATGCTTCGGCATATATAAATGGTGCATGTATGCCCATCATTAGAAGTGGGTGGATAAAGGGCGGTATTCTAATGGTGGGCATACCCACCTATCAATCTCTTTTTTTGTTCAGCCAACTAGCTGCATGAAAAAAAAAGATTACAATACATGTCCAACAAGGACCAGCAACGTACTGGTATGTTGCTGGACTTTGAATGTTTATACCAGAATGATGCCTGCGGGTTTAGGTATCATCTTGGTATCATTCTTTTCAGCCAGCGGCCGGCTTTCATGTAAAAGCAATCCTAGTGGCTAATTAGCCTCTGGACTGCTTTTACAAGCAGTGGGAGGGAATGTCCCCCCCCCCCCGGATATAAAAAGCGCCATTGGGAAATTGGGAAAGCATTTTATCACACCGATCTTGGTGTGGTCAGATGCTTTGAGGGCAGAGGAAAGATCTAGGGTCCAATAGACCCCAGTTTTTTCAAAAAAGAGTACCTGTCATTACCTATTGCTATCATAGGGGATATTTACATTCCCTGAGATAACAATAAAAATGATAAAAAATAAATAAATATGGAAGCAACAGTTTAAAAATAAAATAAAAAAGCAAAATTAATAAAAAAAAAAAAAAAAAAAAAAAAAGCACCCCTGTCCTGCCCTGCTCTTGCCCAATGGCGAACGCAAGCGTCGGTCTGGCGTCATATGTAAACAGCAATTGCACCATGCATGTGAGGTATTACCACGAAGGTCAGATCGAGGGCAATAATTTTAGCAGTAGACCTCCTCTGTAAATCTAACGGGGTAACCTGTAAAGGCTTTTAAAGGCTTTTAAAAATGTATGTAGTTTGTCGCCAATGCGCGTTTGTGCGAAATTTTAAAGCATGTCGTGTTTGGTATCTATGTACTCGGCCTAAGATCATCTTTTTTATTTCATCAAACATTTGGGCAATATAGTGTGTTTTAGTGCATTAAAATTAAAAAAAGTGTATTTTTTCCCCAAAAAATGCGTTTGAAAAATCGCTGCGCAAATACTGTGTAGAAAAAAAAATGCAACACCCACCATTTTATTCTGTAGGGCCTTTGCTTTAAAAATATATATAATGTTTGGGGGTTCAACATAATTTTCTTGCAAAAAAAAATATGTTTTCATGTAAACAAAAAGTGTCAGAAAGGGCTTTGTCTTCAAGTGGTTAGAAGAGTGGATGTAAGCTTCCTAATGTTGTGTATAAAATGCCAGAACAGTTCAAAACCCCCCCAAATGACCCCATTTTGGAAAGTAGACACCCCAAGCTATATACTGAGAGGCATGTCGAGTCCATGGAATATTTTATATGTTGACACAAGTTGCGGAAAAAATACAATTTTTTTTTTTTTTTTTTGCACAAAGTTGTCACTAAATGATATATTGCTCAAACATGCCATGGGCATATGTGGAATTACACCCCAAAATACATTCTGTTGCTTCTCCTGAGTACGGGAATACCACATGTGTGAGACTTTTTGGGAGCCTAGCCGCGTACGGGACCCCAAAAACCAATCACTGCCTTCTAAGGGTGTAAATTTTTGATTTCACTTCTCACTGCCTATCACAGTTTCGGAGGCCATGGAATGCCCAGATGGCACAAACCCCCCCCCCCCAAATGACCCCATTTTGGAAAGTAGACACCCCAAGCTATTTGCTGAGAGGTATTGTGAGTATTTTGCAGATCTCGCTTTTTGTCACAAAGTTTTGAAAATTGAAAAAAAAAAAAATGTTCTTTCTTCATTTTCAAAAACAAATGAGAGCTGTAAAATACTCACCATGCCTCTCAGCAAACAGCTTGGGGTGTCTACTTTCCAAAATGGGGTCATTTGGGGGGGTTTTGTGCTATTTTGGCATTTTATGGCCTTCGAAACTGTGATAGGTAGTGAGGAGTCAAATCAAAAATTTGTGCCTAGAAATCCTGAAGGCGGTGATTGGTTTTCGGGGTCCCGTACGCGGCTAGGCTCCTAAAAAGTCCCACACATGTGGTATCCCCGTACTCAGGAGAAGCAGCAGAATGTATTTTGGGGTGCAATTCCACATATAACCATGGCATGTGTGAGCAATATATCATTTAGTGACAACTTTTTGTAATTTGTTTTTTTTTGTCATTATTCAATCACTTGGGACAAAAAAAAAAAAAAATTCAATGGGCTCAACAGGCCTCTCAGCAATTTCCTTGGGGTGTCTACTTTCTAAAATGGGGTCATTTGTGGGGGTTTTGTGCTATTTTGGCATTTTATGGCCTTCAAAACTGTGATAGGTAGTGAGGAGTGAAATCAAAAATTTGCGCCCTTAGAAATCCTGAAGGCAGTGCTTGGTTTTCGGGGTCCCGTACAGGGCCGGTCCTAGGCGGGTGCCTGGGGTGCAGTTCACCCAGGCGCCACAGAGATGGGGGCGCTCAAGCGCCAGAGTGCTCCCCTCCCTCCTCTCCTTGTTGGTGTCCGAGCCGAGGCTGCTCCCTCCGCCAGTCACCGCCGCGGCGCTGCCGCTGTATCTCCTGCCCTAGTCCGCCCCCTCCCCTCCTGTCAGAGCAGATCGAGCGTCTGTCTCTGTTCGGAGAGAGACCGCGCTGTGACATTGTTGGGGGGGCGGGGCGGTCCGTGCCGTGCAGTGCCCGTCATGTGAGAGGATTCTGACATCTGACCCCATTCCTGCTCGTGTCTTCTGTTGCTGTGCAGTGTCGATGTGATCCTCTCCTGTCTGAGGCCTCATGCCCACTGGCGTTTTTACAGCTGCGTTTTTTGCAGCTTAAAAACGCCTGTCCATGTTATTGTAAATATATATTTTTTTTTTTTTGAAAAAATAAAAAAATAAAAAAATAAAAAAACGTCGGAGCTAAAAACGCGACCGCGCGTTAGTGCGCGTTTTTTGACGCTCGCGTTTTTTCCTGCCTAATTCTGACGCTGAGGAACGCACTGGTCCTGGGTTTTTTTTACAGCTTAAAAACGTCTATGCTATTTGCAGCTCAAAAACCTCTAGGTGGGCATGAAGCTATAGACTAACATGGACAGGCGTTTTTAAGCTGTAAAAAACGCTCAAAAACGCGGCTGTAAAAACGCCCGCCCAGTGCGCCTCTGCCTCTGTACAGACCGGAATGTGCTTTGTAGATAAATAAGGTAAATGAAGTACGGTAATCTTTCCAGCATCACTGCACACTGATAACTCCTCACACCCGACACTTTTCTTCTCTCATTCAGCTCTCACTACACTAGCAGCCCCCTCCTCCCCCTTCCTCCTCAGCATTTCCCAGTCCACAATCTTTTCATCTACTAGTCTTGTTAACCCTCTGTATGCTCTAGTCTGCAACTGTCACAGCCTCAGAATCCTGCCAGCATGCCATTCATTCCTCATTGCTCCTTCATCCTGCCAGAACTTTTTTCCTTTACTTCACTGCAGGGGCATAACTACAGTGGTCGCCATTGCACCACAGCCTGAGAGGAGGGGGGGCATCATACAGAGGAACCAATGCCTTCCATGTTCTTTCTGCAGCCACTAAATGCCTGCAAGAGAGAGGAGGAAAAGTGGGCATTCAGCAGCTGCAGGAAGAACATGGAGGGCATTGGTTCCTCTGTATGCCGCCCCTCCTCAACAGCTTTTTCTGCCCGTGGGCCCCTCAGCTTTCTCCTGGCACTTCTGTGATCTTCCCCAGCAACTGCTCTGCTCTCTCCCACCCCACCCCCTACTGTAATCTGGCCCCCCCTGTGCTCTTCTCTGGTCCCCCCCCTGTGCTCTTCTCTGGTCCCCCCCGTGCTCTTCTCTGGTCCCCCCTGTGCTCTTCTCTGGTCCCCCCCTGTGCTCTTCTCTGGTCCCCCCGTGCTCTTCTCTGGTCCCCCCCTGTGCTCTTCTCTGGTCCCCCCCCCTGTGCTCTTCTCTGGTCCCCCCCCTGTGCTCTTCTCTGGTCCCCCCCTGTGCTCTTCTCTGGACCCCCCCCCCGTGCTCTTCTCTGGACCCCCCCTGTGCTCTTCTCTGGTCCCCCCCTGTGCTCTTCTCTGGTCCCCCCCTGTGCTCTTCTCTGGTCCCCCCCCCTGTGCTCTTCTCTGGTCCCCCCTGTGCTCTTCTCTGGTCCCCCCTGTGCTCTTCTCTGGTCCCCCCTGTGCTCTTCTCTGGTCCCCCCCCTGTGCTCTTCTCTGGTCCCCCCCCCTGTGCTCTTCTCCGGTACCCCCCCCCTGTGCTCTTCTCCGGTACCCCCCCTGTGCTCTTCTGAGGTCCCCCCTGTGCTCTTCTGAGGTCCCCCTGCTGTTCTCCTTTTATCCTGCCATTCTCCTGTCACCCTGTACTGTCTCCTGCCCGCCCCCCCCCCCCCAGCTCTGCCAGGTTCCCCCCTCCCCTCTTCCACCGGCTGCTGTGGGGAATATGTAAGGATGGAGAGCAGGGAAGGCTTCCCTGCCTGAAATGACAGAGTAAGTTATCTGTACTAATCACTTACTCTGACCATCTCCTGTACCATGTCTGGGGGCTCTTTCTAACAGAAGCCCCCTCTGTGTGCATCAGAGAGACTCCCCTCCAGGTCTCATTAGTGTACGCTCTTCCTGTATTTTCTTTATTGTTAGAAGATCATGGGAGGATCCCAGGGAAACAAAGACTTCTTAGGGGAGCATCTCTGTGTTTGAGTCGTTGCCATAGAAACATGTGTAAAGGGGAGGAGTTTGTAAGATGACCACGCCCATGTGGGGGCGCCAGAAATATTTCTGCACCCAGGCGTCTGTGACCCTAGGATCGGCCCTGGTCCCGTACGTGGCTAGGCTCCTAAAAAGTCCCACACATGTGGTATCCCCGTACTCAGGAGAAGCAGCAGAATGTATTTTGGGGTGCAATTCCACATATAACCATGGCATGTGTGAGCAATATATCATTTAGTGACAACTTTTTGTAATTTTTTTTTTTTTTTGTCATTATTCAATCACTTGGGACAAAAAAAAAAATATTCAATGGGCTCAACATGCCTCTCAGCAATTTCCTTGGGGTGTCTACTTTCTAAAATGGGGTCATTTGGGGGGGTTTGTACTGCCCTGCCATTTTAGCACCTCAAGAAATGAGATAGGCAGTCATAAATTTAACCACTTCAATACCATGCACTTATGCACCTTCCCGCCCAGACCAATTTTCAGCTTTCAGTACTCTCACACTTTGAATGACAATTACTTAGTCATGCTACACTGTATCCAAACAAAATTTTTATCATTTTCTTCTCACAAATAGAGCTTTCTTTTGGTGGTATTTAATCGCCACTGGGTTTTTTATTTTTTGCGATATAAGCAAAAAAACAGCAATTTTTTTTTAAAAAAAAACACTTTTTTTTAGTTTCTATTGTAAAATTTAGCAAATAAGTAATTTTTCTTCATAAATTTGTGCCAAAATGTATACTGCTACATATCTTTGGTAAAATGAACCCAAATTAGTGTATAATATTTGGTCTTTGTGAAAGTTATAGAGTCTACAAACTATGGTGGCAATCACTGAAAATTTATCACATCTGATCACGCCTGATGTACTGAAGGGATATCTCATTTCTTGAGACACTAACAAGCGAGGAAAGTACAAATACCCCAAAATTACCCCTTTTTGGAAAGTAGACAGTCCAAGGTATTTACTAAGAGGCGTGGTGAGTTTTTTGAAGTTGTATTTTTTTCCCACAATTCTTGGGAAAATTTAATTTTTTTTTTTTTTTTTTACACAAACTGGTCATATTAACAGTTTTTTTCTCTCACACAGCATATGCATAATTGCAACTACACCCCAAAATACATTCTGCTACTCCTCCTGAGTGTAGCGATACCACATGTGTGAGACTTTTACACAGCCTGGCCACATACAGAGGCCCAACATTGAAGTAGCACTTTCAGGCGTTCTACAAGCATAAATCGCACATATCCTTTCTCAACCACCTATTACACTTTTGAAGGCCCTGGAGCACCAGGACAATGGAATTTTCCACAAAATGACCCCATTTTGGAAAGCACACACCCCAACGTATAATCTATGAAGCATTATGAGTCTTTTGAACGGTTCATTTTTTTCCAGAAGGTTTTGGAAAATGTGGAGAAAAAATGAAAATGCATTTTTTTTACACAAAGTTGTCCATTTATAAGATATTTCTAACGCATAGCATATACATAGCAAAAATGACACCCCAAAATGCATTCTGCTACTCCTCCTGAGTATAGCGATACCACATGTGTGAGACTTTTACACAGCCTGGCCACATACAGAGGCCCAACATTGAAGTAGCACTTTCAGGCGTTCTACAAGCATAAATCACACATATCCTTTCTCAACCACCTATTACAATTTTGAAGGCCCTGGAGCACCAGGACAATAGAATTTTCCACAAAATGACCCAATTTTTGAAAGCACACACCCCAACGTATAATCTATGAGGCATTATGAGTCTTTTGAACAGTTCATTTTTTTCCAGAAGGTTTTGGAAAATGTGGAGAAAAAATTAAAATGCATTTTTTTTACACAAAGTTGTCAATTTATAAGATATTTCTAACACATAATATGTACATAGCAAAAATTACACCCCAAAATGCATTCTGCTACTCCTCCTGAGTATGGCGATACCACATGTTTGAGACTTTTACACAGCCTGGCCACATACAGAGGCCCAACATCCAAGTAGCACCTCCAGGCATTCTAGCAGCATTAATTGCACATATCATTTTCTGACTACCGATCACATTTTTGAAGGCCCTTCATATATCTAACACATAGCAGGTACATACCAAATAACAAAAGATTACCTGTGGTTTTAGAAGTGCAGTGGTCCACAGAGGAGAGCATCGGTCCAGGCAGCAGGCAGGGATGAGGTCAGCGACAGCAAAAGCAATCATCCAGGCAGCAGGCAGGAATACTGTCCATAGTTCGCACAGGCAGAGATACTGTCAGCACAGCCAGAGCACAGCCAAAGCACAGGTCCAGGTAGCAGGCAGAGGTGTCCCGGCAGAAATGCTGTCCAAAGTCAGTAGAGGCAGCAGGCAGATATATGGTCAACACAGCCAAAGTATTGGTCCAAGCAGCAGGAAGAAACATGGTCCATAATGTCATGGGTCATTACAGGCAGTAATATGGTCAGCACAGCCAAATTATTGGTCCAGGCAGCAGGAAGGACCATCAAGCTTAGGGCCAGGGGGACAGGGGTAGAGGCTTCTCCCACCCAAATCGCTTTGAAGCCTCCGGGCAACCAGACCCTGTTCTTGGAGCACAGAAAACGAAAAACTGGTTTTCTCTACTCAGAACGCTATTCTGAAGCCCCTCACATATGTGAGACCCCTGTGTACTAAAAGTAGATGGCCAAAAGATCAGTCCAAGTGGCAGGCAAAAACATGGTCGATTAACAGGCCAAGGTCGGTACACGTGGAAGTCAGAAACGTGGTTTAAATCGGCAGGCAGAGGCATCGTCGGTAAACAGGCCAGGGTCAGTTAATTAACATGGAAGGTAGTTAGTAACATGGTAGCAGGCAAATAGGGAAATGGCAGTCTGTTAATAATAAGGGGAACTAATGGATGTATGATAATTTTTGAAGCAATTTCCGATGCACAGGCCAGGTTGAGAGGGACAATCGGGACAATAATAGCTGGTGTCTCTTCTTACTCCTCCTCTGCTGCATACACGGCATTTCTTTTGGCGTCTTCTTCCAGATTCTGTGGGGGGGATGCTAAAGGGATAGTGTCGCTCGTGAAGCCGACTCACACTATCAGAGCGAATGCTTCCTGGGGCGGGATCTTGTTGGTAAATGAGGGCATCGATGATATCTTCGATATATTGGAGGTAGTGGAGTCGGTGATTTTGAGTTGCTTTTTGGTAGCAGACAAACGAATTAAAAAGGGCCATGTGAAACAGGTGAAACGCAACTTTTTTGTGCCAATAATGGGACTTTCTGGTTGATAAGTAGGGCCGTAGCATCTGGTCGTTTAAATCCACCCCCCCCCCCCATGTACAAATTGTAGTCGTGGACACATTCAGGCTTTACAATGGAGCCGCGTCTTCTTGGGATCTCCACCATGGTGTCATTGTGGATCGTAGAGAGGATGTGGACATCTTTCTTGTCCCTCCACTTCATGGCCAACACCTCCTCGTTCCTCATGGATGCCGATTCTCCAGGTCGCAATTTTGTTGTCAATAAATTTTGTGGGAATCCCTTCCGTTTTTTTTTTAAGGTACCGCAGGCCGGGGTTTGTTTACTGTAAAGGTGGCGAAAAAGGGGCAGGCTGGTATAATAATTATCAACATATAAATGGTAACCTTTTCCGAACAGGGGGTATGCCAACTCCCAGACAATTTTCCCACTGGTTCCAATATATGTGGGGCAATCACGGGGCTGGAGCTGGGAGTCTTTGCCTTCGTAGATCCTGAATTTGCAGACGTATCCAGTGGCTCGATCACATAATTTATTTAATTTTAACCCATACCTGGCTCTCTTGCTTGGTATGTACTGCTTGAACTGCAGTCGGCCGGTGAAATGTACGAGGGACTCGTCCACACAAATTTTTTGGTCTGGGATGAAAACTTCTTCAAATCGCTGGGAAAAGGCATTGATTAGGGGGCGTATCTTGTACAATTTGTCGTAGTTGGGATGATCTCAGGGAGGGCACTGTGAATTGTCATTGAAGTGGAGAAAGCGCATAATCATGTCGTATCTTTTCCTGGACATGACAGCGGAATATATGGGCATGTGTTGGATGGGGCGTTTGGACCAATATGAATGGACTTCGTTCTTTTTTGTAAGCCCCATATTGAACATAAGGCCCAAGAATAATTAAAATTCCTCCAATGTTAGACGCCGCCACTGGAACATGCGGGCGTAGGAAGAATCGGGGTTGGCAGCAATAAATTGGGATGCATACAGATTCGTTTGATCCACTATATTCTGCAGCAAATCTTGTGGAAAAAATAAACAAAAATAATCAAATTTAGAAAAATTTGTAGTGTCGGGCTGCACACCTGGCTGTGCGGTGAAAGGGGGGATGATAGCGGATCCTGAGTTGGCAGGCAACCATAAGGGGTTTGCCAGGGCATCGGGAAGGTAGGATTGGGGCTGGATTCTTCGGGTTGGGCGTGCATTTCCATTGCTTGTACTGGGCTCCTCTTCCTGGGGTATGGCGCTGCTGGTGGTGGGCAGTTCTCCTGATCTTGGTGCTGATCTTGGTGCTGATCTTGGTGCCGATCTTGGTGCCGATCGCATTCTTTTGGGAGGGACGGTTTCCTCCGGGGACTCGGAATCTGAGCCACTATCCTCCACTGGCTCGTATTCCGAACCAGAATCGGATAATGGGAGCTCCCCGCTGCTCTCATCATCCGACATGGCAAGAATGGCATATGCCTCCTCAGCTGTGTAAACCCTTTGGGACATTATGGCAGTGCTTATTGGTGGGCCTGTGTAATGGTACTGCTGGTGGTAGTGGTGGCGGTCTGTGTGGTAGTACCGATGGAGGTATTAGTGGTGGGCCTGTGTGGTGGTACCGATGGCGGTATGGGTGGTGGTGGTACCAATGGCGGTACAGGTGGTGGTAGTACCGATGGCGGTATGGGTGGTGGTGGTGGCGGCGGTACCGATGGCGGTACAGGTGGCGGTACGGGTGGTGGTGGTAGCGATGGCGGTATGGGTGGTGGTGGTACCGATGGCGGTACAGGTGGTGGTGGTACCGATGGTGGTACAGGTGGTGGTGGTACGGGTGGTGATGGTACCGATGGCGGTACAGGTGGTGGTACAGGTGGTGGTGGCACTACCGACGGTGGTACGGGTGGTGGTACTGGTGGTGGTACCGATGGCGGCACTAGTGGTGATACTGGTAGTGGGCCTGTGTGGCAGTATAGATGCTGGGCCTGGTGGCGGTACTGGTGGTGGTACTGGTAGCCTGTGTGGCGGTGCCAATGGCGGTACCGATGGAGGTGGGCCTGTGACAGATGATTGACAGATGGGCTGATTGATTGACAGATGGGCTGATTGATTGATTGACAGATGGGTTGATTGATTGACAGATGGGGTGATTGATTGACAGGTGGGGTGATTGATTGACAGATCGGCTGATTGATTGACAGATGGGCTGATTGATTGACAGATGGGCTGATTGACAGATGGGCTGATTGACAGATGGGCTGATTGACAGATGGGCTGATTGGCTGGGCTGATTGATGTGCTGGGCTGTGTGACAGGTCCTCTTTATGGGGGGGGGGGCGTGTTGTGCACTGTAAACTTATGTAGACAAACTACACTGAGCTAACTTACTGATCTCTTCTCTCTCCTCACAGATCGGTGTGTGAGGAGAGAGCAGGGATCAGGTAGTAACTCTTGTGGAGTTTGTTTACATTTGTGACCGGCTGTGATTGGACACAGCCGGTCACGTGGTAAACGGCCAATTCATTTACTGTTTACTCTGATCGGGGACGCGCTGTGTCCAAGGGACACTCACCTTCCCCGATCCCCGCTCTGCAAGCCTGTGGCGGCGCGCACGGAGCGCGCCGCCGAGTTTGTTTTGACAGGTGATCGGCTGTGACTCTGACACAGCCGATCACATGGTAAACAGCCAATGAAATTGGCTGTTTACCGTGATCGGGGAAGCGCTGTGTCCGAGGGACACATGCCGTCCCCGATCACCGCGCTGCGCGCCCCCGCGGGCGCGCGCAAGGCAATATCCTGCAGGACGTCATATGACGTCCAGTATCGATATTGCAACCACTTCCCGGACGTCAATTCGCTATTGACTGGGCGGGAAGTGGTTAAAGGGCCAACCCACAAAGCACACAAAATACTTTAGATAAAAGCAGTAGCACAGTTTTTAGATGTTATAAGAGACCCTTCATAGAGTTAGCCCTTAAAATGTAAGCTGGCCCAGGTGCTGGAGCAGATCCCTGCCCTCAGGCTCCATTGTCTCTCATAGGACTTGGTGGTACTCGTGGTTTTTCAGAGCGCTCCAGACTTTGATTCCTGGCTGCTGCTCCATGCCTCGCATTTTCCATTATGGACAATACACACTCCTGTTGAACCCAGCCAACCATCCACACTTTAATGAGGCACACTCTTTTCATGCTATCTAGTTATTCTTATGCTTCTCATTTTAAAGGGGATCCTACTGCAAGCCAGTTGCAAGGAGAGTCTCCCACACACAATATAAAGGAATTGCTAGATCCTGCACCACTGATTCAAATGTGTTCATGTCAGTCTTCAAGGGACTCCCACTTACTTTTATTTCTACCCCCAAAGGATTCGCTTGGTAATTTTGGTTCTCTGTTCTGCACCTCGACTCCAAGAACAACCTCGGCTCCTCTGACACACCTGGTTGAATGAAAGTTAACTTCTTATAAGAACACCTTTAAAGTGGAACTTTAGACTAATGCCGCGTACACACGTACGTTTTTAATGCCATTTTTTAAGCCGACGTTTTTCTCGTCGTTTTTTTTCTTGTTTCCTCTCAAGCCTGTCTTGCATCCACACGATCATTAAAAAAACCGCTCGAGCAAAGCGCAGTGACGTACAACACGTACGACAGCACTATAAAGGGGAAGTTCAGTTTGAATGGCGCCACCCTTCATGTTAGTAAACTTTGTTGAGCGGCGATACGCGCTTTTCAGCCTCGTGCTTTTCAGTCCATTACAGCGTGACGAATGTGCCATCTCCATTACGAACGCTAGTTTTACCAGAACGAGTGCTCCCGTCTCATACTTGATTCTGAGCATGCACGTTTTTTTTTCCCCTCGTAAAAGCATACACACTATCGTTTTTCACGTCGTTAAAAAAAACGACATGAAAAACGACGTGAAAAAATAGAGCATGTTCGAAATTTTTAATGGCCGTTTTTCACGCCGTTAAAAATGCTCTGGAGCATACACACGATCGGTTTTAATGCCCATTTTTAAAAATGGCATTTTTAACGGCATGAAAAACGATCGTGTGTATGGGGCATAAGGCTTTAAAATGGTTCAGCAGGCAGGATTTTTAAGGCACAAAAGAAATGCTTTGTCTCTTCTGCATTAAAGCTACTTACCTACCTGTCTGTCCTTGTACAGTGAACCGTGCATGTGCAGCTCACTATACAAATGCCGAATCTGACTGAACCCTTGATTTAGCAGGCTTCTCCTTCTATGCAACCTGTCTCCCACAGCCTCCTCTTTTCAGGGCATTGGCTGGTGGTCCCAGCTGTGACATCTTCAGGCCCATCAGTCTTGCATTGTAAGTTGAGGGGCTCATTCATAAGCTGCAGCGTCAGAGAGAAAAGGCAACCACCAGCTGCTGCAGAGGACGGGGAGAGTGGGTTAAGGTGCTTTTTCTACTGGTACCAACAATTTACCTATTGCAGAACGGGGGAGAGGGGGGGTTTAGCTCCACTGCATGGGTAGTTGTTTCATATTCCCAGAGTTCCGCTTAATTTGCTTAAAACAAATCACCTGTTAACCGCTTGCCGACTGCCTCACGCACTTATACGTCGGCAGAATGGCACGGGCAGGCAAAGCAACGTATATATACGTTGCTTTGAATCTGCTGCCTAGTGGGCGCGCACACGCTGCCATCTCCGTGCCCGCAGGACCTGTGGACTCGATGTCCGCCGGTGTCCCGCGATCGGGTCATGGAACGGCAGAACCGGGGGATGCCTTTGTAAACAAGGCATCTCCCTGTTGTGCCTAGTGACAGGACACTGATCGTCTGCTCCCTCTCATCGGGAGCAGCGATCAGTGTCGTGTCACGGTAAGCCCCATCCCCACACAGTTGGAATCACTCCCTAGGACACACTTAACCCCTTCCTAGCCCCCTAGTGGTTAACCCCTTCACTGCCAGTCACATTTACACAGTAATCAGTGCATTTTTATAGCACTGATCGCTGTATAAATGTGAATGGTCCCAAAATAGCGCCAAAAGTGTCCGATGTGTTCGCCATAATGTCGCAGTCACAATAAAAATCGCTGATCACAGCCATTACTAGTAAAAAAAAAATATTAATAAAAATGTTATAAAACTATCCCCTATTTTGTAGACTCTATAACTTTTGCGCAAACCAATCAATAAACGCTTATTGCAATTTTTTTTACCAAAAATATGTAGAAGAATACGTATCGGCCTAAACGGAGGAAAAAATTTGTTTTTTTTATATATTTTGGGGGGATATTTATTATAGCAAAAAGTAAAAAATATTGTTTGTTTTTTTTAAATTGTTGCTCTATTTTTGTTTATAGCGCAAAAAATAAAAACCGCAGAGGTGATCTAATACCACCAAAAGAAAGCTCTATTTGTGGGGAAAAAAAGGACGTCAATTTTGTTTGGGAGCCACGTCGCACGACCGCGCAGTTGTCAGTGAAAACGACGCAGTGCCGAATTGCAAAAAGTGGCCCGTCATTTGGCAGCCGAATGGTCCGGGGCTGAAGTGGTTGAAGTGATTTCACACTGGCATATAAATACTTCTGAGGAGCAGGGAGGTCATTTATATTGTAAAATGAGATCTTGTAGTGGAGCAGTCTCATAAAATACTGCTCTGCTTCTATGTAATACCGCTTTGCTGTGCAGTAAAAATGATAAGTCTCCTCCAAAGTGTACAGACCAAGTAATATCAAAGCAGACTCTGCTGGTGTTAAGCAGCATATCTGTAGCTACAGGTTATGAAGAAATTGTCAAGTACTTGATAAAGTAAACATATTTTGTTTCCAAAAGCGTTCCATGCCAGTTTACTCACACCCTGTAACTGATAACATGGCTGGCATGGGACACTGGAAATCTATAGGTCTTGGAAGCTTGCATGTTCATACATGATTTATGCTTCTTCCAGAAGAACAAAAGTGACATTAAGCCCTCAGTTTTTTAAAGAGGTTATAAAGTGAAAAGGTTTTTTACCTTATGGTATTTAAACATAAATGAGAAATAATTAAATAATAAGTACCTCTCCCTCAGCGCTCATGGGAATAAATATAATGATCAAGCTGCTACTAAAAGGTTAATAATGAATCAAAATATGTGTAAATAAAAAGAAAATTATTTAAACATTAATAGCGCTAAAAGGTTGTTCAAAAAATGCACAGTCCAAAATTCTGCTTGCGTAATCACTTAAAATGCATAATCCAACAAACTCGGTTATAGATAGAAAGTTTATATCTGTGACACAAAAAACGTCCTAAACAGAGAAAGATGATCTTCCTCCGCACACTGCTTGTCTGCTAATTCCCAAAGGAAAATCACTTACCAGATGTAAGTGAATTCAGAGCATGTCTGTGTATCTAAAATGTCATCCAGCTGGCAGATAATCCCCACTGATGGTCTCAGACTGGTGGATCGATCTTATATGGCTGTTGTCAGCAATCTCCAAAGGTTTCCATCTGTATGTAACTCATTAGGAAAAATAAAAGGGTGCTCATAGTGTAATCCAGTAAGGAATCCTTTATTTAGACCAATTCAATTAGATTTACACTTACAATGTGTCAGCCTTGTTAAAAACAGTATCAAAAAATCTCTTAAATAAAGTCGTGTAGTCCTGCTATGCCTTACACCGCCACAGTGGTGTTTCCCGGGAAGGCTGAGCAGACCGAATGACGGCGTAGGTTGCTGCGTGATCCTGCCCTGACGTGCGTTTCCTCAATGCTTTCATCAGAGGGCGTCTGATGAAAGCATTGAGGAAACGCAATGCCCAGGGGTGCCCATGCATTACGATGGCCCTGGGTGTTACTCAAACAGGGTCTTACTTCCTCTCACACTAAGGAGATTCTCCAAGCCTAGGACAGGCTAGGTAGGGGTCAAGCGGGTCAAGGTTTCTCTATCTGCTTCCAAATGTCCTCATTCACCACTCTGGCGCTTCAGCCCTGCAGAGGGCTCTTTAAGTAGGTTTCAGTACAACACATCCTTTGCTGAACAGGGATGTTATACTTCCAATACTCCAAGCGCACTGATCCCCACCCACAGCTGGCATATATAGGGGCACTATCTCCACCCATTACATCTCTACCGGAGGGGCAACAGACTTGGGTGAGCAAAGTTCTGCTTCAGAATGCATAAACCCCCCAAAAATTATAGGGGTGAGAAGCGGTGTGGGAGGCAGATTAACACCAGAGAAAAAAGTCCCTGGTAATGGGGCTGTGCCGCCCCAATGGGGCATGGAATTTATATAGATTGTTTCCCTGAACCATTTTTCTATGGACGTTTGTATTTAGTTCACATGCTGCCATCTGGTGACCTTTTGTATGTAATGCACTTGTTTTTTCGATGTCTTTTTGCTGATGTATGACACACTTTCTTTGTATGTAATGCTCCACCCTTCTTCCTGTGATTGTACTTTCTCTGTCATGGATGCAGCTACAGGCCACATGTAGCAGGATACATGTATTCTGCATAGTAAGCTACAGACAATATCATCTTTTTTTTTTTTGTATAATCTTTATTTTCATTTTCAAATTATATTACCAGTTTGACATTACAACATAGCCAAAACAACAAGGGGGGGGACTGGGAGAGAGGGAGGGGTCAAAAGGCAAAGGGGAGGGAGGGGAAAAGGGGGGGTAAGGAACACCAAGGTGTCGGTGTAGCATGGTCCGAGCACGGACAACCATAGCAACAGGGAGAAACATCTTTAGGTGATGCGCGAACAAAAGGACACCCTGCCTGCCCCGGATATTCGATCCCTGTGGGGCAGGCCTCCCCCCAAGCTAATGGGGGGGAAGGTGGCCACATGCTCTAGCTCCATAGTAGATGCGAGTACGACTCCCTGTCTGATAAACATCTTAAACAAATCTGAGGTACCTAGGACAGTCAGAAACCTGAAGACCGTCTAGGTAGCCCAGAAAAGGGCACCCAGGTGTCCCATGGGTGCAACACATTTATATACAGGACAAAAACAACTACTCCCCAAACAAAGGAGAAAAGGGGAGAGAGAAAAGAAGAATGGAAAGTTAGGTGGGAAACAAAGAAGATAAAGGAGAAAAGAGGGGATAGAGAAGATCATGAAGGCATGCGGACCGGCTCCCACCGGGTTTGCTGATGAGATGAGTCCACTTTCAAGTGGAGCCCGTAGTAGTTGACTGGCGGTGCGCCTGGACGAGTCTCCCGAAGGAGGGATCTGCCAAGGTAAGTAATGCAATGTCTAAACTTGAAGAAATCGTGGTTGTGTCATGCACATGGGCTTTCCAAGCAGCCCAAGTAAGGTCAAATCTCTTGCGAGTGTCTCTGCAGTCCGCGAGCCAGCTTTCTGCCTCCATGATCTCCCCCACCTTCCCCAACCAATCTTGCTGGCTCAGGATATGCAAGCTTTTCCAGTGAATTGGTATAAGGCGTTTTGCTGCGTTGAGGAGGTGGAGGAGAGCACTTTGTTTATAATGAGACAGGGGCATGGGGGGGGACATGGAGCAGGAAATGCTTAGGCAGAGCCGGGACATCAATACCCAGGCCTTCAGATATGTGTTTGCCAACCATATCCCAAAACAGCCGGGATCTTTGTAGCATTGCCATGGCGATTTGAGGCCTTGTACCTCCCCATACAAATTTAATAAAAAGACTACGAAGGTCCGCAAAGAAGCGTTTTGGTAGGTGTATCGGTATCATTTGCAGGAGAAATAGGATACGGGGTAATACAGTCATTTTCCGAATATTCGTCCGGCCAACCCAAGTAAATAGTGCCTTATCCCACGCTTGAAGGTCCTGAGTGATCTTTTTTAGTAGGGGGACATAGTTATGTGCATATAGAGAGTTAGGCGATTCGTAAGCTGGGTCCCTAAATATTTCATAGAGGAGGTGGACCACGTAAAGGGGAAAGAATCCCTCAGGGAGGATATTAAGGGATCGGTAATATCTCTGATTTTGCATAATTTATTCGAAAGTTGGATACCTCTCCATACTCAGTCAGCTCTCCCATCAATTTCGGCAACGAGACAAGGGGGTCAACCACATGGAAAAGTATGTCATCTGCATAAGCAGAGAGTTTATGTTCAAGGGAGCCCGCGTGTACCCCCCTGATATTTTGATTTGTTCTGACCCTCTGCAGCAACGGTTCCAAGACCAACGCGAACAAAAGGGGTGAAAGCGGACATCCCTGTCTCGTGCCGTTCCGAATAGGGAACGCTGCGGAGATGCCACCATTCACCTTAACCTGAGCAGTAGGGGACACGTAGAGTGTAGAGATCCAGCGCAACATGTGCGGGCCTAAACCAGTGTTCCGAAGAACAGCGTTGAGAAAGTCCCAGCCTTCTTCGCGTCAGTGGACAAAATCAGGTAAGGAGGCACTCGATCGCGTGTATGTGCCCAGTGAACAAGCTGCATGGCCCTGTTTGAATTGTCCCTGGCTTCCCGTCCTACTATAAATCCGGTCTGATCTGCGTGTATCAAGTCAGGGAGTAGATGTTTTAAGCGATTAGCCAGGATTTTAGAAAAAATCTTATGGTCTGTGTTTAGAAGAGAAATAGGGCGATAGCTCTGAGGTTGGGTGGGGTCCTTACCGTCTTTTGGGAGCACAGTGATATGTGCCAACGAGGTCTCCTGAGGAAGGCATCCAGTGGTCGCCAAGGAGTTGAGGAGGGCGCAGAAAGGGGCCTGCAATTTATCAAAAAATTTCAAATAATTTGCCCTAGTGAAGCTGTCAGGCCCGGGACTTTTGCCAGTGGGCAGGGACTTGACAGTGGCCAATAATTCTGCTGGGGTGATAGGTTGTTCCAGGCCCATTGCCTGTTCCAAGGTCAGGGCAGGGAGCCCGATCGAGGAGAGGTATGAGGCGATTCTAGTCTGTTTAAGTGTTACATCTGCCGGAGAGGAGGCGGAGTCCAGATTGTATAGAGACTCATAGTAATCGCGAAACATGGATGCAATTTTTGAGGTGTGCTGCGCTGGTTCACCCGAGGGGGAGTGTAGCTTATGCACATGGGCCAGGGGCCTCTTTTTCCGGAGCGCCCGTGCCAACAGCCGGCCACACTTATTACCGTGCTCATAGTATGTATGAGCCAGATAGCGTAGCTTACGGTTAATTTTACGGTCTAATCGTTTTGAAAAAAGCTGTCTGAGTTCATTCAGACGACGGAGCTCATCAGGGTCTGATGTCTGTTTGTGGCTGAGCTCAGCTCGCCGTAATGCCTGCAGTACGCTCTGAAAGTCCGCCTGCCTCTTTTTATTAAGCTTGGCTCCCAGATTAATCAGAGTGCCACGAACCACTGCTTTGTGGCCTTCCCATAGAATGCCATCACTGACCTCCCCGTTTGCGTTTTCGGCGAAATAGTGCGTCAGAGTCTCCTGTACCCATGCCACTACCCCCAGGTCGTCTAGTAGGTTTTCATTCAGTTTCCAGGTCCGGTTCTTGGCAAGGGCCTGTGTCAATCAGCAAGTGAGTGTTACCGGGGCATGGTCAGATGGTCAATGGTCGCCCCAGTAGAAAGTCAAGGGTGTCCTGGTCCACAAACAATAAGTCAATTCTAGTGTACACTTTGTGGATACTAGAGAAGTAGCTATAGTCTTTCTCAGAGGCGTGAAGTGCTCTCCAGCAATCCACCAATGTATGTCCCTGTAGGGTCTTCCTAAAATACCACAAGAAAGCGTGGGAATGGGTAGATTTGTTCGCCGAGGTGTCCAAGAGAGGGTCAGGGCTAACATTGAAATCCCCTCCCAAGATTAGTCTGCCCTTGCGGAAGTCAGCCAGCAGGGCAAGGACCTGATCAATAAACGTGAGTTGTTGCGCATTGGGGGCGTATAGGGTTGCAAAAGTGTACTTTTGACCCATAATTGTGCCTTTCAAAAACACGTAACGTCCCTGAAGGTCTACCTTATGGTCAGAAGGTTGAAACTGGCAGTGCCTGTGAATGGCAATGGCCGTGCCCCTGGATTTAGGCTTTGGGGAGTTGCCAAGGTACCATTGCGGGAATAAATGGGTGGGCAATTTAGGGAGTGAGTCAGTAAAATGAGTCTCCTGTAGGAAAATCACCTGCGCCCCCAGTCTTTTTAATTCTAACCATAGTCTATTCCTCTTGTTAGGGGAACACAAACCACGTACATTGTATGACACTACCTTAATAGTAGCCATGGTGCAGCAAGGAGGGTCGTCCAGGCGTCAATCCCCATTTTGCTGGGGCCGGTGGGAGCGGATCCGCCTTCCAATCATAATGGAAAGAGAGAAGAAAAGAGGTAAAGAGAGAAAGAGAAGCAGAGGAGGGGGGGGAGAAGAGTAAAAAACATTAGCATAACATAAAGTACACAATGTCGGTCCACAGAAGCCTCGAAGGCAATCCGTGGTGATACCCTATACTGTTTGCCCAACTCATGCAGCCCCCTGATATTGGAGGGCAACACAAGCAAGGCAAAGTGCCCATAACCGGGCTATCACCCAATAGTCCTACTTGGGAGTCGTGATCGGACATGGGAAGCCAGGAGGTTCCTGCTCCCCACACAGATAGAAGCGTTAGATGTCCGGGGATACAGTGTCCAGGTAAGGCCCTGGACACACCAGAGTGCCCGGCCAAGGTCAGGAACGGACAAAGTCCAGCAACAGCCTGATAGTCTAATTGCCCATTAAAGAAAAAAAAAGATAAAAAGTAAGGCTGGGGGGGGGCTTCTGATAAGGTGCCAACAGTGCACAGTCTTCTTGCTTACGTAGCCAAAGAAACCAAGACCAGTCAGTGGGCAAGTCCTACAGTCTGTCCCTGGCCTATTCCTGAGAAAATGAGAGTCCTCCCAGTTCTTCAGTCCCCTGCAGGGGACCCTTGCCTCACAGCAGTAGAGGAAGTGCGTTTGCGGGTCCGGGAGTTCCGAACCTGCTGCCAAGGCTGGGGTGCTGGCATCATTGGAGGGTCTGTAGATAGTCTCCAGTCAGGGAAGTCAACTGGCTCCAACTTCAGCTGCGACAGGAAACGCGGGAGGTGATCCTTATTGCGTAGAGTGGAGGACTTGCCGTCCCTGTCTGCATGGAGGCTAAAGGGGAACCCCCACCTATAGGTGATGCCTGCTGAGCATGGCGACTCCAAAAGGGGGTTCAATGCCCTGCGCTGCATCAGGGTGCGGCGTGACAAGTCCTGGTAAAAGAACAAGCGGACTCCATCAAATTCAAAATAGGGGCGTTTGCGCATAAGCTGCATGATTTGATCTTAGATTGTATATCTATGGAGCTTGCATATTATGTCACGCGGGTTGTCTGCATCCTGTGAGGGGGGTCTAAGGGCCCTGTGTGCTCTATCAATCTCTACGTTTTCAATAGGGGGGAGGCCCAACAGTTCCTTGAATATGCCTTGCAATGTGGGAACAATATCCCTAGCTCCCGTTGCCTCTGGCAACCCCCTGATATTGGACCTGCGACTGCGGTTCTCATAATCATCAAGTTGTGAGATCAGAGTCTCTATGTGGTTATCTTGGGCTGCACACTTGTCCCTTAGCTGTGTTATAGCAGGCAGGGCTTCCTCCACAGTCTGTTCCAAAGTTTCTAGCCTATTGCCAAGCTGAGTAGTATCAGCTTTCAGCTGCTCTATGTCCTGTTTGAAGGCCTTCTCCACCCTGGTGGCAAAGCGATCCAGGTCTGGTGGGGAGAGACCAGATATGCTGCCTCAAGTCCCGGTCCCCCACTAATTCAGAGACGTCCGAGCCCGGGCCTACCAAGGCCGAAGAGCCAGGGGATTCAGGGGGGGTCGCATCTCTTACCAGCTGCGGCGTCAGGATGGGAGACCCTCCGGCCTGCGGCTGTGGCGGAGGCTTAGGTGCATTCTTCCCTGAGGCATCCGTCCCCTTGCCTTTCCCGGCCGCCATCTTGGATGTCCCGCCACGCGGCTGTGTTCCACCGCCGAAATACGAGCCTATGGTACCGGTACCGTACTCTGCTGGTGCCTTGGTTCTGGAGGAGGCTCTCCGGTACTGGGACATACCGTTGGGGTCTGTGTAGGTGTAAAGGATCCGCCGGATCAGGCTAATTGAGCTGCTGGATGTGAGGAGCTCTGGAGAACTGGACCTCACTCGGCCATGTCCAAGCCACGCCCCACAATATCATCTTTTGACCGCATAATACCGCAATCTATTCATCTGTTGTATCCTGTCATCTGCTGTAACCTGATGTTCGGAAAAAAAAACCTCTGTAGATGGAAATGGTATTGGTGAGTTCAAGCTATCTGATGAGGATTAATAACTATAACAGTGTACAAAAAGAAATAAACTCCCCTCTTCTTCCCTTATACACTCCACTGCGCTTCGGGAGCGAGTCTGCTTAACTCAAACCAAAACACCTTACTAGCTGCTACTTTACAAAAACATATAATGAAAAAATCAATTTGAATAACCAAAAAATAGTAGCGCTTTGTGTATCGCAACACAGATCTAAATAGTACAAATTATATATATATCCTATATAAAGGTGTACATATATGTGAAAAATATATATAAACATATACTCTCAAAAATATATGTGCATACAAATAATTCATTAATTGGTGTCCATAACATTCCAATGATGTTTTCAAACCAATTACTATGAAAAATAATTTAGGAAAAGTCCATAAGTGAAACAGGTGTTCCAAATACGGTGACTTCAAAATAAAAAGTACATAAAATTCTTCCTGTGTTTTCTTGAATAAGCCTTCACCACACCAACGTGATTAGTGACTCCACTCCCTAAGGACTTGCACTCACCAATAGGATATGCCTCGCACTCTACGCCAAAGTTTGAATAGAAACTTCAAAGTATTTTACTCTTGTCGTAAATGCATCTGTTGCAGAACAGTCAAAACTGACAACAGAGGGACCACCAGCTTTACAAATAAAGAGGGTGAAATTTTTTAAATTGAAGAGTTTATCACCTGTAACTCTTCCTTTGTGGTTTATCTATTGTGTTGCCCTTGTGGGTTTTATTATGTGGGGAGAACGAAACGACTCTTACGCATATGGATATCGGAACACCTAGCTAACATCAGGAAGGGTTTCCGGTATCATAGTGTTTCCCTACATTTTAAAGAGAAACATAATCAGGATCCTACCCTTCTCCAGTTTTGTGGGATTGATTGTACATATTCAGCCTGAAGAGGTTCGAATCGAGTTAGAGATCTCTCACAGAGAGAAACGAAATGGATATTTATCCTTAAGAGTCTCCACCCGAGGGGGTTGAACATTGAACTCGATTTGAACTGTTTTATTAGTAATTTTTAATGTTTTTAAAGAATTTTTGAAAATGATTGGTTTAAAACATGTGTGCATGCATGGATGCACAATCATGTGCGCATGCATGCACATGACATATCTTTTTATCACATATAAATGTATTACATATAAGTTTCTTTGAGAGATATTTTAATAATTAATATTACATTTTTAATGTATATATAGTCCTTTTAGGAACCTTGTAATTTTACAGGGTTGAGACATATACACAAGATTTTTTCTTGACCTAATTATCCGCTACTTATCTATATGCTTTTCGCATATTTAAATATTATGATCAATATATTATTTTAATATTTAATATATTGGTAAATCATCCTCATTTGCTAGGTTGTGGATGAATATCAGATAATTTTATAAAGACGTGTATACAAGTTAATGTTATAATTGAATGTATGGCATTTAGGTTTCCGATGTGAATGATCCTGCAGTTTGTCTGTTGAGATTGTATGCAGATTGCACTATTTTTTTATAATATTGGTTTGTAAATGTTTCCTATGTTTGCTGCAGAAGGGGTCATGCCCGATGTATTGCAGTCATGGGGAAGACAAGCGCGCACTTGCGCAGTATGAGACACGTCCGTGACCTATCACAGATGGGGTATAAAGAGGGAGGTGCTAGTCCGTGTAGCCAATCCCATTGGAAGAAGTCCTGTGCGACGAAACTAGTCTGGGAGAAGCTACACGGCGCTCATTTATAGTGAGTAGCGTTCGGATTTTTCGACCGCTCATCGAATATACAGTCCGGTGTTCGGGCGGAAGTCTGCAGTGTTTTCGATTGGAGTGGAGAGGCGGGCATACGTGAAGGAGGGTGAGACACACTTAGTTGGTTGGTCCGCCGAGACCGCAATACATCGCGGCTACCTGTCATATGCCTGTCTGGCATTTTGAAGTGATTTTTGCTGAAGTGCCTGACTTTTATCTGCTAGATGTGAGTGAAACCATTGAAGGTTACCTGTGCTGTGTTATTTTAATAAAAGTTTTTACGTACTTCACTATTGGAGGCATTTTGTTTTTTCATGTGGGAGACTTGACTGACCTACTAAACATCGTTTGGATCTGTCTTTGATACCCTGAGGGGTGACTAAGCTGTAAGGCCGAGCATGAGAGTGCGAGGCATATCCTATTGGTGAGTGCAAGTCCTTAGGGAGTGGAGTCACTAATTACGTTGGTGTGGTGAAGGTTTATTCAAGAAAACACAGGAAGAATTTTATGTACTTTTCATTTTGAAGTCACCGTATTTGGAACACCTGTTTCACTGATGGACTTTTCTTAAATTATTTTTCATAGTAATTGGTTTGAAAACACCATTGGAATGTTATAGACACTAATTAATGAATTATTTGTATGCACATATATTTTTGAGAGTATATGTTTATATATATTTTTCACATATATGTACACCTTTATATAGGATATATATATATATAATTTGTAGTATTTAGATCTGTGTTGCGATACACAAAGCGCTACTATTTTTTGGTTATTCAAATAGATTTTTTCATCTGATGAGGATTGTCCTCAGTGATTATATCTTATACAAGCCAGGCATAGAGGTCTCACAAGAGATAATTGCTTCACAACAATGAGAGTCAGAATAGGAGCCCCACCACAACTGCAAGGCTATTTTGTCTAGAGGGAACATAAACGTGCTATACTTATTCTATTCCTCCCTCCAGTAGACTTCTACCAAGCTGCATGAGTGGTTCCCTGTCAGTTGCATGTACCCTGACTTCATCACGTATAATGCAGGACCAAGGGCCCCCCACAACCCAGAGCATTAGAGAGAGGAGAAGAGTGCCGGCTGCCGAGGAAGTGCAGGTTCATTCAGTGGCAGGGGTGTTAAAACCAGGCAGGTGAGCTGCGGGCTTACCACCCCTGACTGCCCTCCCAAGCAGAGACAGGCAGCCACTAAGGGCTCTACACAGGACCATAGAAAAAAGTAAGCAGCTTGTCACATTTGTTGACAACATGAGCCATGCAAGGTTGCCGCAAGTGCCCTGCAACTTGTAATGCACATGATTACTGTGGTGTGGCATTTACAAGGATGAATCAAGTGGTGAGGAGGAAACATACCACATCTCACTGCCTGTCAAATACCTCTAAAAAAGCATCCACCATGGATCGCTTTTCAGAGGGGTGTCTGATCATGTGAACGAGTCATGAGGAATAAGATAGATAAAGTATACTTGCTTTTTTTTGTACCCCTAGATGAAATGAAATGTGACCGCTGGCTGACTCGCTGTGGAGAAGGGGCTGTGTGTGACCAGTTGCATGGAAGAATTAATAATGTAAGTAAATGTTCTTTTTACTGGCACCCTAGGCACAAACAAGCATTTAACCGTTCTATTACTGGGGGAGCCCCACTGCAAGGATCATTTATTTTACCATTTCGGCTTTATGTTTTGGGCTTCAAGGCTGTTTACAAATGTTACAATCTTTTTTTGTGAATTCTTTTATTGTAAGATATTTGTAAAGATTTGATACCATTCTGCAGCCTTATCTTTTCTGGAGCACAATGTATGTAATTCTTCCTAGACTGGTCACTGAATTCTCCTGGATTTCCTGCAGATAAAATTTAGCGTTTACAGTTTACTCTAAAAACAAGATAACTGGCAATGAGGATGTGCAGAATTGGGTGGTAACCTAAAGCAGCCAATCACACTACAGCTTACTGGAATTATGTGGTTTATGGTTTCTATGAGTTAATGCATTTTGTACATCATGACATCTGCCATGGCTTATGGCTCTACTTCACTTCCTCTACAGTGGGGAAGGAGAAATTTGCCAAGCAATTGGCCACATGTGGGACACGGAGTGGGAAGGAGGGGCAGCCGTCCAGAGCGCAGTGGTAGGGGAGGGCGCCCCCTCACTACACACAAGCTTCAGATCAGTGACTACTGCTGCCACGCTGTGCATCAACATACCCAATCTCCACATCATCTGCCCACAGCTGACACAAAGACACACCGTGCATGTGCAACTACCTTCTAGCCACAAGAAATCAGCATTTGGCCACATGTAGGCAGTGCACACTCTATGCCAACCATGGACAACCAGAGACAGTAGACAAAGAATGGGCACAAGGTGGAACAGCATGCATTAGGAGGGGGGTGCAGTTCTGCATCCTTTCCCCGGGCACTGGAGGAATGCGTCTCATTACTGCTGGGAAGGATTATATCACAGCGCACCCTTAATAATTGCTTGTTCAAGAAATGATTTTAACCTTTTATTGCTTAATTTTGAGAATTTGTTTTAACATTTCCTTTCATTGGGCACATTATTGCATAAATGTTTTTTTTTTTTTTTTTTTTATGCAATGAGCACAGCAACATCATATTTACCTGCTCACTTAAATGGCATACATTTCTTACAATGTATGTAAAAATTATACTATGCTTTGTTGCTTTATGGGTTTATGTGAAATCTCCATTAATAGCTGTAAAATATTGTAATTATGAATATATTTCATTTAGCTTGCATCTATGAAAGGTGGGCAATTGTCAGAAACCATGAATCAGACCGAGACAGAAGTGCAGTTAAATACACTAGTTTAATAATAAATAATTAAAAGGTAAACAGAGTAAGCGTAGTCAAAACATAGCCAGAGTTCAGTAACCGGATCGGGTAGTCGGCCAAGCCAAAGTCCAAGAGCCAGCGATAAAGGTAATAGAAGAGCAAACAGGATCCGTAGCCAGAGGGGACAGCAGACAAGCAGGTCTTCAACTGGAATGCAGGAGAAAGTCTCTTGTGATGTTAACACAGGCGAAGAGCAAATGAACTGGAAGTCCTTAAGTAGGCAAGCTGACGAGCGGATCATCAACAGGTGGATCACTGTGGAGAGATGGAAGCTGGCAATTAGCTGACAGCTGAGCTGCCATCACAGAGAAGGAAAGGCTGAACCCAGCCCTGACAGCAATATGGTGTCACAGAAGTTCCTGGTAGAGCAGACATTGCGGAGACAAGCTTGTATATACAAACCGTGGAGAGACAATTAAATTGTTTTACACCTACTCCCGTCAAAGGATCCCATGCTGGGATATGCAATGAAGGGAGCCAACCTGTAATCAATACTTAACTTCCTGGGAAAATTCAATTAAATCTCCTGCCCAGAATAGTCACCAGTATTTGCAAGAAAGGGGGCTGACTTATGTAGTAAGCCCTCCAATCATGAGCCCAGCTAGGCCAACCAATTGGACATCAGCATGGAGGGATATAGTCAGAGCAGATGTGGAGAGGGAGCTCTCTTGATGGAACGCCAGGCTGCAGAATGGTACTAATGGGTATTTATGGAAAAAGGTCTGTCTCACATGTAACTGAATATGCTTGTACATTAATGTTTTAAATGAATATACTCTGTATTCCTCCATGTAAATATTGTAGTTTAACCTACCATCTCCTTCTTGTTTAAGACTATAGATATTTTCTGTGTATTAGATAGACTTTTTAACCATACATAATAAATGTTATTATGTTAACTCTTTCACTTCTGGTCTAAATAACTCTTATTTAACCCATATCATATCTTTGAGATATTAAATCTTAAATATAGATTTTAAAGGTTAACAGCTTTATACTTTTATATTTACATACTTACGGTATGTATTTATTTGATATAAGTAACAAAATTGTCAAGATGTATGTAAAAACAGAACAGTGCTTTTTACATAATTTATTATAGTATTATGCCGTGTACACACGACCGTTTTTCATGACGAGAAAAATGCAATTTTTTTAAATGGTCATTAAAAACGATCGTGTGTGGGCTTCAGAGCATTTTTCACGAAGTGAAAAATGGCCATGAAAAATTTGGAACATGCTCCAATTTTTCTCGTCGTTTTTCACATCATCGTTTTTCTCGTCATGAAAAACGGCCGTGTGTAGGCTTTACCGACGTGAAAAAAACACGCATGCTCAGAAGCAAGTGATGAGACGGGAGCGCTAGTTCTGGTAAAACTAGCGTTCGTAATGGAGATAGCACATTCGTCACGCTGTAGCGGACTGAAGAGCACGAGGCTGAAAAGCGTGAATCGTCTCTCACCAAACTTTTCTAACACAAGGCTCAGCAAAAGCAGCCCAAAGGGTGGCGCCATCCGAATGGAACTTCCCCTTTATAGTGCCGTCGTACATTTCGCACGTCACCGCGCTTTGCTCTAGCTTTTTCTTTTCATGATCGTGTGTAGGCAAGGCAGGCTTGAGAAGAATCACGTCACTTTGTTTTTTTCAATGACATTAAACACGGTCGTGTGTATGCGGCATTACAGTTTTTTTCTATACTTTATACTTACATACTTATACACTCAGCGGCCACTTTATTAGATACACCTTGCTAGTACTTTTTTGGACCCCTTCTTCATGGCATAGATTCAACAAGGTGTTGGAAACATTCCTCAGAGATTTTGGTCCATATTGACATGATAGCATCATGCAGTTGCTGCAGATTTGTCGGCTAAACATTCATGAAGCGCATCTCCCATTCCAACACATCCCAAAGGTGCTCTATTGGATTGAGATCTGGTGACTGTAGAGGCCATTGGAGTGGTGAGATGATTTGAGCATTGTGACATGGTGCATTATTCTTCTGGAAGGAGCCATCAGAAGATGGGTACACTGTAGTCATAAAGGGATGGACTTGGTCAGCAGCAATACTCAGGTAGGCCGTGGCATTCAAACGATGCTCAATTAGTACTAAGGGGCCCAAAGTGTGCCAAGAAAATATCCCCTACACCCATACCTCCCAACATTTTGAGATGGGAATGAGGGACACCTACTAACAAACGTATGTAGGCATAGGACACGCCCCCTGCCACACACCCTTAAAGGAGAATTAACCCAAAAAAAATGTTAATTACCATATTTTCCGCACCATAAGATGCACTTTTTCCCCTCAGAAATATGGGGGAAAATGTCTCTGCGTCTTATGGTGCGAATATATAACAGGCACCGCCTACAGGACGTAACGCGTACGGGGGGAAGAGTCACGTCTGACGTCACCCACGGCCATCTTTCAGGTTGGAAACAACATTACATGCCTGTAGAAAACCGGCACTCGTTTGTGAGTGCAACTTTTGTAAGTGGGTTTTAATATTTTATCTGGTCATTAAACAAGTTTATACAGAGATCACTAGTTTGTCCCCTTCCTCTCTTTTCATTACCATTATATGCTGTGGGAGTTCAATGACTTTTCGATCCACGATCATCACCCCAGGAGTGGGTTTAAAGCTCAGTGACCTGTTTCAGGTCGAATGTATGAGGTGAGAGGCTAGAGTATCTGTGGTGGAGGGACCTCGATCACTGCTTCATTGTCTTGTCTGCCAGTTCACTTGGGGCAAACTGCTGTGCTTTGATCTATCCATGTGCATGAAGTGACATTCTTGGATGACAATTTCTTGGGGTTATGAATTACCATTAAGTGACATTCCTGGATGATTACATATGAACTGTTATTTATTTAGTTTTCATTGAGTATTATTGCGCTGCACTATTTTTTGCTTTTTTGTCCATGTGAGGTATTAATTTGAATTATGGTTATAAAAGAAAAATTTGCGCCAGGTGCAAATTATTAAAGTGCAATAAATGAATAAATCCCTAAAGGAAAACCTGCTGCTAAACATCAAAAAAAACTTGATATAAGGTACAACAATATAAATATACAAAAAGGTGTAGCGCTGGATGAGCAAAACTGTGTATGGCTATACAGTGAAAAAAATATATAATATAAGAAAAAGTATCAAAAACATGAGTGAATACTACAAATAAACAATTTAAAGTTCATGTGTGTCAGTGAAAAATATATGAAATCTTCTCCTCTATTTGAAGATGATAAGAGTTCTACAGAGTGCAGGTATCCGATAAAAATCATAGGCAAAATGCTCCAACACTTAGTAAAGATCCCGCCACCAAGGTGAAGAATGAAGGCTTACCAGACAGCCTGCGACCGCCCTTCTCAGGGGGGTCAAAACAGGCTCAGTAGAGTGATGTTTTACTCCATGGAAGGCAGGATGATTCTGCAGGAACGCTTCATCCACAATGGGAGAGTCTCCAGAGACGTTGATTGAACACCTGGCCAGAACTGGGAGTAGACACACTCTTTGCAGATCAGAGTGGATGTTCCTCAGTAAGTAGGATAAAATCCAAAAGAGAAAGAAAAACTTTCCATAGTGTAGAATTCATCCATAAAAAAGGGGTTTATTTTCACAAAGTATGCGATACAGAACTTCAAAGTAACAAGTCCTGAGATATTAAAATGCTGGTTAAAAACTCCTTGCAAGGAATAAAAAGCTCCGTATTCTGTTGATCAAACGACCGTTCGCGCGTGCGCAATGCATGCACGTGTCACCCTACGTCGTTTCGTCAAATCTGACATCATCAGGGGCACCTGATTTTATCCTACTTACTGAGGAACATCCACTCTGATCTGCAAAGAGTGTGTCTACTCCCAGTTCTGGCCAGGTGTTCAATCAACGTCTCTGGAGACTCTCCCATTGTGGATGAAGCGTTCCTGCAGAATCATCCTGCCTTCCATGGAGTAAAACATCACTCTACTGAGCCTGTTTTGACCCCCCTGAGAAGGGCGGTCGCAGGCTGTCTGGTAAGCCTTCATTCTTCACCTTGGTGGTGGGATCTTTACTAAGTGTTGGAGCATTTTGCCTATGATTTTTATCGGATACCTGCACTCTGTAGAACTCTTATCATCTTCAAATAGAGGAGAAGATTTCATATATTTTTCACTGACACACATGAACTTTAAATTGTTTATTTGTAGTATTCACTCATGTTTTTGATACTTTTTCTTATATTATATATTTTTTTCACTGTATAGCCATACACAGTTTTGCTCATCCAGCGCTACACCTTTTTGTATATTTATTAATTTGAATTAACCTTAAGTGTCAGCTTGCAATTCCTGTAGATATTAGTGTGTTTTTCTGCGCTGAATACTGTTTATTTTTAAGGCACCGCCATCAGCCTGAGCCATTGATACAAGGCAGGATGGATCCATGCTTTCATGTTGTTTAAGCCAAACTCTGACCCTACCATCTGAATGTCGCAGCTAAAATCGAAACGCTGATGACGTCACTTCTGGGTATCCCTGGCAGTAAAAACCAGAAGTGATGTCCTTACTAGTATGCAAAGCACCCAAGGACCGGACCAGATGCTGTTTAGCGCAATGGAAAGTGCCGCAAAGCAGATTTAAAGCCTGCAAATTAAACGCCTTGTCTGCAATCTTGTGATTGCACTGACGTGGCATTTTCCATACTGCACTGTGTCCGGCGCTCGGGCAAAGTGCACTTAAGAACTTTTTTTTCAATTTTTTTTTTCTTAAGGGGCCATGTTTAAAAAAATGTTTTTTTTTTTTTATTCTTTTTTTTTGTGACTGCCTGGGAGGGGGGGCGGCGCCCATGCGCCGCCACTGGGGCCAGTAACATAACAGCTTTCATTTAGATAGCTGTGTGTTCCCCGCCACACACCGTCACATACAGCCCCTCCTCTTTGTCCAGGCACTTTGATAGACAGATCACCCGTCCAATCCTGGGATGAGTGATCTGTCTATCAAATTTCCCTGGACAACGGGGAGGGGCTGTATGTGACAGCGTGCGGCGGGGAACACAATGCTATTGAAATTAAATCTGTTATGTTACTGGTGCTCTAATCATCCGGGGGGGGGGGTGGCTCTCCTCTCTCTTCCCCTGCACAGGTAGGCTGGGGACACGGGCTGCATTGGCGGGCATGGGCTGCATTGGCGGACACGGGCTGCATTGGCGGACACGGGCAGGCTGCATTGGTGGGCATGGATAAAGTTGTTGTTAATATTTATCTTTATAACTTAATTCTGCATAAAACATTTAAGTGTCATTTCATGAGATAATTTATAAGGGCAGAATTAGGGGCGGGCTAGGTAGGGGTTGGCAGGGCAACTGGTGGCGAGTAACCCTTGAGGCCTGGCTAGTAGCTCAGGACTTGAAATTTTGAGCCCTGCTATAGAGTAGAATGCATATCAACTCTTTTGCAGGCAAACCTGAAAGATACAGCTAGTTAAAAGGGACATGTTCTCCTTCTGAGACAACAGCCTCATTTAAAGGCTTTGCCTTTATTTTAAGACAGTTTTTTTATGTATAAAAATTGAAGATGCAATCCCGATCTTTGCAAAATTCTCTTTACTTCAAATATTCATATACATTACAGGTAATCTGACATAAGCGACTGCACAGTTTCAAACATAACATGTTCTTCATCAAGCTGCATGTGTGCTTGATGAAGAACAAGGCCTCAAGGGTTACTCGCCATCAGTTGCCCCACCTGCAAAAAAGTTGATATACATTATACATTATACTCTATGGGCATTTCCTTCTTTCATTCCTTAGAAAACAATTATAATCCAATTACTCTTGATTTTAAATATTGCCACTGAACTTGGAGAGTATGTCTGCTAAAAATGTATTTAGTATGTTGAAAGGTTTTGACTCCAGGTCACATCTTGCTTCTCATTATACTCTATGGGCATTCCTTTCTATCATTTATCTGTCATTCCATAGAAAACAGCTGTAATCCCAAATAATCTCAATTTTACAATCTGCTACTCTACATGAGAAACACCTGTGGGAAAGGTGAAATTGCTATGTCTCTCAGATTTGCCTGCAAACAAGTTTATATTTGCTTCCCATTATACTCTATGGACATTCCCTTCTGTCATTCACCTTTGTCATTCCATAGAAAACAATGCTAATCCCACTTCATCTCAATATTAAACATTGCCATTCATCATGGAGAGAATGTCTTCTAAAGACTGATCTGATATGTCTAATGGTTATGAGTCCAGGTGAAATTTTGCTTCCCATTATACTCTATTGGCATTCCCTTCTATCATTTACCTTTGTATTCCATAGAAAACAATAATAATCCCACCTAATCGCAATATTAAACATGGCCAATGATATTTCAAAGTAGGTTTGCTAAGGATTCATTTGATATGTCTAAAGGTTCTGTCACTAATTGAAATATTTTGTTTCCATTATTCTCTATGGGCATTCCGTTTTATTCCATTATTCTCTATGGGCATTCCATCTCCCTGCTAAAGTCTATGGGCATTCCTTTCTGTCATTTATCTGTTATTCTCTAGAAGACAGCTATAATCCCAAATTATCTCAAATTTAATATCTGCTACTAAATTGGAGGAACACCTGTGGGAAAGGATAAATTGCTATGTCTCTCAGATTTGCCTGCAAACGAGTTTATATGTTGCTTCCCATTATACTCTATGGGCATTCCCTTCTGTCATACGTTTCCATAGAAAACAATAATAATCCTGCTTAATGTCTAATTTGGACATCATCACTGAACATAGAGAGTCTGTCCGCTAAAGATTGATCTGATGTGACTAATGGTTCTGACTGCAGGTCACATCTTGCTTCCCATTATACTCTATGGGCATTCCTTTCTTTTATTTATCTGTCATTCCATAGAAAACAGCTGTAATCCCAAATAATCTCAATCTTACAATCTGCTACTCTACAAGAGGAACACCCGTGGGAAAGGTGAAATTGATATGTCTCCAAGATCTGCTTGCAAATGAGTTTATATTTTGCTTCCCATGATACTCTATGGACATTCCCTTTTGCCATTCACCTTTTGTTATGCCATAAAAAACAATAATAATCCCACCTAATCTCAATATTAAACATGGCCACTGATATTGAAAAGTAGGTTTGCAAAAAATAAATTTGAAATATCTAAAGACTCATTAAATAATTGAATTTATTTTTTTACATTATTCTCTATGGGCATTCCATTTTGTTCCATTGTTCTCTATGGGCATTCCATCTCCCTGTTAAAGTCTATGGGTATTCCTTTCTGTCATTCCTTTTAAAGTGGTTGTAAACCCACTTATGCAACTTTCACCTACAGGTAAGCCTAGATTAAGGCTTACCTGTAGGTGTTTGCAATATCTCCTAAACCTACACGGTTTAGGAGATATTTTACAAAAAAGAATGCACCGTTGTCTACGGCACATGCGTGCCATAGACAACGGCACTGCTGCACTGTCAACTGCGGTTTTATCAATGGATAATGCCGGCTTTGACGGCTCCGGCGCGCATGCACGGTGACGTCATCCCCGCTCTGGCCAATCAGAGCCCCGGAGCGGCGATACCTGGAAGTAACCTTCCGGAGCGATGTCTGCGGCCGGAGGGGGAGACGAGGATGGCTTCGGGGCTTCGATCTAATGTAAGTACTGCATAATGAGCTAGTATGCTAGTCATACTAGCTCATTATGCCTTTCTCTTGCAGGTTATTCTTTTTGTTAGAAAAAAAAAGGGTTTACGACCCCTTTAAGAATATGACTTTTGACAGCAACAAGTTATACTGATTGGGTATCAATGGTATAACCCCTGTAGAAAATAACACACACACGCACTAGCAGCAATCTAACAGAGTAAGTGATCTTTTAATGGTGAGGTTTCCAGACTGTGCTTTGGCAGCGCCCATAGTGTAACGGTTAGCACGTTGGATTGGCAATGCTGAGGGTCATAGGTTTGAATCACAATGGGGCTGCCTAAACAGCTGCCAGCGTGCACAGCCAGTGACAAGTGGTCAATGGCATAACCGAAGAAAAGGGCCATTTGGATTTTACTTCTGTTTTCTACTTGGGGAGAAATATTGCACAGCTCCTTTTTTAAAGAATTATTTATTTAAAAATAAGGGGTATTTTTAAACATTCTATTATAAGGTACCTTCAACTTTTTTTACAACAAAAAAATAAATAAAATACTTTCCTGTCGCATCATGGCAGCATACACCTTTGGGTTGTGGCTCCGCCCCCACAACTTGATAGGACCGTTTAGCTATTAAGCCCAGAGCGGGCCCCCGCCCAGGTATTCTCTTTTTTTTCCTCACCTAAGACCTGACAAGGACATCAAAGATGAAGAACCCCCTTACCGCTTCGCCCCAGCCAGGTTCAGCCTCTCCTGGGTGGAAGTCCTATCCTGTACAGCCTCTAAATGAGCTCTATGGAAGGAACCCCACTCTGATGGTCTCAGGGGTATGTACCAGTTTATTTCTTACAAACCTTAAACAGGTTTATGATGCAGCGACCTCCAGCTCTTCTGTGCACCCTATTTCACTAACCTGAGCCTTGTAGTCCCACAAGTATCCCGGCCGATAACTGCCAGCTCTTCACAGACCTTAATCAGGTCTCTATAGTGGCCTCCAGCTCTCCTGGGTGTCTGTATAAAGTCTGGCTTTCTGCGCTGTAGTTCCATAGCAATAGAGGTATTCCTCAGGCTCTCCAATGTAATTTCCTGTGTATGCCAGTTTCCAAGATGGCGCCGACTCGCTCACGACGCTAAAGAGCATGTGCGGTCATGACGTCATCACTGGGAGACAGCAGTTTTAAAAAAACCAAATCCTTTCTGCTGTTTTTTTCTCTTGAACACTGCACCTGTCAATAGCTTTTTCGGTGGGATAGATTGCACTGCTGTCTCTTCCTTAAGGTAAGCTTCCTGGATCTATTTTTTTCCTTTACTGGGTTTCACCTTACCTACTGCCTGCATGCTCATTTCCTACTATCTGTTGTAGGGGGGACTATATCACTCCTCATGGAGGTCGCTGCCCCGGTAGACCATCACCAGCCTAATAGGTAAGGGGGGGGGGAAAGATTGGTAAGTAGTGAAGACTGAAAAAGAGAGCCTGTCATTAATGCTGTCTAAATTGGACAGCCCTATCAGGTCGGCCAGATCGTCAGATTCAAGACGACAAGAGCCATCTAGAAGGAGTCCAAGCCATAGACAAAGCCGCTCAGATCGCGGTAGAAGTCGCTCACGCACAAGACGAAGTCGCTCAAGTCGCAGAAGGAGCCGTTCAAAATCCCATTCACGGCACAGACACTCCTACAGGAGGTCTCCTTCACGCAGACGCTCTCCTCCCCCTCAGCGTTCCCGTCCATCAGGGAATTCATGCTGGGTTTGCAGTGCCATAGCACTTCCGGACAAGCTGGCCTGTCGCACATGCTTGGACGAAGCAACTAGAGAGAGAGAGCCAAGCAGAGAGCCAGCTATATTTACATCCCTGCAAATCGCAGAATCTGAATAATGCAGATCAGTGCAAGGCACTTCACCTGCGACTCCCTCCACATCTAAAAAGTCAGAACCCCTATCTGACAATGAGGACTTGGAGGTATCCACCGGGTTTGACTTCTCACTTATAGAACCCTTCATAAAATCAGTGAAGGAAGCTATAGAATGGGAAGAGGAAAAAGAAACTCCGCAAAAAGCGAAGAAATATTTTCCGAATCTCAAAAAAGTGGCAAAAACCTGAGAAGAAGACCAGTCTCAGCAACAGACTTGCCAAACTGTATCCGCTAAAGGAATCCAGTGTTAATCCACTAGTAACACCACCAGTGGTAGACTCCTCCTTGATGCGCCTAGCCTGGCACGTAACTCTTCCAATAGAAGATGCGGTCACATTTAAGTATGTATTAGACAGAAAGATCGATCTGGATCTTAAAAGAGCTTACCTATCCGCAGGTGGTGCCTGCAGACCAGCAATAAGACTAGCAGCAGTGGAAAGGGCTATCTCAAGCTGGTCCTCCAACGCTGAGAAGTTGGTAGCAGAAGGCGTGGAACAAGAGCGAGTAATCACAGCTCTCCAGGAACTCAGCCTTGCAGGCGATTTTGTTGCAGAAGTCTCTGTAGAGATCATAAAGTCAACATCCAGAGCAATGTTAAGCTCAGTGATGGCCAGGAGGGCACTCTGGCTAAAACCATGGTCAGACAACAAAGGCCACCTACATTCAGACGGAACCTCCCAGATAGATACAGGGAGGCAAAGTCCTATAAGTCCGGCAGGGAGTACAGAAAAACTCCAAAACTCCAAGACCCCTACCCCGGGGGACCAGAAGTCTTTTTGAAGACGCGTCCGCCCAACCAGCTGTAGTAGGAGCCAGACTAAAGGACTTCAAGTAGGTTTGGGCGGAGATAATAAGAGACCCATGGACATTGGCTACTGTCCAAGACGGACACAAATGGAGGTTCAAGAATCGACCTCCCAGAGACCAATTCGTCAAAACTAGAATTCCAACATCCAGGGAAAAGAAGCTCATATTGGCAGAATATGTCCAAGATTTGATCCAAAAACAGGCCATAGTGGAAGTCCCACCTCCACGATGGGAAAAAGGTTTCTACTCCCCTCTGTTTTTGGTAAAGAAAAAGACCGGGGATCTGTGCCCTGTCCTAGACCTAAAAAGTCTCAATCGCTCAATCCTGGTGGAGACTTTCAAGATGGAAAGTTTACAGTCAATCCTCTGTGCCATAAATATTGGCGACTGGATGCTCTCTGTGGATTTAAAGGACGCTTACCTGCATGTTCCCATTCACACCGCATTCCAGAAGTTTCTCCGCTTCTCGGTAAACCACCAACACTTTTAGTTTCAAAGTCTTCCGTTCGGAATTTCCAACGCTCCCAGAACATTTACCAAGGTCCTGCTACCAGTAATAGCTCTACTAAGGGAGCAAGGATTGAGAGTCCACCATTATCTGGACGACATCCTATTGCTTGCGGACAACCAAGAGAGTCTCTTCTACTCCATCGAGACACTCTAACATCCACCTTGCAAAAATTTGGGTGGCTGATAAACTGGAAGAAAAGCAATCTCCAACCTACTCAGAGACAGGGGCGGATCCAGAGGGGGGGCAACAGGGCAATTGCCCCCCCCCCCGAGACCATCTGTCACACTCACTTGCTTGCTTTTTTTTGTGCCTGATCTCCCGGAATTTGGGGACCCGGTACTGGCCGGCCATAAGGTCCCTGGACCCCAAACATAGCACACATGTAGCCCCGTGTCTCCTCTACAAGTGTGCAAAGTTTGGTGTCTGGGGGAACTACGGCCGGGGAGCACTGATTTTTTAAAGCTGGGCACCCCTTCTATAGACTCCAATGTTAAACGGTCATTTCTCCCGTGAATTTGCGGACCCGGTACCGGCCGGTCGTAAATCCCCTGGACCCCATACTTGGCACACATGTAGCTCCATATCCCCTATATGAGTGTGCAAAGTTTGGTGTCTGGGAGACCTACGGCCGGGGAGAACTGATTTTTCAAATCCGGGCACTCCTTCCATAGACTCCCATGTTAAACATCAGTCTAGTCATGGGCACAGTGAAGCATTGGCACAGTGAGGCATGGGCACAGTGAGGCAAAGTGAGGCATGCAGATGGACACCCTAGGCTTATACTCGAGTCAATACGTTTTCCCAGTTTTTTGGGGTAAAATTAGGTGCCTCGGCTTATATTCAGGTCAGTATATACAGTACTTGTTCTGCGGCTGCCGCTGCCTCTCTGAGTCTCTCTCTCAGTTTCTCACATCAGCCGATCAGCGGCGCCAAAAGAGAGACTTGTCTAATGTAGTTACGTGGCACACTGACACGATACCAGGAGCGGAGGAGGAGGTGGGTGGAGCCTCTTCCCTGCACTCATTGCTAACGCCTGGGCTGCTTGGCGTCTAGCAATGAGTGACGTCAGTGAGTCACGTCAAGCCGCTCTGCGGGCAGGTGCGATAGCGTGCGGCTCCACAGACGGGTAAGAAAGTGGGCGGCTCCGCTTGTGGCGCGGTTTGTGGGCGGGCGGCGCGGTTCGTGGACAGACCGTGCTGCTCAGTGTGTTGGCAGCACAGGTGAGAGTGAGAGAGCAGGCTCAGTGTGGCAGCTGGCCAATCAGCTAGCCGGGAGCGGGGGAGCAGAGAGATGAGATCATCTCTCACCGCCCGTGCCTGCCCTGCATTTCTGCAGTGACTTCTGCCCTCACTGTGCAGGCAGCAGAGAGATTACATTATCTCTCTGCTGCCTGACTCTGGGAGTCTGGGACACAGCAAGAGACAACCAAAACTACACCTTAGCAGGCAAGTTAGTGACAACCTGCAAGGTGTGGCAGGCGACGTGGCAAGTGACAATCCGCAAATTGTGTCAGGTGACGTGGCAAATGACAATCTGCATCTGGTGGCAGGCAAGTGACAATCAGCAAGGTGTGGCAAGTGACAATCCGCAAGGTGTGGCTAGTGACAATCCGCAAGGTGTGGCAGGTGATGTGGCAAGTGACAATCCACAAGATGTGGCAGGTGACGTGTCAAGTGACAATCCGCAACATGTGGCAAATGACACCCTCAGGGCTCCCACTAATTGCAGGCGACGGTGGCAAGTGACACACTCGGGGCTCCCACTGATTCTGCATTGAACTATTTAATTTTATATTACAATGTAATAATAGAAATAATGCGCTTCAATCATCCTGACACCATAACAACCATGGTGCCGGGATGATTGAAGCGCCGACACCAGCCATTTCCCCGATAAATTTCCCACAAAAAAAACATATTTTTTGGCAGTGCCCCTCCCGAGAAAAGACTCTGGATCCGCCCCTGCTCAGAGAATGGTCTTCCTGGGGGCAGAACTGGATACCAGACTCAACACCATACAACTCCCTCAAGAGAAAATTCTCATCATAATCCAGAGGGCAAAGAGATTACTCTTATCCAACACACTCCCAGCCAGAGAGTGTCTCAGCATCATGGGGTCGCTATCAGCAACCATTCCTATGGTCCAATGGGCCCAGTGGAACACAAGACCTCTCCAGATGTAATTTTTGAGACAGTGGAACGGGGTATCGATGTCTCAGCGAATCAACATCCAAAAGAAGGTCAAACAATCACTATGGTGGTGGACCCGATTGCACAACCTAAAAAAGGTACAAACGCATAGTTACCCCTCCCCAGGAGGTGATTATTTCGGATGCCAGCAGGGAAGGCTGGGGAGCACACTACCAGCATCTCGCAGTCCAAGGCCGTTGGTCTTTCGAGACACAGGATGTGGTATCGAACATCCTAGAGATGAAAGCAGCTTTCCAGGCTCTACTAGCTCTCAGTCCCCTCCTGTCAGGAAAGGCACTTACGTAATCTGCCCGGCAACAGCAGCCTTAGAAGAATGCCTGCCTTTGGAAGAACTGTCCGGCTCATGCGCTTGCGCGATAGCGCAACCAACGCGCGCGCGCCCGCGCACACGGTGACGGCGCTTGGCGCCAGAATCGGGTATTTAAACTGCTCTGTCATGCTGCCCGGTGCTGTCTGGTCTACAGCGTTCCCTGAGACCTCTGCTGCTTGAAACCCTGCTATTGGACTTCCCACCTGATCCGGCTTCCCTCTGTGTATCCTGCTTGCTGCCTGCCCTTTTGATCCCGGCTTGCCTTGACGACTCTCTTGCTTATCCCTCTGAACCTGATTGCTGCCCGCCCAACGAACTGACCCGGCCTGGACTTTTGATTCCCGTTTTGGACCTCGCTCCTGTACCTGAACCAGCCTGCTAGTGTTGACCCGGTCTGCCTTCACCTGCTCTGCTGCTCATCCACGTGTGTTCTCTTGCTGCACCTTGCCGTGGACTACAGCCTCTGCTCAAGGCCCCTACTCAGCTTACCAGTCAGGCACTTGTGCCCTCTGCCTCTCGAGCTCCTGTTCACTCTACCAGGGCCTCGTGGATCAGAGGCTACGAGAAGCCGCTCCCTGCACGTTGGGCTCGTCTACCACCAGGTACGTGACAGTACCAGACAGCCATGTCCGAGCCCACGCAGGGAGCCTCTCCAATGGAGGACTTGTGCCGCCACCTGGACGGACTTACCTCGGCCGTCAGGAGTTTGCAGGAGGGGTATACCCGTCTGGAGGAACAAGTCCGGGCTCTATCTACCCTGGCCTCCGTAGCCTCTGGAACCTCCCCTGCACCATCTGTGGTAATGCTGCCACCAGAACCTAGGGTCCCCACTCCGGAAAGATTCTCGGGGGACCGCAGCAAGTACAGGGCCTTCCGTAACGCCTGCGAACTGTTCTTTGCGTTACAGCCCTGGACATTTTCACTTGAGTCCACCAAGGTGGGTTTTGTCATTTCCCTACTTTCAGGAGAACCCCAGACATGGGCCCATCGCCTCTTGTTACACAAGGACGCCTGCCTGAACCTGCTGAGCTCCTTCCTTCAAGCGATGGATCTCCTCTATGAGGACCCCTTTCAGGCGGCCACTGCAGAAGCCGCACTATGCTCCCTACAACAAGGCCGCAGGGCCGTGGAAGACTACGTGTCCGAATTTCGGCGTTGGAGTGCGGATACTAACTGGAACGACGCTGCCTTGTGTCACCAGTTCCGCCTTGGCCTCTCAGAACCTCTTAAGGATGAACTGGCTCGGGTGGGCATCCCCGCAACGCTTGACGCTCTGATTCTGCAGGCTACCCAAATCGACAGACGGCTAAGGGAACGAAGGGCGGAACGCACCACGGGCCCTTCTCGGCCGGTATGGATGCTTCCCCGTGTGTTTAACCCAAACCCTCCTCACTCTGCTCCTCCGGCATTCGCTCATCCGTCCACCGACGTCCCAGAGCCAATGCAGCTTGGCTTGCTTCGTCCCTCGCTTACCCCCGAGGAGCGTCAACGCCGGCGGAACAACAACCTATGCCTTTACTGTGGTTAACCCGGGACACTACGTGAGGTCCTGTCCCGCCAAGTCCCGTAAGTCTTCTTCTGTTTGCTCTACCTGCTCACCTGTTTCTTTTGACAATGCAACTCATCTGGCTGTTTCAATCTCTCTACAGCTTCCAGGAGGGAATATCAAAGCTACCGCCATAATTGATTCCGGAGCATGTAGCGGTTTTATGGATGCATCTTTCACCAGCAAGTTCCAAATCCCTCTACAACCCAGAGCTAAGGGTCTATCCATCCACCTGGCCGACAGATCGGCCATCAAATCCGGGCCTGTTACCCAGGAGACGGTCCCTCTGGACACAGTCATCTCCAAAAGCCACCGGGAATGGCTTTGCCTAGACATTATTGAGTCTCCCTTGTTTCCCATTATACTGGGTATGCCATGGCTAAGAGCTCACAACCCCCAAATCGACTGGATTACTAGAAAGATCAACTTCTGCTCTCCTTATTGCCGCCAGCACTGCCTGTCAAAAGACACTGATATGCCTCCTTTGCTACTTTGTCTTGACGCTGATACCGAGACCCGCCAGTCTGTCCCAGAGGCATACCACACCTTCCTGGATATATTCAGCAAGAAAGGTGCAGAGACACTACCCCCACACAGGCCCTATGACTGCCCGATTGAACTCCTCCCGGGGGCAGAGGTCCCATTTGGGAGGATCTTCCCTCTGACCGAATTGGAGCTGGGGACTCTCAAGACTTACATTAATGATAATTTGGAAAAAGGATTCATCCGCCCCTCCACCTCACCAGCAGGAGCGGGAATCTTCTTCGTCGAGAAAAAAGACCACTCCCTACGCCCATGCGTAGACTACCGCAAGCTTAATAAAATTACGATCAAGAATCGTTACCCCCTTCCTCTGGTGCCTGAACTCTTCCAGAGACTGGGAACCGCAGCTATATTTACCAAACTAGACCTACGTGGGGCCTACAACCTAGTCCGGATCCGAAGCGGGGATGAATGGAAGACCGCCTTCCGTACCCGATTCGGGCACTTTGAATACCGTGTGATGCCCTTCGGTCTATGCAACGCCCCAGCTACATTTCAACATTTTGTGAATGAGCTCTTCAGGGACTATCTTGACCTGTTCGTTATCGTCTATTTAGACGACATCCTAATTTTCTCCTCTTCCTTGTCCATTCATCGGGAGCATGTTGAAAAGGTATTAACCCGACTCCGTCAGCACGGTCTGTATGCAAAGCCCGATAAATGTGTTTTCGAGCAACAAAGCATCCAATTCTTGGGATTGATCATCTCCGTAGAAGGCATCAAGAGGGACCCACAAAAGGTTTCCGCCATCCTGGATTGGCCAGCCCCTACGGACAAGAAAGGGATCCAGCGTTTTGTAGGGTTCGCAAATTTTTATCGCAAGTTTATCCAGGGTTTTTCCACCCTCATCGCCCCCATCACCAGCCTGACAAAACAAGGCACGCGCTTCAAATGGACCCCTGAGGCCCAGGCTGCCTTCTCTACCCTCAAGGGTCAGTTCACCTCAGCCGCTGTCCTAAGACACCCAGACCCAGCTCTGCCCTATACCCTGGAAGTAGACGCCTCAGAGATTGCCGTGGGAGCAGTACTCTCTCAGAGGCAGGGTCCCAAGGCCCTGTTACACCCTGTAGCTTTCTTTTCTCGTAAGTTGTCCGAAGCAGAAAGGAACTACGATGTCGGGGACAGAGAATTACTCGCAATTAAGGCAGCACTGGAAGAATGGCGCTACTTGTTGGAGGGGGCAGCACACCCCATTTTGGTCTACACAGACCACAAGAACCTGAGTACTTGAAAGTCGCCAAGAGACTGAGACCACGTCAGGCTAGGTGGGCACTCTTTTTTACCAGGTTCTCATTCCACATTACCTACAGGCCCAGGGCAAAAAACACAAAACCTGACGCACTTTCCCGGATGTTCAGTGAACCACAAACCTCTTCACTCCCGGACACCATCCTGACTCCTGGAAACTTTATTTTATTACAAGAAGACTTACTGTCTCAGATCAAACGGGCTTATACAAGTGAATTACACCTACCAGACGTTACCTTACAGCGGAGAGATGACCTGCTATGGTTCCAGGACAGAATTTTCGTACCCCAGCAAGTACGGGTCAAGGTCCTTAAGTCTTGCCATGACCATGAACTGGCCGGCCATTTCGGTATCCGCAAGACATCTGAACTCCTTCAGCGCATGTTTTGGTGGCCTCACCTGTTGAAGGACTGTAGAGACTATGTAGATTCATGCACCACTTGTATTCAAAACAAGGGCAGCAAGGCCAAAGCATGGGGACTATTAAAACCCCTACCCATTCCAGAAAGACCCTGGAGAATGATTTCCATGGATTTTATTGTTGAGTTACCACCATCCGAAAATTGCACTACCATTTTTGTGGTAGTAGACAGACTGTCTAAAATGGCCCATTTCCTACCCATGAGAGGCACACCTTCCGCTCCCGAAACCGCAAAACTGTTCATCAGGGAAATAGTAAGGCTGCACGGTATCCCTTCTAACATCGTATCCGATCGGGGGGTACAGTTTACGTCCAGATTTTGGAGAGCACTTTGCGGATCCTTAAAGATTGACCTGTGCTTTTCCTCGGCTTATCACCCTCAGACCAATGGGCAGACTGAACGAACCAATCAGACGCTTGAACAATATTTACGCTGTTTTTCAGGCTTTTCTCAAGATGATTGGGTACCCTTACTACCTCTTGCCGAATTTGCGTATAACAACTCTGTCCACTCGGCTACCAAACAGTCCCCGTTCTTTGCAAACTACGGTTTTCACCCCTTGTTCCTATCCAATAATATACCGGAGTGTGCAGTTCCAGCCGCCCAAGAGACTCTGAACTTTTTTAACAACAACAACAAATTATTACAAGAAACAATAGCAAGGACCCAGGAATATAATAAGGAGATATTCGACAGGAGGAGGAGGGGGGAGCTTAACCTGGTACCCGGAGACCAAGTCTGGCTGTCTACTGTGAACTTGAAGTTGGCGTGTCCTTCCAAGAAATTGGGCCCTAAATTTGTGGGTCCCTTCCCTGTTCTAAGAAGGATCAACGATGTGGCTTACGAGTTAAAACTGCCAGAATCCTTCCGGATACACCCGGTGTTCCATGTGGCCCTACTCAAACCTGCAGTTCCGGATCCATTCTCCAATCGAGGCATAGGCCCCCCAGAACCAGTACTCATCAATGGGGAGGAAGAGTTCGAGGTTGAGTCCATCCTAGACTGCAGGAGAAGGCGCAACCAAACCCAGTACTTGGTGAAATGGAAGGGCTATGGCCCGGAAGAAAATTCCTGGGAACCAGAGACTAACATTCACGCAGAGAGACTAATTCTGGCCTTCAAAAGATCCCACCCAGGTAGGATGGCCCAGTTGGGCATCCGGAGGCTGCCCGTTGGAGGGGGGCAATGTCAGGAAAGGCACTTACGTAATCTGCCCTGCAACAGCAGCCTTAGAAGAATGCCTGCCTTTGGAAGAACTGCCGGCGCCAGAATCGGGTATTTAAACTGCTCTGTCATGCTGCCCGGTGCTGTCTGGTCTACAGCGTTCCCTGAGACCTCTGCTGCTTGAAACCCTGCTATTGGACTTCCCACCTGATCCGGCTTCCCTCTGTGTATCCTGCTTGCTGCCTGCCCTTTTGATCCCGGCTTGCCTTGACGACTCTCTTGCTTATCCCTCTGAACCTGATTGCTGCCCGTCCAACGAACTGACCCGGCCTGGACTTTTGATTCCCGTTTTGGACCTCGCTCCTGTACCTGAACCAGCCTGCTAGTGTTGACCCGGTCTGCCTTCACCTGCTCTGCTGCTCATCCACGTGTGTTCTTTTGCTGCACCTTGCCGTGGACTACAGCCTCTGCTCAAGGCCCCTACTCAGCTTACCAGTCAGGCACTTGTGCCCTCTGCCTCTCGAGCTCCTGTTCACTCTACCAGGGCCTCGTGGATCAGAGGCTACGAGAAGCCGCTCCCTGCACGTTGGGCTCGTCTACCACCAGGTACGTGACACCTCCTGAAAGGGAAAGAAGTCCTGTTGAAGATGGACAACAGGGTAGAAGTTGCCTATATCAACAGGCAAGGAGGCACCAAAAGCCGATCCACGATGCAGGAAGTCCGTCCAGTCCTCGAATGGGCGCAAGTGAATCTATCGGGGTTAAGGGAGATGTATGTCCCAGGAACCCAGAACCAACTGGCCGACACGCTAAGCAGAAACTTTGTTTCCAACAACGAATGGGCTCTGAGTCACCAAGCCTTTTCCCTCATAGCAAGGACTTGGGGCATGCCGGATATGGACCTGGCAGCGACTCCAAACAATGCGAAGTGCCGGAGGTACCTGACAAGAACCCCCTGCCCATTAGCGGAGGGGACAGATTGCCTACAACATGATTGGAACTTCCATCTGGGTTACATCTTCCCCCCGACACCTCTCATACCGAGATTTCTTCTCAGGCTCAAGAGGTCATCTTCCACAGTGATAACAGTCATGGTTTACCACTCTCCTTCTGCTGAATACAGTGAGACCCTTACCGCTCCCACCAGCAGCGGATCTACTCTCCCAGAGGCAACTTCTTCATCCATTCCCGGAAAGGATGCATCTGACAGCCTGGAGATTGAAAGGGCTAGGTTCTTAAACCAAGGCTGCTCACAAAAAGTAGTAGAAACTCTTCTTCAAGCCAGAAGATGCACCACCAACAGTACCTATAAGAGGATCCGGGAGAAGTTTCTCTCAGTTGCACAGCAACAAAACAGGAACCCATCATCTCCAACAGTTGTTCAAATCCTTGAGTTTCTCCAGTTAGGCCTGGAGAAAGGCCTTGGGTCAAGTACCTTAAAAGTTCTCGTGTCAGCATTATCAGCTATGACAGGAATCAAGTGGGCGCTAGAGCCCCTAGTTAGTTATTCAGTTCCAGAGGGCCTGCCTAAAGATAAGGCCTCCTACAAAGCCTTCCTTCCCGACTTGGGATCTTCCGGTCGTACTAGAAGTTCTATCACACGAACCATTCTTTCCTTTAGAAAACATTTCCTTATGGGACTTAACACTCAAAGTCACTTTCTTAATTGCAATCACATCAGCCAAGAGAGTCTCAGAGATGCAAGCTCTACTGGCAAAAGAACCATACTTGATTGTCTACCCAGATAAAGTAGTCCTAAGACCATCTGATCGGTTTATTCCGAAGGTGTCATCCTCCTTCCACTTCAATCAGGAGATTAACCTTCCTGCTCTCTCCACAGAACAAGGGGAGCCACATCCGCTGAATGTAAGAACTAACATTCTAACCTACCTGTCAACAACAAACGACCTTAGGGAGTCGGAAAACCTCCTGGTCATCCCACACGGCTTTAGAAGAGGTCAAGCAGCAACCTCTCGCACCATCGCAGCATGGCTGGTGAAGATCATCAAAAAGGCTTATTCTCTGAGTCAAACGCAGATACCTGAGGGCTTAAAGGCACATTTCTACAAGGGCAATGGCGACCTCCTGGGCGGCCTACTGCAGAGTGTCCTTTGGAAACTATTTGCCGAGCAGCGACCTGGTCCTCAAGGAATACTTTTATTTCTCATTACAAGGTGGACTCTGCCAGATTATCCACGGCAGAGTTTGGACAAGCAATTATTCAGTCTAACACCTCTATTCCATGTAAATAAAAAAATTGTCTTTATGCTCAGACCCACCCAGTCTGCGAGTTATTCACCCAAAGGTGTATGCTGCCATGATGCGACAGGAAAATGGAAAATTGTATACTCACCTTTCCGTAATTTTCCTTTCCTGTCGCATCTTCATGGCAGCATACAGATGCCCACCCGTCTGAGGTGAGGTATATATATACTAGAATACCTGGGCGGGGGCCCGCTCTGGGCTTAATAGCTAAACGGTCCTATCAGGTTGTGGGGGCGGAGCCAGAACCCAAAGGTGTATGCTGCCATGAAGATGCGACAGGAAAGGAAAATTACGGAAAGGTGAGTATACAATTTTCCATTTTTTTGCACTTAAAAAAGTGGGGACTTATTTTTTGTATTAGGAGCCTGAAAAGAGAACAAGACTCCTGCAGATGTACACGAGACGTGTTTACAACCTTTACAACCTGCGTTTGATGGCACAGTGGCTGCGTTTGATGACACAGTGGTGGCAATTGATGTGCACAGTGGCTGCATTTGATGGCACAGTGGCTGCGTTTGATGGCACAGGGGCGGCATCTGATGGGCACAGTAGCTGCGTTTGATGGGCACAGTGGCTGCAATTTATGTTTTTTTTTCAGAATTTTTCAGTCCCCCGTCCCCCCCCAAAAAAAACTTTGAGCACCAGCCACCACTGCCCCTGACTGACACACCGCTCCCCCCGCCCTGACACACCGCTCCCCTTCCTGTCCTACTGCTCCCCCTGATACACTGCTCTCCCTTCCTGTAAAACTGCTCCCCCCCTCCACACACTGCTTTCCCCTCCCTGACACACTTCTCCCCCCCCCCGCACACTGCTCCCCTCCACCCCCACACACTGTTTCCCCCTTCCTGTTACACTGCTCCCCCCACATGTCACTTCGCTCCCCCGACACACTGTCCCCCCCACACACTGCTCCCCCCGACACACTGTTCCCCACACACACTGTTCCCCCTTCCTGTCACATGGGTCCCCCCGCCCGCACACACTGGTCCCTGCACCTGTCACGCTGCTCCCCCCCACACACACACACTGTTCCCTTTTCCTGTCACGCTGCTCCCCCCTCCCTGACAAACTGCCCCCCCACCTGTCACACTGCTCCCAGTTTGTTTGTGCCCCCCAAAAAACTTTGAGCACCAGCCGCCACTGCCCCTGACACACCGCTCCCCTATCCCTGTCACACTGCTCCCCCCACCTGTCACACTGCTCCCCTATCCCTGTCACACTGCTCCCCCCACCTGTCACACTGCTCCCCTATCCCTGTCACACTGCTCCCCCCACCTGTCACACTGCTCTTCTATCCCTGTCACACTGCTCCCCCACCTGTCACATTGTTCCCCCCCACCTGTCACACTGCTCCCTCCCACCTGTCACACTGCTCCCCCCCACCTGTCACACTGCCCCCCCCCACCTGTCACACTGCTCCCCCCCACCTGCAACACTGTTCCCCTATTCCTGTCACACTGCTCCCCCCACCTGTCACACTGCTCCCTCCCCCAAATGTCACACTGTTCCCCCCAACTGTCACACTGCTCCCCCCCCCACCTGTCACACTGCTCCCCAAAGTGACACACTGTATATACAGATTATACACGGATCATCATAAGAATTTGACTATTGACAGCAACAAGTTCTACTGACAGGGTATCAAATGTATAACCCCTGTAGAAAAAATAATATGAATCCAGCGGATTGGCAATGCTGAGGGTTGTAGGTTCAGAGCCCCTTTGCGGTTGCCAAGCCTGCACGGCCAGTGACACTTGGGCAATGGAATTTAACCCTTTCCTGCCGAGTGTTCGCACATATGCGGCCTCGGCTTTCGGGGTTATACCAGGATGATGCCCGCAGCTGCAGGCATCATCCAGGTACCGTTGTTTAGAGCCGGCGATTGGCTATCCAGGCATAACAACCGATGCGGCAAAAAGCCGCTCGGTTGTTATACCGGAGGAGCGGGAGAGGACATCCCCCCTCCCGCCGCCTCCCGCCGCTCTGACCGAGCCTTCCGTCCCACCGGGAGACCCGATCTACGATCCGCCGCCTCCAGTGCCTAGCCCCAGACTGGAGCGAAGCCGTAAACGGCTTTGATTCAGTCTCCGCAATGTAAACACGGAATCGCCGTTTCGGCGATCTGAATACTTTGAAGTGCAAAGGAGGGATTGGGGGTCTTTTAGACCCCCGATTCCTCCATAAAGAGTACCTGTCACCACCTATTACTGTCACAAGGGATGTTTACATTCCTTGTGACAGCAATAAAAGTAATCAAATAACTACTTTTTTTTTAAAAACACAATTTAATATTATAAAAAGAAATAAAAGAAATAAGAAAAAAAAAAAGAAAATTTTAAAGCATACGGAAGTCGCGCCCGCATATGTAAACAGTGTTCAAATCACACATGTGAGGTATCACTGCGATCGTCAGAGCGAGAGAAATAATTCTAGCACTATACCTTCTCTGTAACTCTAACCTGGTAACCGTAAAAAAAAGTTTAAAGCGTCGCCTATGGAGATTTTTAGGTACCGTAGTTTGTCTTCATTCCACAAGTGCGTGCAATTATAAAGCATAACATGTTTGGTATCTATTTACTCGGTGTAACATCATCTTTCACATTACACAAAAAAATTGGGCTAACTTTACTTTTTCATTTTTTTTTAATTCATGAAAATACATTTTTCCCAAAAAGTTGCGTTTAAAACACCGCTGCACAAATATCATGTGACATAAAATATTGCAACAATCGCCATTTTATTCTCTGCTAAAAAATATATATATATAATGTTTGGGGGTTCTAAGTAATTTTCTAGCAAAAAATACGCATTTTAACTTGTAAACACCAAATGTCAGAAATAGGCTAAAGCCTCGTACACACGACCGATTTTCAAGGCAAAAAACGACAAGAAAACAGCTGGGAGAGCTTTCTTGCCGAGAAAACTGTTCGTGTGTATGGTTTCTCGTCGAGAAAACTACCGGGAATCTCGACGAGAAAAATAGAGAACCTGCTCTCTATTTTCTCGTCAGGATTCTCGTTTTTCTCGTCGAGATTCTCGTCGGCCTGTTTCCCGACGAGAAAACCGGTCGTGTGTATGCTTTTCCGAGTCTTAAAAAATCGCGCATGCTCAGAATCAACTGTAGCGGGTATGTAAATTTGAACTTGACAAAGACATTAGTGATGTGTAATTCCCTGCAGCCCAGCAGGTGGCGCTGTCGCCCTGGGTTGGGGTTGAATCATTGCTGTGTGTTGTGCTTCCTTTTTGTCCTCCCTCGGCAGCGGTATGGTGGGGCGGGGAAACTGCCGTGCTTGCTGGGAGAGGGTATAAAGGGGCCGGCCATCTTTGTCACGGGGTCGGAGTCCAGGGCACCTTCAGCCTGTGGACGGTGGTTCGTGTTGGTTCTCTAGGCGGGCCTAGGCCTAGAGGACAATCGGAGGTCGTGTTCCATCCCAGGCACCTTTAGCCTGGGGTGAGGTACTCGGATGGAGGTCCGGAGCTCAGTGCCCAACACTGAGTTCCGCGAGGGAAGGAGATCCTAGGGAACCCCGGGAGCGGGTACCCGAATCCGGAAGGCGCAATGGACCGGGGGGAGCTCCTCACTTGAAGACCCGGTGCAGCATATTGCCGGTGACAGGTGAGCCTCTCGTCGGAGACCACCTGGAAGGAAATCCCCCCTCGTGCGGAGACCGTAACCCACTTTCAGGAAGGAAAGTGGAGAACTACATTGTGTCTGGGCCTATTTGCATCCACACCTCCTTTTCTGTTCTGTTTCTACCAAGGGAGTTCAACTGATTGTGTTCATTCGAGAAGAATAAAGGAGTGTTGAACTTTAATGGTGTGGGGCTCATTTCCTGACAGACATTGTTCAAGGTGACTCTTGGAAGGAGGATCCAGGTGCACAGCACTGACCCGAAGGTAATACAAGAACGTTGCTTATACCGCACTGACACATGTGGTGGAAGCCAGGCGTGGTGTCCCCGCTCCCTCCCCTCTAAGATACCCCTAGACAAGAGAAAGAGGGGAGTGGAGGTGGTCACTACACAAGTATAAGACGGGAGCGCTCCTTCTGGTAAAACTAGCGTTCGTAATGGAGATAGCACATTCGTCACGCTAAAACGAACTGAAAGCACGAAGACTGAAAAGCGCAAAATCGTCTCTCCCCAAACTTTTACTAACACGGGGTAACACAAGATCAGCAAAAGCAGCCCAAGGGGTGGCGCCATTGAAATCGAACTTCCTCTTTATACTGCCGTCGGACGTGTTGTACGTCACCGCGCTTTACAACGACGAGATTTGGAATTGACAGTGTGTATGCAAGGAAAGCTTGACAAGAAGCTCGTCAAGCTTGAAAAGAATCTTGTCGAGAAAAACTACGGGTTTTTTACGACAAGATTCTCGGTCGTGTGTACTAGGCTTTAGTCATGAAAGGGATAATTGAAGAAAAGGATCATTTGGTTTTAACTTCTGTTTTCTACTGGGACAGAAATATTGACAAGGTATCGCTAGTACAACTCCTGCAGAAGAAAGAAGAGTGTGTTGTCAATATTAAATGTGCTGGGGGAAAAAAATATATATATACAAATACAGTATATAGATAAATAGATCGATATTACACAGTATACTCTGTATATACATATTATACACTGATCATCATAAGAATATGACTTTTTACATCTGTTTTCTACTTGGATAGAAATATTGCACAGCTCCTTTTTTAAATAATTATTTATTTAAAAATAAGGGGTATTTTTAAACATTCTATTATAGGGTACCTTCAACTTTTTTTACAACAAAATAAATAAATAAATAATACACATCTTTTTTGCACTTAAAAAAGTGGGCACTTATCTTTTGAATTAGGAGCCGGAAAAGAGAACAAGACTCCTGCAGATGTACACGAGACGTGTTTACAACCTCTACAACCTGCGTTTTATGGCACAGTGGTGGCAATTGATGTGCACAGTGGCTGCATTTGATGGGCACAGTGGCTGCAATTGATGTTTTTTTTCAGAATTTTTCAGTCCCCCCCCCAAGAACTTTGAGCACCAGCCACCACTGCCCCTGACACACTGCTCCCCCCGCCCCGCCCTGAACCACCGCTCCCCTTCCTGTCCTACTGCTCCCCCTGATACACTGCTCTCCCTTCCTGTAAAACTGCTCCCCCCTCCACACACTGCTTTCCCCTCCCTGACACACTGCTCCCCTCCACCCCCACACACTGTTTCCCCTTCCTGTCACACTGCTCCCCGCCCACATGTCACGCTGCTCCCCCCTGCCTGACACACTGTTCCCCTTCCTGTCACACTGCTCCCCCTCATATGTCACGCTGCTCCCCCCTCCCTGACACACTGCTCCCCCTGACACACTGTTCCCCTTCCTGTCACATGGGTCCCCCCGCCCTGACACACTGCTCCCTGCACCTGTCACGCTGCTCCCTCCCCCCCACACACACTGTTCCTCTTTCCTGTCACGCTGCTCCACCCTCCCTGACAAACTGCCCCCCCACCTGTCACACTGCTCCCAGTTTGATTGTGCCCCCCAAAAAACTTGAGCACCAGCCGCCACTGCCCCTGACACACTGCTCCCCTATCCCTGTCACACTGCTCGCCTATCCCTGTCACACTGCTCCCCCCCCACCTGTCACACTGCTCCCCTATCCCTGTCACACTCTTCCCCCCACCTGTCACACTGCTTCCCCCCGCACCTGTCACACTACTCCCCCCCACCTGTCACAATGCTCCCCCCACCTGTCACACTGCTCCCCTATCCCTGTCACACTGCTCCCCCCACCAGTCACACTGCTCCCCCTGCACCTGTCACACTGCTCCCCCCCACCTGTCACACTGCTCCCCCCCGCACCTGTCAATTTCTCCCCCCCACCTGTCACACTGCTCCCCCCCACCTGTCACACTGCTCCCCCCACACCTGTCACACTGCTCCCTATCCCTGTCACACTTCTCCCCCCACCTGTCACACTGCTCCCCCCCCACCTGTCACACTGCTCCCCCCTCCTTGTCACACTGCTCCCCCCTCCTTGTCATACTGCTTCCCTATCCCGGCTATGCTGCTCCCCTATCCCTGTCACACTGCTCCCCCCACCTGTCACACTGCTCCCCTATCCCTATCACACTGCTCCCCCCACCTGTCACACTGCTCCCCCCCACCTGTCACACTGCTCCCCCTCCCTGTCACACTGCTCCCCCCACCTGTCACACTGCTCCCCCCACCTGTCACACTGCTCCCCTATCCCTGTCACGCTGCTCCCCCCCACCTGTCACACTGCTCCCCAATCCCTGTCACACTGCTCCCCCACATGACACACTGCTCCCCCCCACGGTCACAATGCTCCCCCCCACCTGTCACACTGCTCCCCCACGTGACACACTGTATATACAGATTATACACGGATCATCATAAGAATTTGACTATTGACAGCAACAAGTTCTACTGACAGGGTATCAAATGTATAACCCCTGTAGGAAAAATAATAATAATCCAGCGGATTGGCAATGCTGAGGGTTATAGGTTCGGAGCCCCTTGCGGTTGCCAAGTGACACTTGGGCAATGGAATTTAACTGAAGAAAAGGATCATTTGGTTTTTACTTCTGTTTTCTAATGGGACAGAAATATTGACAATGTATCGCTAGTACAACTCCTGCAGAAGAAAGAAGAGTACAAATACAGTATATAGATGTGTAGCGGGGTGTTCCCCTATAATGGGAAGAGACTACATCACCCATAACCCCATTCTTCAGATGTTCCACCGCAGAGACTCATGGGAGGGGTTATAAAAGGAGGAGGCGAGGCCGGGCTCGGGCTCTTTGGGACACGAGACTTCACAGACGGATCCTCCTGTGCGGATGTGTCGGAGTGCAAGGCCTGAAGCCTGAGGCCTTGCTCTGCACCAAAGAGTTTTTCCACCCCCCTCTGCGAGCCTGGGTGGCATCTGACTTTGTGCGCTACAGCCTTGTTGGATCGGGGACCCGATCGTTGGAGAGATCGAGTGTGTGTGACACGGCCGGTGGAGGTTTCCGGGACTGGATCCGTAGTCCGGCGGGTGAGAGGGCATAAGCCCAGCTAAGATACTGTTACTGTATATAGGCCTATAGACTGCCGTGGCCTACAAGTTATTTTGATACCCCTATTGAAGAGCCTTGTCAGAACTGAGCCTGCGGCTTTATTTAACCAAGTTCTATACCCCTTGGATTACAAAGTTATACTCTGTTTAAAGTGCACCACCATTACAGACCTGCCGGTGAAGAAAGAAGGACTAAGTTAAATATTAGAACCAGGCCTGGTGGGGATTCTAGCGTGTTTGATTACTGCGCCATAGGGCACTTAGTTAACGGTCGCCCGTATGGCGCACCTGTAGCGTGTGTTACTACATAGTGTGTTAGAGTGGCAGGACGCTGCCCTTAGGAGTGATTATCTTGAACTGTGATTACTGTTACCCCCTTTATCCATATTGAGAAAATAAGTAAAACACTTTACCTATTACAATTCATTACTGTGTCCTTGCTTAGTTATTATATTGCATAGGATATATCATTGATTGTTAGTACTAGCTGTGCCAGAAGGGGGTAGAGCCTATTGCCGGGGGTTGGCGGAGCTGCACTCAGGGCCCAAATCTAATTCTGCGGCCTCCTTAGTTGGAGGTATCGCTACACGTGGGGGTTCTCGTCCGGGATCCTGATGCAGCAAGCGAACGCCAGAAGTGCCGGCATGGACCCCATGGATCCAAGAGCGGTAGAAGAGTGGTGCAAAGCCGCTAATACAGAGCCAAAACAGTCGATAGCCATTAGCCTCCCTGGGGAGAAATGGTCGAGTGAGATGGTAGAGGAACTAATGAGTTCAGTGTCCCCAGATCACACACTGTGGGTGATAGACATAAAGACAGACCCAGACATCTCATATCAATACGCATTAGTGGAATATTGGGACGGGATGCCAGAGGCCTGTAAGCACAAGTGTCTGCGGACGCCAGACAACAGAACATTTAGGCTGGCGCACGCAATAACTGTAGAAAGGGAACCATCCCCTACGGGATCGCCACAGGCTGCGGCCCGAACTCCACCTGAAAGAGAAGACAGGGCGACACCCCCGGTGGCACCTGCACCGGCCACTGATATATCACCAGAACTGATAAATGCAATAGGGGATTTGCTAGCCAAATGTCAGAAGACAAGTACAGTGCATGTGGAAACTAGCTACCGGAGACTAAAAATATTCTCAGGGAAGCTCCCTGTCCCGGCAGGGGAAGAAGATTTTGATACCTGGGTGGAGCAGGCATTACAGGCGGTGGAGGCATGGGAGGTGCCTGAAGCACAGAAGAGGCAGCGAGTGTTAGAAAGCCTTAAAGGTGCAGCAGCAGAAGCAGTGAAAAGTTTCCGGTTTGGGAATGCAGGGTGCACGGCGCAGGACTGTCTAGCTATGCTGCAGGAAGAGTTTGGTCAATTAGACAAGGTGACAGAGATGGTCTACCAGTTTGAACACACTTTCCAAAAACCGGAGGAGAAACTTTCCGAGTATGTCAGAAGGCTAAACAGGCTGCTGTGCAAGATTGTGTTAAAGAAAGGGATGAAGCCCCAAGATGCCGATGCGGCAAGAATGAAGCAAGTCTTAAAGGGAGCGCTACGCTCCGATCCAGTCTGGCTGCACCTGAAAACCTTGGGAGGAGGAATGTTGCTGACTTATGCTGATTTAATAAAAATCATCAGAGATGAGGAGGCGCTGCAACAGGACCAGCAGAAGGATAAGACAAGTGTTGTACCCGCACAGGTGCTGGTCAATCCAGTAATGACCCCTGAAAGAGAGGCGGAGATAGACACCCTAAAAACTCAGATGTCCAAGGTGTTAGAGATATTGACCTCTCTGATAGCAAAAGACACAGAGTGTCCCAAGAAGAAGGAAAGTCCAAGGAAGGAATTGTTCCCGATTGCCTCAGCACCCAAACCTTTGAAGGAGTCAACCGGGTGCCCATCATCTTCAGTAAACTCCAAGCTGAATGCGAAGAAAAACAAAAAGAGAGATAGAACACCAAAGGGGAAACGCAATACCCCTCAACAAAGCTATACTCCAGGAGGAAGGGAGGAGACCCCTCAGAAGAGGCACAGCACTCCCCAAAGGGGGTGCCCACCCAAGAAAAATAATAGTACCCCTCAGCGGGTTCCTACACCCATTAAAAGGAGGGAAGTCAGTGCATACCAGGCTCAAGAAAGGTTCAAGTCCAAAGGGAATAGGACAAGAGAGAGTCCAAAGGGAAAAGGTCTGAAGAAGGCGGCTCCTGCCGGACCATATCCAGAGAAGCTGGTAGGCCCATCCCCTATAGTGCCCATTCAAGTGGAGGGAGTCTACACCAGGGGCCTCCTGGATACCGGGGCACAAGTGACCCTACTATACCGGGACTTCTACGACAGGCACCTGAGTCATCTGCCTATCCAGAAGATAGAAGAGCTGGAAATATGGGGAATTGGAACCCAGAGTTTCCCTTACGACGGCTACCTTCCCATCAAAATGACCTTTGACTCATCCGTGGCTGGGAAGGCCGAAGTGTTTGACACCCTGGCAGTTGTGTGCCCTAGGCCGCCTGGAGCCAACAAGAATTCCCTTATAATAGGGACGAACACGGACCTGGTCGGAAGACTCCTGACCCCTCTCGTGACAGAAGAAAGACAAGCAGCTACCAAGATCCATCCCATGCTGAAGACAGCCTACCAACGGCTGGTCCAAGAGCGGGAGACCCCTGGAGAGGGGATAGGGAAGGTGTGGAGACTTGGAAGAGAAGGGGTAGTGTTGCAGCCCGGCGAAGTAACCTGTCTCAGGGCCACTGTGAAGCTTACTTGGGAGCAGCCTGGTCCCTTTGTCATGCTGGAGTCAGACCCAAGGGGTGAGTCCTCAGGCCTGGAGGTGATACCGGAAGTGATTCCGCTGAAGGTCCTGAAGAAGGCCCATTATAGAGTTCCAGTGAGTGTTAGGAATACTACCAAAGACCCCATGGAAATCCCAGCCAGAATGCTGCTAGGCCAGGTGAGCCCGGCGGCCCCTGTTACCCTGTCAGAAGTGAAGAGGACAGGTGGAGGAGGGGATGTTTGGGAGAAGCTGTCCATGGAAAACCCGAATCTGTCCAGGGCTTGGAAAGAGAGAGCCAAGGCCCAGTTGAATAGATGGGAGAAGATCTTCTCTAAGGATGAGTTTGATGTGGGGTGTGCAAGGAGTGCCACCCATCGGATCCGCCTCCAGGAAGATAAGCCCTTCCGAGAGAGGGTCAGGCGGGTCCCGCTAGCAGATCTGGAGGATCTGAGGGAACAACTTGCAGAACTCAAGAGGACTGGTGTGATACGGGAGTCCAGAAGCCCCTATGCCTCTCCCATAGTGGTGGTCCGAAAGAAGAATGGATCATTGAGGCTCTGTATCGACTACAGGACTCTCAACAGGAGAACCATACCTGACCAATACACCACTCCGAGGATAGAGGATGCCCTACAGAGCTTGTCTGGAGCCAAATGGTTCAGCGTTATGGATCTCAAGAGTGGGTACTATCAGATTCCGATGCACCCAGCAGACAAGGAGAAGACAGCTTTCATAACCCCAGTGGGGTTCTTTGAATTCGACCGGATGCCCCAAGGTCTGTCTGGAGCCCCAGCTACTTTCCAACGTCTCATGGAGAAGACAGTAGGAGACATGAACTTGATCGAAGTCCTTGTATACCTGGACGATGTCATTGTCTTTGGGAGAACCTTGGAGGAACATGAAGAGAGGCTGGAAAAAGTGTTGAGAAGACTCAGTGAGGAAGGACTCAAGCTTTCGCCTGAGAAGTGTCGGTTCTACCAGTCTTCTGTGAACTATCTGGGGCACATAGTGTCTGAAGAAGGGGTGGCCACAGACCCTGAGAAATCGGAGGCAGTTACCTCCTGGCCACGGCCCACCACAGTAACAGAACTCAGATCCTTCTTGGGCTTTTGCTCCTACTACAGGAGGTTTGTGGAGGGATTTGCCCGAATTGCTAGACCATTGAATGAGTTGCTCAAGACTGAAGGAGAAGAGGATGGCTCGGGGCCCAGGAGGCCAGGAGAGTCCATCAGAGATCAGTGGAATCAGAAGTGTGAAGAGGCTTTCCAGGTATTGAAAAGGAGCCTGACCACTGCACCAGTCTTGGCCTACGCAGACCCAACCAAACCCTATGAACTGCACGTGGATGCTAGTCATGACGGTCTGGGAGGAGTACTTTACCAAGAACACGAGGGGCAATTGCGGCCCATTGCCTATGTGAGTAGGAGCCTGACCCCCTCTGAAAAGAACTACCCCACTCACAAGCTGGAGTTCCTGGCCCTCAAGTGGGCGGTAGTAGACAAGCTCAAAGACTACCTGTATGGAGCGGAGTTCACTGTAAAGACCGACAACAACCCCCTTACCTACCTGTTCACCACGGCCAAGCTGGACGCCACTGGACACAGGTGGCTGGCCGCACTGTCTGGATTCAACTTCAGCCTTAAGTATAGACCAGGAGTGGGGAATCGAGACGCAGACGCTCTGTCCAGGAGATCTCATTCCCCCACCATTGAAATAGAAGATTGGACCCAAGTGGCACCGGACGGGGTGCGGGCCCTTTGTCAAGGAGCTTAAGCCCGAGGAGGCTCCAGAGCAGAGGAAATAGGAGTTACCACGGTGGGAGTCCCCAAACACTACTGTGGAGTAGCTCAATTGGAAGAGGACAACCTACCAAGACTGTCCAAGAAGGAACTGAGGTGTGACCAATTGGAAGACTCCATGGGGAGATTGGTCCTGGAGGCCTTGGAGAATCAGGATCCAAACAGACTCATGCATCAACCTTCAAAAGAAGCTCGCCTGCTGAGGAAGGAGTGGGATAGGTTGCAGTTACATCAGGGAGTGGTCTACCGAAGGGGCCCCTCTGATGACTCAGAAGATAAGTGGCAGCTGTTCCTCCCAGAGAAACATCGGGAGACTGTTCTGATTGCCCTGCATGACAATCATGGCCACCTAGGGGCTGAAAGGACCTTTCAACTTGTCAGAAGTCGATTCTATTGGCCCTGCATGAGGGCAGAGGTAGAGGAGTACTGCCACTCATGTGCGCGATGCATCCAGAGGAAGACTTTGCCCCATCAAGCTGCCCCAATGGGCCATCTACAGAGCCAAGGGCCCATGGACCTGGTGTGCATTGACTTTCTCTGCCTCGAACCCGACCTGAGTGGACTAGGAAATGTTCTGGTGATAACCGACCATTTCACCCGGTATGCCCAGGCTTTCCCCACCAAAGACCAGAAGGCCTCCACCGTGGCCAAGGTACTTATGGAGAAGTACTTCGTCCATTATGGGCTGCCACAGAGACTCCATTCAGACCAAGGGAGGGACTTCGAGAGTAAGCTGATCCGGAAGCTCTTGGATTCTTTGGGAATTAAGAAGACTCGAACTACACCTTACCATCCTCAGGGAGATGCTCAGCCGGAAAGGTTCAACCGAACCTTGCTCAACATGTTGGGTACTTTGGAAAGCGAGAAAAAGCAACATTGGAGCCAACACATAGCAGCCATAGTACATGCTTACAACTGCACCATCAGTGATGCTACTGGCTACTCCCCATATCGACTCATGTTTGGGAGAGAAGCGAGACTACCGGTGGACCTGGCTTTTGGCACCTCACTGGACCATTCCTCAGCCACATCCCACAAAGGATATGTGGACAGGCTCAGACACAGCCTGAAAGTAGCCTATGAACAAGCTCAAGCGGCCTCAGATCAAAGGGGAGCTCGGAATAAAAGAAATTTCGACTTGAAGGTCCGGATACAAGACCTACAGCCCGGGGATCGAGTACTGTTGCGCAATCTGGGAGTCCCCGGAAAGCACAAACTTGCAGACAGATGGAGATCTGAACCCTATGTCATCTGCAGGAAGTTGCCGGGCCTACCTGTCTACAAGGTGAAGCCAGAGGGAAAGGTAGGCCCACTGAAGACATGGCATCGAAACCACCTGCTCCCACTTGCGGAGGCAGTTAGAATACCTCCCGTGGGAGACTCCCCTGAACCGGCCTCTATCTTGGATACTCCTAGGCCGAACACTCGGTCACAGACCTCCCGAGCTGAAAATGGAGAAGCCTCCCAACTTAGTGGAGATGAGGAGGGAGAACTTAATTGGCTGTGGTCTTCCCCAACTCCAGGAACTTCTATCATAGATCTTCCAGTCACCCAAGATACCACAGATGAAACACTGAACCCAGAGGCTACAGAGTTTATCCCCTTTAGTCCTTCAGCAGATTACTGGGAAGATGCCCATGATAGTTGCTCCGAGGAAGAGGAGCCTGTGGCGCCAGAGCCAGAGATTCCAGGAGAGCAAAGGGCTCGAAGAGTCATTCGACCTCCTAAGAAGCTGACCTACCCTCAGATGGGGAACAGTTCGGAAGAATCTGTAGTCACTGCTAGGAGAAATGCTGAGATTCCGGATCCCTCCACTGTCCATTTGGTGGAGGGCAACCCCAGCTCACTCTCTAGCACAGTTAGGCAGGCCACTCATGATAATGTGACCTGTGGGCAAGGGAATTCTACCCCTCAGTTATGGTGGGAATCCCCTATCCCAACATCGTTTTCAGAATTGTCCAGTGTGTGACAGCAGGAAGGTAAAGTCACCTGGTTGCATCCAGGGGGGTAGATATATTTCGCCCAGATTCAGGCTTTACGCCGACTTATACAACTAGGTGGAGAGTTGTATAAGGCTAGTGGGCTCATGGATGACTCATACCTCTAGGGAGAGGGCTGGGCGTCGTGCAGACAGGGAGTTGATGAGACCAGCTGAAGCTTGTCAGCTCATTTAGGCCTCTATAAGAACTCCCAGCTTCATTAGATGTTAGCTCATGCCTGGAACCAGACCTGTGTGGACTGTCTAGGGAGAGTGAACCCCTGTGCGGTGAGGCAAAGCCTGTGTGGCTATTTGTTTGGACTTTAACTAAACCAGGGACTTAGGGACTAGGACAGCACTAGGCTGATCCCAGTTGTTAGTTAGGAAACCTGTATGTTTAGTCAGAGGTCAACTTGACCAGGATTTATTTTGGTTATGTTTCTTTTGCTTTGCTGTGTTTTGTCACTGTAAATAGAAAATAAACCGCACCTTTTTTGATTTTGAAAACCACAACCTCCGTTTGCTGGGCCTGTTTTGTGTGGGGAGCCCATCCCGGGGGTCACACACACCCGCTGCCGAGCTAACCCCCTCACAGTTGGTGGAGAACCAGTGGCAGTTTTTTTTAAGCCAGCATGGAGGAGATACTGAAGCAGCTGGCTCTAGCAAATGCCAATCAACAGCAGACAAATGCAGGTTTGCAAAGGAGCCTTGCAGCCCAGCAGCAGACAAACGCAACTTTGCAACAGAGTCTGGAGGCTCAGCAACGAGCCCAGCAGCAATCTGAGGCCCGCTTCATAGACCTGTTGCAGAAGCAAGAGCAGAGACTACAACAACAGATGGAAGCAGTAATGCAGCAACGTCCGCAGACCAGTGAGGAAAGCCGTCCCACTAATACCGCGTCCTTTGGGGTGAGTCGTTTATTGACAAAAATGACTGGAGAGGATGATCCAGAGGTATTTTTGACCACATTTGAAAGGACCGCTGAAAGAGAAAAGTGGCCTGAGGAGCAGTGGGCTGGACTGGTGGCTCCTCTGTTAACTGGTGAATCGCAGAAAGCTTACTATGACCTAGAGCCTAACCAAGCAAAAGACTATGTGATGCTAAAAGCTGAAATATTGGCAAGGCTGGGTGTCACCCAGGCTGTCCGGGCTCAGCGTGTGCATAACTGGACTTTCCAGCTTGGAAAACCCCCCAGGTCTCAAATGTATGATCTCATTCACCTGAGCAGAAAGTGGCTACAGCCAGAGACTTTGTCCGCACCAAAGATTGTGGAACATGTTGTAATGGATCGGTTTTTGAGAGCTCTTCCTACTGCCATCCAAAAGTGGGTAAGCCATGGAGACCCAGAGACGGCCGATGGTCTTGTGGATCGTGTGGAGAAATACTTGGCTACAGAGAACCTGACGGCCTCTTCCAGAGACACTCGGACTTTCCACCCTAAGACCAGACCATCCCCAGGGGCGGATAAGAGGATTCCAAGGGGTGAGGGTGGAGAGAGTGAGAGGGTGGGAGCTCTACCCCAAGTTTGGCGAGAACAGCCTGGGAAATCAGCGGCTCAAGAGGCCGCAAGAAGGATCGTTTGCTACCGCTGCCGGCAAGCGGGACATATTGCAGCCAATTGCCCGGTTGTGGAGGAACCCATGCAGTGTGACTTTCTGACGGGCAGACGTCAGTCGCTGTGTGCGACAGTCGCATGCACTGCCATTCGAGGAACTGAGAAACATTTATGCAAAATGTGTGTTAATGGTAGAAATGTTGTGGTATTGCTGGATTCAGGTAGCCTTGTGACCCTGATAAAGGCTGAGTTAGTTAAAACAGAGGTCTCTGGGAATAGCAAGGTAGCTGTTATTTGTGTGCATGGGGACACCCGAGAGTATCCAGTGACTACAGTGTGTTTCGAGACCCCCAAAGGTACCCTCTCTCATCCAGTGGGCTTAGTATCTCAGTTACCGCATGACGCCATTGTGGGAAGGGATTTTCCAAAGTTCTGGGAACTGTGGGATGATCCTGAGCCCCTCACTGGTGCCCCTATGTACCAGGAATGTGATAGCCAGAACCCCCCTGAGAGTGGTGAGGACTCTCCGGAATTTCCCTTATCAGTATTGGCAGGGGAGACTCAAGAAACTGGAGAGGAGCCCACCTCCTCAGACGAAAACCTACCGTCTGTGGAGTTTTCTGATCTTGAGGTTCACAGGGAAAACTTTGCCACAGAACAGTTGAAAGACCCCGCCCTAATAAAGGCACGGGAAAACGTAGTGAAAATAGATGGCGAGTTAGTGAACCCAGATAATACCTGCACTTACCCATACTTCAGCGTAGAGAAGGACCTACTGTATCGGGTGGCAAAAAGGGCAGAAGAAACCGTTGAGCAGCTTGTGGTGCCCAAACCTTACAGGAAGTTGGTGTTGGAGTTGGCCCATGGGCACATTCTTGGAGGTCATCTGGGGACAGAGAAAACCCGAGAGAGGGTATTACAGAGATTCTATTGGCCGGGGGTGATGAAGGACGTAGAAAATTATTGTTCCTCCTGCCCTGTGTGTCAGAGGTTGGCCCCGATGCCACATTTCCGTAGCCCGCTGGTCCCTCTACCCATCATTGAGGTCCCGTTTGAGAGGATCGCCATGGATTTGGTAGGTCCTATAATCAAGTCCGCTAGGGGGCACCAGTACATATTAGTTATAATGGACTATGCCACCCGTTATCCAGAAGCGATCCCTCTCCGAAATACCTCGGCCAAAACCATAGCCAAAGAGCTATCTCTTGTTTTTAGCCGGGTGGGTATTTGTAAAGAACTGCTTACGGACCAAGGTACACCCTTTATGTCCCGGGTTATGAAAGAGCTGTGTAAATTGTTCAAAGTGACGCAATTGCGTACGTCTGTGTATCACCCCCAAACCGATGGGCTGGTTGAAAGATTCAACAAAACCCTAAAACAAATGTTGAAGAAAGTGGTGGATAGAGATGGAAAGGATTGGGACTGTTTACTTCCTTATTTGATGTTTGCTATTAGGGAGGTGCCCCAATCCTCTACGGGATTCTCCCCCTTTGAGTTACTGTATGGGAGACACCCAAGAGGGCTGTTGGATATTGCCAAGGAAACTTGGGAAAGTGAGAGTTCTCCCCACAGGAGTGTGATTGAGCATGTCGCCCTGATGCAAGATCGAATTGCACAGGTAATGCCCATCGTGAAGGAACATTTGGCCCAAGCGCAGTTGGCACAGCAGAGAGTGTACAACCGTGGAGCCAAGACCCGTACCTTTTCCCCGGGGGATAGGATATTGGTACTTGTCCCTACGGTTGAAAGTAAATTCCTTGCCAAATGGCAAGGCCCCTACGAGATAATGGAAAAAGTGAGCGAAGTGAATTACAAGGTCAGACAACCAGGAAGGCGAAAGCCCGAACAGATCTATCACGTTAATCTGTTGAAAGCCTGGAGGGATAGAGAGTCCCTAGTCGCAGACACTTGGTCACCAGCTCAAACTGGTTGCGTGATTCCTGAGGTTGGAATAGCAGCCACCTTGTCACAACCCCAACAACAGGAGGTTAAGGAGTTTGTGCTTCGCAACAAGGAGGTATTCTCTGAGCTGCCGGGACAAACATCTGGGGTAGAGCATGACATCATTACCCCGCCCGGTGAAAGGGTGAAGTTAAAACCCTATAGGATCCCAGAGGCTCGACGAGAGGCAATACGGGAGGAAGTACAGAAAATGCTGAACTTAGGGGTGATAGAGGAGTCCCAAAGTGATTGGTCTAGTCCCATCGTGTTGGTGCCTAAACCGGATGGGAGCTGGCGATTTTGTAACGATTTTCGTCAGTTGAACAAAGTTACAAAATTTGACACCTACCCCATGCCACGTATAGATGAGTTGATCGACCGGCTGGGAACAGCCCGATACATGACGACTCTTGACCTCACAAAAGGGTATTGGCAAATCCCCCTGGCCAAGTCGGCCAAAGAGAAAACCGCATTTGTAACCCCAGACGGGGCGTTCCAATATAAAAGAATGCCGTTCGGGTTACAGAATGCGCCGGCCACATTCCAGCGGAAAATGGACCAGATGCTGAGGCCCCATCGGAAGTATGCTGCGGCTTACCTGGATGACGTAATTGTCCATAGCACAGATTGGGCCTCACATCTGCCAAAAGTGCAAGCAGTCCTGGACTCTGTTCGGGAAGCGGGGTTTACGGCTAACCCCAAGAAGTGTACCATTGGGCAGGAGGAGGCCAAATATCTTGGGTACACCATTGGGAGGGGAGTAATAAAACCCCAACTCAACAAAGTCGAGGCCATCCAGAGTTGGCCACGTCCCAACAGCAAGAAGCAGGTACGAGCCTTTCTGGGAATCGCTGGGTATTATCGGCGATTCATTCCCCACTTTGCTTCTAAGGCTGTGCCCCTAACCAACCTGACGAAGGGGAAAGGGTCGGTCATGATTAAATGGACCCCCGAGGCTGAGGCAGCATTCCAATTCTTGAAACAAGCCTTATGTAGCCAGCCAGTGTTGTACTCACCCGACTTCTCTAAAGACTTTGTCGTACAAAGTGATGCGTCAGATGTGGGGTTAGGAGCAGTATTGTCCCAGGTCTGGAACGGGGAAGAGCACCCAGTCATTTACCTCAGCAGGAAGTTGAAGTCCCATGAGGTAAATTACGCCACCGTTGAAAAGGAGTGTTTAGCGGTGAAGTGGGCTCTAGATTCCCTTCGGTACTACCTGCTAGGTAGGCACTTTGACATGGTTACGGATCACGCTCCGTTAAAGTGGATGGCTCAAAACAAGGAAACAAATAGAAGAGTGAATAGGTGGTTCCTGGCCCTCCAGGAATTCAACTTCACAGTAAAGCATCGCCCTGGCGTTCAAATGGGGAATGTGGATGCTTTGTCTCGAGTACATGAATGCCTGATTGCTGGTGTTCCAACCCCGAGGTTAAAACAAGAGGGGGGGGTATGTGACAGCAGGAAGGTAAAGTCACCTGGTTGCATCCAGGGGGGTAGATATATTTCGCCCAGATTCAGGCTTTACGCCGACTTATACAACTAGGTGGAGAGTTGTATAAGGCTAGTGGGCTCATGGATGACTCATACCTCTAGGGAGAGGGCTGGGCGTCGTGCAGACAGGGAGTTGATGAGACCAGCTGAAGCTTGTCAGCTCATTTAGGCCTCTATAAGAACTCCCAGCTTCATTAGATGTTAGCTCATGCCTGGAACCAGACCTGTGTGGACTGTCTAGGGAGAGTGAACCCCTGTGCGGTGAGGCAAAGCCTGTGTGGCTATTTGTTTGGACTTTAACTAAACCAGGGACTTAGGGACTAGGACAGCACTAGGCTGATCCCAGTTGTTAGTTAGGAAACCTGTATGTTTAGTCAGAGGTCAACTTGACCAGGATTTATTTTGGTTATGTTTCTTTTGCTTTGCTGTGTTTTGTCACTGTAAATAGAAAATAAACCGCACCTTTTTTGATTTTGAAAACCACAACCTCCGTTTGCTGGGCCTGTTTTGTGTGGGGAGCCCATCCCGGGGGTCACACACACCCGCTGCCGAGCTAACCCCCTCACAAGTGTTATATATAGTTGTTGTTAAAATTTATCTTTGGGGACCAAAGAGTTTAAGTGGGGGGAGTGTGTAGCGGGGTGTTCCCCTATAATGGGAAGAGACTACATCACCCATAACCCCATTCTTCAGATGTTCCACCGCAGAGACTCATGAGAGGGGTTATAAAAGGAGGAGGCGAGGCCGGGCTCGGGCTCTTTGGGACACGAGACTTCACAGACGGATCCTCCTGTGCGGATGTGTCGGAGTGCAAGGCCTGAAGCCTGAGGCCTTGCTCTGCACCAAAGAGTTTTTCCACCCCCCTCTGCGAGCCTGGGTGGCATCTGACTTTGTGCGCTACAGCCTTGTTGGATCGGGGACCCGATCGTTGGAGAGATTGAGTGTGTGTGACACGGCCGGTGGAGGTTTCCGGGACTGGATCCGTAGTCCGGCGGGTGAGAGGGCATAAGCCCAGCTAAGATACTGTTACTGTATATAGGCCTATAGACTGCCGTGGTCTACAAGTTATTTTGATACCCCTATTGAAGAGCCTTGTCAGAACTGAGCCTGCGGCTTTATTTAACCAAGTTCTATACCCCTTGGATTACAAAGTTATACTCTGTTTAAAGTGCACCACCATTACAGACCTGCCGGTGAAGAAAGAAGGACTAAGTTAAATATTAGAACCAGGCCTGGTGGGGATTCTAGCGTGTTTGATTACTGCGCCATAGGGCACTTAGTTAACGGTCGCCCGTATGGCGCACCTGTAGCGTGTGTTACTACATAGTGTGTTAGAGTGGCAGGACGCTGCCCTTAGTAGTGATTATCTTGAACTGTGATTACTGTTACCCCCTTTATCCATATTGAGAAAATAAGTAAAACACTTTACCTATTACAATTCATTACTGTGTCCTTGCTTAGTTATTATATTGCATAGGATATATCATTGATTGTTAGTACTAGCTGTGCCAGAAGGGGGTAGAGCCTATTGCCGGGGGTTGGCGGAGCTGCACTCAGGGCCCAAATCTAATTCTGCGGCCTCCTTAGTTGGAGGTATCGCTACAGATAAATAGATCGATATTACACAGTATACACTGTATATACATATTATACACTGATCATCATAAGAATATGACTTTTGACAGCAACAAGTTATACTGATTGGGTACAATCCTGCAGGAAAATACACACATGCAGTAGCAGCAATCTCACGGGTAAGTGACAAGTAGTTAATGGCATAACCGAAGAAAAGGACCATTTGGATTTTACTTCTGTTTTCTACTTGGAGAGAAACTGATCTTTCCAGGCCTGTAGACTTTGCCCTACACATGAGTCGTAGGGTTGCTACCCGGACAGTCTGGGTTTGGACACATGTGCCTGGTTTTCAAGCCGCCTGAAACCCGGGCACATATAGCAGCAGTTCAACCTAGAGCGGCCCATCCCGATTCCCGCGCCCGCCATCAGTGTTACACATATATTACTGCCTGTGCGCTCCGCCTCTGAGAGGAGCTCAGCGATGGGCAGCAGGCATACCTATTCAGCCTGTGATTTGCTAAATAGGTCACAAAGCGTGTGGGCGGCGAACACGAGGGGCTGTGATTGGCCGGGTGGACCTGGTCACATGTGGAGGCGGGGCTGGACTGTGGGTGATCGTGGCCGCCCGGAGTGCCGCCTCCTTGCCTGGCGTGTGTTCTGCTGTGTCTCCGAGTCCTCACTGAGGTATCTTTCTCATTTGCCCTCTCACCCCCCTCTGTCAGCCTGCCGCTCTCAGTCAGCCACTTCCCCCCTGTCAGCTACTCCCCCCCTCTGTCAGCTCCACCCCTATCAGCTACCCCCCTGTCAGATACCCCCCTGTCAGATACCCCCCTCTCATTTAGCATCCCCCGTCAGCTACCCTCCCTGTCAACTACCCCCCCTGTCAAATACCCCCCGTCAACGACCCCCCTCTGTCAGCTACCCCCTCTCAGTCAGCTACTCCCCCTCCCTCTGTCAACTCCACCCATGTCAGCTACCCCCCCTCTGTCAGCATCCCCACCTCTGTCAGTTACCCCCCTGTCAACTACCCCCTCTGTCAGCTACCCCCCTCTCTCTGTCAGCTCCACCCCTGTCAGGTACCCCCTCTGTCTGCTACCCCCCTCTGTCAGCTACAGCCCCTCTGTCAGTTACTCCCCCCTCTGTCAGCTACTCCCCCCTCTGTCAGCTACTCCCTTCTCTGTCAGATACCCCCCCTCTGTCAGCTACCCCCCCTCTCATTCAGCATCCCCCTCTGTCAGCTACTCCCCTCTGTCAGCTATCCTTTCTGTCAGCTACCCCCCTCTGTCAGCTACCCCCCTCTGTCAGCTACCCCCCTCTGTCAGCTGCCCCCTCTGTCAGCTGCCCCCTCTCTCATCTACCCCCCCTGTCAGCTACCCTCCCCTGTCAGCTACCCTCCCCTGTCAGCTACCCCCCTCTCAGTCAGCTACTCCCCCCTCTGTCAGCTCCACCCCTGTCAGTTACCCCCACCCTCTTTCAGCTACCCCCCGCCTGTCAGCTACTCCCCCTCTCATTCAGCATCCCCTCTGTCAGCTACCCCCCTCTCTGTCAGCTACGCCCCCCTCTGTCAGCTACTCCCCCCCCCTCTGTCAGCTCCCCCCCCCTCTGTCAGGTACTCCCCCCTCTCTGTCAGCTAGTACCCTCTGTGTCAGCTCCTCCCCCCCTCTTACCACCTTTCTCTCTCACCCCTCCTCCCTCTCAGCCCCCTTCTCTCTCCCATCCCTCCTCTCTCTCTCTCACCCCACTCCCCCTCACACCCCCAATCCCCTCCCCCTCTCTCTTTCTCACCCCCCTCTCTCTTCTGCCTCCTCACCCCCTTACCTCCTCCTCTCACCCTTTCTCACCTCCCTCCCCCACCTCTTTTCCCCCCTCAGGGGGCGAGGGGCCCCATGATTCCTAACAGCGGCCCTGTGAGTGAGTGCACAAGTTCGGATGTGTTTTGATTCCTGTGTCCTGCCGACACACTGGGCACAGCAATGCAGCACCTGCCTCTACTTTGCCTTCTCTCTGAGACCCCCACACAATGGAAGGAAAGAAGGAAAATAGCACTACAGTAGAGCAGCTTCGCTCCGCCCCCAAACTCTGGCTCCCGTAATTCCTGGCTCGAAACGGCTCTCGGTAAGGCAGTCTAATGTGGGTCTTTAGGGGCAGGGGACACTGATGGGGGGTTCCCTGATCTAATAGAGGTCTCTAAGGGGGGGGTGCTGATATAAGGGGACCTAATGGGGGTCCTCTATGAGGGACCCCTAAATTATGGAGGGGGTAACACTGACCCGTATTTTATGAAGGGGGATGACAATGACCCCTGTGTTATAGGAGGTAACACTGTCCAATAAAGCGTACCGCATTATTGCTTTCCTTAGTGCACCCAAAGGTGTCCCAGGTCTTTACAATCCTATAGTGTATACTACAATTTTTTTTTGCCATGCACCGCTAAAGCGTTCGGGTTTGGCTTGAAGAAAAGGTGGCAACCCTAATGAGTCGTGTGTCGAACACTTTTGCAAAATCCAAGTATACCACGTCCACCGCCACCCCTCTTGTCCAAGGTTTATATTATATACTTTATAAAGTTGTCATGATGTACAGTATGTAAAAACAGAACAGTTCTTTACCTCTGCCGGGTTAGCCCCCCCTTATCAAAATTTTTGAAAAAATCTTATGCAGTTTGTTAGATCTTTGTTAGATCAGGTTAGATCAACCGTTGTTTGCCTTAGATCTCACACAGAAGAAGCAATATTAACAGTTATTTGCTGGGGGGGCTAACCCGTCATCAGCCCCCCCTTATCAAAAAAATTACCAAACAGTTAGCTATTTTGGAAGCTATTTGTTAGATCCGGTAAGATCAAGTGGTTTTAACGTTAGATCTCACATAATTAGAGACTAATTAAGTGAATCCCCCCCTTATCAAATTTTCTGGCCAAAAATTATTCAGGCTAATAGATATTCATTAGATCCGGTAAGATCAAGTGGTTTTAATGTTAGATCTCACATACTTTCAGAGATATTCCACATAAAAATAGAGATATTAGGTGGTACATATGGACAGGTTGGCCCCCCCTTATTACATTTTATGGCCAAAAATGATTCAGGCTAATAGATATTCGTTAGATCCGGTAAGATCAAGTGGTTTTAATGTTAGATCACACATAATTTCAGAGATATTCCATATAAAAATACAGTTCTTTATACATTATGGAACAATGGTTGGCAATAGTATAAGCCACTTCTGTTGTGGATATTTCAATAAAGACGCTTCGCCTATACTGAGCAAGCATGCTTTTTAAAAATAAAATACAGACTCTTGAATTCTTTGCCTTCTGGCTATTTATTACTTCTAATGTACAGACTAAAGCAGGTGCTGCCTGCTCTCCAAAACTACATTTCCCAGCATGCAACAAAACACTTCCTGGACCAGGAACCAGTCACAGCACAGCAGAAGAGCAGGGCAGGGGGAGGGGATCAGGCTCTTCCTGGTTATTCCAGACGCTTTACCAGTTACTGAGGTAAACAGTGGACTAATGCTGGGTTCATTTGCAAGGATTTCTCTGAATTCCTGAGCCCCTCAGTCACCGATGCATTCTGGTAATTGTAATTGTGAAGCTGCTGACCTCTAATTTTGTATTCCTGTTTTATGACCCCACCTTTATGCACATATATAGCAGGTCATTTGGCCCCTTAGTGCACTTTGCAGCGTGGGTTCTAGAGTGAGACTCTGCAGTGATTGGGTATTATCTGGGTTCTGTCTTATCAGTTTATGATGACACTTTTAACATCTCTTTTTATCAACCAACTTTCTGCAATAGGAACCAAGTACATAGGCAGTGGACGTACTCCTGCTATACATTTAGGTTTGTGGACAATTAATAATTAGACCCCTTTCACACTGGGGCATTTTTCAGGCGCTTTTGGGCTAAAAACAGCACCTGAAAAATGCCATCCCTGCATCCCCAGTGTGAAAGCCTGAGTACTTTCAGACTGGGGCGGTGCGCTTGCAGGATGTTAGAAAAAGTCCTGCAAGCAGCATCTTTCTGGCGATAGAAGAGCGATGTATACACCACTCCACCACTGCTCCTGTCTATTGAAAGCAATAAGCAGCGCTGCCGAAGCGCCTGCAAAGTGCTTCGGCAGCGGCGCTTTGCGGGCACTTTTAACCTTTTCAGTGACAGCACTGAAGAAATGACACTTTTGCTACAATGTAAAGTAGTGAGTGTACAGCTTGTATATGTAGCGCCCTCCTCACTCCCCTCTTTCTCTCGTCTCGTCTTTCTCTTGTCTGGGGGTATCTTAGAGGGGAGGGAGCGGGGACACCACGCCTGGCTTCCACCACATGTGTCAGTGCGGTATAAGCAACGTTCTTGTATTACCTTCGGGTCAGTGCTGTGCACCTGGATCCTCCCTCCAAGAGTCACCTTGAACAATGTCTGTCAGGAAATGAGCCCCACACCATTAAAGTTCAACACTCCTTTATTCTTCTCGAATGAACACAATCAGTTGAACTCCCTTGGTAGGAACAGAACAGGAAAGGAGGTGTGGATGCGAATAGGCCCAGACACAATGTAGTTCTCCACTTTCCTCCCTGAAAGTGAGTCACGGTCTCCGCACGAGGGGGAATTTCCTTCCAGGCGGTCTCCGACGAGAGGCTCACCTGTCACCGGCAATATGCTGCACCGGGTCTTCAAGTGAGGAGCTCCCCCGGTCCATTACGCCTTCCGGATTCGGGTACCCACTCCCGGGGTTCCCTAGGATCTCCTTCCCTCGTGGAACCCAGTGTTGGGCACTGAGCTCCGGACCTCCATCCGAGTACCTCACCCCAGGCTAAAGGTGCCTGGGATGGAACACGACCTCCGATTGTCCTCTAGGCCTAGGCCACCCAGAGGACCAACACGAACCACCGTCCGCAAGCTGAAGGTGCCTGGGACTTTGACCCCGTGACAAAGATGGCCGGCCCCTTTTTACCCTCTCCCAGCAAGCATGGCGGGTTCCCCGCCCCACCATACCGCTGCCGAGGGAGGACAAAAAAGAGGCACAGCAATGATTCAACCCCAGCCCAGGGCAACAGCGCCACCCACTGGGCTGCAGGGAATTACACATCACTAATGTCTCTGCCAAATTCAAATTTACACCCGGGAAAGTACATACCCGCTACATATAGGAGCCGGTTCACACTGGGGCGGCACGACTTTGGGGGTGACTCGGCAAGGCGATCTCAAGACGACTTGAGAGGTGACTTGCAAAATTACTTCTGTATTGAAGTCAATGCAAGTCGCCCCCAAAGTCGTACAAGAACCTTTTTCTAAGTCGGAGCAGCTTGCGTCACTCCTATTAGAACGGTTCCATTGAATAGAGCGGAGCGCGGCTGAGTCGCCTGACGAGTCGCCCTTATGTGAACCGGCTCTTACAGTGTAAATTTGCTGTCCCCTCAAAATAACTCAACACACAGCCATTAATGTCTAAACCGCTGGCAACAAAAATCAGTACACCCTTAAGTGAAAATGTCAAAATTGGGCCGAATTAGCCATTTTCCCTCCCCGGTGTCATGTGACTTGTTAGTGTTACAAGGTCTCAGGTGTGAATGGGGAGCAGGTGTGGTAAATTTGGTGTTATTCTCACTCTCTCATACTGGTCACTGGAAGTTCAATATGGCACCTCATGGCAAAGAACTCTGAGGATCTGAAAAAAAGAATTGGTGCTCTACATAAAGATGGCCTAGGCCAGTGATGGCGAACCTTGGCACCCCAGATGTTTTGGAACTACATTTCCCATGATGCTCATGCACTCTGCAGGGTAGTGGAGCATCATGGCGAATGTAGTTCCAAAACATCTGGGGTGCCAAGGTTCGCCATCACTGGCCTAGGCTATATAAAGATTGCCAAGACCCTGAAACTGAGCTGCAGCATGGTGGCCAAAACCATACAGCAGCTTAACAGGACAGGTTCCACTCAGAACAGGCCTCGCCATGGTCAACCAAAGAAGTTGAGTGCACGTGCTCAGCGTCATATCCAGAGGTTGTCTTTGGGAAATAGACGTATGAGTGTTGCCAGCATTACTGCAGAGGTTGAAGGGGTGGGGGGTCAGCCTGTCAGTGCTCAGACCATACGCCGCACACTGCATCAAATTGGTCTGTATGGCTGTCGTCCCAGAAGGAAGCCTCTTCTAAAGATGATGCACAGGAAAGCCTGCAAACATTTTGCTGAAGACAAGCTGACTAAGGACATGGATTACTGGAACCATGTCCTGTGGTCTGATGAGACCAAGATAAACGTATTTGGGTCAGATGGTGCCAAGCCTGTGTGGCCGCAACCAGGTGAGGAGTACAAAGACAAGTGTGTTTTGCCTACAGCAAAGCATGGTGGTGGGAGTGTCATGGTCTGGGGCTGCATGAGTGCTGCCGACACTGGGGAGCTACAGTTCATTGAGGGAACCATGAAGGTTAACATGTACTGTGACATAGTGAAGCAGAGCATGATCCCCTCACTTCAGAGACTGGGCCGCAGGGCAGTATCCCAACATGATAACCTCAAACACACCTCCAAGACGACCACTGCCTTGCTAAAGAAGCTGAGGGTAAAGGTGATGGACTGGCCAAGGATGTCTCCAGACCTAAACCCTATTGAGCATCTGTGGGGCATCCTCAAACGGAAAGTGGAGGAGTGCAAGGTCTCTAACATCCACCAGCTCCGTGATGTCATCATGGAGGAGTGGAAGAGAACTTCAGTGGCAATCTGTGAAGCTCTGGTGAACTCCATACCCAAGAGGGTTAAGGGCAGTGCTGGAAAATAATGTTGGCCACACAAAATATTGACACTTTGGGCCCAATTTAGACATTTTCAATTAGGGGTGTACTCACTTTTGTTGCCAGCGGTTTAGACATTAATGGCTGTGTTGAGTGATTTTGAGGGGACAGCAAATTTACACTGTAATACAAGCTGTACACTCACTACTTTACATTGTAGCAAAGTGTCATTTCTTCAGTGTTGTCACATGAAAAGTTATAATAAAATATTTACAAAAATGTAAGGGGTGTACTCACTTTTGTGAGATATTATACGTCCAGATCTGGGCCTCATTCAGGCCTTTCCTTGTTGACCTATGTAGATTTTCCGTAGGAGGCAATGTTGGAAAATCTCTGTGCACCCAAATTTCCCAAAATGGAATGTTTTTGAAAGAGAACTTCACTCCACTAACAAGGTGAAACTGATCCTCAATGATATGGATACTTACACTGTAGATTTGCAATGAGTGGATACACGGTACATTTATTTATTTTTTATAGTGTTACTAAACCCAGGGCTCTGCATCCACTATATCTGGTTTCCCACTGACACAGAATATGGAAATACAATAATTTTAGCGGCTAAATACCCTTTCTCATGAGCAGTATATAGCAGTCTTGTGACTGCTATATACCGTCTGGATAGTGCTGGTTGGCCCTATGCTGATCACATGCACCTCTCCCAAGAAAAAAATAAAACTCTAGCATTACACACCAAACTGAGCATGTGCATTGTGACTCCACTAACTCTTATCTGGACATGTTTTGGGGGCAATGCAAGAAGGGGAGGATCTGTGCATACAGGATCAAACAGCCTTTTTACACAATGCAGAGGATTAACCCCTTAGGTTCCACAGTGAGTATAACAAGCATGCTTTACTGCATACATAGACTGAATTTACTGTTGTGGGTTTAGTAGCACAAAGCCCGCTGTTGGTTCACATCACAGAGCCACTCAAGTCTCTGGAGGGATCCAGACAATAATGTCAAGGTCCAACTAGATGCCCAATCGGCATCTGGCGCAGCCTCTCAAAGCGCTGAGCCAATTGATCCTGCCCCCTCCACAGCCTGGCGCTCCAGTGAGCACTGGAGGGGCAGAACAGAGAGTCGGGGAATGAGAGTCACTGCTTTCTGCTCAGTGAGAACTGAGCGGTCAGCGGTCACGTTACAACACCACCACGCGTTTTATGTCACCTCCACTGATTTCTCTTACTGAAAGCAGATTTCTTATCTCTGATTTTGCTGCTAGCTGTCCAGTGAAATGTCTAATCTGTGGAATTCTGTGTTCTTTATTACAGGAAAAAGAGATTGTTCTGCCTGAAGGAATTTGACAGTTATGGAAAGATCACACTCCAGTCACAAAAGGAGAGGAGGAAGAAATCAGGTAAATAAAGGAAGCTGTAAAATGTCTCACTCAACGCTACCAATGAGGAATAAATGATGGCAGAAGTACAAGAGGTAAACAAGAATGCCATTCAGAAGAGAACACATGGTCCATTGTGTTGGAGATACGTTGCTTTTACATTCTATTAAATAGAATGTTATTTTACTTTAAAAAATTTAAGTGGAAATATATCATGAAGCTTCTACATAGACACTGCCGGCTTGCTGAGACTAAAGGTCTACAGACATTCCTGGTCCAGCCACCATGTTTTGCACCATACTGATACCAAATGATATTTCTAGTAAACAGATGTGTGTGTTTGCATCTGTTGTAGAAAGTGGCAGCTCACTGCCCAGCTTCTCCCCTTGGGTCAGAGATTGGCAAAACCAGGCTGGCCTATTGACTTCCCTTCTAATTGGACTTAGGCTGGAGATGTCATTTGGGCAGACCATACGAATGTTCTCTGATATCAATATGCACATTACTGGTAGACCAGTGCACCTTCCTGGGATGTACTGGGCCAGTGATAACATACCAGTGCTTACTGAAAGCCTCAGTACCTCACCTGCACCTACCAGTGCTTACTGAAAGCCTCAGTATCTCACCTGCACCCAAACCTAGAACTAGACCTAGCATATGCAACGAGGGGTCCTAAGTAATATGTAATAAGTAATATGGTCATTTATACTCCTTGTTAGAGATTCAAGAATTTAACACTTAACAAAAATAATTTCTATATGATGGTTGTAAGTTAGATTGAACTACCAATCTGTCTCTCCCTGGCAGGATCCAGATGTGCGTTTATCAAAGCTTTTATCCTATGCATTGCGTCATGGAGCTGTCTCTATGGGCTTGAACATGGCATCAGGTAGGTGGTGCTGGCTATAGCCTAAATTTTGTAGAACAAAAAACGTGCTTTGAGCGATTTAAAGTTCAGTTAAACCTCTCCTTTTTTAAAGAAAATCAGACTCTTGTTTATTAGAGCAGCCAATCCCTGACTCATGTGCCACATAGCAGTTCTGGGGCAGCAAAACAAAATCTATTCATGATGTCACTGAATCACAGGAGCTGGGAGTGGCGGCTTACATAAGAGCTCAAATAGCTGTTTTGTGACAGAATCTTCTTTTAGGCTGGTTTCACACTGGGGCGGTGGGTGCGGTGGCGGTATAGTGCTGCTATTTTTAGCGGCGCTATACCATCTGAATTGCTGAGGTATTCGGCCGATAGCGGTGCGTTTTCAACCCCCGCTAGCGGCCGAAAAAGGGTTAATACCACCCGGAAACCGCGGCTACAGCCGCGGTTTGCGGGCGGTGTTACCGCAGTGGCCCATTCATTTCAATGGGAAGGAGCGGTGGAGGAGCGGTAAACACACCGCTCCAAAGATGCGGCTAGCAGGACTTTTTTTCACGTCCTGTTAGCGCACCGCTCCAATGTGAAAGCCCTCGGGCTTTCACATTGGAGAGACAGCAGCCGCTGTTTAGGCTCAGTTTGCAGGCGCTATTTTTAGCACAATAGCGCCTGCAAACCGCCCCAGTGTGAAAGGGGCCTTATCCTTTAAATTTTATGTTGTGCAGACAAAATGGATGCAAGCTTTAGGCAGATGTATTAATATAGCATAGGAAACAGCTTTCAGTTTAATAGGGAGTGGTTATATTATGGCAGAAAGTATACAGTAACTCAAGCCACAGTGATGTCACTTTGTCCTAGAAAATAGACCTGTAGACTGGTACCACTAACAGAACGTAAGGTAGATGGCTACATACATTAATACCCCTAGAGGAAGACCTACTTTTTAAGTATTTAAAATGCATAACCTGGTAGCACATTTCTCTTACTTTCCAGTGCCACCTGTCAATAATGACTTTAGCATGGTCACCATTTTCATAGCCATAGGCATGAGTAGGGATGAACTCCGGCGTGTTCGCATACTCCATGTGCCGAGTCCGCCAGGAAGTCGGCGCAGCGCCGTGCCGACTTCCTGGCGGGCTCGGCACGTGGAGTATGCGAACACACCGGAGCTCATCCCTAGGCATGAGAGCAGGCAGCATTCATAGTCCTATCTGTCAGGAGTTGGGGCATGCTCACAGTGGTGCTACAGGGGCAAATATTAAAGTAAGAGGTTTGGCATATGCTAATGTGTTCGTTTTATAATTTGTAGTTTTCACATACAGTGCCTTGAAAAATAATTAATACCGCTTAAAATTTTCCACATTTTGTCCTGTTACAACCAAAAATGTAAATGTATTTATTGGGAATTTGTGATAGACCAACACAAAGTGGCACATAATTGTAAAGTGAAAGGAAAATGATAAACGATTTTCAATTTTTTTACTAATAAATATCGGAAAAGTGTGGCGTGCATTTGTATTCAGCCCCCTTTACGCTGATACCCCTTACTAATATCTAGTGGAACCAATTGCCTTAAAAAGTCACCTAATTAGTAAATATATTCCACCTGTGTGTCTCAGTAGAAATACAGCTGTTCTGTGAAGCCCTCTGAGGTTTGTTAGAGAACCTTAGTGAACAAACAGCATCATGAAGGCCAAGGAACACACCAGACAGGTCAGGGATAAAGTTGTGAAAAAGTTTTTTAAAGAAGGGTTGGGTTATAAAAAAATATCCTAAGATTTGAACATTTCGTAGAGCACTGTTTAATCCATCATCCGAAAATGGAAAGAGTATGGCACAACTGCAAACCTACTAAGACATGGCCGTCCACCTAAACTGACAGGCTGGGCAAGGAGAGCTTTAATCAGAAAGGCAGCCAAGAGGCCCATAGTAACTCTGGAGGAGCTGCAGAGATCCACAGCTCAGGTGGGAGAATCTGTCCACAGGACAACTATTAGTCGTGCACTCCACAAATCTGCCCTTCAGGCCGGGTTCACACCATCGCCGCATGCGGCTCACAGTAGGGGTCCGGTGCGTGCTGGTTCACCGTTTCAGGTCCGATTTCAGCCCGAATTTGAAATGGAACCTGAAACGCACCAAAAAAGGCACACGCCCGCTGTGGAGCTATGTGAACCGTCTACATAGAGAGCCAGTCACATTCTCCTGCTATGCGAATTGAATGCGGGGAAACGCGCATTCAATTCGCATAGGTGTGAACCTGGCCTTATAGAAGAGTGACAAGAAGCAAGCCATAGTTGAAAGAGAGCCATACAAATTCCTGTTTGCAGTTTGTTAGAAGCCATGTGGGGGACACATAAAACATGGAAGAAGGTGCTCTGGTCAGATGAGCCAGAATCTCGACGAGAAAATTAGAGAACCTGCTCTCTATTTTCTCGTCGGCCTTTTTCCCGACGAGAAACCCGAGCGTGTGTATACTTCCCTGTCGCCGTGGAAACCCGCGCATGCTCAAAATGACTTTGACGCATGCGCGGTAGCTTCCTAGGCATAGGTAGGGTGTAGCAAGATGGCGACGGCGGCATCGAATGTGACGAGTGCACGCTCGTCGTAGTCGATGACATCACCGCGTTCGTTCCATTCAAAAGAACGGCGGTTCTTTTGAATCGAGCATGTGTACACTCGGCCGGGACAAGATTCTTGTCAAGAATCTCGTCAGGAAAAACGACGTGTTTTTTCCTGACGAGATTCTCGGCTGTGTGTACGAGGCTTAAGGCCCCTTTCACACATGTACACACCGTATGTCTGCTTTTTCATCCATCCGTTTACGGATAAAAAAGGGACATACATTAATCCCTGTGGGATAGCAGGTGTCAGCGGATGAACATCTCATCCGGGTCCGCAATGCTCCGTTTCTGCAGATAGAGGAAAATCCTATTTTTCCATCAGTCTGCAGAGCAGAGACAGACGGTCCGTGTTCATCCGATTCCCCCCCCCCCCCCCCCATAGGGGAGAGCGAAGATCTGACAGGGCGGTCCCTGTCATCCGCCGTCTCAGCGGGGATCAATGGAGCAATCCCCGCTGAGCAAGCGGAAGTTCACGGGGCGGATCATCACGGATCTGTCCCGTGTGAAAGGGCCCTAAGACTAAAACTAAATCGAAATTTGCTGCCAAAATTAACACTGCCATGTTGTATTGGTCTATCACATAAAATCCCAATAAAATACATTTACAGTAGATTTTTGATTAAAACGTGACAAAATGTGAAAAATTTCAAGGGGATGTTTATGTATTTGAATTGAGAACCTTTCTCAGGGTTTTATTTTATATGTGTATCCCTGTCACTGACTGTTTAACCAATAAACGTAGTCGTAGAAATGGTAAGATTGTCAGAAAAAGGCGTAAAATGTCTTTATAGAAATCTATGATTACAGCATTTTTTTACTACACACTGAAACAATGTTATTGCAAATGTATTCATACATTGATTTTATATATTTTTTTCCCCCTCCTTGGCACCCTTCCTAACACTTGTTGCTCCAATTGTCTCTCCTTGTTCATTTCACACCTAAACCCCATCACTAACTCCTTCGTCACCATTCTGTCCTATTCTTGGCTTGCCATTATTTGTTGACTCTTCACCCAATAATGTGTCCCTATAGATGGCTTCGTCCCTGTCTCCTCTCTCCTCTCCCTTCCTCAGTTCCGTCCCTTTTCTCTCAATGACATTGAACGTATAGTTAGATCCAATGACAAGCAAAGATTCACACTAAGAAGCTCAGAGCCAGAAGGGAAGCTGGAAATTTGTGCAAACCAGGGGCACTCTTTACAGGTACTGGTGAATACATTTGTTTTTAGATGTCATTTTAAAGGACCTGTCCACACATTTTAGTTAGATGTTGGTAGGATGATTCTGCACTATGCTTTGAATACTCCAACAGTGAGATCTCCTGCCATAATTCTTGACTATGTTGTTATCCACCTGGGAGTTTGGGGATTCCTGCCTACCTTTTGTGTGTTTCAGAACCTCTTGTTGCATTTTCTATATTATGAAATAACTATAAAATACAGCTGGAAAAGTAGTAATGTCTTGTGGTCACAGAGGGTGTACAGGGAGCTTAAGGTAGAAATCTCAGCAGTAGAAGAGAAGATGTACACAATTATCACATGGTTTATTGCTGAAGTCCAGGCAGAAAGAAAAAAACGAATTCAGTTGTGTATTCGTTTAAAAATAAATGTATGTTTAAGTGCAACTAAGTTAAATCCCTGGATCTGTCTTGATATCAATAGAAACAGTCCGACTTTTGGCCCATGTGCATGGCAGCCAGTCCAACAGAAGCTGGCCATTTGGCCAGCTTCTGTCAGACTAGCATGCTGAAAAACCAGCAGCTGACCGGCTCCCGATCATTGGCTGAGAGCGCTGACTGGGGTGTTCTGGCAGGGGGTCACATAAGCTCATCAGGGAGAGCGATGTACTAACATTGCATAATTAGTACAGTGGCTCCTCCCGAGCTCTTCAGTTTTTTTTGTGTATGGAAAAAATGTGTATCAAAAAAGGGGAAGATTAATTGAATGTGTAAAAGTGTAAAGTGTGTGAAATCATGGTAGGTATCTATGTGTTCCCACAAGGGGACTACATGAGGGGCTGTATGTGAAATAAAACCTATTATTATTATTATTATTATTTTTCAACCCATTTACCTTATTATGTACAGTTATTATGTTGAATTCCTTTTTGTATTGCATGCTATATAGCAGCATATTTAGTGTAAGTCATGCGACTACCTATTTTTATTTGATACAATATTTTTTACAATGTAACAATAAATTATGTACTGTAAATTTTATGTTTCTGTTGAATATCTGACATGGTGGTAGCCTCACTCAAAGTCCCACAGCTCTCCTTTTTCTACAAATCTATAATATACACTTTATCTGCGTCCGCCAATGCAGCCTGCCCGTGTCCGCCAATGCAGCCTGCCCGTGTCCGCCAATGCAGCCTGCCCGTGTCCGACCAGTGCAGTCTGTGTCCCCAATGCAGCCTACCTGTGCGGGAGAAGAGAGAGGAGAGCCGCCGCCTGGTTGATTAGAGCTCGAGGAACATAACAGCTTTAATTTCAATTGCTGTGTGTTCCCCTGCCGCGCGCTGTCATATACAGCCCCTCCTTGTCTGGGGAACTTTGATAGACAGATCACCCGTCCCATGATTGGACGGGTGAGGTGATCCATCTATCAAAGTGCCCGGACAAAGAGGAGGGGGCTGTATATGATGGCGAGCGGCATGGAACACACAGCTATTGAAATTAAAGCTGTTCTGTTCCCCGAGCTCTAATCAACCAGGCGGCAGCTCTCCTCTCTCTTACCCTCCGATCGGAAAGGCTCCCATACAACCCGCCTGATGGCTGTGCCCCCCCCCCCCAAGGGGCAGCCATAGCTCGCCAGCCCTCAAAATCCACTTGCAAAATGCGGGCAGGCGAGTGGAATTTTTGAGGGCTGTTCTAGGTGATCCTGGCAGAGCGTTGTTGCTTTCAGCACCATAGGATTCTAAGTGGAAACAACCATACTTGTTTATATGGACAGTAATTGGTTTTAAGCAGTCCATAAAGAATTTTTTTTTTTCTGGTTAAAATAAAAAAAATTACCTTTTTTCCCCATCTACACATTCAATGTGAATGGGGAAGTCCTCCCACTGAGCTATTAAATTCTGACAGTGGCGAGCCTTCCCCAGCAATTCAGGCAGTCCCTACTGAACGGGCCGAATTTCATTCCATGTATGACCAGCTTTAGGCCTCATGCCCACTGACGTTTTTACAGCTGCGTTTTTTGCAGCTTAAAAACGCCTGTCCATGTTATTGTAAATATTTTTTATTTTTTTTATTTTATTTTTTTTAAAAAAACAAAACAAAAAAACGTTGGAGCTAAAAACGCGACCGCGCGTTAGTGCGCGTTTTTGCGCGTTTTTGACGCTCACGTTTTTTTCTGCCTAATTCTGACGCTGAGGAACGCACTGGTCCTGTTTTTTTTTTTACAGCTTAAAAACGTCTATGCTATTTGCAGCTCAAAAACGTCTAGGTGGGCATGAAGCTATAGACTAACATGGAAAGGGGTTTTTAAGCTGTAAAAAACGCTCAAAAACGCGGCTGTAAAAACGTCCGTGGGCATGAGGCCTTACTCTTCCGCTCTCTCAGAACAAACTTTAGCTCGTTTGGACTAACTGCTAACAATGTGCAGATAGCCACTAGAGGGAAAAACCTCAGAATCATAAAAAAAAAAGGCACAACATGCATTAAAGTAAGTAGTTACATAAAAAAAATTACTGATTAAATATAACGGTTGGAACTGAAAATGAAACTGAATCCCTTTTTAAAGCTGAACGCCAGTCTTACCATCAGTAAGGTAATACCGTTATCCAGGCTCCTCTCCTGTACTGAAATAGCTTACTATAATTTCACTGTACAATGTGAACTTCTTACAGTATGCATTAGAAGCTGCAGCAGGTCATATAGCGCCCACTTCAATTACTGGCTGGATGACATCCAGCATCATCTAGCTCTTTCAGACCCCATCTGACTGTTTGTCCAGCCCCTTTCATTTTTTTTTTCAATCTTACCTAGAGTGGTTTGCATGCAAATACAGCCTACATAGAAATGCCCACTTCTCCAGACTGACATCTACCAATACCCAAGGTATTTTAAAACTTGCATAACTCCTACCAAGATCCAGACTGCTGCTTGGATTATGGCTGAGGGTTCTTGAAAGGAATAGTGAGGCAGGGCGCAGTGATGTTTACAGAAAGCTATGTACAGCCTCCTGCTCTCCCCTCACACCAGCCATGATCTGCCTGCATTGTATAGAGAATCACAGGGACTAAAATAAGGTGTGTAATGAAAATGAAAGGGTTTTATTTAAAAATGTCATTGGTATGTTGGTGAGGTGGTAAAGGAGGAACCAAGAAAGGCAAAATATGAGCAGACTAAACTTCAGCTTTAACTGATGGTACGTATACTGTATTCTTTAAACATTCAAACTCTATACTCATAAATATGTGTTATCTTTCTTTTGTTTTTAGGTGGAGGTGGATCTCAGCCCATTGGGAACAGAGCTTCCTCTACAAGCCATACATGGGACTTATGTCCGTCACTGGCCAACAATTCTTCACAGTGGACTCTCTCGTATGAGCCGGACACACATTCACCTGTCCACTGAGCTCCCAGGAGAAGGCAACAAAGTCATCAGTGGTGAGTGATAATTGACAGCAGTTGTTCTTCTTGGTATGAAGTGAAGCCCCCCATAGACCTATGAGAGTGTGCATGCATATTGGAATAATCTAGCTGCTTTCGGGCACAGGAATTTGCCAGCGGCTCCATGAACAGCAGTGTTCTGCTTGGCAGAATATTGTTCTGCATGTGAACAGAAAAGGGAGGGGGTACAGAGGAGTGATGCTGGCATATGCTGCCAAAACAGCTTGTCTCATAGGGGAACATTGGTCATCAGTTCTAACTTGCCTATCAATGTCTTCTGTGAGCTAAGCAGAATCAGGAACTGTTCATAAACATGACATTGTTGTTATTACACGTCTATGGCTACCTTTTATCACAATTATATTATTGGTTATTAGAAACTACTGCAGGTCATACTAAGAAGACAAACCTGTAGTAATTTTGCTACTCTGAGTATGCTTTCTGAAGCAGGTATGGTCATCACTGACCGCCACCTTCATGCTATAGGCCAGTGATGGTGAACTTTGGCACCCCAGATGTTTTGGAACTACATTTCCCATGAACCTCATGAACTCTGCAGTGTAGTTGAGCATCATGGGAAATGTTGTTCCAAAACATCTGGGGTACCAAGGTTCGCCATCACTGCTATAGGCTGTCAAATCTTCAAGGGCTCCTTCCCTTAGTGTACAGAGGTCACAGACTAAGCTCCTGGTCTCAGTTGTCAGGGTATGGTTTTGGCTAAATTCCTCTCGGTATTGTATATACTGCTAACTCACCTACAGCTATATAATAAACTAGCAAAAGTTTGCCTGTTCATTGTATGGTCTGTATACAGAAGGGCATGTCACTGCAGTGGCAGTGAGCACAGAAATGTGGATCGGTACAGTGGTGGTGAGAGCTGAGGCAGGCATTGATGCAGGGGTGAGAGAAGATATTTGCTAAGATCTCAAACATAACATGGCAGTGCAGATTTAAAAAAGCTGCAAGTTTCTTAAAGTGGAACTAAACCGTCCGATCCTTTATATTCAAGGAAGCTGTCATCTTACGCTGGCTATAAACAGTTCAAATCTTGGCGGGTTCAGCTTGGATGTACCCAAGTTGATCGATACACTTGGGTACAACCAGCCTGTTGGATTTTACATGTGATTATTGCTAGTAGCTATTATAGCCACTACCAGTAATCACTGTGTTCTATGGACGGGGGCGGCTTCTCCCGCTGGGAGAACGCAATAGCTCAGTGGGGCGGATTCCCCCATCAGCACTGATTTGTGTTGATGGGAGAATCCAGCTTTTTCTTTTCCTGTAACGCATGGTTGCAGGAAAGAAGATTGCTCCACATATGGCCGGCTTTAGCCTCTGTTTGACCTTTAACCACTTGCTTACTGGGCACTTAAACACCCCTCCTGCCCAGACCAATTTTCAGCTTTCAGTGCTCTCACACTTTGAATGACAATTACTCAGTCATGCAACACTGTACCCAAATTACTTTTTTCTCCTTTTTTTTCATACAAATAGAGCTTTCTTTTGGTGGTATTTGATCACCTCTGGGTTTTTTTATTTTTTGCGCTATAAATGAAAAAAGACCGAAAATTTTGAAAAAAAACGTATTTTTCTTAGTTTCTGTGATTAAAATTTTGCAAATTATTAATTTTTCTTCATAAATATTGGCCACAATTTATACTGCTACATATCTTTGATAAAAATAACCCCAAATTTTTGGAAATGTATTGGTCTGTGTGAAAGTTTTAGAGTCTACAAGCTATAGTGCAAATCATAAAGAATTTATCACATCTGATGTACTGGCGGCCTATCTAATTTCTTGAGACCCTAACAAGCCAGGAAAGTACAAATGCCCCCCAAATAACCCCTTTTTGGAAAGTAGACAATCCAAGGTATTTAGTAAGAGGCATGGTGAGTTATTTGAAGTTGTAATTTTTTCCCACGATTCTTTGCAAAATTATTTATTTTTTGTTTTTATTTTTTCTCAAAATTGTCATTGTAATAGCTTATTTCTCTCACATGGCATGTGCATACCACAAATGACACCCCAAAATACATTCTGCTACTCCTCCTGAGTATTACGATACCACGTGTGGGACTTTTTTACTGCCTGGCCACATAGAGAGGCCCAACATGCAGGGAGCACCATCAGGTGTTCTAGGAGCATAAATTACACATCTAACTAGTTGACTACCTATTATTACACTTTTGAAGGCCCTGGAGCACCAGGACAATGGAAACACCCACAAAATGACCCCATTTTGGAAAGCTAACACCCCAACGTATAATCTATGAGGCATAATGACTCTTTTGGACAGTTCATTTTTTTCCAGATGTTTTTGGAAAATGTGGAAAAAAAAATGAAAACGCATTTATTTTATGCAAAGTTGTCCGTTTATAAGATATTTCCAACACATAGCATGTACATAGCAAAAATGACACCCCAAAATACATTCTGCTACTCCTCCTGAGTATGGCGATACCAAATGTGTGGGACTTTTACACAGCCTGTCCACATACAGAGGCCCAACATGCAAGGAACACCATCAGATGTTCTAGGGACACATAGCATGCACATACCAAGAATTACACCCCCAAATACATTATGCTGAGCAAAGCATAAAAAAAAGATTACCTGTGGTTTTAGTAGCGCAGTTCTACACAGCAGGATAGCACTGGTCCAGGCAGAAGGCAGGGACTTGGTCAGCAACGGCATACACAATTGTCCAGGCAGCAGGCAGGGATACTGTCCATATACAGTCCAGGGTCAGTGCAGGCAGAGATATTGTCAGCAGCGCCAAAAATATTGGTCCTGGTAGTAGGCAGGTCCATTTGGTGTGGTCAGTTCATGTGACAGGCAGAGGCATGATGGCATAGGTCCTACAGGCAGCAGGCAGAAGTAGGGCCTTGTTCAGGACAGAATGGGGACAGGGGTAGAGGCTTCTCCCACCCAAATCTCTTTGAAGCCTCCGAGTCTCCAGACCCCAATCGTGAATGAGAAAACAAAAAAAAAATTTTTTCATCATCCAGAAAAACTTTTCTGGAGCCCCTCAAATATGTGAGACCCCTGTATTGAATCCCACTAGTCCAGTAGCAGGGTACAAGATCAATCCAAGAGGCAGGCAAAAAGCATGGTCAAACAGTCCAAGGTCAGTTCCAGATCAGGCAGAGGTATGTATAGAATCGTTAGGCAGAAGCATGGTCGAAAAACAGTCCAGGGTCAGTTCCAGATCAGGCAGAGGTAGTACAGAATCGTTAGGCAGAAGCGTGGTCGAATAACAAGCCAGGGTCAGTTCCAGATCAGGCAGAGGTAGTACAGAATCGTTAGGCAGAAGAGTGGTCGAATAACAAGCCAGGGTCAGTTACAGAGCAGGCAGTGGCATAAGGGGTGTGAAGGTGTGTGAAGGCAGAAACTGAGGATTACGTTTACCATACTTCACTAATAATTTGGTGAAGTATGGTAACGGCAAAAACAGTCAGTTATACAGAGGCCTGGTTGGGAAGGACACTCTGCACAATAATAAACTGTGTCTCGTCTGACTCCTCCACTGGTACACACCTTACATTTTTTTTGACGTCGTCGACCTGTTGCTGTCGGAGGGACTTTATCAGGAAAGTGGCGTTCGGAGAATCGACTAAGAACATCAGATCGGATGTTTTGGGGTGGGCAATTCGGGAATATAAGGGCAGTGATAAGGTCCTCCTGGTAGCCAAGGAAGCGTTTGGGGTTTTGGGTGGATTTGCGGTATATGATATACGAGTTATAAATGGCCAATTGAAAAAAATAAATTGCAACTTTTTTGTACCAATGATATGTCCGTCTTGTGGCAAGATAGGGTTCCAGCATCTGATCATTGAAGTCGACTCCCCCCATAAACAAATTTGTAGTCCTGGATGCATGTGGGCTTTCGGATGGGGCCATTCCTTCTGGGGATTTCCACGAAGGTATCGTTGTGGATGGAAGATAACATGTATACATCCCTTCTGTCCTTCCACTTCACTGCCAAAACCTCCTTGTTTCTCAGACTTGCCGATTCTCCTCTTCTCAGCTTCTTATTTACAAGACTCTGAGGAAAGCCCTTCCGATTCTTTCTGACTGTGCCACATGCTGGCGTCTGCATCCGGTGAAGGTTATGGAACAGGGGAAGAGATGTATAAAAGTTGTCAACGTACAGATGGTACCCTTTTTTCAGCAGGGGGTATATGAGGTCCCAAACAATTTTCCCACTTGATTCCAAGTAGTCTGGGCAATTAGGGGGATTCAGCTGGCTGTCCTTCCCCTCGTACACTAAGAAGGCATACGTGTACCCTGTAACTCGGTCACATAGCTTGTACACCTTCACACCATAGCGGGCCCTTTTTGCTGGGAATGAATTGTTTTATTTGAAGCCTGCCACTAAACTTAACAAGGGACTCATCCACACATATGTGCTGGTCCGGGGTATACAACTGGGGGAATTTTTCAGAAAAATAATTCAGTAAGGGCCGAATTTTGAAAAGCCTGTCAAAATTTGGGTGATTTCGGGGATGGCACTGGGTGTTATCGTTAAAATGTAGGAATCTCATTATCATGAAGTATCTGGTTCTGGGCATTACCTTGGAGAATATTGGCATGTGATAGATGGGGCGTTTTGACCAAAAGGAACGCAAGGTGTTTTTTGGATTGAGTCCCATACAAAATGTGAGGCCTAAAAAAATCTTCAACTCCTCCACCGTTAGGTCTCTCCACTCGTAGGGACGGGCATAATATGCTGTAGGATTGTTCAAAATAAATTGTTGGGCATATAGATTGCACTGGGTCACAATGTTGGATAGCATGTCCTCGGTAAAAATAAGATCAAAAAAATCAATTGGGGTAAAATTCTCAGTGTTTACTTGGACTCCTGGCTGGGCAGTGAAAGGGGGAATGTTGGCTTCTCCTGAATTAGGAGGAAGCCACAAGGGGTTCTGAAGGGCATAGGGAAGGCTGGCATGGGTCCTTGGCCTTTCTTTCCGAGGCACTGCAGTGCTGGTGGATGGCACTGCGGTGCTGGTGGATGGCACTGCGGTGCTGGTGGATGGCACTGCCTCTTCACCAGAACGCCTTCGTTTGGCGGGCCGACTAGCTTCCTCCTCTGAGTCACTCAGTGTTGCACTACTGAGGACTGGCTCGTAATTGACGTCCGACTCAGAATCGGAATTGGAAAGGGAATCTGAAAGAGAGAGCTCCACGTTGCTCTCGTCGGGCGTGGAAAGGATTTGGTATGCCTCCTCGGCGGAAAATAATCTTTTTGACATTTTTTTGCTGCTGGTGGTGCGACTACACAGGAGTGTGCCAAGCCTTCACAGATGGGCACTGATGAGGCGGCGCAGATGGGCACTGATGAGGCGGCGCAGATGGGCACTGATTGGCGGCACAGGTGGGCACTGATTGGCACAGGTGGGCACTGATTGACACTGAGGTGGCACAGGTAGGCACTGATGAGGTGGCACAGGTGGGCACTGATTGCACAGATCACTGACGTCACAGACTGGCACAGGTGGGCACTGTATGGGCACAGGTGGACACTGTATGGGCAGAGGTGGGCACTGTATAGCAGTTGTAGATCACTCACTGTTGAAACAAAGTAACAGATTCGCTCTCCCTCCTCACACGCGGTATCTGTGTGAGGAGGGAGAGCAGGCAATGAGAGATGATCTCATATGTTTACATTTGAGATCATCTCTCATTGGCCGCACAGATCGCATAGTAAATGGCCACTCTAAATGGCCATTCACAGCGATCTGTGATTCGTTGTGTCCAAGGGACACAGGAAGCAAAGAATTTCCCCGCTGCGCGCTCGGGAGCGCGCACGGGGAACGAGCAAAGGGGAGGCCGTATAATGACGGCCTCCCGGATTTTCAGGTCCGCGCTGAAGCCGTCATTCGGCTATAGCGCGGGCCTCAAGGGGTTAAAGCGGTTGTAAACCGCTGGTTGTTTTTTTTTTTTTTTTTTTTTTTTTTCAGGACCTGCAAAGTAAAGGCATACTGTGAAAGTCTGCATTGCATACTGTGAAAGTATGCATTGCATACTTGCACATTATGTGAAACTTACCTAAAAACAAAGCCCTTCAGCAATGTAATCGCTGGAGGCAGCGTCCATCTTTACCCGGTCTTCCTTCTGGGTCTGCGGCTCCGGCCCATCATACATCTGGAGTCTGCGAAGACGTCACTCCTGCGCATGTGCAGGGGAGCCGTCATTCACGGCACACGTATCTGAAGGAAAGGCACGGGTGGCCGTTCCTTCAGAGCACATGCGCCGATGATGTCATCGGCTGCATGTAATGTAAATATCTCGTAAACGTTGCACGTTTAGGAGATATTTACAGTACTTATAGGTAAGCCTTATTATAGGCTTACCTATAGGTACAAATTATGCACAGGGGTTTACTACCTCTTTAAGTTGCTATGATCAGCTATAGCACCAGCCATTTGATGGCTTGACATTTGATAGGTTTGTTTGAGAGCTAACATAAGCATGTCAGTTACTGTAAACAATTCTAATTCATAGCATGTCATGAATGTATCTGTTTTGGGAAACGTTTAAAGCGGTGGATTTCGTTCTGCTTTAAAGCATATAAAACGCAAGTATTGCCTGCCCACTTATTCAGCATATCACATGGCCAGCAGTGCAGATATCTGGCAGACTTACAAGTAGACAGTTTGTGTATTTGGACCTAGGAAGAACCCAGTGTCCCAAACTCTGAACCTCCCTGCCTCACAGCACCCTAACTCCCCTGACATTGCACCTTTTCTCCAGCTAGCATCTCTGCAACAGCATATTCTACCACTATTCCTGTATCCCTGCTCTTCATTGTCACCTTTTGTAAGGATATGTGTAGAGGAGGAGAAGCTGAGCCTGGAGTTTATGGGCTCTTTGCTCATTTCCTCTGGTGACATCACCTCCTACCCCAGTACAGGCTGGAGAGGCCAATCGGTCCTCTGGTCTCTGGGGGCAGTATGCACATATTGTGTGTTCCAGGGGAAAGGGTGGGCGAAGAATGTGTTCCAGGGGAAATGGGGGTGGGGGAAGAATGTGTTCCAGGGGAAATGGGGGTGGGGGAAGAATGTGTTCCAGGGGAAAGGGGGGTGGGGGAAGAATGTGTTCCAAGGGAAAGGGGGGTGGGGGAAGAATGTGTTCCAGGGGAAAGGGGGGTGGGGGAAGAATGTGTTCCAGGGGAAATGGGGGTGGGGGGAAGAATGTGTTCCAGGGGAAATGGGGGTGGGGGAAGAATGTGTTCCAGGGGAAAGGGGGTGGGGGAAGAATGTGTTCCAGGGGAAAGGGGGTGGGGGAAGAATGTGTTCCAGGGGAAAGGGGGTGGGGGGAAGAATGTGTTCCAGGGGAAAGGGGGGGTGGGGGAAGAATGTGTTCCAGGGGAAAGGGGGTGGGGGAAGAATGTGTTCCAGGGGAAAGGGGGTGGGGGAAGAATGTGTTCCAGGGGAAAGGGGGTGGGGGAAGAATGTGTTCCAGGGGAAAGGGGGGGGGAAGAATGTGTTCCAGGGGAAAGGGGGGGGAAGAATGTGTTCCAGGGGAAAGGGGGGGAAGAATGTGTTCCAGGTGAAAGGGGGGGGAAGAATGTGTTCCAGGTGAAAGGGGGGGAAGAATGTGTTCCAGGTGAAAGGGGGGGGAAGAATGTGTTCCAGGGGAAAGGGGGGGGGGGATGTGTTCCAGGGGAAAGGGGGAGGGGAGAATGTGTTCCAGGGGAAGGGGGGGGGGAGAATGTGTTCCAGGGGAAGGGGGGGGAGAATGTGTTCCAGGGGAAAGGGGGGGAATGTGTTCCAGGGGAAAGGGGGGGAGAATGTGTTCCAGGGGAAAGGGGGGGAAGAATGTGTTCCAGGGGAAAGGGGGGGGAGGAAGAATGTGTTCCAGGGGAAAGGGGGGGAGGAAGAATGTGTTCCAGGGGAAAGGGGGGAGGAAGAATGTGTTCCAGGGGAAAGGGGGGGGGGAGAATGTGTTCCAGGGGAAAGGGGGGGGGGAATGTGTTCCAGGGAAAGGGGGGGGGAGAATGTGTTCCAGGGGAAAGGGGGGGTAAGAATGTGTTCCAGGGGAAAGGGGGGGAGAATGTGTTCCAGGGGAAAGGGGGGGGAGAATATGTTCCAGGGGAAAGGGGGGGAGAATGTGTTCCAGGGGAAAGGGGGGGGGAGAATGTGTTCCAGGGGAAAGGGGGGGGGGGAGAATGTGTTCCAGGGGAAAGGGGGGGGGGGAGAATGTGTTCCAGGGGAAAGGGGGGGGGAAGAATGTGTTCCAGGGGAAAGGGGGGGGGAGAATGTGTTCCAGGGGAAAGGGGGGGAAGAATGTGTTCCAGGGGAAAGGGGGGGAAGAATGTGTTCCAGGGGAAAGGGGGTGGGGGGAAGAATGTGTTCCAGGGGAAAGGGGGAGGGAAGAATGTGTTCCAGGGGAAAGGGGGGGGGAATGTGTTCCAGGGGAAAGGGGGAGGGAAGAATGTGTTCCAGGGGAAAGGGGGAGGGAAGAATGTGTTCCAGGGGAAAGGGGGGGGGAGAATGTGTTCCAGGGGAAAGGGGGGGAAGAATGTGTTCCAGGGGAAAGGGGGAGGGAAGAATGTGTTCCAGGGGAAAGGGGGGAGAATGTGTTCCAGGGGAAAGGGGGGGGAATGTATTCCAGGGGAAAGGGGGGGGGAGAATGTGTTCCAGGGGAAACGAGGGGGGGAGATTGTGTTCCAGGGGAAACGGGGGGGGAGATTGTGTTCCAGGGGAAAGGGGGGGGAAGAATGTGTTCCAGGGGAAAGGGGGTGGGGGAAGAATGTGTTCCAGGGGAAAGGGGGGGGAAGAATGTGTTCTAGAGGAAAGGGGGGGGAAGAATGTGTTCCAGGGGAAAGGGGAGGAAGAATGTGTTCCGGGGGAAGAGGCCAATCAGTCCTCTGGTCTCTGGGGGCAGTATGCACATATTGTGTGTTCCAGGGGAGAGGGGGGGAAGAATGTGTTCCAGGGGAAAGTGGGGGAAGAATGTGTTCCAGGGGAAAGGGGGGGAAGAATGTGTTCCAGGGGAAAGGGGGAGAAGAATGTGTTCCAGGGCAAAGGGGGGGAAGAATGTGTTCCAAGGGAAAGGGGGAGAAGAATGTGTTCCAGGGGAAAGGGGGGGGGAATGTGTTCCAGGGGAAAGGGGGGGGGGAGAATGTGTTCCAGGGGAAGGGGGGGGGGAGAATGTGTTCCAGGGGAAGGGGGGGGGGAGAATGTGTTCCAGGGGAAAGGGGGGGAATGTGTTCCAGGGGAAAGGGGGGGAGAATGTGTTCCAGGGGAAAGGGGGGGAAGAATGTGTTCCAGGGGAAAGGGGGGGAGGAAGAATGTGTTCCAGGGGAAAGGGGGGGAGGAAGAATGTGTTCCAGGGGAAAGGGGGGAGGAAGAATGTGTTCCAGGGGAAAGGGGGGAGGAAGAATGTGTTCCAGGGGAAAGGGGGGAGGAAGAATGTGTTCCAGGGGAAAGGGGGGGGGAGAATGTGTTCCAGGGGAAAGGGGGGGGGAGAATGTGTTCCAGGGGAAAGGGGGGGTAAGAATGTGTTCCAGGGGAAAGGGGGGGGAGAATGTGTTCCAGGGGAAAGGGGGGGGGAGAATGTGTTCCAGGGGAAAGGGGGGGAGAATGTGTTCCAGGGGAAAGGGGGGGAGAATGTGTTCCAGGGGAAAGGGGGGGGGAGAATGTGTTCCAGGGGAAAGGGGGGGAGAATGTGTTCCAGGGGAAAGGGGGGGAGAATGTGTTCC